>BSBM01000797.1:12267500-13467500 GCA_027924585.1 Larix kaempferi
AAGGAAGGACATTCATTTGATAAGTGACCTTCAAAATTATATATTGTGCACCATACTTGCTTGTGCCTTTCCTTAGCTCTTGTAGACTCTTATATATGTTATATATGTTTCGTTGAAGCATCATTTTGGAATTAAGTTATATCCGAAGTTGCGCCAGAAGTAAGAGAAAATTTTGTGTGGAGTTGGGAGGTCACAAGGTATCCTATCATCAACTAAATTATCATGACCTACTCAAGAGATTCCCTTTGTGAATCCCACATTTGTTGAATAAAAATAATCTCAATCAAGTGCAAGAGTCCCAAACTAAACCATTCTTTATATTGTGTGTTAAGTATTTTGTACATTGCTTTGCTCATTTGGTCTCAATGCCTTTGATCACACTCCCATATTCTTTATCCTATGATTTTCTTGATATGTATTCACTCTATGTGAATATACTAATCAACCATTTTTTTGGATCAATACTATAATAAAGGCTTGCTTCCCTTTGTTTAACATCGTAATGGTACATGGAGAGGATCTATGCACATACTTCCCTTGACTACAATGTTTTGTAACCAAACTAGGATTATATTATTATATATATGGTTTATGTTTAATGCATTATATTATTATGTTTATTATGTATTATGTTTTATGTTTTATGTTTAATCTTTAATGTTTTATGGTTTAATGTTTAATGTTTATTATTATTATTATTATTATTATTATATATATATAATAAACATAACACAACATACCAAAAAACCTATACAAACTGATCTTTTCTCTTTGTTCTTGTGCGAAGAGAAACACGAACCAAGCTGATATTTTCTCTTTGCTCTGGAATTCCTACGCATTTATCCATAAACCAATTGGCATTCCTACTCTGTATTTACCCACGAACCAAGTGAATCTCCTGCATTCCTACTAAGCTGAAGGTTGCAGAGGAAATTGTTGTCTGAAATGGAGGTCACGGAGGAGGATATGTTGTAGTATGAACTTGTTGTATGATCTAGAGGTCACAGAGGAGGCCACATTCGCCAAGCAAAGGAGAGAATGCCCCCAAAATCGGTGATAAAATCAAATCCCTCCAACCTGGTTATAAATTTATCCTTTGCTTACATGTGTGCCCCATTCGGTATATTGTGTGTTTTTTGTTATGGGTATGACCTCTAAGTCAGGTAAGGATTGAAAGGGTTCTTCTCTTCTTTTGTCTTCTAGTAAGGGCTTATCTATGGTAAGTATTATTTTATGTCCCTTGGGTATGGTGAAAACTAGGAATGGAACCAGCGGTATACTTGGGTTCATGGAAATCTAGTTGACCTACGTAATGAGGTTTCTAGGTGAATGGCTAACGGATGTGCCTCGGTACTTTCAGGTAGAGGAGGAGTAAACACCCTAGGCGGAATCGAGGGTGGCTTGTTTTATAAGGGCTTCACAGTCCTAACCCTTTTTTGGGGGCTATCACTGGTTAATAACTATTTTGTCACTCCTAGCACTTGCTTTATATCTTTACCCATGAAAGAAGCATTGACTGGAATTGGGGTCTGCAACACTGTGGTGAAAGGAGTATAAATTACCCGCGGGGTCAAGGTACCTTTGGTCGTCTCCACAATAATTTTTTCCTCTTCCGAACCAGAGTCTAAAATTTAGCCTGTACTTGTGTTCTTCCTCTTCTTCTGTACTTCATTTCTTTGAACTACCTACTTGTCTTTTGCCTTGGTTGCTGAAATACTTTTGGCAAAATGTAAGTACAATTATCTCGCTTTATTTACTTGTTTTCCAACTCCTATCCAGGAACACACTTCTTTATCCATTTCCTATTAAGTTAGGTAATAGGGAAATGCGAACACTTTATATTTATATTTATCTGTTGCATGGGGTCACACATAGGTATTATCACACGGGGTCGTTGTGTGTGTTTATTTTATCTTGGGGAATTTTGAGTGTGGAGTTGGTGGCGAAAATCATCATGTTGAACCACTGAGAAAAATATCTCTCATTGAAGGATTGATTCTAAGTATTCTTCTGCACCCTCCATGGCTCGTCTTGCAGAGTGAGTGCACCACAGTCTTTAGTTGACTGAATCTGTCGACCCTATGGAGGTACACATCTGTACATTGCACATATTGGAAGTAAATACCCAAAAATGAAGGGTGTGCCCATAGAATTAGCATCTGCACAAGCTGTCAACAACTCATTTAATAGAAAATTTTACCAATTGAGCTTCACTCCTCGCGAATAAAACTTTGCT
This sequence comes from Larix kaempferi, assembly GCA_027924585.1. Classification (NCBI taxonomy): domain Eukaryota; kingdom Viridiplantae; phylum Streptophyta; class Pinopsida; order Pinales; family Pinaceae; genus Larix; species Larix kaempferi. The sequence continues at coordinate 12,269,737 of BSBM01000797.1, forward strand.
GCTTAAAAGGTGTCTAGCAAAGGTTATCCCTAAACTTTCTTTGTCGCTTCTAATTTTGTGAACCCCCTACTGCCAATTTTATTTTGTTATTAAACCCCAGCAATAGTGAATTGAACTAATAGTCTCTATAAATTAATCACCGAATCTAGGGTTTCAAATCCCGCAACATTATTGGATGCTTATGAAAAAATCCAAGTTAATATACCTCCTACTGTGATTATCATGAAACCTTCCTTGCTAGTTGGGCTACCCAATCTAGCTCGGGATGAATAATTACCATCCCAAATTTAAGAGGATGTGCACCTTTGTATGACTATTCACAGCTAGTAATAGAAATGAAAAAATAATCAAATCGATGGATTTGGATGCCATCTCACATGTTATGAATTGGATATCAGAGGGATGGTACCGCAATGTGGGTCAAATTAACAATAATCTCAATGGAAGAATCACCCCCTAAAACCAATAGAGATATCCCAAACCTTAATTAGAACCCCGTCAACGTAGAAAAAAAAATAATGTAGTAGCTGAGGAAGATCCTAAGAGGACTAAACCTTACGAGCAATTGATGAATATTTTGATAGGAAAGTCCCACCTAAGCAGTAATTTCAATTGAAATGTTTTTGCATTTTGATTCCAAGAAACTTTTATAGATTATATCCCACCAGTAGCTGGAGAATAATGTATAAGCTTAAGATTGATTTTGATTTTTAGAATAGCCTAGACAATATACAAAATGCCTTAGTCACTATGTATTAATATGAATTTTGATCTTACTTTGTATATTTTGCAAGTCCTATTGCATCCTTTTAAAATGAAATCGTTTACTATTTGTGCCAATAGTTTTACAGATTTGGTTGTCAAAATCAAGTCTTCTCTAGTGTCAAATAGTGACTTAAAACTTGCAACATAAATTCCTTTTCTAAGATACCTAATGCTTTGTTTCATATTGTGAAAGGCATAGTCCCCACACACTATCATACAAGATTTTAATTCTACTACTTTGTATTGTAAAGCACTCATACATTGTAGTTCAACTTATACAATATGGAAAGGTTAAAACACATCATAGAATCTATCAAAAAAAGGTCTAATGTTGCATTATAATCCCATATCACTGGAATTCTTATTATCTATGTTGAACCTCTAAAAGAAATTATCTTATAATCTCGAATCTCTTCTTTGTTGATTTGCAAATACTTCATTAATATGAAGTGTTTTTGGTCATGATGTTATCTTGCAAATCTTAAGGTTATAGGGGTTTATTTGACACACAAATCCCAACCAAGATATAAGTTTGGTTAGGATTATGCTAAGATAAGAAAAATATGTTCATCAAAGAATATCAATGCCAAACTACCTAATAGGAGGATTTAATAAATATTATAGATCATAAAGACCAAGATTCAAATTTCTGTGTAAATATAACTCAGAAAATCGCCTACAACAGATGTAGAAAGGGGCTTATTGAACATACATTTTACTCTTGTTTTTTACAAGGTCTTTTACTGCTGATATATGTCACTGAATATCCTTATTGGTTGATAATTAATTAAGACTACTGGTATCTACTGAGGACTAAACCTTACGAGCAGATTGATGAATATTTTGACATTTGCATACTTAATTGATATTCAATGCTACAATTGGTCTAGTTTACTATATATCTTGGAATGATTCACCTCAAATCCTCAAATCGATTAGCTTCACCTCAAATCGATTTTACCACTCGATATGTCCAAGAGATTCTAACTCCACAACCAACAAGATAATTTTATTGTATGAGGTGATCCACAACCAGCATCGTTAATGGCAATTAAATTTGGTCGTTGTCATGAGTGAGAGCGTAAGTACTTACCATTGTGAAGAAATATTCCATGAATGTATGAGGTGATCCTGTCAATCTAATCTATGTGTGGGCAGATTTACGCAGCTTTCCATTAATGATAACCTTTTTCATCGGTTATGATTATACTTTGTTAAACCAGCGGCAACGTATATGGGAGTAGTTCCTTTACTAACCCATAATTTGTTTTCCACTATTCCATTAACCCATAATGAAGGGGGCAATGGGTTAATGGAATAGTGGTTGGTTTAGGGTTAGTGGGTTATCTGTGGCCTACAAGTGGGAAATGCGGGTTATTTAAAGGTTTTGTGCAGTGGGGTTAGTTCTTAGGGCTTAGGCCATGGTCTAATGTTAGGGCCTTAGGCTATAACATTTTCTCTAGATCTCATGGGCCATGCATGGGACCCTATGGTACCACGATATTAATCCATAACAGTTTTCTAGAGGGCTCATGGGCAATGCATGGGGCCCCAGGATAACACACAAGCCATGTAAAGGGAATATTTATGAGTGGGAATTTGTGTCTTTGTTTAGGTTTAGCACTCTTAGTATCATTCGCAAAATCCATTCAATGGTCCATAGTAGAAATATATAATGTTTGGTCATTACATTTGACTTTGAGCCTCATGGACTAGGTACATAGCCAAAGGAAATCATACAATCCTTGCATACATAATCTTTTGCTTGTAAATTTTGCCCATTTTAAGATATGTAATAATAGGGATGGCTCACATGGCTAGGGATATCATTTTGCATATAGGTTAGGGATATATCATCCACGACATGGTTAATGCTTTTGCAATACCCACAACTTGGCCTTCTTAAGAGTGGATGATTTCTTGAGATATGTCATATCTCATCACAACTATAGCATTATATTATTATATATATGGTTTATGCTTAATGTTTTATGTTTAATGCATTATATTATTATGTTTATTATGGTTTAATGTTTAATGTTTATTATTATTATTATTATTATATATAACACAACATGCCAAAAAAATGCAAACCGATCTTTGCTCTGGAATGAATGGCAGTCTAAATTTGTGTCGATAATAATTGTATTTTGGATTTTAATTAGGAAATATTCTAACTATTTATTTCCTGACTCTTCATGATATCTTAATTGACCCTCAATTGTATTGCATTCTTACATTTTATAGGTATCTGGAATAAATGGTAATCTTAATGTGTCTAGACGATAATTATTTTTATTATGCAAACATCTATCACTGAGCACACAAAACCGCTCATGGAGTGAAGAAGAGATGATGTCTTTAGTCTCCCACAACAGAAGAGGTAGTTACAAGGATCTATTGCATATATTTGACCTTATCTGACCTTCTATCTCTTTGGCATGTCAATTAAGAGGTAGTTACAAGGATTTATTGCATATAAGAGGTAGTTACAAGGAGCTATTGCATATATTTGACCTTATTTGACCTTCTATCTCTTTGGCATGTCAAATAATAGGTAGTTACAAGGAGATATTGCATATAAGAGGTAGTTACAAAGAGCTATTGCATATATTTGACCTTATTTGACCTTCCATCTCTTTGGAAGGTCAAATAAGAGGTAGTCACAAGGATCTATTGCATGGATGCATGGATGCACGGTTACCCCACATTGTCATGACTTTATATAAAATTGGCATCCAATATGCTAGTTTAGATGTTATATCGTTCATACTCTAGATATCGGGTGTGCTTGACAGACTCAAACCTTAATTCTTTTCCAAATTGTGTGCCAACAATTATGGGCATTCCTTTACCAATTATGGGCATTAATGTATGAGATTTATTTGTTTAGCGGCATACTCATTCCCACGTCCGATATACCTCATCATGACCACATGATCTGTGTGGACCCTTCTTCATGCAGTTATGATGAACTTTCAGGTTATGTGGAACATTTGTACATTTGAGAGAGAGATGATTGGTTGTACCTTCCCCACAATGGTTGATTTACTTTTGGTCCTTGCACCCTATTGTTTATTGTTCTTGTGGTACTTTGTCCTTGGCGTGTGGTTAGTAGGGTTATTTCTCCCATCTTGAGTTGTTTGTACCACCCTTTAATGTTTTTGGTCCTTTGGGTACTATGGTTGTTTGTCCCCTAAATGACCCTAGTACCCCACTTATGATTTATGTTATTATTTATGACTCCTTTTTTATTTTATTTGTTATTTTATTATTTTACTCTTAATTTTTAATTTCTAATTTTTATATTTTATTTTTTGTATTAAGTAGTTAAGACTTGTCCTGTCAGACAAAATTATTGGTGATCAGATCTGTGTTTTTTTTTAATCTTTTACTTGCACCAAGAATTTTGTTGTAATCATTCTTTGTGCTTTATTTAACTTATGTTATGAATGTAATTTTCTTTGTCTAACTATTTTTTCATACAACCTTTCTCTCTCTCTCTGGTTTGTACTTACCCTTTAGTAGGGTCAGTGGGTTCCTAGTGTTGGCTAACCTCTTAGAGGTACAGTTTTCACTGAAAGTAATAATTCTGAGTATCCGACAAGAAGGCTCCACATTACAGTGTAAGTACCCTAAACCTATATTATTTACTCATGTTAATGTTGATCAACTATTGTTAGTAATTACATGTTACTGAATATTACTTTAACACAATGAGCCAACTAGTAGTGTTAATGTGGAAAAGTCAAAAGAGATGAAAATTATGTTTTGTTATTGTTGTTCTATTTAGTTTTAGTAGTACTTGTTTATTAGATGTAATAAAAGAAAGGATTTTAAATTTGGTGGAGGCATGCTAACTATGTATGATGATAGTGGAAAATGCATGCCTTAATGCCTTGGAATTTTCTAATATGAACTATGCATACCCAACAACGTCCTATTTGAACTTTTTTCCAATGACACAGGTAGAACCAAATAGCTATTTGTCAGATCTGTCTTCCTCGAGCGAGGGGAGTTCAAGAATGCTAGAGGAAAGTGAGACATCCAGTAGGTGTACAAGATTTATATCAACTAGATGTCAAAATATCAGAAGAAAATTCCATAAACGCATGGATTTTTTTTCTCGTTGAAGATGGGTCATGTTCCTATGATGATGAGACAATAGGTGACATCCAGGTGCCCTTGAGGTACAAACTGTTAAAATTCAATATGCTAATATAGATAACATCAGTATTCAATTCAATTTCACAACAATAGCATATACAGGATCACTGAAAGAATAACAAGCACAGCATAAACACAAGCGACACAAATTTATCCTGGGAAACTCTCATGGGGCAGAAAACCAAGCAAAACTTCCTCAATATAGATGACCAAAAGTACAAAGATGAAATCCCCAAACAAGAGCTCCTTCTTCTCCTTGCAAATCTCTCTCTCTCTCCTATCCGAGTTCACAAGTGAGTGAGTGTGTTCAAATGAGGAACACACCTCCTCTATTTATACTTTACATTCACTTGACAGGTCGACCTCAATAATTTAATCTCTTTGCTGACTGGGCCGACCCCTCTAGGGGATTTAAACACCCCATTACAAATGACTCTTAGGGTATCTATCGCCCCGACTTTCAAGGGAATATTTACCTCAATGACTTTACATTATTAAATATAATAATAACATCCCGACATAGGAATAAAACATCTCTGGATGAATAATAATAAAGTACAAATAGAATATTCTTTGAAGTCACAATATTTCAACACTCCCCCTTAATGAGAAGGATATTCTAACAACATCTGCAAGAGCAAGGAGAGGTCATCAACAACATCATATTGATACATATATAAATCATTGGAAGTTTTCTTCAATCATCATCAACAGCTGGAACATCTTCAACATCTTCAGTACTAGAACATCAACATCTACAGTACTGAGTATTCATCTTTTGCAGCGCTCGATCATCTACAGCAACATCATCATATGGATCTCTCGATCAACAACATCATTTGGATCTCTCGATCAACAACATCATCTGGATCTCTTGATCAACGGCATCATCTGGATCTCTCGATCAACAACATCATCTGGATCTCTCGATCAACAACATCATTTGGATCTCTTGATCAACAGAAGCATCTAGATCTCCCGATCAACAGCATCATCATCTGGATCTCTCGATTAACAACATCAACATCATCATAATATGAAATACACATGATTCATTTACGGGATGATCAATCCCTCTCACTTTAGGAAATAAGTCCAAGGATGATACAATCCTGATCCACTTACAGGATGATCAATCCCTATCACTTTAGGACATAAATCCAAGGATGATACAATCCTGATCCACTTATGGGATGATCAATCCCTATCACTTTAGGACATAAAGCCAAGGATGATGTAATCTTGATCCACTTACGGGATGATCAATCCCTATCACTTTAGGACATAAAGCCAAGGATGATGCAATCTTGATCCACTTACGGGATGAACAATCCCTATCACTTTAGGACATAAATCCAAGGACGATACAATCCTGACCCACTTATGGGATGATCAATCCCTATCACTTTAGGACATAAATCCAAGGATGATGCAATCCTGATCCACTTACGGGATGATCAATCCCTATCACTTTAGGACATAAATCCAAGGATGATGCAATCTTGATCCACTTATGGGATGATCAATCCCTATCACTTTAGGACATAAATCCAAGGATGATGCAATCCTGATACACTTACAAGATGATCAATCCCTATCACTTTAGGACATAAATCCAAAGATGATGCAATCCACTCGTCAACTTAGACCAAGTCTAAGGACCACTCACGAAGACACAAGTCTTCGGATTAATTTAGTACTAGAGTCCAGGGATGTTGCAATCCACTCATCAACTTAGACCAAGTCTAAGGACCACTCATCGACCTCATTGTCGATACAGGTATCCTCATCATCGACCTCATCGTCGGTACATTCATCCTCATCATCGAACTCATCGTTGGTACAAGCATCCTCATCATCGACCTCATCGTCGGTATAATCATCCTCATCATCGATACAGGTATCCTTCATCATCGATACAAGTATCCTCATCATCGATACAGGTATCCTTCATCATCTATACAAGTATCCTCATCATCGATACAAGTATCCTCTTCATTGACCTCATCGTCGATCCAAATATCATCATTGACCATATCACTCCCCCTTTCTAGGAGTTTCCTTTTGAACTACACCAAGCTTGTCTCGAAAATACTCAAACTTTACTTGAGACAGAGGTTTGGTCAATACATCAGCAACTTGCTCATCAGTGCTCACATACTCGAGCTTTATAGCTCCTTTCTGCATATCCCATATATAGAAATATCGGATATCTATGTGCTTTGACTAATCATGGAACACTGGATTCTATGTCATCTTGATAAAACTCTAGTTGTCACACAGGATCACAGTGGATTCCATCTCTAAGTCAAATAGTCCTAACAACAGCTTCCGAAGCCATATGGATTCACAACTAGCAGAGCAAGATGCTATATATTTCACTTCAGCTGTGCTGAGAGCCACACAGGACTTCCTCCTGCTAAACCATGAGATCATGGCGGATCCTAGATAATAACATCCACCTGAGGTTCTCTTCCTGTCTAAGACACTTCCAGCCCAATCTGCATTTGTATAACCATACAATCTGTAGTCATGATCTCCAACATAGTATAGACCAAAGTCTATCGTACCTTTCAGGTACCTCTTCACATACTTTGCAGCTACTAAGTGAACACGTCTAAGCTCAACTAGATACTGACTCAAGGTGTTCACAACAAAGCATATATCTGGCCTGGTATTCGTCAGATACATCAATGAACCAGTCATCTGTCTGTAAACTGTAGAAACCACCGTCCATCATCACAGATCTCTACTTCACATTTTCCTTGGCTAAGGAAAAATCTCATCTGATCTCAGCCACATATCTAATCACAAGAATCATGCTAGGATTCTTTAACTCTGAGATCTACTCCCTCTGTGACTGAACATCATTCACACTTTGCATTGAGTGATCTTCTGCATATCTATCTGTGCCATCTCCCATCAGATGGGTCTACTGATATGAGCCTCAATATCACTCGAACTCTATGGTTAGTTCCTTCTTGCATCCATCTAAGAGAAGAATGTCATCTATATATAGAAACCATCTTCAACCTTGTAGCAAAGGTTGAAATCTGCATCACCCATGGTGATCATCAAGCTCATCAAATGACTATCGATCCTAGGTACATGTTGAACCTATATAGAGCCTTCTTCAATCATGTAATTCTCTATTGAATCCTGGGAGTTTGCTTGATTCAAACTTCTTCTTCAATTACACCATTCAAGAGAATGGTCTTGTCATACATGGGTGTAATCTATCTCTGTAAGTGTGTCTAGGCACTTGGAGCAAACATCTCATCATGACCCTCTTCCTCTTTCTAATAGAATCCTATAGCCACGATCCTTCCTTTATACTTCTATAGTATGTTTGATTTGTAAATCTTCTTGTTGAACAGTCATCACTTGTTCTTTGGAACAAGTGTTCATCATCCTTCTTTTGTAGATCATAGCACATGATCTTTCCTACAAATTAAATTCAATTACATGATTAGTGATACTTCATAATTATCAAATCATGTTGACATTTCAATGATAACCTATTATGCATATTGATATGATTCACATAGTTATGCAACTATCTTGGCCAATACTTTGGCACAACACTTTTCCATATCATGTATGCATACAGTGGCTATCTAGATGCATTCCATCTCTACCAGAACATACTATTAAGAGCGTGCACAACTCCCAGTATGTTAGCAAAGAGGTTTCTTTCTAGACAAGCAACAATGGAATGTTTGTCCAACTTACCCATCATATGCATATTAGTAGTATACTGTTCAATGCTATATGAATGCTTACACTATGCATGATATATTCTAGGAATACAAATATGCATACAACTATTACGAGCAATATCATTTCAAGAAGTAATTCAAATAACAACTCAAATACTTATCTTTTATGTTTGTTTCGTTGCCTCCCTCTTGATCTCTATTTTCTCTTTATGATAGCATCATGATTATATGTCTTTGAACTTTTATCCATCCTGTACCACTATGCATGCTTAAGTGTGCACTAGTTTCATCATTGTGTCATCCTCAAGATCTCATACATAATCATACTTCATTAGTATAATCTCAATACTATCCCAATATTATAATCCTAAATAATCTTAAACATGTATGGTCATGATCATTTCATACACAGGTAATTTATCACAAGCGTTAGTATTCAAGGTTTTAGGGAGTACTTCTTTTATTCATGCATATTCTTATTTGACCATAGGACTCTTTTAGTTTGTGATATCATTAATCAAACTAAGAAGCATAATATGCATAAACCCTTGATTACTCAAACTTATAACTTCATGAATAATCATTATCAATCATACAAAAGTATACTTATATAAGATCCTAACACAAAGTAGGATTCTAACTCGATATAGGAAAACATATAGGGATTATCATGCTTGCTAGTTATATCTAACATACCCAAACAATATATTATTTGTTCTCTTCAATGATTTAGAGACTTTGTGATAGTAACCTGCATATCTCATAAGTTAAGCATAGTATAACCAAAGCATACATACCTCGTAAGTAGAGATTCTATGTGATCAATGACTATGGATGAGTCTTTGTATTCATGTCATCATGGTTATATATTATTTATCTAGAACTTGATTTGTCTTTCTTGATGTACCTTTCATGTTAGCGGACAACATCATCCTCATACAACACCACATGTGCATTAGTACAATCATAAGTGTCATAACCCTAATCAATGAATGTCTTCTATAATTCACATGCATTCATACTTTTACTAAGGTGATCAGACAAGACTAAAATTAATCATGATTGTACTAACCTCAATAATATGAAGACAAACATATCATGAACTTAATCATCAGATAAATGAAACAAATTTCAAAACATACCTGCATCTCCTCAAGTCATACCTGTCGAGATTGCTTGTAGTCTTTTCTAGAAGGGTAAAACCTTAATCATCCAAGGTACATCACTTGTAAACATATTATATAGGTTCATGGTGCTAGGATGATAGAATACCAGTTCCATTTAAACCTCCTTCATTGCTTCCCTGTGAATCTCCCAACCTTGCTAGGGTTTCTTCTTACGTGGAAACCCTAATTTTCAATCTTCTTCCTCCCACAACATTTTGATGAAAGATTAATATCTATGATGAATGGATTCCAAATCCATTTTCAAAGTTTCCTATTTTGTATCAGGTTTCTCCAACATTGTATCAGGTCCTTCCATACCTATAAACTGAAAACCCTAAGTGAGAGCTTCTTCCTCCTCTTCTTTGATTTCCTTCGTTGAGCCATTTCAGATGTGCCTTATTGTTTCTGGTGTATATCTGAAATTTTAGATCCTCAGGATCTGAAACTTCGGCCTATCATAGCATGACCTGTCATTTGTCCAACCCCACAGGTTTTAACTTCATTGGATTCTCCATGAGAGAGATATGTTAAGTTTCCAAACATGACCTGTTTATGAGATGAAATAGCATAGCTAACTTGTACGGCGTACCACGTGTCATTGTTTCAACTTCGGACTCTGAAACTCGAACTTGTGAAACTACAGTCCGTTCCCTAACTTTCACTTTTTATGGAATTCAATTTGGAGCTTCATAGCCTTAGATATGGCCTTTTTCCCTAGGTCACGTGTTTAAGGATTCATTCTCGAATAAAAAGAAACCCTAACTTGTACGGATCATACCTAGGAAAGTACAACGAATATGAGGCTGAAAATAGGACACAAGGTACATGAACATGTCATATTCTTCTTGTCCAATTTTCAGATCCTAAACCTTCAACAAAAGTGATTTATAGTGAAAGTGCCACGATGACTAGGTTTTTCTATACAAAGCCCTAACTTTCAAATTGTCGCAAGTGAAACAAGTGTTGTAAGTGCCATACATTGCCTTCCTTCAGGATAGCTCCGATACCATGTTAAAATTCAATATGCTAAGATAGATAACATCAGTATTCAATTCAATTTCACAACAATAGCATATACAGGATCACTGAAAGAATAACAAGCACAGCATAAACACAAGCGACACAAATTTATCCTGGGAAACCCTCATGGGGTAGAAAACCCAGAAAAACTTCCTCAATATAGATGACCAAAAGTATAAAGATGAAATCCCCAAACAAGATCTCCTTCTCCTCCTTTGTAGATCTCTCTCTCTCATATGCGAGTTCACAAGTGAGTGGGTGTGTTCAAATGAGGAACACACCTCCTCTGTTATACTTTACATTCACTTGACAGGTCGGCCTCAATAATTTAATCTCTTTGTTGACTGGGATGACCCCTCTAGGGGACTTAAACACCCCATTACAAATGAATCTTAGGGGATCTATTGCCCCGACTTACAAGGGGGTATTTAACTCAATGACTTTACATTATTAAATATAATAATAACATCCCGGTGGAGAAATAAAACATCTCTGGATGAACAATAATAAAGTACAAATAGAATATTCTTTGAAGTTACAATATTTCAACACAAACATCTAGTGAAACAATGGGTACCCAAGGATCTTCCTCAAGTGAACATAGATTTTAGTGTGAATGAGAGGATATATCGAATTGCACCGTCGTCTTTACATGGTTTGGGGTTGTTTTACATGGATAGCATAAAGGTCAGTTACGACAGATGTATAGGATTGATGGAGTATGTTGGACCCTGTTACAACTACAAATATTGGATGCACCTGGTCCAATATACACAAAGTATGCACAGATATGGATTGTCAGCAAATTATTTACAGCTGAAAGACAAAGATCAAAATAAAGGAGCGACGTTGTACATTGACAAAAGGCCAAAAGCCACAGGGAATATTGCGGGGTTTATAAACAGTACACAACCAGGGCCTACAATTAAGCAATCCAACTGTAAATTTGAGGGGCTTGAAGGTAACCGTGGTTTTACATGTGCCATTAAATCAATAGATGCAAGGGAATATTTTCTTATTAATTACAATTTGAATCGAGTAGATACAAACACGGTTGATATGGGAGTGGTACATCTAACAATTTACCCAACCTTTTATTAATGAATTTAACATCTTAAGGATTTTTCATTAGTTTATTGTTATAATTTCGTTTAAATTTACTATATTTACTTCGCAGGGTAGTGATCGGGGCATAACCCCAGCAGTTGGTCAGAAAAGTACAACTTCCTCGAGGCAGTAGGTATACATCTTTGTAATAGTAAAAATATAATATGAAAAAAGAGTTTTTTTTGTGTTTTTTCATGAGTATATTTGTTTGGTTTATATAATTTTATCTATATTTTATGCAGAGTGTTGATTGGGGAATCCACCCGGCTATTGATCATGCGACAGCAGCCTCAGGGCAGCAGGTAAACCTAATTGTAATTGCACAATTTATATACGTCAAAATGTTCTGTTATTATACTGTTTCACTGAGTATTTTGGTTTCGTTTAGATACTTTTTTCTATTTTTTTGATGCAGGGTTTTGTAAGGGGCACCTCCCTAGCAGTAGATGATACCGAACTTGCCTCGAGGCAGCAAGTATACATCGATGCCATTGTAAAAATTTAATATGAACAAAAAAAAAATTGTTGTGTTTTTTCAAGAGTATATTCGATTCATTTAGATAATATTATCTATATTTTTGTTGCGGAGTGTTGATAGGGGAAACCACCCGGTTGTTGATCAGACGACAGCATCCTTGGGGAAACAGGTATACCTAATTGTAATTGTACAATTTAAATACATCAAAATTTTTTCTTATTAAGTTTTTCCATGAGTATTTTGGTTTTGTTTAGATGATTTTTTCTATGTTTTTGATGCAGGGTTCTGATCGGGGCACCTCCCTATTAGTAGATCAAGGCAAGTCACATATAACAATTGATCCGATGAGTAGACGATCCTCAAGGCAGCAGATATAGTTCATTGGAATTGTACCAATATAATATGTAGCATAATGTTTTTTTGGGATGATCAGGGAAAGTCCCCAGCTATGGATCAGACGAAACCATCATTGAGGCATCAGGTAAACCTAGTTTTAATTTTAGGAATCTATCATGATAGATATGTTTTGTTAATATACTTTTTTCCTCAGTCTATTGGTTTCACGTCAGTAATATTTTATATATTTTTGTTGCAGACCAATGATTCGGCATATGAAACAGCATCACAGCAATCAATATCTTTTGATGTGTATGATTTTATGCGCGATGTTGACATTGGTTCTTCTCTAGACCCGATTAATATGATAGAGAAGACCTTGAAAAAAATTAATGAGGATATCATGTGTCTGCTATTCATTCTGCCGCAGACATATGAGATTAAATCCAAGGTTGATATTTTGGTAAAGAGATCTCATGCCTTGCAAGTAAGTTGCAGAATCTTGAATCATAATATAAATTCATTTAGAACTTTATAATTTTTAATTTTATATGATAGTAAACTTATAAGATATGGTTTGTATTTACAGGATTTTCTGCAACCACACACTATTGTTCAAGGTGGTGTTGGCCCCATTGATGCTCATGGAGAGACGTCACATGATCGAAGGACTCCACGTACATCTCCTCATGTGCCATTCTTGTTGACTGAATAGTCGGCAACACATTCCGGGACACCCCCGAGGCCAGCTATGAGTGCACCCGCTAGTGACCGACGCACACCAGATCGTACATAAGAAGGGGTTGATGCAGAGCATGCTAGTATTGATATTGTTGAAGCATCATTTCCTGGATATTCCCATGTCACTAGCATGGGTACAATACAGACAACATTTTTGGTGGACGAAGATCTCATTCCAATAAATATAGATAATATCCCAGGTAATTATACATTTTTCAAGTTAGTGTTTATAATTTGATTGTAATATACCGATAAAACATTTTTTTCAACTAATGATAGCATGATCATTTTGCAAGAAATGATGTTTTTTATAAACATCTAAATGGTTTGTCCTTGGAGATCTTCGAGCCCACCATCCACACAAGGTGGGATAAACAAATGAAAATTTTAAAAGATGGGCTCACTAATTAGTTGGTTGGCATGTTCGGCAACGAGACCTTCAATCGAGTTGCAGTCCTAAAGAAAGCTGGACAACATATGAAGATTGTCTGAGACCAATATAGGGTTCACCTAGAAAGGAACCCTATGTATGAGTGCCCTCTGATGATTCCAGCAAGAGAGTGGAAATCCCTAGTGATATATGGAAAGGAGAGGGCTTTAAGAAAAGAAGGAAAGCTACCACCAGGCACAGGGAGGTATGCAATATTTTCCACAATAAATTCTAAACCTTATTATTATTAATTTTTATGTCGAATTTGGAACATCTAATGTATTTCAACACTTGCATAGCTTTTCAGACACATCAAAGGACACAAAGGAAAGACTAGAAAAAATTGGTCAGCACAAGCTTGGGCATATTGGTTATTCGAATTTGGCGGCACGAATTGTAAGTATTGAAAAACCAATAATGCATCCAAATAATAAATTGCAAATTATTTTCGTTTTATTGCACCGCAAAATGTAAATTAATGACGTTATGCAAATATGCGGGCCAACAGATTCAAAGAAGTGCCCACTGAGGAAGACTTGAAGCTTGGCTTCTAGTAAGACTTTGGAGTTGTTGTTGAACGCCAAAAAAGCTTGTCTAGGAAAACAAGGTCTTCTGGTGATCCATCTGGTGCACAGGTATATAAAATCTATATAGTTTAATGAGTATTTATTACTTGTGCAATCTATTCGCTATAAATAATTGACATAAAATATTGACTCTGTTTTGAGCACGAAAGCAATAATCTCCTTATGTCAAGGATGGACAACAACCAATCGAAGATCATGCTTCGAATCTTGGTAATGAATTTATTCATATGCTACAATTATATATATAGCATTGCAAATGGTGAACATTAATTTTACTTCTCCATGTTTCAACTGTAGAGAATGTAGAGGGTCACATTGTATAGGTTGAGCCTGGACAGGAATATGAAGAACATGATATGGCCACAACAAGTAAAAAAACACCTTTGTAATGTTTTTTTTAAATGAAATAATTGTCATTATAATAACATAATATATCGATGTAACATTTTCACATTATTGCAGTAAATCCGGACCCCTTGCCGCAAAATCCACATGGCAAGTACTCTAATAGGAAGACATCATGGAAATTTGACGAAGCACCAAGAAATGAAAAACAAGTTCCATAATATGAGCTTCTTGTTGATTTTGTAAAGATAAAAAATTAGAAAGAAGTGACTGAAGAAATATTGTGTAATTATTTTTTATAATATAATGTCATGCATGATTTTTTGCCTACTAAATGAATGAATGGTTTAATGAATGTTAGATTTTATTGAATGAATGTGTTGACTGAATGAATGAATGATTTAATGAATGTTATCTTTTATTGAATGAATGGTAAAAAACATTTATGATGAAATCTGCATGTTTGCACGTAAATTTTTGTTTTCAAGTACATGCATTGGGTATGGGGAATTGAGAGTGATGTGATGGGGGGGAGGGGCCATAAGAGCTTCCACCTTCACTTGGTTGTCCCTGTTTAGTAGAGAATATTAAATTATTATCGAAACAAAGAGGATCTCAATGAATGGCTACGGTGGTGCCTTTCTACAACCCACTCGCGTGTCATCTAAATTTTGACAATTTCTTGGGGCTTGTTATGAAACTAAAGCATCTTATCATACTTTCCAAGCCTTTGACAAGGTAAGGAATTATTCATTTCTCACTGACTTATAGAAGTTTGAGAAAAAGTAAAATCAAATGAAAGTAAGCACCAACTATATAAACATAAGCAAGCAATTCTTACATAGCGATATAGTCACATAGAAGTCGTTGAAATCAAGTTCCACAAACCTATTTATGTTCAAGGTCCATTTTCATTTGCAAGACATAGTGGATCCTACAGATCTTTGCACATCTTATCTCTTGCCACACAATTGTCAGAATGTCCTTGTATATTCATGACAGTGCTAGATCTCCTGTCAACCTACAACCTTCCTTGGTGGTATGCATCTCTTACTACCCACCATGCTCTCTAGCCACACCAAAAGCTCTACAACAATCTAGCACCAACACCATCAATTCCAATTTTGTTATTTCACTAAGCATGCATCACACAAGCTCTCTAAGAAAAGAGCTCCAAGTATCCTCTAGGGTTTCTTTGTCACATTCCCTAAGCTCTACGTCCATCTCACAAAAAAACTCAAACATTAACACTTCAAGTATCCTCTAATTTTTTTCCCTCAAAATCCTAGTTCCTTCCTTGCTTGCATAAATACAAGTGCAAAGACTCAAGACAAATGCATTTTCGACATACAAATGATGTAATGAACTTGCAAATGGCTTAAGGCAAGATGAGGTTCAAAATAAAAAAGGTAAGGAAATCGAGAGATGGAATACTTATGATAGTTTGAGCAAGGGTAAAATCTAATGATAATAATCATCAAGAACAAACAAATAAGCAAGAAATTCTTATATAGCAATATTGTAAGATAAAATTCATTGAAATCAAGTTCCACAATCCTATTTATAGGCATACTTGAAAAGGAATATCACTAATCAATTCAATGTTTAACAATAAACCATGGGCATGTAGCTATGGATGACAAAAGATAAGATTGATAAGATAATTTTATCAATGTCCATTGAATCAACACAATAATAGGTCAATAAACTCTAGGGTTGCAGCTAGGACATAAACCCTAGTTGTGGGAATAAACCAATAGAGAAATGAGTAAGGAATTCCCACACTCTCTTGTATACCATGTTGACGTTCGTAAGAGACTGCAAGGATGAAATTGAATCAACCAACAAACCATATTTCCTATAATAAACAAGGAGAAAAACAATGTTAGGGTAGCACAACATTACAACCTAAGAAGTTTATTAGAGATGATTTATGGGTGCACTAGAGGAAGTTTCCATAAGTGTGCTAGAGAGAAGATGCAAACCAATAACAAGAGATTCAAAGGTGCTCATAGTCTAAATCACTTGTATTCAAGAGATTAGGAAGTTCACATGAGGCATGGGTCCTTGCCCAATTTATGCCAGATGTAAAATTGTGTAATTCTAGGATTTGGGAGGGTTTTAGTTCTCGATATGGTACATTTCTGGGTTTTAGTTCTAGTTATGGTACATTTATGGAAAATTCATTGAGTGAACACCTTACTATACCTGTTGTATTACAATGCTAGAATTTAATCTTTGTGTTTCTTATTTATAACGAAACTAGGATGAATAAAGTTTATTACATATGTTAGATTTCATCTATTTTTTTCTACAAGCTAAGGCAATGAATGAATTGCCGATGTTTTTTAATTCACGAGTTTGTTAGCAAAATAATGTATGCTTTACAGTTTTGGAATATTTGTTCTATCTATTATCATCATTTTTCATGGTACTAATAATATTTGTAATATGTTGTAGTTGTGAGGGACCCTGCATGAGGTATTTACATCCAAATAGAGAATTTGGAAAGGATTCTAACTATAAATATCTAGGTTTAACAAAAGAGCAAGTAAGGGTAAGTTCAAGATGCCACCACTTCTTGTAAACGGGATGCTAGATTTTGAGCTTTTCCGATTCTTGTTATTATCTTGATTTCCCATTATTACTCGTATTTGGTGCAGGATATAGAAAACTTCTACTGCCTAAGATGTAAGCATAAGAAGCATCAGTACAACTTGATAAAATGGTGTGCTATTTAAAGTAACATGTTGTCTTATGGACATGAGTATATTTATGCGAACATATATAATATATATTGACATGGTGTATGGAAGGTCCCATATATAGCTTCACCCTTGGGGGGTGTCAATCTTGGCACAAATGGTCATAATGGTCACTGGGTCACTATACAACTTACAAAACTTAATGATCAACATGATGTTGTACAACTTTTGAAACCGACATCCCTTGCTCTACAGGTATGACATATTGTAGTTGTCCATATTTTTCTGTAATCATTGTCTTTGGAATATTTCATTGAAAATGCTATATTGATATTAGGACAATTCATACTAGTGATGGTATTATCTATAATTGTTAAATTAGAACACATACTATTTTTTCCTTTTTCACACTAGTTTCCTAGCTATTTTTCTTTTATAATGGTAACCAACAAGATCCTTGGTGTTGAAATTAATGGCATATTGGACCCTCATCTACTAGACCTAAATGAAAACATGTAGTCAGAGCCCAAAGTAATGTGACATCTTATGGGTTTATGTTAGAGTGTTTCATTTATTTAAAGAGTTTGAGGGATTCCCTACCAAAAACATGCAACTTATATTCTATAATCATGGATTTCCAGGAGATGTCATTTCATGAATTCATTCTAATATCGCAAAGCATGTTCCTTGTTTATGTTTCAACATTTTTCATACACATCTACAAGGGCACACCCCACAATGACATCAATCTGAAATCTACTTCTAATTGTTTCTCCATCAGTCTCCAGACCTTGTTCTTTTCTTATTGAGCAAACAAATTCAAATACAAGCACAAGTTTACTGATTCCCTCACATAGTTCCAAAATAGCCTTGGAACATCTCAGGGACTAACAGCTTACAAATTGGATTTACCTAGCCATTATAACATTCATCCCATATTTGTTAAGTTTATACTAATTTGACTAGCAAGATCACTGAAAGAAACACAATCACAAGATAGACAGAGATTTTACCCTGGGAAACCCTCATGGGGTAGAAAACCCAACAAAGCTTTCCTCAATAAGATTATAAACCAAAATACAAGATGTGCTCCAAGACTAGGGCTCCTTCTTTACCTCCTATGCAGACCTCTCTCTCACAAGTGCACTAATTTCCGAGTGATGGAAGTGAGAGATAAGTGAGGAGCATCCTCCTCTACTTATACTAGTTTTCCGACTGACTTTTTCCCTTATGGGGATGACCTCTCCCAAGGGAGTCTAATAACCCCTAATTAATTAACTCAGGGTCGACCCTTACATGGTGGATCTAATAACCCTGGTTACCACAATCCATCGGAGGAATAAACATCTCCGGATACATAATAGGATCACCTCGGAGGGATGAAACATCTCCGGAATAATAAGGTACAAATATAATATTCTTAGAAGTTACAATATTCAAGACTCCCCCTTAACGAGAAGGATATTATAACAACATCTGCATGAGCAAGGAGTCATCGACTACATCATACATGATACATCTATAAATCATTGGAAGCTTTCTTAACATCATCAATAACTCAAGCAGTTACCGGAATATCATCATCTGGATCCTCAGGATCATCAACATCGTCAGCATACGATCATCAGCATCGTCATCATACGATCAACAGCATCGTCATCATACGATCATCATCATCGTTATCGTAAGATCATCAGCATCGTCATCATACGATCAACAGCATCTGGATCATCATCTCGATTTACAGCATCTGGATCATCATCTCGATCTATAGCATCTGGATCATCATTGTATCATACTCTACAATACACACGATCATATTATAGGATGATCAATCCCACTCTCTTTAGAACATAGGTCCATGGATGATACAATCTAGATCAAGTTCCAGGATGATCAATCCTTATCACTTTAAGACATCTCACCATGTCTAGGGACGATGCAATCCCGAATCAGCTTACATGATGATTAGTCCTTATCATTTTAAGACATCTCATTATGTCTAGGGACGATGCAATCCCGAATCAGCTTACAGGGTGATTAGTCCTTATCATTTTAAGACATCTCACTATGTCTAGGGACGATGCAATCCCGATCAACTTCCAGGAGGATCATTCCTTATCACTTTAAGACATCTCACCATGTCTAGGGACGATGCAATCCTGATCAACTTCCAGGAGGATCATTCCTTATCACTTTAAGACATCTCACCATGTCTAGGGACGATGCAATCCTGAATCAGCTTACAGGATGATTAGTCCTTATCATTTTAAGACATCTCACTATGTCTAGGGACGATGCAATCCGATCAACTTCCAAGAGGATCATTCCTTATCACTTTAAGACATATCACCATGTCTAGGGACGATGCAATCCCGTCACATACATTTTGAACCAAGGGTCCAGGGACAATGCAGTCCTATCATCAATTCTCGGAGACAACTATCTATGGATCAATTCCGGGACTGAAGTCCGAGGATGATACAATCCCCACCTGTCCACCAAGGATTTCATTCTCAAAGACAACTGCCTATGGATCCTTTTAGAACATGTGTTCAAGGATGATGCAATCCCTCTTCTTTCTCAAAGACACCTGTCTACGGATCCTTTTAGAACGTATGTTCAAGGATGATGCAATCCCTATAGTATCCTCATCAATACAGGTATCAATACAAGTATCCTCATCCATACAAGTGCATCAATCAATACATGTATACATATCATCAATACAAGTATCCTCATCCATACAAGTACATATACAAGTGTCCTCATCAATACATGTACACATATCTTCATCAATAACAGTGCATATACAAGTGTTCTCATCAATGCATGTATACATATCCTCATCAATAACAGTGTATATACAAGTGTTCTCATCAATACATGTATACATATCCTCATCAATAACAGTGTATATACAAGTGTCCTCATCAATACATGTATACATATCATCAATACAAGTATCCACATCAGTATATGTATACATCAATATAATTATCCTCATCAATAAGAGTGCATATACAAGTAATATAAATATCTTAAGCATACATATAAGAAATATAAATATCCTAAGTATACATATAAGAAATATAAATATCCTAAGTATAGTAATACAGGTATCCTCATCATCAACCTTATTGTCGATGCGGGCAATCTCATCATTAGTGTCTATATCACTCCCCCTTTCGAGGAGGGTCCTTTTTGAACTACACCAAGCTTGTCTCGGAAATACTCAAATTTTACTCGAGATAGAGGTTTGGTCAATATACTAGCAATTTGTTCATCAGTGCTCACATACTTGAGCTTAATAGTTCCTTTCTGCACCATATCCCGTATATAAAAATATCAGATCTCTATGTGTTTTGACTTATCATGGAACACTGGATTTTCTGTCATCTTAATACATCTTTGGTTGTCACACATGATCACAGTGGGATCCGTCTCTAAGTCAAACAATCCTGATAATAGTTTCTGAAGCCATACTGCTTCACAACTAGCAGAGCAAGTAGCTATATATTCTGCTTCGGCTGTACTAAGAGCCACACTAGACTGTTTCTTGTTAAACCATGAGATCATGGCAGATCCAAGACCATAACATCCACCTGATGTACTATTCCTGTCTGAAACACTTCCTGCCCAATTAGAGTCTGAGTAACCATGCAATCTGAGTTCATGATTTCCAAGATAATATAGACCAAAATCTAATATACCCTTTAGATACCTAATCACATGCTTTGTAGCTATTAAGTGAACTTTTCTAGGTTCCACTAGATACCGACTCAGGGTATTTACAGCAAAGCATATGTCTGGTCTGGTATTTGTCAAATACATCAATGACCCAATGATTTGTCTGTATAGAGTCACATCTACTAACTCTGATGAGTCATCAACTAATAACTTCAAGTTAGATTCCATGGGAGTGGCCATGGCTTTACACTCCAACATATCGAATCTTTTCAAAATCCCCACAGCATACTTACCCTGATTTAGAAAGATTCCTTTTGGTTCTTGCCATACTTCTAGACCTAAGAAGTAGTGCATTAATCCGAGATCTTTCATCTCAAATTCTGAAGAGAGCTTCTTCTTGCACTCGATAATTTGTTTCTCATTTCCAATCAAAAATAGATCATCTACATACAACAATAATATAACAGGTTCATCATCCATAACTTTGAGATAAAGATTAGGATCATCTTTACTCTTGGTAAAGCCCATGCTTGTTAAGAAACTGTCAATCCTTCCGTACCAAGCTCTGGGAGCTTGCTTCAATCCATACAAAGCTTTTTTCAGCTTGCATACATGTGTTCTCCCATCTTTAACCTCAAATCCTTGTGGTTGTTCTATGTACACTTCTTCTTCAATCACACAATTCAGGAAGGCTATCTTAACATCCATCTGATGTAATTTCCATTTCATCATAGATGCAAGTGCCATGATAGTTCTAATGGAAGTGTACCTAGCAACTTGTGCAAATGTTTCTTCATAGTCAATTCCGTCTTTGTGAGAGAATCCTCTGGCCACAAATATTGCCTTATATTTTTCAATGATACCATCTGCGGCATGTTTTATCTTGAATATCCATTTGGAAGATACCACACTTTTATCTTTTGGTTTGGGAACTATATCCCAAACATCATTTTTCATTATTGATTGGTATTCTTCTGTCATTGCTTCTACCCACTCTTTCTTATGAACTACCTCTTCATAGCTAGTGGGTTGTTGATCCACAAGATCACACATCAAAGCCACATAATTGGATACTAGCTTTGGTTTCTTTCTTTCTCTAGTGGAGCCTTCAGGAGCTCCATATTTTTCAGCTCCTTGAATAATGTCTCTAGCCCATGCTGGCCTTCTTTTTCTAGATAAGTTTGTAGTGGGGGGTTCTTGTGGTTCTACCATGTCATGATCTTCTGGTGTATCATCTTCAGGGATGGGCACTCTGTGATTCTAGGAGATGTATCTTCTCTATAGATCTCTTCAAGTTGGCACTTCCTAGATTTCTTGAGAGCCGCTTCTTCATCAAATGTCACATCTCTACTTATTTCCATATGATGAAAACCTGGGATGTAAATTCTAAAGGCTTTGGATGACTCACAATATCCAACAAATGTTCCCTTCTTACCAGAAGGATCCAACTTGGTTCTCGTTTCTTTTGGAATGTGAATGTACACTAGACATCCAAATATTTTGAGATGACTTACCTCAAGCTTCTTTCCTGTGAACACTTCTTCTGGAGTCTTGAATTCAAGAGCACTATGGGATAGTCTATTTTGTACATAGACTGTTGTTCTAGCTACTTCAGCCCATAGATACATGGGTAGATCTTGGTCATGTATCATAGTCTTTACAGCTTCCATGATGGTTCTATTCTTTCTTTCAGCAACCCCATTTTGTTGGGGATTGTAGGGAGTGGTTAGTTCCCTCTTGATTCCAACTTCCTTACAAAAGTATTCAAAATACTTTGAAGTATATTCTCCACCATTATTTGTTCTGAGAATCTTGATTTTCTTTTCTGAGTGATTTTCTATCAAAACCTTGAACTCTTTGAATTTTATAGATACTTCATTCTTTCCTTTTAGAAAGTATATCCAAGTCTTCCTTGAATAGTCATCAATGAATGTGAGATAATATTTAAACCCACTTAGGGATGTGGTGGGCATTGGTCCACATACATCTGAATGTATTAACTCCAAGATGTTCTTAGTCTTTGTTTCACTCTTTGGAAATGGGTTCTTGACATTCTTCCCTTTTTCACATCCTTTGCATGTGCCATTATGATCAACCTTCAAGTCTGGTAGTCCTATAACTACCTTGCTTACATAGGGTAGGGCTTTGTAGTTAATGTGAGCAATCCTTCTATGCCATAGCTCACTGGGGCTAGTGGTTTCATGGACAAGGGAAACTTCTGGATGACCCTTGAGTTTGTAAAGACCTCCTTCCTCTTCACCAATAACAATTGCATCCTCAATTGATTTTCCTTTGGGCCACATAAGTACTTGTCCATCTATGAATGCAACTCTAAAGCCTTTCTTATCTAGTGCTGAGATAGAAAGTAGGTTCTTCATCAAACCTGGAACATATAAAATTTCTTTCATCTTTAAAGGTGTTCCAGAATCAAGCTTATAGCTTGCTTCACCAATTCCCTTGATGGGATATTGATAATAATCCCCTAAAGATACCTTTTGTGGAGAAGTCTTTTCTTCAAGTATTGAGAGAGTTTTCTTTTGACATGTCATGTGCTTTGAAGCACCACTATCGATGAGCCATGTATCTTCTCCAGGTGATACAGACCCAGATAGTGCAGAAAATAGAACATATTCTTCTGCATCTTCTTTATTTACTCTGGATCTTTTCTTTCGAGACCTTTCCTCTTCTTCTTCTTCTTCTTCTTCTTCTTCTCCACTATCATTTTCTGCCATATGTGCATGATGTCTTTTGTGAACAAACTTCTTCTTCTTTGTTTGTGAAGTCTTTAGCAAAGTGTCCTAGTTTAAGATAATTGAAACATTGGACTGTGGAGAGGTCTCTTTCTGAGTTTGTTCCTCCTCTCCTTTTAAATCTATGGAAGGGTTGAGACCCTTTGTGGTCAACTTTCTTGAAGTGGCCCCTTTTCCTTATTTTGGTGTGAGTAGCCAAGGCTTGGTCATCCTCCTTGAGAAGGGCTTCTCTATTGGCTACCCTAGCTTCTTCTTGAACACAATCCTCCCATACTATATCAAACTTCATACTTTCTTTTCTGGCACACATAGTTTGAATAAATGACTCCCAAGGTCTAGTGAGACCATTTAGAGTAGTCATTACAAGTTCATCTTCATCAAGGGTATCTCCAATGGCATCTAGTTGTTCCTTGATTTGGGAAACCCTTGAGAAGTAGTCTTGAATGGATTCTCCTTTGTTCATCTTGGTATTCTTCAACTGAGTTCTTAGGTTCATCTTCCTATTGATGTTCCTCCCTTCATACATTCTTCTTAGGGAATCATACATTTCCTTTGTGGTCTTCTTGGATGCCACTTGGGGAATCAAGTGGTCCTTGATAGAATCAGCAATGATTCTCTTTTCCCTAATTAGATCCTTCCTATACTTTTCTTTGGATTCATCTTCAGCGGGTTCTACAACCTCATCCTTGATATAATGAGCAAGATCATTCTCTTCAAGAATGAGACCAATTCTATATTTTCATGCCGAAAAATTTTCTATACCTTCTAACTTGTCTTCAAGCTTAGTGCTTGGAGCCATCTTCTCTTGGGGGAGTCCAAGAGATTGAAGTTTCTCAAGAAATAGAGCAACACTTACTAGGAGATGTGCTTGATTGACTTGGGAACACTGGTGTGTTCAGTTTCTGGAAACTTCAACTTTTCACTTTCCGGATCTACAATAGAATTTATGGTTTATCGCACTTTTGGTCAAACTAGGGTTTGACTTTCCCGAAGTTCTACCCAACCAAAAACCTTGATCTAGGGCTCAAAACTTTGATTTTGAGAAGGGCTATTCAGCCATGCAACCAGAATCCAGAAATACTAACTTTTGTTGAAACCCTAATTTTTGGGAGAGAGAGAAAGATATTTTCACCTTGTGAAAGATGTTCTATTCAGGCTAGCTCTGATACCATGTTAATTTTATACTAATTTCACTAGCAAGAGCACTGAAAGAAACACAATCACAAGATAGACAGAGATTTTACCCTGGGAAACCCTCATGGGGTAGAAAACCCAGCAAAGCTTTCCTCAATAAGATGATCAACCAAAATACAAGATGTGCTCCAAGACTAGGGCTCCTTCTTTACCTCCTATGCTGACCTCTCTCTCACAAGTGCGCTACTTTCCGAGTGATGGAAGTGAGAGATAAGTGAGGAGCATCCTCCTCTACTTATACTAGTTTTCCGACTGACTTTTTCCCTTATGGGGCCAACCTCTCCCAAGGGAGTCTAATAACCCCTAATTAATTAACTCAGGACTGACCCCCACATGGTGGATCTAATAACCCTGGTTACCACAATCCATCGGAGGAATAAACATCTCTGGATACATAATAGGATCACCTCGGAGGGATGAAACATCTCCGGAATAATAAGGTACAAATATAATATTCTTAGAAGTTACAATATTCAACAATATTTCTTGTCTCTTGCTTGAAGAAATTGATTGGCGCTCACTATCGTATTTAAACTAGTCTTCCAAAATTGGATGAAGAAAGCTTCATTTGGTTGTAGGCTAAGGCCATCCTCTACAAATAGGAATGTTGTCTCCTCCAGCACACCATCCAAAAGGTCTCGATACAATGGAAATATACCCAACCCAAGGATTCTACATCAGAACTAGTAGAGATATTTTAGTAATTTCCTCATCTCCAACCTTGAGGACAATGCTGTTATTTTAGGGGGAGGGTATGTTAGGGTCCTACCCTAACCCCCTTAAATATATAGGTTGTTATGCATTGAGGCCTTATGTATTAAATAAGTCCCATAAGGTAGATAAAATGTGAAAGCAATATTAATTCCAAAGCAATATTTGTAAGAAGACTTACTAGAAAGTTCCTTCACTAAAAACTATATAAAGGAGTAGAGGCAATGTAATAAGAAGTTTTGTGAAGTATATTGTAAGTGGAGCTTTGCTCATTTTGCACCTTTCCCCCTTGAAGTGGCAAATTAACATTGCTTTCAACAATAAGTGCAGTGTTGTAATATCCCCAATATTTCACTATGGACCACTCCATTGGACTAGGGAATTCAATGGTCTAAAGTCACTTGGAAAAATTAAAGAAGAATAGTAAAGTGCTAAATTAGGGTCACGAGGCACTATGGAAACCAAGGTCCAAGGAAAAAATTATGGGGAAAGGAATCATCCTCTCCTAAAAATCAATTTTATTAATATTTTGAGAGAATTTGGACAAGGAGGCCACATTAGTGGTGGAATGAGTCCAAATACATGGTGTAAGTACTCCCATCCAAGGTGAAAGGAATCCTCTTATGAAGGAATCTCAAGGGTTGTAACTACCCAGGATAAAAATAGCAAATCTATGACATCTATGACAATAATCAAGTCCTATCACATCTTATGAAAACTTATGACAGCTTATGGCATGTTGCAGGTCCGAAATTTAGCCAAGGAGGACACTAGAGGAGAAGGTGGGACCACATGAGAGTGTAACTCCCCAAAAAATAGGCTAAGTCTCTCTAATTTGAATTTCCAAGCAAGATGAAGGTACCATTTGGGAAAATAACATTATAGAGAAAGTAAATGAGTTCCAAGGTATCATTCACTCATGAAAATAACATTTGTTAATATTTTGTAAGAGAATTCTAGAATGAGGGGGAAAGGGCCCAATGGAGCTTATAAAAAGGATGAAAGCCTCTTGGGAGAGATATTTTGGCAATTTGATTTCTAATTTTAAATATATTGTTTCTTTCAAGCTTGGTAGATGTGCCCCTTTCATTTGTGACCTAATTTCGGTGGTGAAAGATTCCACCCTAGCTAGTAGAGAGGGGGAGATCATCCAGATCTCTTGATTGTGGTTCATTGCAGCTAATTATTGAGAGAATAAATCACTTTAATATTTATCTACAAATTTTTATTGCAATTGTTATGTTCATCTATAGTAGTGGAGTTGAATTCTTATCAATTGGAGCTCCTTTCTATTGATTTAGAGCTTGGACCGTTGTTGGTGGGACAAAATGGTGGTTCTGGATTTGATACTTATGAGAATGTATGTGTTGTGAGGCATATTTCATTGCATTCATAGCATCATTTCCAGTGGGAAACACGTTTTTTTCACACAAAAAGGTTTCCAAGTGACCAAGATACACTCATTTTACCATATCTACTTTATTCAATATCTCTTCTGGTAGAGGGGTGAATCTATACATTTCCATATAGGTATTTATTGGATTTATAGCTGCTGTAAGAGCCATATATTTTTGTGATCAGTATTATTTCTTTTTCCATACATTCTTAATAAATATTTGCATTGTCTTTCTCCATATTGTGTTCCATGTTCAAGTTTCCAATAGATGTATGTGCAAATCTGCTAGTATGGTGATGCAATATTAATGCAATTTGTATTAAAACTTCATTAAAGTACCCTGAAGTATGTTAGTGAATGAATTGGGTTGATTTGGGAGTTTTTTTACTGATTTTTTAATGTTTGGGAAGGATTTGGGTCGTTTTGGAGGTGTTTGGAAAGAGTTGTAAAACTAGACAATTTTGTATTGGGATTCAAGCTAGTCTTCCTAGATTCGAACTGATGCTTATGGAGTTGTTCGTATTTGATAAAATATGAAGTATAAGTCAATTCCTACTATCATTTGGGCCAATAACTCTTCCTTTACATCTGGTTATTTGTTTTTTACTTTCCATGCTTCAACCTTAATAAAAAAATAGGTTGCACACAAAGTGTTTGAAGAAAGTCATGAACCAAACTTATAAATCAACCATCCAAACTTCATATCAGATCTTATTTGAGCATATCACGGTGGTCTAAATCATATTTTATGGGATTCACCTCATTATACAAATCCAAAATTATATATCTATTCCTCCATTAGTGAACAAGAGCATCTCATAAGACCACATAAGCCACTATTTGGTTAAAGTTGAAAATCAACATAATTAAAGTTGGAAGCTTGGAGATAATATTCCTAATTTTTAATTGGGGATATTAAAGAGGTATCAGAGCATGGCCTTGGAAATATGTGGGAAATTAAGAGTAATTTTTAAGGGAATTTGATATTAGAACTTTCACAAGAAGAATTTCGTCAGATGTAGAAAAATATTTCATCAATGGATAGATTGGTAGATGGTAGAATGTTACCCATTTTCCTTCCTACCTTGCCCACTAAGGAGGAAAAGCGTGAGTGGGAAAGGGTAATGAAGGGCCATTAGAATTCACTGAATCACTTTGATAAGAAACAACAAGAGTTGGAGCATAATTTGCAGCAATGTCAAGCCTTAGTACCAGAACGCTCTAAATCAAAACTTGTGGAGAAGATGTTTGGTTTCTCTAGGAAATGAGCATCCAAAGGTTCCTATCATAAGATTGGTTTAGAGGGTAGTAAATACACTGTAAATATTAAGCTTTCATATGAAAATGAGGAGAGCTACATTCCATTGAAGGAAGCAAAAAAATAATCCTTCCATTTCCCATCAGAGCTCCTCTATGAAGCTAATGCCAGTTGCACAAAGGATGGAATCATAACACAAAGGTATGAAAACAATTATGATTTTTGCAGCAGCCATATTTCCTCACATTGTCATGATATACAAGCCATTTTATGTAATAATGATGGTCTTGTAGAGTATTATAATTTTTTCATTCCATATTTTGAATTTAAGAATGAAGAATGTGTTACAAATCCAAGCCACAAGCATTCTGATTTTTTATATCGGCCCTTAAAAAATGTAAACAAGACACAAGATTTGGGAAATGGGTGGTTATATAGAGCTATGAGGGAAATTTTTTTGGAATCCCAAACAAAGCAGCAGAAAGAAACCTATGTCCAACCATTATTTCTTCCAAAGAAACAAACGGAATAAATTGAGCAAGCAACTAGCCATACTAAGGATGTGGGGTTAGAGGAAGACAATGTAAGGGTTGAAACCATAGATGAGAGATTACGGGATCCCCATGAGTTAGATGGTCCCTTATGTGACAGTATACACAGTACTGAAAGGATGACATTTCATGACTTAGAGAGCCAAATCTTAGTCACCGAAGAGATGATATTGAAAGTACTGACAAGGACATATGGTGCACATAAAATTGTTGAATATCTTATGTGGAGGACTCAAATTGAGGAGAGGCATAAAGGATGTGTTGTATGGGTCACTAGTGACCAATTGTGCATCATTAAGAAGGAATTAGAGATAATGAAATCATATTACTTCTGGATGTTTACGGACAGGGACCTTACTCTCAAATTTGCTAAGGACAAGGAAATGGAGGTGGAGCAGCTTCATTTGAAGTTGGTTGGATCATATATTTATTCCTACACCACAAGCAGTCCGATTTATGTGGATTATGGCATGCATGAGTTTATGGAGGAACCTCATGTGAGGGTTGAGCATGAGGAGCATTCATATTTGTAGGTGCTTAAGGAGAGGATTTGCATGGAGGATTTTGTCCAGATACTTGTTTTGCATCTGGAGGATCATGAGTTGCCTCTATGGGAGAGAGACTTAGCCATGGAGGAGGTAGATGAGTGCATTCCATATGGACTATCCAGCAAAGGATAATATGCATCCATGGATTGGGTGGATAGTTATTTGACAGATATGGAGTCACAATTGGATACAGGTTCATCTTACAGCAGTAGTGTATGGAATATAGAAACATATAGCAGGACATAGGAGTTCTACATGATTCAGTTGGATGGGAAAGGTGACAATGATGTGAGCCATGGGACCAGTGTGTTGATTTCATAAGAGGAGATTCATATTCTATTAGGGAGGATGATAGAGATTTGAATGAGCATTGGGAGTGATGAACTCCCAATTTGGTGGTGGGATTCGAGCATCCTTCATAGTGGTTGATTGTTGCAAATGGCAGTGATGATAGGAGGGGTGCTGTATAGATAGTGGGATCCTGGTATTACTTGGCTCAATAGTTTAGCAGTTGACATAGTAGGTAGATCCATCCATCTCTTTCAAGATCCCATACATGTGGAGCAGTGGATTAGTTTCCTAGGTGGGAATCCTTATGATGGAGGGATATGGTGTTTCCCTACTTGGTGGATTGGGAGACTATAGGATTCCTTTTGTAGTGACACTATGCAGTGTAGAGGTGGATGCAGTAGGCACTCTGCATTTCTCGGGTTCATTTGGGACCCTAGGATCATTCTTGGACTCAGTTGCTTCAACTAGGTTTTGGATGGGATGGTAGAGGAGATGGAGATATCTCTTGAGGGGATGATGGGATTTCATGAGCATCCGAGATTCATGACCAATGATCAGGATAGAATTCCTTTTCAAGAGAGGAGGATGCAGTCAGAGTATGATAGTTAGATTAAAGTGAACGTATCTATTTCACAACAATTACCTGAAGGATAAATAAGAATAGTCCATATTGGAAAATATAAAATGAATAATATATGAGATGATTATTACAAATGATTGTCGCCTCTTATATACAACTTAGGAATTGGCTTGAAAGGTCATGTCTTTTTAATATTATACCTATTAATTATTATTAATTGTATTTTAATTTATATTCATAACATTTCCTCTCTCTTAGAAAGGCTTTGTTCTCAAAGCCTTATAATGTTGTTGTATCGTTCCTTGTGACATCGTAGCTTACGAAACATGTCGATGCGAACTTATAAGTGTAGAGCATAACTTTTGATATGTTGGCGGATCAATCCATCCCAAATTGATTTGTTGCTGATTTTTGGGATTCCCTATTGATCTGTCGTCAGGAGCTTTGAGCATATTAGTACAATTATCTTTCAACAATTCCCACTTTTTAGGATATCGGTTTATATGGTTGGGGTGTCGATAGGGAATTTTCACAATGTTATTTTCTTTTACGAGCGTCATATTTTGAGCATTGATCTATGCTGTACATTGTATTTCCATCCCTTGATTTTTAATGTTTCGTTCTGTATATTTTCCAACTTGTTTTCTAACTATATGTTATCATTTTTAAACTTTTTAATCAATTCTATTTGCGATTTTCTGTTATCTTCAGACTTCTTAACTTGCTCCTTAAGATATTTGTTATGATTTCTGATGCGGTTATTTTCTTCTTGCTTGTCTAAAAGTTTTCCTTCAATGTCTTCAGTAGAGTGTTCTGCCTTCCGACCATTTTTCAACTTCTTAATTTTTGTGACTAACATCTTGTTATGGTTCTTTAATCTGAATATATCTTCGGTGTTATTTGATAACGTACTTTTAGCAACTGTAATCTCCAATTTGTGTGTCTTTTTAGTGTCGTTCTCTTTCTGGTGGAGTTCACTAATCTGTTGTTGAAGGCGGCAATTCTCGAATTCTTGAATTTCGAACTTTCTCTGGGCTTGCACCAATTCAGCATCTTTGTCCATGATGATCTTGTTTAGATGATTTATTTCTTCTCTCAAATCGTTATTGCTTGTATATGGTGATTCTTCGTCATTTTTTTACTTTCTGATTTGGTCTTCAAGCTTTTGATTATGAGTTTCTAAATGTGTTATTTTCTCATCTTTATCTGATAACATTCTCTTGAATTATTTATTAGTTTTTTCTAACTCATATTTTTTATCATTCAAGTGTTGATTCTCTCGTTCTTCTAAATGAGAAAACAATTTTTGCTTCCTAATCTCGAATTGAAGATCTTTATTGGTCTCTTTATATTGCTCTAATTCGTCCAATGCTACTTGTAACTGCGACTTCATTTCTGATTTTGAATTCGCCATAATTCCTGACTTCTTCAATGATAGCTAATTTCCTTCCACTTGATTTCTTTGATGATAATCGATCTTCAACTTCTTCGACAATAATTGCTCTTCCCTTGACTCTTTTTCTTATTTCCTTGTTGTCGTTTGATTTTGTTATGTCCTCTAAACAATTCTTATTCAAAATAATTTGATTGATTTTCCTAATAATTATTATTATTATTTAAAATGTAATAATAATATTAATACTATTAATATATATATATTTAGAATTAAATAAAATATTTTATAATAATTTATTATAAAATATATATATGTTTTATTAACGTTTTTTTTTTGTGTGTGTAGGGTTCACGTGGAGCTGCAATGAGATTGCAAAATGCAGGGATGGAGCAGGGTTGAAGGAAAGAGTCGGTAAGGTGTTGATGTGGGGTGTGGGAACTGATGGAGGAGTGCGCAGGGGTGAATGGGGGACTTCGCGGAGTGAGGGTGCAGGGAAAGGATGCAACGCAGACAGCGAGGGGGGGGATGCCGCACGATTTGGGGAGAGGGACAAGCTACGGGGGGGTAGTGTTGGAATATTTAAGACTTCCTACCATTTATTTAATTACATAAGATGCATTAATTAATCACTTGTTGGTTAATTCTATGTAATAATTGAGGAAATTGCCATTGTGTGGCCCACAAGGCAATATGGGAGGATAAGATTCCATCCGAGGTGTGTTCTACAAGTCTCCTAGGCCACTTGGGCACATTCCTAACCATTTTTGGATAAGATTTAGGAAGGAGGGCGCATTTGTGAAGAAAGCTGCCGCTTTTACTGCTTTTTCCCCCAAAGGAAAGAGCTAGTCAACCTAGGAAAGTGTTTTTTACACCAAAAAATTTCCTTAACACCATTTCCACTCAAATTTTGTATTTGGCATTTCTTTTACCTATATTTCACCTTCAGCTCACTAATTTAGCAATTCGTGAGCTTTTGAGCAGATTTGGAAAGCCAACTTGCCACCTAGGGGGGATGGGCAGTTTTAGAAAGTCTGATGGATAGAAGATTCTTTTGGCATCTTTAGCCATTTGAATTATTGCTGTAACATTATTTAATAACATCCTACAACATTCATATGTTGGCTGATGTAATTATTGTTCATGAGAAGTAATACAGAAATCTATTCTTGTGCATTATTTTTGTGCCTTTGACCAGTTGTGTGATATTTTTCATATGAGAGAGTGTAATTTCTTGGAGATTTCTTGGATATGATCTGATTTTAGCATGGTATTAGAGCCATCAAGCTATTCCTTTCATCTATTGATTTTCTTGCAGGATCCAACAGTCTCAGGAAGGGAGCATTGATCAATTCACTGGGTGAATTCTATTCTCTGCAAGGTGCATTTTGGAATCCAGAAGTGTTCTAATTTCAGTCCAAAAGTTTATATCAGTAGCAGAAATGGATCATACACAGCAGATGATCCTCACTCCTTTCAATTACTTTGATTGGAAAGCACATATGGAGATTCTACTGAAGAGCAAAGGGATCTGCAGGGTGACCATGGCAACAAAAGCTGAGCCAACCTCAGCAGTGGAGAAATCTAAATGGCATAATCAAAGGGATGAAGCCTATGGGTTGTTATGTCTCACTACATCCAGAGAAATCTTATTTCATCTTGATGGCCTCACTTCACCCAATGAAGTATGGCTGAAACTTCAAGAATTGTTCGGTAAAACCGATGAATTGAGAGGCCACCAATTGGATAATGAGCTAGTCTCTTTGAGTCTGCAAAATTTCGATAATCTACAAGACTTCTTCTCCAAATTCAAGTCTCTTATATTGCAGCTGAAGCTATGTGGAATAGACAAGACATATGATTAATTAGTTTTGGCCATTCTCTCCAAGCTTGGCCTGGACTATTCAATTTTTGTTTCCACCTTCCATTCCACCCAGAAAGCAATTAAAAATTGGAAGAGCCCGTCACTTTCATAATTTATGGAGTCATTAACTCAAGAGAAATACAAGCTGGTCTTAATGGGAGCCATTAAAAATCCATCTAAAGACCATTGTCTAAATGTTGGAGACTCAAAGAATTCGAAAGGCAAGAAGAAAGGCAACTTCAAGAAGCCCATCGGTGAGCAGAAAGGCAAGCAGAATTTTAATGGAGAGCCATCAAACTTCAAGAAGAATCCGAACAAGAAGAATGAGAGGACAAAGTGAACTTATTGCAGCAAGGTATTTCATCCCGAAAGCTCTTGTATGAAGAAGACCATCGACGAATTAACTCAGGCATTGGAGAAAGCCAACATCCCTCTCCCAGAGAGCGCAAGAAGGAAAGATGGAGGATCAAATTCTGATGACAAAGAGAGAGCTCATGCACTGATGGCCGGCACTTGCCAATATTCATCATTCATCATTGATTCCAGTGCTTCAAGACACATGGTGTCTGCAAGTAAGTATTTTACTTCACTTGACTCTTCTAGTGGTCTGAATATTTTATTGGGAGACAATTCTGAAACTTCTAGCAAAGGCAAAGGTAGCATAGATCTCGAGTTTGGGTCATTCAATAATGTTTTATATGTCCCTAAACTTGCTGCAAACCTACTGTCAGTCTATCAGATGACCCATACAAGGATTCCCAAGAGAGTCACTTTTACCCCCAACGATGTTGAGATAGCATAAATTTCAACAGGAAAAATGATTGCATTTGGTACTGCTGACCACTGTTCTAGAATCTACAAGTTTTCTCATATTGTGCCAAACTCCTCACCTTCTACTCTACTGACCCATGCCAATGAGTCTAGTAAGCTATGACATGAAATATTTGGCCACCTAAACTAGAAATACCTTTTCCAACTTCATGAGAAAGAGATGGTTATAGGGCTGCCCAATATCAAATTTTCCAAAGGTGTCTGTCAATCCTGCATCCTAGGAAAACACCCTGAGCACAAGTATGGGAGATCTACCACTGAGAGAACCACTGCACCATTGGAACTTATACACACTGATATATCAGGTCCATTTCCTCATGAGTCATTGAATTCAGCAAAATACATTCTCACATTCATAGATGATTTTAGCAAGTACTGTTGGGTTTATTTCATCAAGCTTAAATCAGAAGTTTTTGGGTTATTCAAGTTATTCAAAGCCTCAGTTGAGAATCTATCTAGTAGGCATATTAAAGTGTTCAGGTCTGATAATGGTGGTGAGTATGTGAAATCATAGTTTCAGCAATTTTGTGTTTCATCGGGCATACAGATGCAACATCAGTTCCATATACACCTCAACAGAATGGGGTTGTTGAGAGAAATAACAGATCTCTTAAGGAGATGGACACATGCATGCTTGAGGCAAAAGATTTCTCTCCTAAGCTATGGGCTGAAGCAATAAATTGTGACACCTATATTCAGAATAGAGTTCCACACAAAGCTCTCAAAGTTATCACTCCTTTCGAGGCTTGGACAGGTAAAAAATCGGATATCTCTCATTTCAGGATTTTTGGCTCAAAGGCTTGGGCTAGGATTCCGATTGAGAAGAGGAGGGCTATGCAGCCCCAAAGCCAACCATGTTTGTTTGTGGGATATTCAAAGGACTCCAAATCATATAATTTTCTGAACATGACAACTCATAAAGCATTCATCGAAAGAAGTGTGCAGTTTGAGGAAGAGCCCTCTCATAGCGCAGAAATTGGAGATTCATCTTCACCGCCAACTGAAGAAGAAGTAAGTGATGTTCTTGATATTTTTTATTCTGATATTTCTGATGATGAGGATCAATTTATTTCATATGTAAACTCACCTACAAGGCCTAAGTGGGCTGCCAAAACTTTGCAAGCAGCAAGTGAACTAGCAGGAAACCCTCGGGACCAAAGGAGGACTAGATCAAAGTTTGAGACTACTCTCAATGTGAATGACCCTTATCTTTCTAAGAAGTGCTATATGATGATAGATTCTGATCCAAAAACACATGAGGATGCCTCACATGATACTAGATGGCATATTTCTATGGATGAGAAGTTTCAGTCATTGCAGAAGAATGAAACTTGGGAGCTAGTCAAGCTCCCCGCAGGCAGAAAGTTGGTGAGATGCAAATGGATTTATAAGACTAAATGTGCAACGGATGGTACATCCATTAAGTACAAGGAAAGGCTGGTAGCAAAGGGGTATTCTCAAGTCCAATAACTTGATTATAATGAAACATTTGTACCGGTAGCTCAGAAGGACTCCATTAGACTAGTTTTGGCAGTGGCAGCTTCCAAGCGGTGGGAAGTACATCACATGGATGTGAAAAGTGATTTCCTACATGGGTAACTTGAAGAGGAGATATATATGCAGTAGCCACAGGGGTACACATCAGATCCAAACCTTGTTTGCAGGTTGAAAAATTATTTGTATGGACTCAAGCAAGCCCCCAGGGCTTGGTATGCGAAGATGGACAGTTTTTTGCTGTCACAATCCTATGTTCGGTGTAAATCTGATCCAAATGTCTATATGAAGTTTGTTGATGGTTTTATTATGTTAATAGTGTTGTATGTTGATGATTTTCTTATCAAAGGTGATAGAACTGAACAAATAGCATCTCTTAAGACCGCAATGCACCAAGCATTCTCCATGAGTGACTTGGGAATTCTCAAGCAATTTTTGGGGCTTGAAATTTCACAAACAAAAGAAGGAACCAAGGTATGTCAGTCAAAGTATGCTTCTGATCAGTTGAAGAAGTTTAAGATGGCTGATTGAAATCCTTCTAAGACTCCATTCCTTTCTAGAGTCAGAATGGAAGAAGCGGAATCGACAGTGCTTTTTGATAGTACACTCTACAAACAGTTGATTGGGAGC
Organism: Larix kaempferi; assembly: GCA_027924585.1. NCBI lineage: Eukaryota > Viridiplantae > Streptophyta > Pinopsida > Pinales > Pinaceae > Larix > Larix kaempferi. The sequence goes on from BSBM01000797.1 coordinate 12,306,484, forward strand.
TTACTCTACTTGACTCACACTCATCCAGATCTTGCATATGATGTGAGTGTGGAATCTAGATACATGGAGAAGCCACATGAGTTACATTGGAGGGATGCAAAAAGAATCCTTCATTATGTGCAAGGCACAAAGAGTGATGGGATTCACTATGTGGCATATTCGAGCTTAGATCTCTTGGGTTTCACAGATTCGGATTGGGCTGGTGATATCCTTGACAGGAAATCCACATCAGGATTTGTCTTCATGCTTGGAGGTGGCCCTGTTTTCTGGTCCAGCAAGAAACAAAATTCCATAGCACTATCTTCAGCGGAGGCAGAGTACAGAGGAGCAGTGAATGCTACTACACAGTGTGTCTGGTTGCAGGGGATTTTGTCTGAGTTTGAGATTGCTTTCAGTACTCCTATTGTCATATATTATGATAACCAGAGTGCCATTAGAGTTTCATGTGATCCAGTACAAAGGCAGAGGACCAAGCACATAGAGATTCATATGCACTACATCAGAGGACTAGTGCATGACCAGATCATAGATTTGCAGTATTGCCCCACAGGTGAGCAAACTGTAGATATCTTCACCAAGGCTTTCATAGAGAAGACATTCAGCTATCTTAGATCACTGCTTAGGATGGTTGGACATGTGGTGGAGTGAAGGTTTGATCATAAACCTTTCAATTTTGATATGTCCATGTTTTGAGGGAAGGTTTTTCCCATGAGGTTTTCCTTCTATCCTTGTTTTGTGGACCGACAGTATTTTGTACGGGGTGACCAAGTCTTGTTACTGGGCCCTTAGAATTTTGTATATATTTTGATATTTAGATCATTCAAGTCAGACTTAAGAGGGGGTGTTGGAATGTTTAATCCTTCCTACCATTTATTTAATTAAATAAGATGCATTAATTAATCACTTCTTGGTTAATTCTATGTAATAATTGAGGAAATTGCCATTGTGTGGCCACAAGGCAATATGGGAGGATAAGATTCCATCCGAGGTGTGTTCTACAAGTCTCCTAGGCCACTTGGGCGCATTCCTAAACATTTCTGGATAAGATTTAGGAAGGAGGGCACATTTGTGAAGAAAGCTGCCGCTTTTACTGCTTTTTCCCCCAAAGGAAAGAGCTAGTCAACCTAGGAAAGTGTTTTTTACACGAAAAACTTTCCTTAACACCATTTCCACTAAAATTTCATATTTGAAATTGCTTTTACCTATATTTCACCTTTAGCTCACTAATTTAGCAATTCGTGAGCTTTTGAGCATATTTGGAAAGCCAACTTGCCACCCAGGGGGGATGGGCAGTTTTAGAAAGTCTGATGGATAGAAGATTCTTTTGGCATCTTTAGCCATTCGAATTATTGTTGTAATGTTATTTAATAACATCCTACAACATTCATATGTTGTCTGATTTAATTATTGTTCATGAGAAGTAATACAGAAATCTATTCTAGTGCATTATTTTTGTGCCTTTGACCAGTTGTGTGAGATTTTTCATACGAGAGAGTGTAATTTCTTGGAGATTTCTTAGATGTGATCTGATTTTCATAGGTAGGAGCAGATAGGGGAACTTGTGTGAGGGAGGAGCGAGGGAGGATATGCATAGGGGTGGAGGCAGCGGTATGGGAGAGTAGAGAGTTGTCGCGAAAGGGTGAGGGAAACTAACAGGGAAGGTCGCAGACCGATAGAGGATAGGCGCGGGAGTAGGGAGGAAAAGAAGTGGATGGTGTTTCGGAGAGGCATAGATTTGGAGGCACTGCGGGGGCATGCTGGAGAGGCGTGACTGATGGGGGACGACGAGGTGAGGGGCACGGATTTCTAGAGCAATTGCGCAGCGCAGGAGGGTTGGCAATGAGGCGATGAGCTGATGGGTGGGGGTCTGCGGGAGGTGGCATCCAAAGAGGAGGGTTGATGTGCTAGGATGGAATGGGAGTGTTAAGGGAGCATCGCGAAGTGGTAGAATGTAGTAAGAAGTGGTGGGGGAGGTGAAAGTGTAGAGAGAGCATGGGGAGGAATATGGTTGTGTGAGGGAGGTCAAAAATATGATTCAGAGAAACTCTGAAATTATGGCTAAAATCCAAATTTGGAGAAACTCCAAGATGGATGGCCAAGGGGCCGGAATCAGCAAGGCCAGAGAAGGGATGGATCTGATACCACATGAAGTGAGCGTATCCGTTTCACAACAATTACCCGAAGGATAAATAAGAATAGTCCATATTGGAAAATATAAAATGAATAATATATGAGATGATTATTACAAATGATTGTCACCTCTTATATACAGCTTAGGAATTGGCTTGAAAGGTCATGTCTTTTTAATATTATACCTATTAATGACTATTAATTGTATTTTAATTTATATTCGTAACAGGGATGCTTATGATTAGAGTGGCATGGCGGCAATGGTTGTCCCTTTTTTAGATTAGCTGGGAATCTTGGAGTTATGGTGCAGGGAAGATTTCCAATAACAATCTCAAAGGTGAGAGCCAGTCTTGGATTTCATATGATGAGATTCTTAGTGGAACAGTCTAATGGGGAGTTGTGTGAGTGGTTGTAGTGTAGAGTTACTCTTCTTATTGGAAGTGGTCAGAAGGATTCATATGTCAATACCTTGCAGGACCATAAATTGAGAAAAGTATAATTCACCTCCTTTCAATTGGGTTGGAGCCATGACATCATTTTCATGCCTTAGTGTGGATTTGTTTGTGGGATATATATTTTATGAATTGATCGATTTGAAATTGCAACCCTATAAAAAATCATCACTAAGGGAGGAGGCGGAGAAATTAATGTGCATAAGTTGGGGAAGAAAAACAGGCACTACCACCAAGATTCAAATTGCTTGAGGACAAGTAATATTGGGAGGGGAGGATTGTAATGTCCCCAATATTTCACTATGGACCACTCCATTGGACTAGGGAATTCAATGGTCTAAATTCACTTGGAAAAATTAAAGAAGAATGGTAAAGTGGTGAATAGGGTCATGAGGCACTATGGAAAACTAAGGTACAAGGAAAAATTTAAGGAGCAAGGAATCATTCTATCTTGAAAATCAATTTTATAAATATTTTGAAAGAATTTGGACAAGGAGGGTGAATTAGTGGTGTAATTAGTGCAAATTTGTGGTGGAACTCCCATCCAAGGTGGAACTTCCATCTCAAGGGTTGTAAATCCTTGGGCTAAAAATAGAAAATCTATGGAATATATGACAAGAATCTTATGACATCTTATGACAACTTATGATAGCTTATGACATGTTGCAGGTCCTAAATTTAGCCAAGGAGGGAGCTAGAGGAGAAGGTTTGCCCACATGAGAGTGTAACTCCCCCAAAAGCAGGCTAAGCCTATTTAATTCGAATTTCCAATGAAGATGAAGGTAATATTTGGTCAAATAACATTAGAGAGGAAGTAAATGAGTTACAAGGTATCATTCTCTCATGAAAATAACATTTATTAATATTTTTGTGAGAGAATTATAGAATGAGGTGGAAAGGGCCCAATGGAGTTTATAAAACGAATGTAAGCCGCTTGGGAGAGATATTTTGGCAATTTGATTTCATATTGTAAATCTCTTGTGGATTTCAAGCTTGGGATATGTTTCCCTTGAATTTGTGACCTAGTTTCGGTGGTGGAAGATTCCACCCTAGAGAGGAGGAGATCATCCAAATCTCTTCATTGTACTTCATTGCAATTGATTATTGAGAGGAGAAATCACTTTCATATTTATATAAATATATTTATTTCAGGTTTTATCTTCATCTACAGTATTGGGGTTGAATTCCTATCATTGGGAGCTGCTTTCTATTGATTTAGAGCTTGGACCATTGTTGGTGGGCCGAAATGGTGGTTCTAGATTTGATACGTCTAAGCATGTATGTGTTGTAATACTTACTCCATTGCATTCATAGAATATTTTCTAGTGGGAAACACTTTTGCTTCACTCAATAAAAGGTTTCTAGATGACCAAGATACACTCATTTTACCATATCTACTATATTCAGTATCTCTTCTGGTAGAGGGGCGCACCTATACATTTCCATATAGGTATTTCTTGGATTTCGAGCTATTGTAAGAGACATATTGTAACATCCCAAAAATTCACAAAAATTAAAAAAATTTAAAATAGCGTTAAAAGTTGTATTTACTAATGCGGAAATAAAATAAATACTAATCCTCTTAACTAATAACAATTATGATAACGACAATTCATACTTCTTAACACAAAATATGACATTAGTTTTGTTTGTGTTAATTATAAATCTAAATGCTACAATAAAGTCTGTGACTGTCATATGGTGTACTGAATATTGTCTTATTATGAAATGAAATCGAAATCTACATTAAGATGGTATGGATGTTCAATTATATTTTAATAATACTTATGTCAATGTTCTGTCATTTATAAATGTTTACAAGTGTTAACTGTTATTCTTCTTTTGATGATGAAAGGGGTCCTAAGAGTACCCTGAGGCTTACTTAGCATTTTATGCTAAAGCATTTGGACTTTCCCTTCCGCATATACAGGTAAGGTGGCACACCAGTTCAATTAATACAAACATAATATAAAGAGTAGTTGTAGTTAGCCTTCAAGGTTTCTGCATATAAATTTCTAAGGTACTAATACAACATTACGTTTATAGTTTGTTTTGATAACTAAACAACTCTAACGTCTTCTTTGTTTATCAATTGAATGGTGAAATTAGAGTGTCGAAGCTTTGATGCAGGATAACATGCGTTGCTAATGTTTGGCACAAGAGCAAAGTGACTTATAAGCAGAAGTTAAATGTGTGGTAATGGTGTATTACTATAGTGTATACACTATATGTATTTTACATGGTTATTCAAGTAGTATGAACCTAAAGTGTAAATTATATGCAAACTTCTAGCATAAGAATCATATGCAAATCCCATAGTATTCTACTATATTCAATCTATGTAATATATTTCACAATATGAAAACTATGTGTTAATTTAATGTTTTAACTATATTATTCGACCATGCGCTAAGTGTTATGCACGGGTCCTATGTACCAACAATAGGAAACTATAAGTGTAAATGTGAACCTTTAAACATACATTATGTACCTGAATGGTTCATACGAAAGTATTATTTATATTAACATATACATATAATGTGACAGAGTTATGTTCAATTTTCGTGTAAGATAAGGACGTGGTCATTAATGTTGAAGTGTATGTGTGCTGGCAAGCGATAGTGAACCAAACTTGGCATTTATTATTCTTATCTACCAGCTCGGTGGAAATCCTCAGTGGTTTCCATTGTGGTACTTAGCTCATGAAGGCATCGTGATGAATTAGCCATTTTGGTCAAGCTGTAAGTGTTTTGGGTTGAACATGATCCGATCTGGTATCCACGGTGGCGATGGTTATCAATCGAGTCATAAATAGGGTGGTTGCTTGGAATTATGTGGTATTGTGATATGTGATCTCCACCATTGATCTTACACTGTTCTCAGGCTTTGGGACTTAACCCTAAACCTCCACCAAAACCTCATAGTTACTGTTCTTCCTTTGGCATTCATTGTGTTGAGAGTGGTTTTTGAGAGAGGCCGACCGGCCTGCGAATACTTAAGGTTTGATAGCTTTTTTTTAGGGTTCCTCCAGTGATTTGAACCTGTGACCTGAGAAATATTACTATCACAAGATGAAAATGTAAGAGCCGAGCTCATGCGTAGGCATTTCCTATCTGTTTTTGATATTCGAAAAAGCTCAGGAATTATCATGCTAGTTGTCTAAGGGTTTGGATTTTGTAAAGAGTTCCTAGGATGCACCTTCTCTAGTTTCGATATCACGATCATTGTTAAAAATAATTGAACCCATTGTTGTGAGTGTAGGATCTGCGCTCCACAAGTTGTAAGCGATTCTGGGTTTTCAAGCCTGTTACAGAAGCTGTTGGATTCGGCCTTCGTTTCCTTTTTAATAAGAAGGTAATGTCTCTTCTGTAGTTTTCTTTTTCATTTATATGCAATCGTCTGCAATGTTGCATGATGTACTTATGTTTAACCCTGTTTGTGATAATTGCAGGTACTATCACTCCCATGGCTCTACGCTTCAGTTTAGATGGCAACTACTGCGTGTAGTGGTAAGTCTCGGTGGTTTACCTTATGGATTCTCTTGGAAACCTGTTGGTTGTGTTTGAAATGGTTGGAACTTTCGGCCTTCCGATGAAGTCGTTGATGTTGCAATGCTTTTATTTTGTAAGAAACCTAGGGAGGATAAGTCCTCGACCTACTCTCAAAATATGTTCTATGGTTTTTACTGTAAATGAAAATATATTTCATGTTTATCAAGGTCTTGACCCTCGACTTTTAGATACAAGTGCAGGGTTCACCCTATGGTTTTGATACTGTGTTTGAAACAATGCTCTGTGTAAAAAGGTGTTAATGTTCATCAGTTTTTGGTATTGGTCGAGAGCTAATTCTAAATATTTTTTCTACTGTAAATTTCGATAATGAACAATTATCTATCATCTATTTGAAAACTAATAATGTCTAAGTTGTTATTTCGAATATATAGGGTTTGGCCAAAGAATTGTTTAGGATGCTGAATACGTTTTCTTGTTTTGGTTAAAGGAAATCGTAACTCTGAGGAGTAAGTGTTTAAAATTTGAAAGTTTGATATAAGTTGTTTAAGCATGTGTCCGTCGGACCAGTTATGATCCTGTCACAATATTGTAAAAGATTTTTTTCCCTTATTAAGGGTTTCAAACCTGTGTCTATTGTAATGCAATGAAATGTTAAATAATAAAAGATAGAGAGTTGGGGTTCTGCCTATGATGAAAGTGTTTTGAATTTATTAGATGTAGTTGATAAATAAAATCGAATTATGAGATATGGATACTGAAATGATATAGTGATATTCAGTGATACGAATAATAAGTATCTATTTATCATTTATAGTTAACAACTTTGTATCAAAAAATATTTGCAGCTGTTAAATTTCTAGAATTAATAATGCCTGAAATAATTGGATTTATAACACCTTATCGTTGGAAAGAATAACAATGGAATGCATAGTATTAGCTTTCAAAAATAGATAATGATAATTTGAAAATATAAATCTGTGCAGAGATGAAATGTTTTTCTTTTATTACTAAGTAATGAAAAGGCTATATATCTATTTATGATATGTTGTTCTATTTTCTGAGTTTAGACATATAATTGAAATGGAAGAATTAAAAGAACCCTACAATGTTAGTTTATCCAATCACTTGGCATTTTGTGCATCATTCATCTATATTAATTCTACTTCTCTGTACTAGAGTACTACACATAAGATGGTATGGGAAAAATACAGAAAGGATTTTTAATCAATCATCTCATTTACTTAATCATCATTATACAAAATCATACCTAGGTCAGAAATTGAAACAGTTACTTATGTATGCCATTAACTGTAAATATGAAATCTACAAATGCAGAAAATCATTTAACTAAAAATAACAATAAGATAGAATAGTAGAACTTGATTGAATTATGAGAAACAAACAACCCAAGGAGCTTGTTCTACCCAACCTATTCCTGAAGATAGCCAAATTACTTGCCTTAGGACCTCCGAGCTTGTTCATTGAACCACTAGGAAGAAGAATCTGTAGAAGCTTTAGGTCATCCACTTGCAGTAACAAAGTAGTTCATCTAGTCATATAGACTTAGAAGTCAAAGAGACCTGCACCAACACCTCTGGTTTCCTTCTTAGAATAAATTCAGTAGACTCACAATCCACATTCACTTAGCCTCCCTATTCGAATCTCTCAGTGATCACCTGATACACTTGAGGAATTATTTCTACAAAAAATAATCTAGGGATCCCTTCCCAATTCGAATTTCCTTCTCTAGGCTGCCTAGGCCTTTTATTAGTTAACCTGGTCATTAATGAGCTAACAACTCTCTTCCACCCACCTGGGGGATAATGCCACAAATTTAGGGGTAGTTGTCCCATAACCAACAGCTAGTGGTGGAGTACAAATGCTGACACCTGTCCCATGCCTTCTAACAACTTCCATTCCTCCTAGTGGGTCAATGAACACTCATTTAACAGTTCCCTTGGGTGTTTGTCTCTTGTTTTAATTTATTAAATAATAGAAAAATGTTTATTACAATCATCATTGACCAAATTTGGTCATAATTACAAAACTTTGTAATTATAATTTAACATAATGTTTTTGCAAATAAAATAATAAGTCTCAAAATTTGGGTAGGTGACACATATATTATTGTGATAAGTATTATTGTTATTTCCATACATTCTTAATAAATATTTACAGTGACTTTCTCCATATTGTGTTCCATGTTCAAGTTTCTAATAGATGTGTGTGCAAATATGCTAGTATGGTGATGCAATATCAATGCAATGTGTCTTAAACCTTCATTAAATTACCCTAAAGTATTATAGTGAATGAATTGGGTTGATTTGGGAGTGTTTGGACTGATTTGTATATGTTTGTGAAGGATTTGGGTCGTTTTGGAGATGTTTGGAAAGAGTTGTAAAACTAGACAATTTTGTATTGGGATTCGAGCTAGTCTTCCTAGATTTGAATTGATGCATATGGAGGTGTTCATGTTTGATCAAATATGAAGTATAAGTCAATTAATACTGTAATATTGAGCCAATAACTCTTACTTTACATCTGGTTATGTGGTTTTTAATTTCCATGATTCAACCTTAATGAAAAATAGGTTGCACACAAAGTGTTCAAAGAAAGTCACAAACCGGACTTATAAATCAACCATCCAAACTTCATATCAAATCTTATTTGAGCATATTAAAGTGGTATAAAGCATATTTTATGGGATTCACCTCATTATAAAAATCCAAAATTATATATGTACTCCTCCATTGTTGACCAAGAGCATCTCATAAGACCACATAAGCCATTGTTTGGTTAAAGTTGAAATCAACATAATTAAAGTTGGAACCTGGGAGATAATATTTCTAATTTTTAATTGGGGATATTACAATTGATATTGTGATATTTTCTTATCTACAATTGTATATTGTTATGGTAATATGTCCTTTTCATTCTAGAATCCTACTTTATTCTAATATTCATGCTCTAAATTTCCATTCTACTAATAAGGTACATAACACAAACCTAGATCATAAAGGATGACCCCAACCATAGAAGAAACTTGAAAAATACTATATTATTTGTTATGAATTAATTATATGGGTTTATATGCAATTAAATCTAGGTTACCATGTCATTATTACCCTATTAAAAATACCATGAAAAGCATAGTGTTTCCTTATCTAGAGGGCACAAGGCTGCCCTAAATTGATACCAATGTAGTAAAATGCATATAGATGATCAAATCAACCCAAATTATCCAAAATTTCATGTCCCAATGAAAATGAAAATTTTATTACACTTAATCATCACACTTATGAAACCCAATGGTCAAACCCAATGAATGATTTCACTTAGTGAGCCTATCAAACAGAGAGGTAGAACGTATTTCCATGGCAAATATATTATGTTCACAAATGCAAGAAGGGTCATCAATGGCATAGGAATAATTTATTAATGACTATGTAGAGGGAAAAATCCATGAAGATACCACACTTAGAGGAGTTCCAACATACATGAATGAATGTATAGTTCATGAAAAATTGAAATAGTTTGTGAACATGGATGATGGATATGGATGAAGGTGCTCTTTAATTCCAATTAAACAATTGCACACTTGATCCGGATTTATGTGAAAACAAAATGAAACAATAGATATAGGACCACATACACATATATATTGCAAGGAACACAGTGATATAGTAAACATGAATTCTATTAAATGGCATAAATAGAACAAACTGTAAAATAAAGCATCTAGAATGGTGGTAGCTTATCTATGAGAAGACATGTGATGACTACGCTCATTCATGACAAGCTCAAAATACAAAAAGAGGCCGAAAGAGCCTATTTATCATAAGCATGAGGGAAAGAACCTTAAGCATCCAAGATCATAACCCTAGGAGATGAACTATCATAAAGTGTGTGGCCCCAAGGTGGTTAGTTGAACAGTCAACTTCCCAAAGTCATAACTTTTGCATACGATCTCTGTTTGGGGCGCTTGGTAGATCGTTGAAAATATCTATCCGAGGAGTAGAATAGTGGAATGGTCCAATATGAGTGCCTATGGTTTATGTTTAGGCCATTGGGGGACCAAAAAAACATTGTTTAGAGCCTCAAAGTTCCCTCAAAAGTTCAAGACCCAAAAAACCATAGAAAAACTACTAGAAATTTTCCAAAATGGAAAATTGTTTTGAGCCAATGGAATAGGTGGGTGACCACCAATATCCATCTGGATCAATCCTCCCCCCTTAGGAAGTAATGATCTCCATTTTTTTGAGTCCCCATCAAATTAGGAAACTTCTGCTGAACTTGAATCCCAGTGAACCACTTTCCTTAGTGGAGTAGCTACCCTAGTTTGAAAACCCAATATAGTTGGATATTTTGTTGGCGGGTGCCCTCAACCTGTGTGTCCATGATTTGATCATTGGTTTCATGTTCCATGTAGTCATGGTTAATCTCTGTAGGTTTCAAATGCTTTGCCACCTCTGATGTGTCCAGCAGTGGTGTAAAATATAGGTGAAGGAGATCCACATTAAATACTGGGTGCAGGCCAAGGAATGGAGGAATGCTTAATTTGAAGGAATTATCACCATATTCCTTGGTGATGGTTATGGCCCATATCAAATTGGACGAATTTTGTGATGGTGTCCTTTGAGCCTCTCTTTCTTCAAATGCAACCAAACCTTATTACCCACCTGGAACTTGTGTCGAACCTAATCTTAGTCATGTCATTTCTTGTACTTGGTATTGGATTTTTCCAAAATGTCATGGAACTGTTCGAAAATGTGTTGGATTCATCCAACAAATTTGGTGGCCTTATCACCCTCAGTCTGAGCATGGGTAGATTCCTCTTGTGTGGATTCAATGGGAAGAGTTGCATCAATTAGGGTCAATGGTTGGAACCTCAAGCACACCTGAAAAGGGATGTGGCTAGTAGATATATGAAGGGCTATGTTATAGCTATGCTAAACATATGGAAGACTCTCATCCCATGTGCGGGGATATTTAGAATTGTACATTCTCAGGATATGCATAATCATTCAGTTTACTAACTCTCTTTGTTCGTTGGTCTGGGGGTAGAAGGTATTCGATTTGGTAAGATTGGTATCCATCAATGACCATAGGCTGGACCAAAAGGTGCTTAGGAACCTACTTTCCTGATCTGAAATGATAGTTTGTGACAACCCAAAATGAACCCATACACGCTCAAAGAAGATCTTAGTAGTGGCTTCGCCTGAGATGCTCTTCTTACAAGCTATCAAAATGCCCATCTTATAGAAGCGACCCATGACCACAAACACACAGTCATTACCATTCTTGGTTGAAGGTAGTCTTGACATGTAATCCATGGAGATGGATTCCCATGGCCCATTGAGAGTAGGCAGAGGGGTGTACAACCCCTGCTTCTTAATGGCAAGTTTCACGATGGCATAGGAATCGCATGATCTGATATATCTACCAACATATTATTGGATCTTGGGCCAATAAAATTACTTATGTAATATCACCATTGTCTTTTCGGTGCCAAAGTGCACTGCCACTTGACTGTAATGCACTTCCTAAATCAACTTCACATGCTCTCTAGAAGGAATACATAGATGGCCCAAGTGGAAAATTAATCCTTCCTAGAGATGAAATTATGCCCCTGGTGTGCCTACACATAGTGCTTGATAGGTGGGAGAAATCTGATGTCATTGTCATATAGTTGAGGTAACTTGGAGATCTCATGGCCACAAGAGTTGAGCACCGTGGTCAATGCTGCTACTGGATGTTGACTTAGGAAATTAGTGACTCGATTGGTGCTTCCCTTATTATATTTAATGTTCAGGTGGAGCTGCTGCAAGTATGTGGACCAATTTTGGTGGCGGTCATTCTGTAACTTTCCTTGTGCTTACATGAACTACAGGTGCTTGTGAACTGTGTGGATGATCGTATCTTTTCCTAGGATGTAATTCTTTCATTGCCGTTAGGATTGGACAATGGAATATATTTCATTTTCATAGGTGGGGTAATTTCGGACTACATCCAAAATAATCTTGCTATGATACGCCACTCGATGGCCATGCTGAGTGAGGACTGCACCAACAGCATAACCCGAAGAATCTATCTCGATTTCAAAGGGTTGCTGCAAATATGGTAAGGTAAGGATGGGCGCTAAACATAAGCATTGTTTCATTTCCTCAAATTCATTTTTTTATGGCTTGGACCAAACAAACTTCACCTTAGACCCACTTTTGGTCACTTGGCTAAGGGCCCGAGCAATATTACAGAATCCCAACACCAACCTACGATAGAAGTTGGCAAGGACTAGGAAGTTGCGAAGCTCTGAGAGAGTTATCAGGGTTGGATAGTCGTGAATGGCTTGGACCTTGGTCGTATCGACATGCACACCATGTTTGTCCATGATGTATCCCAGATACTGAATCCTCTCCTTTCCAAATGAGCACTTCTCTATATTAGCATATAATGTGTGTTGTCATAGGGTGTTGAGGAACCGATCGATATGCTGCAAATGTTCTACCCACATTCTATTGTAGATGAGGATATAATCTAGATATACAACCAAAAACGAATTAGTGAATGGACGGAGAATATCGTCCATCATCCTCATGAAATTTATTAGAGAATTATTCAATCCAAAAGGCATGACCAATCACTTGAAAAGGCCTTCCCTATATTTGAAAGCAGTCTTCCAGACATCCATCTGCTCAATTGGAACCTGATGATAGATAGACTTCATATCAATCTTACTGAAATATTTGGAACCCTTGAGTTGGTCAAGAAGGTCATCAATTCAGGAAATAGGATACCAATTCTAAACTGTGATTTTGTTTAGAGCTCTATAATCAATACAAAGTCACCATGTCCCATCTTTCTTATGTACCAACACAATTGGACTCCCACAAGGTGAGGACTAGGGTAAAATCTTCCCCTTTTATATTAATTCATGAATTTGATGTTTGATTTCTTAATTTTCCATGAGGGAACTCATGTATACCAACCCATTAGGTAAAGGTGCCATGGTTATCAAATAAATGGAATTCTTGACCTAACAATGCAATGGCACCCCAGAAGGTGTGGTGAAGATGTCTTTGTATGCTTCCATGGTCTTGTCCACATGTTTCTACTGTGTAGATGGATCCTTTGTAGAGGCAGTGGAAGTCATTGTGATCTTTCACTCACCCGCAGAACAAATCATGAAGAGGAAAAATTTCCTAGTCTAGGAGATTATCTTCCTACACTGCTTATCTATAATGAGAGACACTGCAGTGGTGGGAATTGTCTCTAGTATCCTGTAGAGTTGCTTTACCAAAGTAGCAATGATACTATGAGGCCTAGGTTCAAACACAACATGATGTTTCCACATATATGGTTGTCCTCAAAGAACATCACAAACTTCAAGTGGGGAAACATCACACATTACCTCATCTTTCAAGGGATTGATGCCATAGGTTTTTTGTCATTGTTGACTGATGCAGATGTCATGTCCTTGGCTGAGCCACCAATGTTGTAGGGTTGCAAGTGTGGTGTCATTGGAAACTTCACTGTTTGATGAACTCTCTTGAAATCAAGTTAGTTTGGCATCTACTATCAACAATGAAATGTAGTGCAGTTTCCTTGACCCACATCTATGAGTGGAAAAGGAATTCTCCTTCATTTGGATCCTCTAGATCGTCAAGATCGACCTTTGTGGTAGCGATGATAACACTGGGTTTTGCATGGATGATCCACTTTACCTTGTCTGTGACTGGGATGTTGGGTTCGGCATCATAGTTGGAATTGGTATCTAACTCTAAAGCCTTGATCTTGGACACCAATGACTACTTTGAGCGACATTCATCAATTTTGGGCCAGGGGATCTTATGTAACTTGCACCATTTCTCGGTGTCCTTCTTTATCTTCTCGTTACCCTTATTTGCTTGTGATTTGGACTGGTTTTCCTAGGGTTAGTTGTCCTTACTCTGCCCTTTGATCTACTACCCAAGGGTTCCCTTGTCTTACTTCTGTGGTGGATTCATAGACCCAAACTCTTGCTTATTCTCCTGCTTAAATTTTTGCTTGATTTTGATAGCATATCGATAAGCGTCTCCCAATGGAGAGATGTCCAGGAACTCCATTTCAGCTTGGATGTACCTATGTAGGCCGCTGCAATAATTCAGAACCAAGTGTTGCTCGGAGTCCCTAATACCGAGATTTGTGCGCAAAGTATGGAATTGGTTAGTGTACTTCGGCACCATTTGGTCCCTCTCTTGCCGCAAAGTGGTTCATCTTATGTATTGGTCATCATAGCTGTCAATGGGATAGTGTTGTTTTTCGAGGGATTCAACAAAAGATTCCCAAGTGGGATCACGCCCAAAAATATCAGTCTCATCTATGGATTTTTTCTCACAATAAGTGTCCCACCAATATTTCACATGGGGCACCACCTTAAGGAGCTCAAAGACGGTCCTTTTTCATATTGGAGAAATTGTGGACAGAGAAATAGCCCTCTAGCAAACTCAACAATTTATCTAGGGCATTAGCATCTATCTGACATTCAAATACAGGATATCAAATTTAGCTTGTACCTTCAAGGGTGTGGCTCCTCCTAAGTGACTGCTTCTGCTTGATTATCCCTCTGATGCCACCGACATCTGTCGAAGGATTTATGTGAAACGACCCATCATCTCATTCCTTTATCGCATGGGGACTTCCTCGAGCAACAACTTGATAGGATATACTTCTCTGTCATATCCTTTTTCCTCTATCATGGAGGGGAATTTTGGGTCGCCGAGGGAGGTCTTCCTCAAGCTGAACTAGTTCAAGACCCAACCGTTTATATTTTGACCTCGTCGGGGACATGAATGGAGAAATAATAAAGAGCAGACCGCTCCAAGACCACTGATATGGATTTATGTGAGAACGAAATCAAAGAACATATATAGAACCACATACACAGATATATTGCAAGGAACACAGTGATACAGTAAACACAAATTCTATTAAATGGCGGAAATAGAACATATTGTAAAATAAAGCAGCTAGAATGGTGGTAGCTTATCTCTTATAAGAGAAGTGATAACTACGCTCATTCATTACAAGCTCAAAATAAAAAAGGAGGTTGAAAGGGCCTATTTATCATAAGCATGAGGGAAAGAAGCATCAAAATCCAAAAAACTAACCCTAGGAGATGAACTGGCATAACATTTGAGGCCCCAAGGTGGTTAGTTGAGCAGTCAACTTCCCGAGGTCATAACTTTTGCATATGATATCCATTTGGAGCACTCGGTAGACCGTTGGAAAGATCTAGCTGAGGAACACAATATTGAGTGGAGCCCGAATGAGAGCCTAGGGTTATTGGCTAGGCTTTTGCAGGCCCAAAAAAATATCGTTTAAAACCTCAAAATGGACTCGGAAGTTCAGGACCCAAAACACCATAGAAAAAATACTAGAAAATTTCCAAAATGGAACTTTGTTTTGAGGTAGTGGAATAGGTGGGTGGCCACCGATATCCATCTAGATCAAAACTTAATATTATAAAACTTGTAGACTGCATTTTAAAAAGGGTTTTGAAATTCGTAAATATTGGAGAAATAATCATCTTACCTCTTTAGTGCAACAAGAGATCTCATTTGCAAAATAAAAGTAGGGCATTGTTGGTTTCCCCAAGATGATCATTATCCATCACTTAATTAGCTTGGCAAGTATACACTATGTAATTGAATTTGTGATTTTGGTTCCAAACAATTGTGAATCACCCATTGAAACAAAGGGTAAATCCATTGCAAAGTCTATCCCCAAGAAAATGAAGTTGAAATGTGGTGGCTAGATTGTAGCCTTAGAACCAAGTATATTCCCAATTATGAGAATACCAAGGTAATACTAAGTCGTTCTCCACATTCAACATTGGTCCAATAATGAAGAAAAAAAACTAAAACATGGATGGGGGGGGAAGAGATTATGTGTTCCAATACAAGATTCAATAAGAAATCCAAGGAATACATAGTTAATCATTGCAATACATACATGTTCCCACTGTCATGCATGAGCAAGAAAGGAGTAGCCTAAGGATTATAAGATTTGGACCTTTTTCATCTATAATTATTGAAATTTGGCTATAGGGGGGAAGAGATTATGTGTTCCAATACAAGATTCAATAAGAAATCCAAGGAATACATAGTTAATCATTGCAATACATACATGTTCCCACTGTCATGCATGAGCAAGAAAGGAGTAGCCTAAGGATTATAAGATTTGGACCTTTTTCATCTATAATTATTGAAATTTGGCTATAATATCTTTGATCAAATTGTGATTTTCCATTGTTGAAATTGCATTTTTAAATGTATAAATGGATTCAATGCCCTCAATTAGCATTATTGCACAAAATTGTGTAGTATCAACAATTAATATATGCAATTTCAACAACCCTTTTTCAATTGTTGGCCAGATTTAAAACAAATATTATTGAAAGCATGCCGACCAGAAAAGGTCAAAATTGTATCATGTTTGGAATACTGTAGCAAGAAACATTGTACACTCCAAAACAACAATTTACTGGACAACCTTAACAAATTGGCCAAAGTCTCAAGCACATCTCTAGTTTTTAATGTCATGACAACTTTTACATATAGTGGACACATTGGGCATCGCTCTCACCTATTGTAGTACAATTAAGTTGAATTTTTTTCTTTGCAAATTGACACTCACTCTTAAAGGTGCTCCACTACTAGTGTCCCTTCCATTAGAGCCCTCCTTTTAAAATAAGCCAAAAGTGCATTGCTCAGTTTTCTATTTAATGTTTATTTTTAAGTAGAATCCTTGAGATTTTTAAGATGTAGCTTTTCGTGATATCTTCAACTATGTGAGGCCTATAGTGTAGGTGAGTTTCGTGGTATGATTGAGATGGACAAGGTCAATGCATTGTTCATTGTATTTGATTTTCCTCCACATTCACAATCTTTCTCTTCTTGACTTCTGTCATTGATCAGACACAATCATGGCGAATGGCCTTGTCATGACACACGATTTTGAATGATCACTAATATAAATGCCTCTCAATTAGTATTCAAATCACAAGTACGCAATATGTTGTAATATCCATTATATTCAATATAATATTTGTGATGCATTGTTAGATTGATTGAATGGTCTGTAGTGGGGAGCAATAATAGCACCTGTGATTGATCTACCAATGCATATTGATTGGTTATCATGAATGGTCACTTTATTGTAGTAGTTTAATGGCAAACAATAATAACCAATTAATGGAGAAGCATTAATTGTGATATGTAAGGGGATACATGCAAACCTTAAGCGCCTAATAGATTGACAATCATGGGTATCCTGAAACTACATGGAACCATAAGGGACAAGTCAAAATCATGTAGAAGCTTGAAACTATATAAAACCATGGGGGTTAGGTTGAAACAATACTATAAGCCAAAAATTACACATAATCGTGAGGGTTAGGATGAACCATGCAAAAAAAAATTGCATGGTTTCAACTTGCCCCTCATGGTTTCGCACAATCTCACGCTATCAGTGATTGACAACCTGTGGGGCGCATAATGTTCATTTAGATATACATAATTGGATGTAGAATGCTTTATGACTAAGCACTAGACAAAAATACCATGATGAACTTGTCCATAATTCCAAACAATCAATACAATTTTTTTCCCTTATTCCTCACGGTTCCAAGCAATCCATACAAACTTATCATAACCTTTCAGTCTAACAGATTATCTTTGTCCAAATATGACTCTATATATACTATATCCTATAAATATATCAATTAATTATGTACTTACACATTGGTTTTTTTTTTCCATGATGGTATTGTGGTTTGAATTTGAAGATGCCACCTCCATATTAATGTCTAAAGACTAACAAAAGAGCCTCACAATTGTCTAAAATCCTATAAATTAAAAAAAAATGAAATATGAACAAATTGTTTTTTAAATATTTCAATTTCAATTCTATAGAATTAGAAACACTCGGAACTTTACTTTGCATCTATAAATAGGTTAAATTGAAATTTATACATAATGATATTGCAGTTTTGGGATGATAGCTAAAACAATTTGGGGGGGAATGGAAACCCCATCTAAAAATGTGGCATTTTAATGGATAGATTTTAGCCCACACTGACCCACAATGAGATGCTCTTCTTACAAGCTATCAAAATGGCCATCTTAGAGAAGCGATCCATGACCACAAACACATAATCATTACCATTCTTGGTTGAAGGTAGTCCTGACATGTAATCCATGGAGATGGATTCCCATGGCCCATTGGGAGTAGGAAGAGGAGTGTACAACCCCTAGTTCTTAATGGCAGGTTTCACGATGGCATAGGCAGTGCATGATCTGATATATCTACCAACATCTTATTAGATATTGGGCCAATAAAAATACTTCTGTAATATCGTCGTTGTATTGCCGGTGCCAAAGTTCCCTTCCACTCGACTGTAATGCGCTTCCTAAATCAATTTTGCATGATCACTTGAAGGAATACAAAGATGGCCCAGGTATAAAAGTAATCCTTCCTGGAGATGAAATTCTTCCCCTGGTGTTCCTGCACATAGTGCTTGACAGGTGGGAGAAACTCTGAGGTCATTATCATATAGTTGAGGTAACTCGGAGATTTCATGGCCACAAGAGTTGAGCACCGTGGTTGTAGCTAGGGTTTTCACCATAGCTTGTGCAAATGAGCACCTACTAAGGAGAAGGGCCTCCTTAGTAGCAGTTCAGAAAATAGTAAATAAAAACAGTAAAACAGTATAAAAATTAACCTAGCATGAGCATTAACATAAATAATAAAATATGAAAAGATGGCAAAAGATTTCTCTTTTTGTATTAAAAGTTACCTCGGGTGTAGAGGTTGGTGGAGCCTTTGCAGCAGTCCAAGAGGGTTGCTTCCAAGCTCCAGTGTTGTTCCTTTCTCCTTCTCCAAAGGGTTTTGGAAATGGGCCAAAGGGGCACTCAAATGTGAAAATAGCTCAAAAGGGGGAGCTAGGGTTTCAGGAGTGATTTTGGCAGAGTAAGGATATGGATGACTGTGGATGAAAAATGGGGAGCCTCCATCACCTATTTATGGGTTTTTAGTGGTGGAGTGCTGACCCATGGTTTTGGGCACCATATGGTTTAGATCAGCTGTATAGGGTTTTTGCTTCTTTTTTTCCTTCTTTTTCCTCTTTTTTGTATTTTTTATTCCCTTTTTAGAGGGTTTTTGCTATTTTTGGATGAATTTAACTAATTTTGGGAAAAAAAAGGGGGTTTTGGGCCTTTTGGAGGCTTTTTTAATAGTTTTTTTGGCTTTTTGGAGGCTTTTTTATGGGTTTTTAAGGTTTTGGAGGCAAATATGGTAGGAAATATGGACAAATAAGTCATGTAATGGGGTAGATGAGGTAGTGAGCACTTTTTGGGTGTTAACAGTGGTCAATGCTACTACTGAAGGTTGACTAAGGCAATCGGCGACTCAATTAGTGCTTCCCTTCTTATATTTAATGTTGAGGTGGAGTTGCTGCAAGTATGTGGACCACTTTTGGTGGCGGTCATTATGTAACTTTCCTTGTATTTACATGAACTGCAGGGGATTGTGATCAGTGTGGAAGATCGTCTCTTTTCCTAGGATGTAATGCTTCCATTGTCGTTAGGCTTGGCTAATGGATTACATTTCCTTTTCATAGATGGGGTACTTTCGGACTGCATCTAAAATAATCCCACTTTGATATGCCACTCGATGGCCATGCTGTGTGAGGATGTAATACCCCATTTTGACCCTTAGGATATATTAGTTTTCAATGTAAATATTTTATACATATGATGTATGTTTTCCTAGCGTGGAGCTCAAGGCCAAGGCCCCGCTAGTGGATGCTCGAATTTTATTTAAAAGGAAAGTATTAGATACTATGTTACCCATGTTCTATTAAGCCATGGAACATTGTAAAATGATGTAAATAAACATCATGCAATAAAATACCAAAACTGGCTATGGAAGCAACGAATGAGAAGGGGGCAATGTGTATCCACTAGGGAGTGGTGAGAGGGTTGTGGGATTGATCCATAAGCTTCCAAATGTTATTGCGAGAACCCATTTGATTTTCCTTGCTGACATTTAATTCTATGTAAGGAAGTTGTTGAAGAATTCAGTCCATGGCTTCAATGGAGCATGGGCAGCCCATAAATTCGTATGGTAGCTATGGGATCTGTTTTTCTTGTACCACAAGTCACTCTACCTCATGGGAGTTGCTTCTTCCTCATTCTCATTCCATTGTTGAACATCCCAGCTTCAATTTTCATCCATTACGAATTGTTAGCAGTGAGCAAAACCAGAAATCGCAACTTGGCAAGAACCCATGTTTTGAAGATCCATAAACGCCCAGAATTGGTATTTGACAGTGAAATCCAATGGGGGATCCATAGGTATGAACCTTGGGGCGAGATTGAGAGTATTAGATACTCTGAAATCCATTGGAAAACCCAGTTTTTATAGCCAAGAAAAGCAGTGACGGAATTGAGTTATTTTGATGACAGAATTGTGAGAAATCCAAGTGTGGAGGTTTGAACAGAGGATTGGACTGCTTGAATTTAGCTTGAGATGTATGTAGCTCTGTGGTTGAGCTCACTAACTTAGCATCCTCCTCCTTTTCTTATTGCATGCTTGATAAACCCAACTGTGCGTTGGCTTAGCATAACTATTTGAGTGAAACCATGGCTGTGAGTGAGCCCATTAGTTCCTCCTTAGTGGATACATAACCCAGCTTGGGGGTGATCTCTCAGCTGAAAGAATATAGGCTGGACAGAGATCTATGGTTGGGTGGAACGTTTCTCTCACATAGCCAGTTGTTTGTACAGCTTCAGCTCAAAGATAAGTGTTCTCTGTGTTTTGCAATGTATTAATTTTGAATGATAATTATTCATGTTAATGAAATGAAAGGCATCATGTTTTATGCAATATGATAATTAATGACTGTTACATGTATGATTGATATTGGTATGTTGAATGTATGAAGTAATTGTGTGTATGTACAGTGTTTAATTCTGTTGTGTTTGTTGAATATAAGTATGTATCCATAAGTTTTATTTGTCCATGAATTTCTTAGTAACATATGGGGCTGAGATTATCAAATAAGCCCGGTAAGGTTGGTCATGTTTCCTCCCCTACACTAGAATGAAGGGAGGGGATGTGACAGAGTGGTATCAGAGCCCATGTTGCAGCATTGGGGCTTCTTGGGCCAAAATCTGATCTTGCAGATGGATATCAGAGTGTTTTTAACACAGTATTGATGAAGTTTGGGCGGCATTTTGATTGAGAAAAATGGCAGAATTTGAGTTCTCAGGTGTGACATAGAATTACACCATTGCATAGAGCTCTCCAATGGCTTTCCAACGGTACCAAACTTGTCTTATTTGGTTAAGGGACGAGGGAGATATGAGCCCCGTAAGTGCACAGGTTGCGCGCAGGTCGCGTGCAGGTTGTGCGCAGGTCATGCATAGGTTGCACATCGATTGCGCACAAGTCGTGCGCAGGTCGCGCGCAGATCGTGCGTAGGTCGCGTGCAGATCGTGCGCAGGTTGCGCGCGCAAGTCGTGCCTAGATCGCACACAGGTTGCGCACTAGTTGCGCTCGCACAGGTGGTGCACAGGTTGTGCACAGGTTGCACACAGGCTGCGCACAGGCTGCGCAGGTGGCACACAGGTTGTGCACAGGTTGCAAAGGGAGTTAAAAAGGAAAAGTAGTCAAACCCAAAAATTCATAAAAGATGAATGGTGCATAGGAATAGAGATCCGCAAGTTGCTAAGTATTCCTTGTTATATGGACTAACTTCGCCCGATATAAAAGTTCTCTTGAATATTCCTATATTTAATTCTATAGGTGGCTATAGTTGGCAGTTCAAGATATTTTGCAACTATGTAAAAGTGCAGAATTTTTGGTAAAAATTGTCATTTTTGAAGTAATGTAACTTCCACATCCAAAGTCAGAATGGAGCATGTGGATAGGCATTGGAAATCTTATCCAGTAGAGAACAATGTTTCATCACCAGAATTCGAATGAGGATGTCATACACCATAGATTTGCAGAGCAGAAAGTGCCAGTGGTTGTTTTGACAATTGTTGTCGATATGGGAAATTTCTAGAATTGCATGCCTAGAAATAATAGAGACCATGAAATCGAACCAGCTATGATGTGGAAGAGGAAGATTGTAACATCCCCATCTTGACCCTATTGCATTAAAATGTAAATGATGAATATTGTTATAAAATCGTGGTGAGGAGCTCAAGGCCAAGGCCCCGCCATCGATTTATTGATGCATATGGTTTGCGTGCTAGCTAGGCACATTGAAATTCCAACATCATGCAATATGCATTTTAATAAAAATACCCACAACTAGCTATGCAATGCAACAAAGAGATGGGGGCATGATTTTACAAGGAATTGGGAGGGAAAACATTCAAACCCTTGAGCCACTCAAGTCAAGCCAAGTGTCAATGAGAGAACCTATCAAACCCTCAACTACCCATGTTGACTTTTGTACCCAATCATTGATTTCTTCCAAGAGTTGGTTGAGGTAGTTAATGCCTTGGGGAATGAGAACTATGGCTATCCAAATTCGGGTATGGGAAAGCCACCCTGCATGGGAAATCACGTTTTGCTTCTTGGGAAATAAAAGAGCCATGAATTGCTCCCCAAGCCATTATCCATCAACCGTTTTGACTCCCTCACGAGTGGGGAGATACCTAGGCGTTTTTCTCCAAGGATTTCTTGTGTTTTCCTTCATCTTTCCAGCTGGGAAGGGCATTTTTTTGTTTTGGTTGCCCATGGGGAAGAGAAAAGATGGATTTGGGGTTTCAATGGAGACGTTTTGTCCAATTGAAATGCTCACAACATGTGGGAGAAATCGGGTTGCTCTTTGGGGACGAATTTCCCTTCCCACAGTCCGTTTTAGTAAGCCATGATTTGGGAAAAAACCATGGAGTCTGTTTTTTAAAATACCCTTGTTGTAAAGGTGTATCCCTTCCCAGTGGTCATTTTTGCTATGTGTAGAAAGAGTATTTTGGGGTAGGGGTAATGGGTATTTGTTGCTTTGGCTTGAGCTTGAGTGCAAGCATCCAGGGTTCAATGTAGCCTGATAAACCCAGTTGTGGACTGGCTTGGCGCAGATGAGATGATTAATTGGTTGTGCATGAGTGAATGTCCCCTTTTCCTTGTAAGAATCATGCCCAGCTCGGGGGGTGGCAGTTGTGTTGAGAAATTGATGAACACAACTGGCCTATGGTTGGGTGGAACGTTGCAGTGACATAGCTACTTGTCTGGGACAATTGCACAATGAAGATAAGTGTTGTTCTCTGTCTCTGTATTTTTTTCTTCTGCAATGTTTAATTTGATGAACATATTGATATGTTGTATGCATATAAAATGTGTGTGGATGATGTGTTTATTTCCGTTGTACATATTCAATTGAATTGCATATCCACACAATGGTTTTTAATTGTATGAATCTAATGAATGGGATGAGTTTTTATGAAAAGCCCCATAGATTGGCATCATGTTCCCTCCCTTGCCTTGGATGGATGGGTGGGTACGTTACAAAGATCATGCAAAGATGAGGGATTGAAAAGGGATAATTCCTTAAACCTTGTCTTGCTAACCGTATTTATATTTTATAATCTTTATATACATAAAATTATGGCAAGAAAATTCTGAAAATGCAAGAGATTAGATTAGTGGCATGAATATGCATTGGTTGGCATATTAATAAACATTGCACAGTGCATGAGCATATTTTTGTGCACACATATGATATTACATATTAGTAAAAGTAGTGAGGTTCTACATATGCAATGAACCACTAATGGTAAATATTGTGGTTGATAATCACTATTGGTGTTGGTTTTGGTTGCATGACCAAAGACAATAGAAGCATGGCTAAAGATGTTGACGATGTTGTTGCATGAGGCCAACAACCTTATGAAGAAAAGGTTAGGGCAGCAAATCCATGATCAAGAGGTTGGTGGAAGAATTATGTAATCCTCTGCAAGAGACCAACTGATCAGGTAACATCAAAGGTGTAAATGGAAGCCATGCAGGTAATGGTTTACTTATAATGATTGCATAAGTGTTGAAAGAGGATTGGGTAAGAATCCCTTGAACCATATTTAATAATCATTAAATGGTATGCATTTAGAGTTGAAATGAATTCATGTGAATGCCATACTACCATAGTGTGGTGGAGCATGGAGTGGCGAAGGAAATGGGCCTCATACCATGTGATTGTTTAGAAATTTAGATTGCATTCATATAAAATATATCGTGCCATGTGTATGTTGTTTATGAGCTTAATAATGAAAGCAAGTGAGGATGGGTGGTCATGATTATGGTAATGCATGCTATATGAGGTGGTCATGTTTCGGCCATAATATGTTTAAATGCAAAATATTCATGAACCAATGCAAGGTAGCATTGAGTGAATATGCATGAAGAAATTTTATAAATCTTGTGGTTATGCCTTGAATGAATGCACTTGAAAATCTTGTGTAAACATTGTGATGTGCATGCATGTGTGTGGATGCACATGTTTTGATGCATTGTGCGAATGCACGGTTGTGATGTGTATGAATCATTACAATTAGATAATAGATGAAATGATGAATTGTCAAAAATTATGAGATCATTTCATGAGCTGCTATGAATGCAGAATAGTAAATGCATGAAGAGGGCAGTCATGATCGATGGGTTGTCGGAATACTCTGTGGAAGGGCAGAGTTGTATAAATCATATGATTGACAAATTATGAGTATCTAAAAGTTTCATTCAAATTGCATGAATGATGTGACTGTGCCTTGCAATTTTAATATGATAATGATGCGCTTGAAGTAAATGAGTTTTGGTGATATTGATATGTTAACAGCTCGAAGTGTTTGAATTATGGAATGTTATAATTCTGAAAATGCTTCAGTGACTGTTGTAACAATGAAATATTATATGCATGGAGACTTACAAGTGTTTGGCTGGTTGAAGTTTTTGATTACAGGTAGATTGTTCAAGGCATAGCAATGAGGGTGAGACCATGATGAAGGCTGGAATATACCATGTGAAAGAGCCAAACCTCATGAGAAGGATCTCATGGCTGTGAAATAGTTTATGTGCAGAACAGATTGTCAATTCAGATTTGTAAATCTCAGAATTAGAATTTTGCTAATAAATGACTAATGACTATTTGGCTTATATAAAATGTATCAAGAGGACATGTTGTAAGTGGATGCTCATGTATGGCAGCAGGCGTAAGACCATGATGGACAAAGTGGTGCCACTTACAGGAGCCAAACAATATGAGGTTGACCTTATGGTTGAAACAAATCAATTTCTGTAGGAGACAGAACTGTAAATTCATATTGAATTTAATTATTAGTGCCATTGATTGGTTATGAAACAATCAGATTTGAATTTTATTGTTAAATGTTGCTAATTGTTTAGCTATTTAATAAGTGTGCCGGGAAGACACATTGAAGTAAGACCATGTGTGATGGCCTGCAGAAGCCAAACTAGATGGGAAGGACCCCATCCTTTGGAAATGGGTTTCAGGTGAAACGCCATTGGACATTTTGATAATGTTCCATCTGCACTACATGATTGGCAAACAATATGAGTGAGATGGTAAAGATTATGTCAGTAAGACATATGAGGGTTATGTAACATCAAAAGGAGTTGGGATGGCAAACCGGGGGACTGTCAACTTGGAGAAGGGAGCCCCCATTGCTCATTAATAAAGGAAGACTACATCTACAAATGGATAAGTGTTCTCTAACCCTAGCTAAGAATATGCATGTTTAATTGTTAGATTAAATATGCAGAGCATGTTTTGATTTTATTTCCATTATGGCAGATTGCTTGAGTATGAGTAGGGCCTACATGGCTCACATCAGAAAGGGGTGCACACTTTTCTGATGCTGGGTTATGACAGGACTGTCAATATTGACTACACCCTAAGGGGATGGACGCATTCCCAGTGTTTCAATGTTGGATAGTGAATGTTATGAAATATGTTTACAGTTTTAGAGCAGCAATACTGATGAGATTGCTTATCCATCTTGTGTTGTTAGCTTATACATATGCAAATTGGTGTTGCACATTAAAGGAAAAAGTGAAGAAAAGGATACTCCAGAGGACTGTATGAGCAGTGGTAACCTTTGTGTAGTGTGAGTGGGTATCATGGGGCCATGATATCCTGCGGTTAAGAAAGTCACCTAAAGAGTTCCTAAAGGGAACCGTTGGTTTTCACAAGAGAATGAGTGCCATCCTTATGTGGGTGAAGAATTGTTATGCACATGAAGGGTTGTGACATGTGTGAAAGGCTGATGCAAGCCTTAGGCAGAGCATTCGATCCTTGACCTATAATGGTCAGTGGCGCAGTTTCCTTCCATTGGCTGATGACCCAGATGGATGTGCTGGCTCGGTAATGGAGAGGGCCAACTAGGTATGGGACTGGTTGGGCACCACCAAATGCTTCGTAAATCCAGTCGGTGTGAAGGTGTACTGGTAGGGCATTAATTATTTGATGTTGTGGAGCAGCCTGCGCACTGTCCAAACATCCCAATCCGCAGGAGGATCCCAAGGCTTGTAAAGTAAAAGCAGGACCATGTGGACCAAAGAGGAAATGTCCAATACAGATAAGTATTCATTTTCATTTATTTCTTGTTTGGAATAATGAAGATTTCAAGTAAAAGTCTTCTAACATCTAAGCTGATACATTGTTGTTTCTTGGTTGGAAATCCATAATACAGGAAGCAAGGACCATGAAAGAACTATGAATTGCTTGGTAAATCCAGAGAGTGATTGGTTGAGAATTAACTATTTGATGTTGTCGAGCAGCCTGCGTGCTGGCCAAACATCCAAGACTATTTGATGTTGTGGAGCAGCCTGCGCGCTGGCCAAACATCCAAGTTCATAGGCGATCCCAAGGATTTCAAAGCAAAGCAGGACCCTATGGACCAGAGAGGAAACGCACAATATAGATAAGTATTTGGTTATCTTGCAGCTTCTTGCTTATGAATATACATGTGTACATGATTTGGTCATGATTTCCTAAGCTCTTGTTTAGAGATAAAACCTATGAAAATAAACTAAACATGTGAATTGATTCGATGTTTGAGTGTAGGTATTGTTGGAAGCAAGGACTATGAAAGCATCTTAACGATGCATATGGACATGTAACTGTCCTAAAAAGCTCAGCTTGCGCAGAAATGGATGATGGTGCTAGTGGACTTGTGGGGGTCCTAGCAGCCAAGGGTGTTGTGGATCGCCATGTGGAAAGGTTCCATGGTTGAGAGATCTGAGGTAGACCATAGACACGAAGTGTCATAGCCAAGAAGGGTAGGTCAAGCATTCATGTTGAAGTGAAAGAGACTAGGAGCATGAAAACCACAGTGGTGGTGTGGGTTCCAGAATGGAACAAGACGAAGAGGAGAAAACTCTTACTGCTCTCTCTTTCCTTTTTATTGATGCATTTATAAAAACAGAAAATTGTTGAAAGCATGTATGGCTGAAAGTAGAGGATGTTTATTTGCTTGAAATAAATTGTGAATGCTGAAGTAGTTAACTCCCTGTGAAAGAATGGACATGAATGAGCTCATGTGCCTGTTGGGAAAGCATGAAAAGTATGAAAGTCTCATGGATAAAGCATGGACTACACATGTCAATTGGAAATTAGTTGACTGATTTTAATGTTTATATTATGCTTGGCCTAACAGAAATTATAATGATGAATTTCACAGGTGGGAAAGTGAAACTAATTTGTGGCAACTGTTGCAAGAATGTGTTTCTTGTAAGCAAAGTGAGGGCCAGTTGCGCACAGTGACCATGGCAGCAGACCATAGGCTGTTGGAATTGGCTGAAAGTCTTCTTCAAACAATTTCCAAGACCCAAGAAAACCTTGGAAAAATGCTCAAGATACAGAAGAAGCAGAATGAGATGAACCACAAGGTTTTGCAGGACTCTAGTTGTCTGCAAAGGGAGGTAAAAAGCATTCTAGAAGCAATCAGCAGTAGAGGAGACATTGGATCAATGAAGAGGTATTCATCCAATCGGTCCATTAAGAAACGTTCCAGGCATGAAGACTCAAAGGAAATTGAGCACGAAAAGATAAAACAACCACTGAAATGTTGGAAATGTGGAGAAAATCATTGTCGCCGCAACTGCCCAACAAAGGAACAACAAGAGGGTAGCAGCCATAAAGTTTTCAGACTTGTGAATGAGCTGGAAGGTCAGAACCAGCAGGAGCAATTCGTGGAAGCCAAAAGACTTGGTCCTGAAAGTTCAAAGCAAATGATAGAACGCAGGGAAGATCTGCAAACATTTTTGAAAATTTTGGACATGTAAATTGTATATGTATTCCTAAGTATTGGAACACCGAGTACGGTGTTATTCTAAGGGGGAGGGGATTGTAATACCCCATTTTGACCCTTAGGATATATTAGTTTTTAATGTAAATATTGTATACATATGATGTATGTTTTCCTCGCGTGGAGCTCAAGGCCAAGGCCCCGCTAGTGGATGCTCGAATTTTATTTAAAAAGCAAGTATTATATATTATGTTACCCATGTGCTATTAAGCCATGGAACATTGTAAAATGATGTAAATAAACATCATGCAATAAAATACCAAAACTGGCTATGGAAGCAACGAATGAGAAAGGGGCAATGTGTATCCACTAGGGAGTGGTGCGGGGGTTGTGGGATTGAGCCATAAGCTGCCAAATGTCATTGTGAGAACCCATTTGACTTTCATTGCTGACATTTAATTCTGTGTAAGGAAGTTGTTGAAGAATTCAGTCCATGGCTTTAATGGAGCATGGGCAGCCCAGAAATTCGTATGGCAGGTATGGGATCTATTTTTCTTGTACCACAAGTCACTCTACCTCATGGGAGTTGCTTCTTCCTCATTCTCATTCCATTGTTGAACATCCCAGCTTCAGTTTTCATCCATTACAAATTGCCAACAACGAGCAAAACCAGAAATCACAACTTGGCAAGAACTCACGTTTTGAATAGCCATAAACGCCCAGAATTGGTATTTGAAAGTGAAATCCAATGGGGGATCCATAGGTATGAACCTTGAGGCGAGATTGAGAGTATTAGATACCCTGAAATCCATTGGAAAACCCAGTTTTTATAGCCTAGAAAACCAATGACGGAATTGAGTTATTTTGATGACAAAATTGTGAGAAATCCAAGTGTGGAGGTTTGAACAGAGGATTGGATTGTTTGAATTTAGCTTGAGATGTCTGTAGCTCTGTGGTTGAGCTCACTAGCTTAGCATCCTCCTCCTTTGTTTATTGCATGCTTGATAAACCCAACTGTGCGTTGGCTTAGCATGACTGTTTGAGTGAAACCATGGTTGTGAGTGAGCCCATTAGTTCCTCCTTAGTGGATACACAACCCAGCTTGGGGGTGATCTCTCAGCTAAAAGAGTATAGGCTAGACAGAGATCTATGGTTGGGTGGAACATTGCTCTCACATAGCCAGTTGTTTGGATAGCTTCAGCTCAAAGATAAGTGTTCTCTGTGTTTTGCAATGTATTAATTCTGAATGATAATTATTCATGTTAATGAAATGAAAGGCATCATGTTTTATGCAATATGATAATTAATGACTGTTACATGTATGATTGATATTGGGACACTGAATGCTTGAAGTAATTATGTGTATGTACAGTGTTTAATCCTGCTATGTTTGTTGAATATGAGTATGTATCCATAAGTTTTATTTGTCCATGAATTTCTTAGTAACGTATGGGCTAAGATTGTCAAATAAGCCCGGTAAGGTTGGTCATGTTTCCTCCCCTGCACTAGAATGAAGGGAGTGGACGTGACAGAGGACTACACCAACAGCATAGCCCGAAGCATCTTCTCAATTTCAAAGGGTTGTTACAAATCTAGTCAGCTAAGGACGGGCGCTAAACATAATCATTTTTTCAATTCCTCAAAAAAAAAATTGTGGCTTGGACCAAACAAAATTCGCGTTAGAACCACTTTTGGTCACTTGGCTAAGGGACCGAGCAATATTACAGAAGCCAAACAAAAACCTATGATAGAGGTTGGCAAGGACTAGGAAGTTGCGAAGCTCTGTGAGAGTTATCAAGGTTATTCAGTCATGAATGGCTTGGATCTTGGTCAGATCGACATGCACACCATTTTCGTCCATGATGTAACCCACATACTAAATCCTCTCCTTTCCAAATGAAAAATTCTCTATATTAGCATATAACTTGTGTTGTCGCTAGGTGTTGAGGAACCGATGGATATGGCGCAAATTTTCTACCCATGTTCTATTGTAGATGAGGATATAATCTAGATATACAAACACAAAATAATTAGTGAATGACCGAAGAATATCATCCATAATCCTCATGAAAGTTGTTAGAGCATTAGTCAAGCCAAAAGGCTTGACCAATCACTCGAAAAGGCCTTCCCGATATTTGAAAGTAGTCTTCCAGACATCCATCTGCTCAATTGGTACCTGATGATAGCCAAACTTCATATCAATCTTACTAAAATATTTGGAACCCTTGAGTTGGTCAAGAAGGTCATCGATTCAGGAAATGGGATACCAATTCTGGATTGTGATTTTTTTTAGAGCTCTATAACCAATACAAAGTCACCATGTCCCATCTTTATTTTGTACCAACACAAATGGACTCCCACAAGGTGAGGATTTGGGTCAAATATGACCTTTCTATATTAATTCATGAATCTAATGTTTTATTTCTTCATTTTCCATGAGGGAATGCCTATATACCGACCCATAAGGTAAAGGTTCCTTGGGTATCAAATAAATGGAATGCTTGACCTAACAATGCACTGGCATCCCATAAGGTATGGTGAATATGTATTTGTATGCTTCCATGATATTGTCCACATGTTTCTACTGTGTAGAGGGATCCTATGTAGAGGCAGTGGAAGTTGTTGTGATCTTTCACTCACCCGTAGAACAAATCATGAAGAGGAAAAATTTCCCAGTCTGGGAGATTACCTTCCTACACTGCTTAGTTATAATGAGAGACACTGCAATGGTGGGAATTATCTCTAGTATCCTGTAGATTTGCTTGCCCAAAGTAACAATGATACTATGAGGCCTAGATTCAAACACAACATGATGTTTCCACATATATGGTTGTCCTCAAAGAACATCACAAACTTCAAGTGGGTAAACATCACACATTACCTCATCTTTAAAGGGCTTGAGGCCATAGGGTTGTCATCATTGTTGACTGATGCAGATGTCATGTCCCTGGCTGAGCCACCAATGTTGTAGGGTTGCAAGTGTGGTGTCATTGGAAAATTCACAGTTTGACGACCTCTCTTGAAATCAAAATATTTTGGCATCTATTGTCAACAATAAAATGTAGTGCATTTTCCTTGACCCACATCTGTGAGTAGAAAATGAATTATCCTTCATTTGGATCCTTTGGATCGTCAGGATCAACCTTTTTGGTAGCAATCATAACACTGGATTTTGCATGGATGATCTGCTTTCCCTTGTCTAGGACTGGGACGTTGGGTTCAACATCATGGTTGGAATTGGGATCTATCTCTAAATCCTTGATCTTGGACACCAATGACTACTTTGAGCGACATTCATCATTTTTGGGCCAGGGGATCTGATGGAATTCGCACCATTTCTTGTTCTCCTTCTTTATCTTCTCATTACCCTTATTTGCTTCTAATTTGGACTGGTTGTCCTGGGGCTGGTTCTCCTTACTATGCCCTTTGATCTACTACCCAAGGTTTCCCTTTTCTTGCTTCTGCGGTGGATTCATAGACCCAAACTCTTGCTTATTCTCCTGCTTAAAGTTTTGCTTGATTTTGATAACATATCGATAAGCGTCTCCTGATGGCGATGTAATACCCTCATTTTGACCCTTAGAACATATTTGGATTTCAATGTAAATATTGTGTACATGTGATGTATGTTTTCCTAGCGTGGAGCTCAAAGCCAAAGCCCTGCTAGTGGATGCTAGGTTTTTATGTAAAGGCAAGTAGTTTATATTATGTTATCCATGTGTTATTAAGCCATGGGACAATGTAAATGATGTAAATATTAACATTACAATAAAATACCAAGAAAACTAGCTATGGAGGCAACTAATAAGAGAGGTCCATGTGTATCCACTAGGGAGAGTTGAGGGGTTTGTAGGATTGGACCATAGACTGCCAAATGTCATCCTTATAACCCATTTGAACTTCCTTGTTGGCATTTAATTCTGTTGCAGAGGGTGGTTGAAGAAACAGTTCATGAAGTCGATGGAGTGTGGACAATCCCGAAATTTCAGATGGCTGGGTATGGGGCTCTGTTTTCCTTGTCCCACAAGCCATTGTATCTCCTAGGAATTCATATTCTTTGATCCCCATTCCATTAGGCAGAGGAAAAATGGGAGTTTTGAACAGGGGGATACAGAGCGGAGCAGGGAGAAAGGAAAGCAAATCGTGATTCTTAGAAACCCTAATTTTTGAGTGCCAAACTTGCCCAGAAATTGGTGTGGGAAGCTCAATCCAGCAGGGGATCCATCAACCTGAACCCTAGGGAAATTTGCAGCATGTTATATGCTCAGAAACTGGTGAAGAAAACCCTGTTTTGATGGCTGATAAACCAGTTGCAGGATAGAGTTGTTTGGCCATAGAAAGTGAAATAAAACCCAAGTGAAAATGACAAAGAAGAATAGGACAGAAGGTAGGGTTGCTTGATAAACCCAGTGAAGGATAGAGTATCAAGGATCCAGCATCTTGGACCTTTCTATTCCCACCCCAAAGAGAACTGGAGGGAAGGTATGGCTTGAGGGACTATGTAGCAGTGAAGGGAATACTTCCTTGTGTTGGTTGTGGTAGGTATTGTGGGTTCCAATACTATCTAAGTGTGAATTGAGAGGCCTGCAACTCTAAGGTTGAGCTCACTGGATTAGCATCCTCCTCCACTGATCCTTACCTGCTTTATAAACCCAACTGTGTGTTGGCTTAGCATGTGTGTTTGGGAGAAGCCATGGCTGTGAGTGAGCTTTTTTATCCCTCCTTAGTGGATACACATCCTAGCTCAGGGTGGTCTCTCAGTTAAAAGAGTATAGGTTGGACAGAGACCTATGGTTGGGTGGATCGTTGCTCTCACATAGATAGTTGCTTGGACAATTCATCTTATAAGATAAGTGTTTTCTGTGGATCTATGATGATCCTAATTCCTATGTTATGTTCATTTGTTATTTCAAGTTAATTTTGAATGGAAATAACATATGTAATTAACCAATAGGAAGTCTGTGGATAATCCTGAATATGAGGTTGGTGCATTGGTTGTTTTCTTCATCATTTTTCTTATCTTAAGTAGGTTGTTATGTTGTATATGCATTAACGAAGATTTAATTCCATTGTGTTTGTTTAGTATGCATTTCACACCTCCTTAGAGCGTTTGTACTTCCTCATATGAGCTTGCGGGATGAGTTAGAGACCCCCTAATGTGTACATTCCCCCTCTGTGGTCAGATGAAGGGAGGGACCTTGGCAAGGTGATTCCAGGGATTTTGACAGTGGGATAAAGAGGTTTTGATGGACTTCGGGGAAGCTTTTTGGTTGGAAAAGATGCAAGGTTAGAGTCCTCAGGTGTAACATGGGTCAACACCATTGCATAGAGATCTCCAAAATATTTCCAATGATACCGAGTTTGACCAAAATTGTCTAAGGATGAAGAAGTTATCGAGCTAGGAAGTTGGCAGAATAGAGGTATGGCCAGCTACTGACCTTCTGAATCCGCACTACGGAATGCAAAATTTGGGGGCGCATTTCTGCAACGTCGGGCACTTTGGCTATCCGAATGTTTTACTCTCGCATCGTGGATGCGGAGTGCGGAATTCGGGGGTGCATTTTCATCGAAATGGTGGATTTGATGCTCCGAATTTTCGACTTCCGCATCGCAAATGCGGAGTGCGGAAGTTGGAGACATAAATTATCGAGCTGGTGTAATTGGGAGTCCCAACTTTCTGACTCCTGCACTGCGAAATGCAAAATTCAGAGTTGTATTTTGTTCCACACTGGTTATTTTGGCATTCTGAATTTCCAACTCCCGTATGGGGGATGAGCAGTTCGGAAGTCGAAGTCGTATTTTGTTCAACATTGTGATTTGAGCGTTCTACCCTTCTGACTTCCGACCTGCGGATCGCATATTGCGGAATTGCATACCAAAGACAATTGCGGATTTGTAAAATGAGAAGTGTTGCGGGTAATTTTTGGAAAAAAAAATTATCAAGCTTGTTCCCCCATCACTCAAAGGGCACTAAGGGGATTGGGGATGTGACAGAGTGGTATCATATCCCAAGGTTGCAGCACTGGCCGGGTTGCTTGGGTCGAAGTAGAAGAAATAATAGCTTTATAAATTAATTCCATGAGTTTATTTCTGTTAAATATGGATGTTTTCTGTTTTATATGATTTCTAATAAACGCTTCTATGATGCACGGTGCTTGAAGCTGATAGCATTTGAATAGTGTAGCAGAGAGTAGCAGGCAAGGGGAAAGAAATCTCTAAGGAAAATGGTAACCATGAATGATGCCCAGGATCCTTACGAGCATGAGGAAGACATGCTAGGAGAAAATGTGCAAGAAGATCATGCTAAGACTGAATCCAATGGAAGAAGGGAGAAAATAACTCCTCAGAACTTGGTTGAAACCATGATAAGCTTCAATGAAAGGTTGATGAAGGCTCAAGAAGAATAGAATCAGCTCAATACTACTATTTTGCAGAGCCTCACTGATATGCAGCAGAGGTAAACCTTGGGTACAACCCCTGCAATGTAGGCAAGGAAGGAAGGGGTGCAGAAAGTCGCTTTAGAGGTCATTCTAGGAAGAGAACTCCAAGACCAAGGAAGATTTCGATGAGAAAAAAGCACAGCACACCCTCCTCAAGATCTTCTTCCAGCAGGTCGTGTGACTCCCGAGGCCCTCGAAGAACCCCAAGGCATACTTCTAGCATGTTTGAATGCAGAAAGATATCTAAAGGAATTCCACAGGGAGAATTTAGGAAGGCAAGGCCTCCCACATTTGATGGAGAAGGTAAGACTATCCAGGAGGCAGAGGCATGTCTTTTTGGGATGAAGAAATAGTTCAGGATATATGACTACTCAGGAAATGAAAAGGCCAAAATTTCCATTTACAATCTAAGTGGTAGAGCTTCATTTTGGTGGGAGCACCTCATGCAACTTGTTGTAGTCCCGCGGGTCACGTAGTTACTAGAGATACATTATATATTGTAAACAAGCATGCACAATGACTCAGAGACAAGAGACAAGAGACTAATAGAGAGAGAGAAGCACAATCCTTTATTATCCAGCAAGGATAGAATAATACATAGAACAGATCTAACTTCCACTACATCGGCTCACCAGCCTATATATGCTTTTAATACAGTTTCATAACCGTCTGTCGGCCTAACCGACTGACCCGACCTATGCTGGTTGACCTGACTTGTCGACATATTCCTCAAATGGTCGGGCAGAGGGCCTAGTCGACAGGCCGACCTAGGCCCTTCCAACATCTACCCCACCACAAAATATTTCTTCATCCCGAAGAAATGGGGAGATCAAAATGGAACTGTGCAAAAGAGATTGAGTTTGGCGGTTATGATGATGGGAGACCAGAGCTGGAAGCATCAGGTTGTTGCAGGCAAACCTCGACAATAACTTTGGCAAAGAAAAAGAGATGATGCTGAAAGTATTCCCATGTACGCAACAAATTTTGAATATCCACAATTAATGTTGTTAGCTTTGACAAGTTTTCAATCTTGTCGTAAGTGGATGTATTTTTCAAATTAATCATGTCAGGGCCAAAAATTGTGATTGTTTCTTCGGTGGTAGCAAGTAATCGTTGGATCCAAGGTTGGATTTATTCAAGCTTGAAGAGGCCAAGGCGTGCGTGATTCATCCATTGTTCTTCTTGTTTTTCTAATTTGTCTAACTTCTTATTTTCCATAATGATTTGATTGTCGAGGTTTCCACTAAATGTTTCATCCGCGGCCTGATGCTGGGGATGAAGTTTTCCCGGTAGCGTTCATGACTTTTGTAGTTCCTTGTACACCTTGCCGTAATGTATATACCAATTATTCAGAACTTCATCAACAGCGGATGCTTGAGTATTGTATTGTTTGAGCAAGCTAAGAGCTGCTATAAAGGATGTATAATGATTTGACATTAAGGAAGATACTTCGACAGCCTGATCCCGTTGGTTTTTGGTAAGCTCGGATTGTAGGGATGACATGACAGTTTCGAATATTTGATAAGCTTTGTCGAGGGATGTTGTCGTGTCGGAGCTCGATGGAAGTGTAATGACTTGCTGGGATAGGTATTCACACTTAGCTAAAAATGCATCGTTTTCCTTCTGCAACTGATGAATCTGGTCTTCTATTTCCTGTCGGCGGTGTCTCTGTTCGTAGAAGGTTGCATCAATAATTAAATCAAGTTCTATTTGAGACGCCAATTGTGGTTGATAAGTGGCTATAGGCCCAAACTGATCCAAATAAACTGAGAGGCAGTTTTCTGATGAAATTTGTTGTAACTGCGCCTGTTGCCTTTGTTGCTGAAGTTATTTCTCTTTTCGCTTCTTTTTTTTGTGTTTCTTCTTATGGCTCTTCTCCTGCACTTTTTCTTTGTTGGTGGCTAGCTTCCCTGACCCCGTCTCTTTGTCGGCTATTGCTGGTTGATTTTCTGCAGTAGTTTTTTTATCAGTAGCAACTTGTTCTGTCTGAAGCTATATAATTTTCTCTGTTGGTGTGCAACTGAAATTACGTGCTCAAATGATTCTGAGTTTACTTGAACATCTTCTACTATGCTGAGTATGTCAGCCTTGATTGTACTAGCATCTTGCATCATGGCTTGTTGAGGTGCTTCTATCGTTGTGGCTTCATTGTCTCGAGATGTGGCAGCTTCAGTTTCTTCTAGAAAGATTACTTCTCCATTCTACTGATGTATTACAGGACTGAACTTGGATCCGTCGGAAGGGGGTGAATGGGGACTCGACTGACTTGGTGAAATGGATGGATTTGTCTCAAATGTGTGTGGATCGACTTCTATCGTGTTAGGAACCCATATCTTTACTTTGTTAGTATGTTGTTGTTGGACGCATATGCTTTGTAAGTCGTCCCGTAGTATTTGTGATCAATAGTTTGTGTTATTGTTGTTGGCGCATATGCTTTGTAAGTCGCCCGTAGTATTGTTGATCCATAGTTTGTAACGGCCCATGGTTTCGACCCATAGTATTGGCGCCTAGAATTAGTATATAAGTGTGTGTTGAGACCTATGAAGGCACCGTGAAGTTATTTGTATTGAGCTTGCTCAAAGGAGGTTGCCCCCTCGAAGTGGCCCGTGATCAATACAAAAGTGATTCTGAGTTCTGTCATTTCTGCTATTTCGCGCATTCTTGTTAATTAATTGTTGCAGGTGCCTCTCATCTGGTATCAGAGCACTTTCTTGGGCTCGCTGGGTGAAATTTCTGCCAAAATTTTTTTTCACATCTGTTGCAGGTTCGGATTTGGGAATAATCCCTATCCGCTTAACTGTGGGAAGTACTTGGGCGTAAGCCCTAAAACTCATTGTGAGGAGTACCACAGGAACCCCTGAAGTAGCTGGCCCATTGAGAGGACCTGCCAGCGAAAAGGGCAACGACCCCTACCTGATTGACTAGTTCCCACCCGTGAGGTAAACCAAGAGCTGTCGTTTGTGGCAAAGCGGTTATCAGTTTTACTTGAGCCGTGGAGTGAGGGGTACTGCCCCAATATGCAAGCCGTCAGACAGCATTGGTGTCCGAGTGAAAACCCTGAACTGTTAGGAAGCCGCACATACCTGGGGTCCATATCTACTTTCAGCTGAACTATTGTCGATCACTGCTGCGCCGTTTCAGATTCATTTTGCGAACTGTTCCAGATCCAGCCGTTCGGCGTTGTTCCAGAATCCTTCGAACCGAAAATCCCATTCTGCAAGCAGAGTCGTAGCCGCTCCAGTCTCTAAAAAAAAAAAAAAAAACACCGAGACGTAGCGCTCCAGTCTGAAAAAAAAAGAAAAAAAAAAATTCCGTTTTTTCTCCATATCTCCCTTGTTTTACCTCTGTTTTCCTTGAAAATTTCAGGGAACCCCTATCATTCCATTCTGCATATTTCATCCCTGAGGACCCTATCCTCAATTCCCTTTTCTACAGCCTGAAATCCCACATTTGTCTATTTTTAGGGTTTGCCATAACTTCCTCAGATTTCACCCAATCACCTTCAATTTTTACCACAGAGTTCCTTTCTGAATTCTGCTTCTTTGTTCCCTTCTGCCAAATTTTCCCATCCTTTCACCCCGCTGCTGAAATCCTCATTTTTGCTTCCCTGTATATCCAACAGTGTCCAAAAAACGAGTCAAACCCCAATTACCCTTCTGATTTTTTCCCAAATCCAAATTTTCCTTTACTGAAGTAGTTCCTGTTTTTGTTTTCCTACCCAGTCAAAAAAAAAAAAAAAAAATCCCTGGTTATGGTTGTCACCCGTGCAGGAGCAAAAACCATGGAGGAAGCCCTTGCAGCCATCCAAGCCAAACTCCAGGATCTGGATGAAAAATTTCTTGGTCTCCATCTTGAACATTCAGCTATGAACAACAAACGGCAGTCCGAGTCTTCAGTAGACAATGGGTTCTCTTCTTCCAGCAATTTCCGTGGTCCGAAGCTTGATTTTCCTCGCTTCAATGGTACCGATCCAACTGGATGGATCTATCATGCAGAACAATATTTCAGTCTGCATAATACGTTTGATGTCAACAAAGTTCCGTTGGCATCCTTTCATTTGGAACAGGAAGCTCTTCAATGGCACCGTTGGTACATCAAGGCTCATCCAGAGCCCAACTGGCCAAACTTTTGCCAGCTCCTTCTGCAACGATTTGGTCCTAGTGCTTTTGATGACTTCACAGGAGCCCTCACTAAACTTCGCCAAATTGGCACTGTGAGAGAGTATCAAACCGAATTTGAGAATCTAGCCAACCACACCGAAGGATTGTCTGATGAATTTTACCGGAGTTGTTTTATCAGTGGTCTAAAGGATGCCATCCGCTCCGAGGTCAAAATGTTTTGCCCCAACACAATGATGGAAGCACTCGGGTTGGCTAAATTGGCAGAAGACAAGATTGCAGCCCAACAACGCTCCAAGCCCACTTTTGTTCCCTTCAGAAATATGGGGTCTCAGCGACCTACTATACCGCAGGCTCCTCGACCGACTCCTATCAAGCGTTTGTCGGAAACAGAGATGCAAGCACGCAGAGAAAAGGGTCTTTGCTATAATTGTGATGAGAAATTCACTCGGGGGCATAGATGTGTTCAGCAAAAGCTCTATCTCCTGGATGTGGAGTCTCCACCTGCCTCTGAAATCGGTGATGAAGATCCAGAAACACTGGATGCTCCGGTCGACATTCAGGAACCGCCTATTGACCCTCCGTCTCAGGATGACCAGCCAGAGATATCTCTCCATGCTTTAGCTGGAGTCACCACCCACCAAACAATGTGGGTCAGGGGTTACTTCAAGAAGCTTCCTCTTACAATCCTCATTGATTCTGGTAGCACTCATAATTTCATTGACCCTCGGATTGCCAAACAAGCTGATTGTTTTATCCATCCTTGCTCCAACTTTGAATTCATGGTTGCCAATGGGGGTACCTTACCTTGCAAAGGGAAGTGTCGAAATGTGCGTATCTCTATGGGAGATTATACCTTGCGCTCTGACATGTTTGCCTTACCCTTAGGCGGATGTGATGTGGTTTTGGGCGCTCAATGGCTACGCACACTCGGCCCTATCTTATGGGATTTTGCCGAACTTTGGATGCAGTTTTCCCTCAATGGACACAAACACACATTGACAGGATTACAACCAGGTTCTCTCAGCATCATCAGTTCACATCGCATGGAAAAACTCCTCAAGAAGAATTCACATGGTGTCATCGCTCAGATCCATTCCATCCAGATGCAACCATCAGCGGTCTCCACTACTCCTTGGGATCTACAACAAATTCTGGATCGATATACAGGTGTCTTTGCTGAACCAGTGGGATTACCACCTTCCAGACCAGAAGACCATCGTATTCAGCTCCTTCCTGGCAGCGCTCCTCCCAACATCCGACCCTATCGCTACCCATTCCACCAAAAAACGGAGATTGAAATGCTCGTTCGGGACTTATTGAAGCAAGGTATTATTCGCCCAAGCACTAGTTCCTTTTCTTCTCCAGTTATTCTCGTCCGCAAAAAAGATGGGTCATGGCGCCTCTGCATTGACTTCCGAGCACTTAATCACCTCACCATCAAGGATAAGTTTCCAATTCCTGTTGTTGATGAACTTCTTGACGAGCTTCATGGGGCTCACTTTTTCTCCAAGTTGGATCTTCGTTCTGGGTATCATCAAATTCGGGTTCATGAGGATGATATTCCTAAAACAGCTTTCCGCACACATGATGGCCATTATGAGTTTTTGGTCATGCCCTTTGGCCTCACTAATGCTCCTTCCACATTCTAGGCCTTAATGAATAAAATATTTCGACCCTACTTGCGGAAATTCATTCTGGTATTCTTTGATGATATCCTCATCTATAGTAAAACATGGGATGAACATCTCCAGCATCTAGATCTTGTCATGCAACTTTTCTCTGACCATCATCTCCATGCCAAGCAGTCTAAATGTGTTTTTGGACAAAAGGAAGTTGAGTATCTCGGGCACATTATCTCAGCACAAGGGGTTCGCGTGGATCCTGCCAAAATCGACGCCATGAACAATTGGCCATGTCCTCAGACACTCAAGAGCCTTCATGGGTTTTTGGGGTTAACTGGCTACTACCGCAAGTTTGTCAAGGATTATGGGAAGATTGCAGCTCCATTAACCGCTCTGTTGAAAAAGGATTCTTTTACATGGACACCTGCTGCTCAGTGTGCATTTGACAAACTCAAACAAGCTATGTGCACTACACCTGTGCTAGCTATGCCCGATTTTTCCAAGCCCTTCACTATTGAGAGTGATGCTTGCGGCAATGGACTTGGTGTTGTTCTCCTTCAAGATGAACACCCCATTGCGTTCACCAGCAAAGCCCTTTCAGGTAAGAATTTAGCGGCCTCTACCTATGAGAAGGAAATGATGGCTATTTTGCATGCAGTACAGAAGTGGCGTCCATACCTATTAGGGAATCTTTTCTGCATCAAGACTGATCACCAGAGTCTGAAATATTTCTTGGACCAGCATGTCTCCTCCCCGGCACAACAGAAATGGGTTAGCAAACTCATGGGTTATGACTATGAGATCACTTACAAGAAGGGTAAAGACAATATCGTGGCAGATGCTCTTTCTCGCACATTTGGTGCCCAAGGTTCTCTTTCAGCTATTTCTATGCCTGTTCCAAATTGGTTGCAATATGTTCAACAGGGTTATGTCAATGACTCTTCCTTATCTCAGATCATCCAACGCTTGACCAACAACCCTTCTGCTGTACCACATTACTCTTGGGATGGTGCTTCTCTGCGATACAAGGGTCGTCTGGTGCTTCCCCAGAGCACAGATCTTCAATAGGCTGTTGTTGGCTGCTTTCTTGGGCAGACCCGGGTTTTAATGAAGCGCAGCAACAAACCCCTAGGCGCACTGGCCCTCTCGGCAACGAGTTGCGCAGCAGCTCGAGGTCTCACCCGAAGTGGCTATGGGGGGGTTAAGGAATCAGATTTCCTTAACCTTGGTGACGCAGAGATTGTTCTTCATTTTCCGGTTCCGCAGATATCGGTGGTCTGACTTTCCCGCAGGCCCCTCGGCTCAACTGCGCGGCTTCCTCCCTCAGCAGGCCCGCTGTGCAGTCTCTCCGCTCTGGCGCAGAAGGCAACTATTCCTTGCGTCAACGCGTTAAGTACCTCCTCACCCTGTGCGCCCAGCGCAGTAACGCTTTCCTCGATCGCTGCCGCGACAGCGCTCCACCACTTCTTCTATACTCAACACTTATAGCTATCAAGGGACCTTCCCAAACTCACTTAAACAGTTACAAAGATAATGCAAGAGTCTTGTATACACAGGTAATGAACTTAAACAGTTAATCATTCACGCAAACATTTTAACAAGAAGGAATATGTGAAGTTCACCTCCTCGAGGGAAACCACGTCCCCGGGAGTGTTATATTAACCAGAAAACGATAGAGTTATACAATATGCTACGCACACAGCTGCAGCCTTAGATCTTTCCAGGAAACTCCACGCACACAGCTGGGAGCCCTTCTCTCAATCTAGTCTCTTCTCTACAGAGATTACAAAGGCACAGACATCAACTCAGACTGTCTGGCAACTCAGGGATTAGCTCCTCGGCTATCCGATTTCCACCTTAGTTCTACACATTCGGTAGAAAACATAACAAAGGATAATCAACACATGATCTATCCTCGAGACTGACTATCTAACAGTCTAACCATCTAACTATCCCAAAAATATCTAACTCTTCTTCTTATCATGTATACATATATATAGGTGGCCATGACGGTCACACCTTTACAAAACTGTGGGCCTTTCCCAACAGTGATTCCCAAAAACCCTAACCACGCACATGGCTAGGTGTACTGTAGGCTCCGCTTGTAGTCATGTCGCCGCTTCCTGCAGGCTCCTTGACTTCCGGCGCAGATTGTGGGTATGGGCGCTTGTCCTTCGCCTTCAATGCTCTGGTCCGTTGCTCCTCCTTGATCCGAGCAACCATAACTTCTGTACTTAGCCTTTAAATGTGGGTAGCTGAGCCCTCTACTCCATTGCCTTATTTATTATGGTAGCTGAGCCACCTTCATTATTCTATGACGTGCG
Source organism: Larix kaempferi (assembly GCA_027924585.1). Lineage (NCBI taxonomy): Eukaryota > Viridiplantae > Streptophyta > Pinopsida > Pinales > Pinaceae > Larix > Larix kaempferi. The sequence goes on from BSBM01000797.1 coordinate 12,349,395, forward strand.
CTCGAGCTCCGCGATTTCCGGTCCGTGATCCTCGCTGAGCTTGTCCATCTGGCACCGTACTGCGCACCGTCTCCTTCTTTCCCAAAACTTAGTGCTTGTCCCAAAATTAGCACTTTCCTTTCATACTTGTGCTTTTTCCCCAAAATTCGCAGCTTTACCGCAGCTACGGCCTAGGCTCCAACAGGCCCCTAACACTCACTTGTGGCTCGCCCTAGAGCCACTCGCACTAGCGTGTGGTCGCTTGATTTGCGCATCTGCTTGTGCTTGGGTCTCCGCGAATGTTTTCTTCCACTGCGCAATAGCGGAGTCCAATTCATCGACACACTCCACAGCTGTCTGCACCGTTTCTGCGGTGGCTTCTTCCTTACTGATGGTATCAATCACCTCTTGAGATTCAGCAATCTCTTTGATTTTTGCCTCAACCTGACCGACGATTTCAGCATACTCATCCATGAATGGCTGAATGCTGTTGGTGAGCTTCTCATCTTCAGTTCTGAGCTTGTGCAGTTGCTGCTGCATTCTGCGCACTTCACTCATTTTCTTCATTTTTGCTAAGCCTGCTAAGGCCTTAGCTTCTTCAGTCAGAACAATGAGAAACTGTTCTGCGGCTTGCACCTGTTCCGACAGACCAACTTTAAAAGGGAGCTTCTCAAGCTCCGCCCAAGCTTCCATAGCTTGGCTCATCAGGTTCTCGGCTTCCTGTATTCTGTCTTTCATCTGTGTGGAAGCTCTGCTCAGCGCTTCAAATTGTACCTGCGCATCATCCGTGAGCTGCGCAGCAACGCGAGCTTCTAGCTCAGCGATCTGGGTTCTATGGCCCTCAGCCATAGCAACTATTTCGTGCTCCAGGGTTTTCACCCTTCCTCCGATAATTTGAACTTTTGCAACCAGAGGGAGGTCTGGTTGAATCTCGCAAGCCGGCAATTCCTGAGCAAGCTCATCTACCGCGTTTCTAATGCCAATGTCTTGCGCCTCATAAAGTGCAAGTTTCTCAGATATATTCTTATGGCTTGCCTTCAATTTTATCTCCTGCGATTGCAGTCGTTGATTTTCCTGAAATGTAGAGAGCTCTCTAGCTCTCAACTCAAGAGAAACTTTCTCATGCACTAGCTGTAGAGTCTCTATAGGAATTAGGGACAAATCGATTTCAACGGGCCCAACGGCGCTTACCTGTAGTGCAGCTAGCGGATCTGGAAGTGTCATGCTGGTAGGCGGAATATGCACGACATTATGCCTTTCTATGAGTTCTTCAACTTGCTCGGCACTTGGAATTTCTTGTGGCGCCTGCGAAGTAGATGCTGGCGCATGGGTCTGCGCAACTCTTCCTGCGAGACCTTTCAATTCTACGTACTGCAAATCTAAAGCACTTCTGATGTAAGCGTGCGCAGTGCGCAGCTCGCGAAATTGCTCGTGTAGGTACTGGTCGATCCCCGAGGGAATAGCCTCAGCGGGATGCGACACTTTTTGCTTCTTGGTGGCCGGTTCTGTGGAACCTTCATCACTTCTTTGCTCCGGGGCTTCCTTGCCCTTATCCTTCTCTTTCGCAGCGGCGGTTGGCAGCGCGGATGCGAGATCGGCGGCCACCCTCCACTCATCTGACCAAGACTTGATGGTTTCTTCAACATCCTCGGTAGTCATCCTGTAAAGGCCTAGCGCCCATTCATCTGGAATGCCGCAAGGGCGGAGGTAAAGTTGATGTATGTCGGCAGTAAAAGCCAACTTTCCTTCATATAATGTGGCTATCTCCTCGCTCAGCCTTGGCATTTCTTGAATGGTATCTCTGAGGAGATAGTAGTACTCACAAAATACAGCGCGATTCATCTTACGCTTCGCGGGATTGGGAGAATCCCAGAGGTTGATGTAGCGCATGCCGGCAACCTCTCCTGCGCGGCACGGAAGGAACTGAGTATTCGGGGGCTCCTTCCACCCAACGAGAGCGCATAAAATTAGAAGCCAAGAAAAATGGAATGATTGGGCTGCATTGTCCTGCACATTCAGGCAATCAGCCAAGAAAGAATTCAGTAGGAAGAGAGACCAATTGTACTGCTCTCCCTCCGCAGCTGCGATGGCGAGCTCCACGACAGCTCCAGTAACTTCCTTCGGTCGGCACTTTGTGAGAAGTCTGCCTGCAAGCAGACTTCCTGTAAATCGAAGTGCCTCATCTTCTACTGTAGTGAGGTCATAAGCCCGACCTCCTCTTGTCAAGTTATACTTCTGCACCAGCTGTGCAGCCAATTTTCTGTCCTTGTCCTTTCCCACAAAATGAATATTGGGATCCTTACCAGCCTTGGATAGACCGGTGATGCGGTGAATCAAATCAACATTTAGATCAATTGGCCTCCCGAGCCAAAGGTAACCTCCATGAACACATGAAAGCAGCGTCTTAACAACTGCATTGACTTCGTTGCTACGCCCAAAGTGCGGTAGCTTGTTGCTGCAGCAACCCCCCCCCCCCCAAAATTTTGAACATGTTGGGGCCCCTCCTTCTATTTTTATAGAAAATTTGCCTGACAAGCCATCCCAGCCGTCAGCTTTTTTTTTTCAACATAAAATTTTACTTCCCTGATGAACAGCTTGTCGTCAATCCTTCCATGTTTTCCCCAATGAGCCAAAAGATAACTTAGATTTTTCCCCAAACGTTTTGGAATAATTCGGACATTGTCCCGAAGCGGCGGGAGTCAAACGTCCAACCTTTCCGAAAGGAGGACTTAGATTTTCTTTGTCAAAATCTGCGGAAGCCATTGGGCAGGACCACCCGAAACGGCGGAAGCTTTCGCTCAAGCCTTCCGCGACCACGGAAAGGCTCGAGTTGTTCTCCCGAAACGGCGGGGAATTCAACAAAGCCACCTGAAACGGCGGAACGATTCAACTCTGTCTCCCGAAACGGCGGAAGCCATTCGGATAAACTTGCCGAAATAACACAAAGGAATTCATCAACTTCTTCCGAAGTAAAAAGACTTGGAAAATTTTCGATCGTTGCTTCTGCGGAACGGTTCAAGCTCCGAAACGGCTTAGCTCTCGAAACGGCGGAGCCTTTCACTCGAGTTTCCTTTCCGCAACCGCGGAAAGGTTCCGGCTTTCCTCCCGAAATGGCGGGACACATTCGCCTTAGTCTCCCGAAAAACACTTAGAACATTTTACAACCGTCCGCGGAGAAATTGGAGTTCCCTTCCCGAAACGGCGGGGACAGTTGGAAAAAAACGCTTCGAAACAGCGGAAGAACTTAGGAAAAATGCCCGAAAAGGTCGGATTGATTTGTTAAAATTGCGGAAGGTTTTGGTGAAACCCTTCCGAAACAGCGGAAGCCATCCCCATAAGTCCCGCGGAGGAATTCACGATTTCCTTCCGAAACTATGAAAAGGACTTAGAATTTTCTCAAGAAGCTGTCGCGGAGGCCTTCAGCCTTTGCTCCCGAAACGCGGAAGCCTTTGGGCTACCCTTCCGAAACGGCGGAAGCCAATCGCTTAAACCGCTCGGCAAAGGACTCTGAAACGACCCCGGGTGAATGCGCGAAAGAATATGAGCCCTGCTCCCGAAACGGCGGGAGCTATTCGTATAAAGCGCCCGAGGAGATTTAGCGAAAGCCTTCCGAAACTAGCGGGAACCTTCGCCAAAACCTTCCCGAAAATCAACAAGACTTCGAATACTTTTTTGGTTCGCGGAAGCTTTTGCTAAAGCCTTCCGAAAAACACCGGGAGCTTTCGCTATATCGTTCCGAAAGGGCGGAAGCTTTGGGCGTTACTTTTCCGCTACGCGGCGGTCTCTCGCGGGAGGCTTCGAGTTTCCTTTCCGCAATTAAGCCCCGAAACGTCGGAAGCTTTCATTGAACCCTTCCGCAACGGCGGATACGATTCGCAAACTGGCCCCGCGAATGACGGTTGCACGAAAACCGAGATCATTTGACATGACCGCTACGCGCGGCGAATTTAAACCTCGTTTTAATCACACCAACTACCAAATTAAAGGCTCACACGTGCCCATTCTTTATAAAATACGGTAGGGGCTCGACCAATACACCATTGTTTTGTGAATCGGCCAACGACGTGCGATACCGTGCAAATCGCTCCAGCTCACCTCGCTCGTCCGTGCTCGCGGCCATCTTGCTCAAGCAATCCCCACGGTGCCAGGTAAGATTCTAACCCGGATTTTCGCCATTGGGTTGTCGTTTGTGGGAAAATAACAGGTCTTAGTGGGGTTTTGACGGGCAAAACGCCCGTAAAGGGCTATTTTTTACCCGTCAGATACAGTTGAATGTTTAGCCGTCATACAAAACGTCATAGGCATCGATTTAAACATTGGCATGACTTATTTTATTAAGCCAAGGCGGTTGGTGTAGGCCGTTAACCTTGTCCGTTTTACCCCCGGGCCGCGCACCTCTTTTTGGAGAATTTGTCGAAACCCCATGGGCTTTCCAGGTCCCTGGCCGTAAACTCCGGACTTAAAACCCTGGGCCTTTCCATAAGCCTCAGCCCCTACACGCGAGCCGAAGCCCGTGGATGTTCAAGCCACGTGAGCCGAAACCGGAAGCCATGGCCGCTCTTGCACTCCCCGTTAGCATATCCCCGGCGCCGTCACCTTCGCTCGGACCAGAGTATCCCATAGAGCAACTCAGTGAGTGGCCGCGCGTGACGATAGCATTCAAATCCCTCACCGAGTCAACCCGCGTCTCCCCGCCATCAACCTCTCCAACCGCAACTATAACGAAAGACATCTCCTTCCGCAAGGCGGAACCGGAATCCAATCGCTTCCGCAAATCGCCTATCGGCCCGAAAACCAATAGCTCCCGCAACATAGCTTATCCCAGACTCGTCTTTTAAGAGCTTCAAATGTTTCAATTTGTGTCTTATGTTGAAATAATGTTTTGCTTCCTAAATATTTGCTTCATTGACTTATCTCATTGATATTAAAACGATGTTCCTCTCTGCTAAAACTTTACAGCCTGTTGCTCAAATAATGACTTTGATATGGATGTTATCAGGGATAAATCAGGATGCCGAAAACCGGTAAGAAGAAGGCGAAGATGACAGAAAAGAAGCCTGCCCCTCCCAAGATTGAAACCTCGCTCCAGGACACTAGGTGCACTACTGGTGTCCCTCCAGAAATCAGATGGGGAGACATCTACAGAATGATCCGGGACTAAGAAATCCCAGATATGCTGCTAGAGGAAGCACCAATCTATCTTAACATCAGAGCCTCAGGCATAACTAGAGCCGCTACCCGCCCTGAGCTGTTCCCCTGTGCTGAAGTGATCGAGTGGATACTCCAACATGCAGATGCTGAAGGGAGAGTGATAAACGATAGCGGGAAAATGGCTATCGCCTCGTTTCAACCCGCGTATATTGCGGCAGCCTACAGATTTCCCCGTGTCCAACAAGCTCTAACTGACGAATGGTTGGGCCAAATGGATAACGTCGAGATGGCCAAGAAGCTATTGAGGGGAGGGAAGCATTTGAGGAAGAAGGGAAATGATGAATATGACGTGCAGAACCTGAGGGCCCCTTTCAGATTGATCGCTTTAATGCTGTGCAGAATCTTCGGCATGCCCGATGGCACAGTATACAAGATTCAGTGGGTCCCTACCATTCACTATGTGGCATTTCAGGGGACAGTGTTTGACTGGGCCACTATCTTGTCAGATAGTCTGGCCTCAATGATAAGTGCTGCTAAGCCCGGGCTGGCCTTGAAGAAGGATGAATTCTTCATGTCTTCATACCTGATAGATTGTATCTTGGCCAAGATAGAGTTCCCCAAATTGGGGTGTGCATGGGATAGGGCCACCACCCCGGTCTATGTCGCATTCAAGATGTTGTGGGCTCAGAACTACAAGCCCAGCTACAAACTCATCTGTGAGGGGTTCATCATGCCCCTATACGAGAAAATGTTCAAGGAAGAACCAAACTGCCTGTCACAAAATGCTTTGGAAGTCCTTGGGGATTATGGGGACTTTTACTTTTCAGAACAAGGTACCTACCTGAGAATGTTCGGAGGGACGAAGCCCCCATACATATTGCCGCAGTACGCCACAGACTATGTGGTGCTCAAGGAAGCAGTAAGACAACTCTTCTTGGATGGGATTGGAGCATTCCTCCACAAGCTACACAAGGCTTCCTTTCCCCCCCTACCTTTCTGCATAGGTGCTTACAAGTTTTCGGGGGTGGCCTCTGCCGACGAATTTGTTCAAGAGTTGAAGGCCTTCCACTTCGGCGAGGTCATCTTCCACAGAAACGACAGAAAAGGTAAAGTGGCCGAGCATTGCAAGGGGAACTATGCTAACTTCGAATACTCCCACTACCCCGATACCGAGGAGGAAGCATTCAGAGGCATCAGCAACATGACTGAGCTACGGATCTGTCGCCAAAGTACTGGAGCGAGCTCTAGTTCAACCAAAGCCCAGAAGACCATCCAGCAAAAGGAGAAAGAAGCCAAGGATGCCCGAGCTCAGGAAGAGCTCAGATTAAGAGAAGAGGCAAGGTTACAAAAGGAAGCCGAGGAAGCAAGAAAGCAACAAGACGCTGAAAATGAAAGACTGCGGAAGGAGGCTGAAGAAGCCCAAAAGCAGAAAGAAGCAGAGACTGAGCAAGCTGAAGCAAGGAAGAAGGCGGAGGAAGAATTAAAGGCAAGGGAAAATACCAAGGCAGGTGGGTCCGGTGTACAAGACATGGAGATAGACACCTCTCAAGCAGGTGGCTATGGTACCCAAAAGGAAGGAGCAGACCCCGCTCAGGAAGTCCGAACCCCACCTATGGAAGAAGACATAGACATCATAAACCGACCAATTGTCCCATACACTCCATCTGGGAAGCGTATGGTGTCCAAATGGAATGAGTTTGTCTATGACAAGAAAAGGAAAACAATGGTCCTCCAATCAGAAGAGAGGATTAAAAGTCCCTTCCATGATGACATAGTTACTCACCGAGAGGTCGCTGTCATGCAGAACACAGATGCAGATCCCATCGCCATGGCATCCGCAGTTATAGAAACAGCACAGGCATCATTTGCCAATGTAGGGGTTATAGTCAAAGAAAATATATTGACAAAGAAGAGAGCACGCACCCTGCAACAAAATGTGGCTAATGAGCAAGCCCAAAGGGACCTGGCAGTAAACAAATATAATTGCTTGTACGCTGAGCATAGGGAGCTGTCAAACAAATACAGTCACCTGGAGGAGGAAAAGGACCAGCTAGCACTCCAGATAATGATTGCAGAAGCGGAGAAGAATGGACCAGAAGAAAAGGCTTCCCAGTTAGAAGCAGACAAGCAGACATTAGCTGAGCGTTTAGAGCAAGCGGAGAGCAGAACCTTGGACATGTCTCCCTTCCACGAGCTGTCATGCAATATCCTGTAGCAAGTGTATGGCTCTCAAGAGCTAATCACTGACGAGGTATGCAAACTCAAGGCCATGATGGGTAGGCTAAAAGAGGTCAATACGGAAGCCCACAGGCTCAAAGCTAAGAATACCCGTGTCAAGGAAAATGTCATAAGTCAGATGGCATGGAGGGAAGGGAAAGGAGGTTTCCCCCCGCATCTTCCTTTTAAGGCCATGGAAGATTTTAATGAAGATATAGCCTTGTTGGAGTTTGGTAGGAACTGTGCCAATAAGCTAATGGCCAGTGTGCAGAGGACAACAGATAGAATCAACAACCTATACCAAAAGCTCAAAGGAGTCCATGACAACTGCACATTGAGTTTCCCTCAGACCCTAGAAGACTTCCCGGAAAAGGAGCAGCGGTTGTCTCAACTGAAAGAAGAGCTAGGCGTCCAGATGGAATATGTGAAAAGCATTGATGTCCTGGCCATGGATGATCTCCAACATTACATCGGTTCATCAACACTTCACAATCATCTGTTGAAGGAAACATATCAAGTTGCTGAAGCAGAAGTACAAAGCATTAAAATAGAGCTCGGGAAGAATGTAACTTCTCAGAAAATCTTGTTTCCTGCTGCAGCAAACATAATCATAAGGGACACAGGTGTGTGGCACAGCTACATAGAAGAGGAGGTCAGGAAAGCTGCAGCAACAGCCGGAGCAGCATCAGCAGGGGATTCGAGGGCCTCTTCCCAGGCAGCATCAGTGACCATCAACTTGGGCGACCCTGTGCCAGCAGAAGCTCGCGCACAGGAATGAAGAGGTTGAATTCAGTGAGCCACTCTCTGCAGCCAAACACGTGCCCAGCAGAGAAAGCTTTGATGTTAACAAGTTTTCTGTTACGTATATTTTGAATATGTAAGGCGTAAGCCATGGGACAGCTGTCCTTATTTTTTGTCAAAATATTTTTGTAAAGGAAGTGGCCATTTTTGGTTATCGATTGTATTAGAAATCCCTGTAAATGACAGGTGGAACGTGCTAGGTGTCAGCCCAAAGGGAAAAGTTGTAGCTATAAATAGCATCTAGGAAAAATCGGACAGGGACTTTTGGCAGGGAATGAAAATTTTGGCAAACGATATGAGCTATCTTGTATCGGGTCTGTAAATTGAATTTTCTAATAGAAGCCACGGGAGATGGACGTTTTGCATGGAATGTTGGATTGATGTATATTGGACTATTCTAATGACTGCAGTTCTGTATTGTGAGATCATTCTTATCATCCGAACTACTTCTTTGTATTAATGATTTTTGCTCCTTACTGTGCATACGAATTTTTCCCATTTTCATGGACAATGAATGCGTTTCATATTAAATCAAGAGCTACCTGCTGATACTTTTATCATTGCTGTAGATTTCTCTTCTAGATCGAATGGCTAACTGTTCTTTCTTCAGGATAATTCGTATGGCTCATTGTTCATGCTTTGAAATTGCTCCTTGCAGGGATCTTTTAGTTTAATTCCAGTTTCGTTGCATCTAGATCTGTTTCTTTATTCTTGTTGCGTAGATTAAATAATTTTGCTTTCTTCTGTTCATGAGCAATAGATGCGTTCTTTAGGTTTCATTTTAGATCTGTTTCCTTATCCTTTACCTTTCCTCCTTTTTCCTGAGCAATAGATGCGTTCCATTTTGAATGAGAAGCTATCTTCTCAAGATCTTCATCTTGCTGTAGCTGCGACCGTGAGAAATAATAGCTATCTGTTCTTTGTTTACGATATCTGTTACAGCTGATTGCTCTCCCCTCAAGCGTGTTCCCCTGCAGGGATAGATAGACGTATTCCCTTTTTTAGGCTTAGATCTGTTTTAATTGCATTTAGATTAAGTATAATTTAGGCATGTGCATCTCATATAAAACACATAAAACCCAAAAGAAAGGTGGATCGGGCCATAACCGGTAGAATCGGATTTAAAGTCCAAAACCACGGTTGCCGGAACCGCTAACCGGACGGATTCCCTACACCAAACGGGGGATAGTCTAATTGGGACCGTCTCTCGGGGAGAATCCCTTTCTGATTGATGCTACGATATCCGAGGCATCAACAGTTTTTGGCGCTAGAAGGAGTGCCTGAAGTGCATGGTTGATAGAGGAAAATCTTCCACAGTCATAGATAACACTGAAAACCCGCTTGAAGAAAACTTTTCAAACAGCCCAGATCTTGGATTAACAGACCAAGAACGCCTCATTTCTGACCCTGAGCCTCAGGAAGCTTTGTACGCTGTTCCTTTTGCAGAAATAGAGGACTTGAGAAGACATACTAGATCTTACGTTAGACAGCTAGGTGGTTTAAACGCTGTCAACTTCCTCCCTAAGAAAACTACACCCAGAAAGGAGCCGCAATACACCCGTGATTCAATCCTTGTTCAGAGTTTTGAAGAACTGGTAAATCTAACGCTGGAAGAAATCTCCGGCACTCTTAACAAGACAGACCAAGAAAATCTCGAAGAAATTACCACTCCCAAAAGTACTCCACAGGATTCACCCTACAATTCTCCACCAGGGTCTCCGCATCCAAACCCAAACATGGCTGTACCTGCTTGGAGAGCAAGGGGAGCGCTGAACCTAGCTGGACCATTCCATAATCTCCCTAAAAACCCAGAAAAGGTCTTGCCTAAGTACGATCCAGGGAAAGCCATTACGGCGGAGGATCACCTCAAGAGTTTTTACTTAGCCCTGAACCTTTTGAATGTACAACATGAAGACGTAGTCTGCAGGTTGTTTCCGTACACATTCGAGCCCAAGGTATCATCTTGGTACTTTAGCCTTCAACCCAGTTCAATCTCTAGTTGGGATGATTTCGAAAAGTGTTTCCTTAAGAAGTACGGGAACCAAAAGACTGTAGCCACGCTTATGAAAGAACTCTTATCCATGAGAATGGAGAAGAAGGAAAAGGTTCAAGACTTTAATCAAAGATTCACAACGCTGTTAAATAACTTTAGTGAAGCTAACAAACCCGCAGAAGAGTCTTTGATTGAATACTACACAACAGCTCTTGAAGGTCCAATCGCAATGTTTGTAAAACGATCCAAGAAGACAACCCTGATAGAAAATTTTGAAGAAGCTAGGAAGGTAGAGGAAGAGGTTGATAGCATCGCTAAACATGCCTTAGATGTAGAAACGAAACCAGCAGCTAGCAAGAAACCTTTGCTCCTCACAAGAGGCAAGGAAGAACCATCTACGGATATGGAAAATGTAGTTAAAATGATGCAAAAATTATCTAACAAAATCGTAGATCTCGAGAAAGATAAGGCTGCTAGTATATCTAGGAAACCTTTCAAGCCATTCTACAAAAGAAGGGAAGACGGGGAACAGTCTCATCCACCAATGAACACTGCCCCTGTTTTAAACTTGAATGAGATTGGGATGGATAATTTCTGCACCTTTCACCAAGAACCACACTCGGAGAAGAGCTGCCCACAATGGATCAATTCCATGAGCTTGGTCATGAATCAAATGTTAGATTCTCAGATCCCAGACCAGGATATTTCTCCAGAGGAGGCGAGTCCTGAGATTGAGGAACCAACCCCGGACACTACTATGGTGCTATGGGATTGGTTACCTATGACTGAATTAGCAAAACAGGATCCCATAGATAGTTCTCCCTCCACCATAAATGTTGCCACTCGCAGCAAGGGCCCAATTGCGGATCCTGTACCAGTCACCATTCCCCATAAGCCTAAAATTTCAAAAGATCCGCCTAGGAGGCATATACCAATCATCCCTCCACAGCCCAAAGCAAACCAAACAGCTGCCAAACAGCCAAGCGCTGACAACACAGTTCAGCCACCTAAGGAAACCGTGAACAAAACAGATCAGTCCATTCGAATTGGGAATGAACCCGATATAGGGTATGATATTATCGAAGATATCAAGAAAGTTAAAGCGAACGTATCAATATTTGACATGTGTAGCTTGCCCCATCAACGAGACAAACTACTGCATGTTTTACAACCAAAACCCAGCGCTACATTAACAGATTCTCAAGACAATCCTGAAATTAACGAGGCTAGCATCGGAGGGAAATCCAAGTCCCAAACATTGCCTTTTCTGTTGACATTTGAAATTTTTAATCACAATGTTCACAACTGTCTGGTAGACTCTGGAGCTTCTTCAAACGTTATGCCACTGTCAATTTGTAGGAAAATTAATGGGCAGCCCGTACCATCTCCAGCTCAAATCATACAATTAGACAGGACTGCTGTCAAGGTTATAGGGGAGATGAAAGACGTCCTAATTAGACTGTCAGCCGACCCTAGAGTCTGTCAGTTTATTGACATAATGGTGGTCGATATCCCTGAAGCTTATGGGCTGATTTTGAGTAGGGATTGGTCTACCAAGTTGAGTGGCTACTTTGCTACCGATTGGTCTCATCTATGGCTGCCTTATCAGAACAGGCAGAATCAGATTAAAGTTCTTAGGGAACCTCATATGAAACAAAACGTAACCCAGCTAGAAGAAAAGAATGAGGCTGTAGCTTTCTCTTCCTCGGTTCTGGGAAATTACTTCTTAGAAATGGATCCGGGTAACTATCAATCTGAAACCTTTTGCCATGAATCAGATAAACGGTCCGATCTCCTTCATTTCTCTCGGACTGATGATGTTGATTGTAACATAGTCAATTTAGTTGCTAACGTAGACCACCAAGAAACTAACTTAGTTGAATCTAAAGATACCTTTTGGACATTATACTTTGATGGTTCTAAAACCCTGGAAGGATCCGGAGCCGGTTGTGTTCTAATGGATCCAAAGAAGAACAAGTATTTTTTGTCTTGTAGATTAGAATTCGATTGTACTAATAATACCGCTGAATATGAAGCTTTGGTACATGGTTTAAAGAAGGCCATTGGCTTAAATGTTAAGTACCTGAAGGTTTTTGGTGACTCCGAGATAGTTGTCAGATAGGTAAGGGACACCATTCACTGTCTCTCACCTCACTTGAAAGGTTATCAGGCTGAGGTATGGGATTTAATCATGCATTTTGACGCTTTCAATATAAAATCAATTCCTAGATTGCAAAATTCTGCTGCTGATTTATTAGCGACGTCTGCTTCTAGATTAGTGCCGTCAAATAATAAATGCTCTATTGAATTGATTTTCAGGCCTTCCATTCCCGATAACATCACGAATTTCAGAGTCTTCGATGATGATGAGCAAATTATCAAATTCCTGACAAACGAAGACAGTTTTCAAGGAGCTGCAATAGATGAAGAAGAACATGATGTTGATTTGATGAAGAAGGAAGAGCAGAAAGGAAATTTCATGCCAAAAGGGGTAAGGTCCCTCGAAATGCTTTTCGATCTTCAAAATAAATTCAAAAGACCAGCTAATACCAAAACTAACAGCTCATCAATGCAACATGAGTCGGTTAATTTGGGTACCGAGGCAGAACCAAAATTTGTCAACCTTGGCAAATGTTGTTCACCAAGAGAAAGAGATAGGTTCATTAAGTTGTTTAAACAGTACAAGGATGTTTTTGCATGGACCTATGAAGATCTGAAAACATATGACGTCCGCATCATTCAGCATGTTATACCAATAGAAGCGGGTGTCAAACCATTTCAGCAGCAGTTAAGGAGGATGCATCCTACTCTAGAACCGCTGATCCAAAAGGAATTAAAGAAGCTCCTGGACGCTAAGATAATCTTCAAAGTTCGGCATTCTGAATGGGTTGCAAACTTGGTTCCCGTAAGGAAGAAGTCAGGAGAGATAAGGCTATGTGTAGATTTCAGAAATTTAAACAAAGCCTCAGATAAAGACAACTACCCCGTGCCTTCAATGGACCATATCCTACAAATGGTGTCTGGTTCTGAATTGTTTTCTCTCCTCGATGGTTTCTCTGGCTATAATCAAGTGTTAGTAGCCGAAGAAGATCGTCTCAAGACTACCTTCAGGACTAAGTGGGGAACTTTCGCTTACAGGAGAATGCCATTTGGTCTGATAAATGCTGGAGCTACATTCCAAAGGGCGATGGATATTGCCTTCCGAGGATTGGGTGAGCAATGCGTTGTTGTCTACTTGGATGATGTGACAGTCTTTTCGAAGAAAAGGGAAGATCATGTTGTTCATTTGAGGCACATCTTTGATCGTTGCCGGAAGTATGGTATTTCTTTGAATCCCAAGAAGAGCGTGTTTGTTGTACCCAAAGGTAAGCTCTTGGGTCATATCATCTCCAAAGGGGGAGTGTCTATCGACCAGGAAAGAGTCCAAGCTATTAATAAGATTCCAATGCCTCACAACAAAAAATCTATGCAATCTTTTATGGGCACCATCAATTTTGTCCGCAGATTTGTTCCGGATTTTGCACAAATCGTTAAGCCATTGCAACAGATGGTTAAACAAAGCACACAATTCAAGTGGACAGATTTGGAGAAGGACGCATTTAGAGATATCAAGGCAGCTGTAGCTAAAGCTCCTTCCTTAAGAAGTCCAGATTTCGATAAAGATTTCATCTTGTATACATTCGCTTCGGATGACTCTCTCGCGGCCGTACTCACGCAAAAGGTGGAGTTGGGGGATGAATACCCAATTTCGTTTATGAGCACTGGTCTGCAGGGGGCTGAGCTGAACTATCCCGTGGTGGACAAGCATGCCTATGCGGTCTTCAAAGCAGTCAAGCAGTTTAGGCCTTACATTTTGAAGAACAGAACTAAAGTCATAGTTCCCCATCCAGCTGTCAGATCCCTTTTCATTCAAAAGGAATTGGGAGAGAGGAGAGGGAACTGGGTCACAGCGCTGCAGGAGTATGATTTGGAATTTAAACCGGCTACAATCATCAAAGGACAAGGTTTATGCAAGTTACTGGCGGGAAACTCGACTGATGAAGAGCACCATTGGAGAAATGAAGCTGAGCTCAATTCGGTTGAGGTATGCCATATCTTTATAGCTCCCCAGTCATGGTATAGGGATCTAGTACACTATTTGCAGCAGGGATATCTACCCGAACACTGGAATTCTAAACAAAGAAGGGCACTCCGCTTGAAATCGGCACCCTATCAAATCATTGATGGGACTCTTTTTAGAAAGAATTATGATGGAGTCCTTCTTAGGTGTTTGGAAAAGGAAGATGCAAACAAAGTTGTCAAAGAATTGCATGATGGCCCCGCAGGTGGCCATTATTCAGGAGAGACGACAGCACACAAGATACTGAGAGCTGGTTATTACTGGCCCACTCTGTTTCGAGATGCCCACACATACGCACGAAACTGTGATGTATGTCAAAGAAGCGCTGGGAAGTTACCTAAGGCCGCAGGCCCATTGCAGCCGGTCATCATCTCTGAACCTTTTGAGCAATGGGGCATAGATGTTATCGGAGAAATAAATCCAAATTCTTCATTGCAACACCGATACATTCTGACGGCTACCGATTACTTCACCAGGTGGACGGAGGCCATCCCGTTGCGCAAGATCAATGAAGACGCAGTTATCAGCTTCTTGAAAGAGAACATCATAACCAGGTTTGGGGTTCCGATTTCCCTTGTTTTTGATAATGCTACTTATTTTTCATCTTGCAAGATAAATGAATTTGTTTATGAATGGGGAATTAAGTTGCATTATTCAGCCAATTACTACCCTCTGGGAAACGGATTAGCTGAATCCTCAAACAAGAATCTGATTCGAATCCTCAAGAAAACTGTGGTAGAAAACCAGAGAAGTTGGCATGTGGCTCTCCCAAACGCCTTATGGGCAGATAGAGTAACCCCGAAGAATGCTTTAGGTGTCTCCCCTTTCACTCTCGTCTATGGCAAAGAAGCCATACTTCCCCCAAACATCTTACTGCCATCCTTGCAATTGTCCCAAGCCTCTCGGGGTTCTGGTAATCAAGCCTTGCAATCCAGGATCAACACCCTGCTTCAACTGGAAGAAGCCCGACACAAAGCTAAAGATCGATTCCATCAACACCAGGACATAGTTAAGAGATGGTTCGATAAGAGGAAGTCCGGCAAGAGGGATTTTGAAGTCGGGGACTTAGTCTTGAAATGGGACCATAATCATGAGGGCAAAGGAATGCATACGAAATTTCAACATCTATGGGTAGGCCCGTACCAAATTTGTGCAAGATTAGTCCCATCCACATATAAATTGACAAATCTCGAGGGAGAGGAAGTAGCCCTTCCGCTCAATGGCCTCGCTCTGAAACGATATTTCGCATAGTCTCCTCGAGACTTCCTGTACATAAATAAAGCTGTCTTTTCGCTTTCGCTTTTAGCTGTTTTATTTTTCGGCCATGTTGTTTCTTTCTTTGTTATTTGAACTTTTCAATAAGCATTGTTTTCTGAAGGCCCCTTTTTGTTGAGTTTCCCGTTGAAGATAGCTCTCTCAAAGAAAACTCGCAACCCATGAGTCTGGAACCTTGCTCGGTAAAACCGGTCCGCTGTGCTCTCGCTGAAATGTTAAAAAAGGAGGAAAGCCTACCCTGCTAGTCACACTAATCCTGTTCAATAGCAGAGACCCATGGCCATCCTCACTACTATCGTTGGGCTCCACCCACTCTCACACTTTAAAGGCATCTCAAGAAGGTTACCTAAGTTGGACCCGTGGAAAGTGGCACCTCTCGAGGACATAGGGTATTGAGATGACTCCATGCTGCAGATTTAAAAGCCAAAATGGCCTACATCCAAGAGTCTGTTTTCCAGGGATTCTCGCCTCAATTAAAGCATGGCTGAGACAAAAGCAAAAGGGACATGTAAAATCAAGAAGGCTGTCCAAAAGGCCCAGCTCAAAATGGACTCCTCTCCGTCCGTGAAGTTTGATCAAATCAATAAAACCTCTAACTCACACAAAAGGACATTATGGATTGAGGAGCCCAAATCAAAGATCTGTCCAAAAGAAAATATCCCTGGAAGGCTCAAACAGCTAAGCTGTCCAAAGTACAAGCATCCCAAAGGGTGCCAGCAGCATGGGAATGAGGAACAAGAACAATAATGTCCATGAGAAAGTGTTGCAAATCCTGTGGAGTCCGGCAGTAGTGACCATTTGAGGGATGACCCTCCTAAAATGAATCTCATATGCTGGCCCTCTGAGAGTGGTGAAGATGCCTCGGTCAAAGCTCCCCTTTCCCCAACGGCTAGCAGGAAAAGTGCTCCTTTCCCCGCATGAGTCTAAAATGCTCAGCTGAGTAGTGCACCCGAGATGGATGTTTTAATAAGGTTCCGGACCATGTAGGGTATTTTTTTTAGAGATCTGTGTTCGCCAGCGATTCGCCAGTGTTGCTGCAGCAACCCCCCCCCCAAAATTTTGAACATGTTGGGGCCCCTCCTTCTATTTTTATAGAAAATTTGCCTGACAAGCCATCCCAGCCGTCAGCTTTTTTTTTTTCAACATAAAATTTTACTTCCCTGATGAACAGCTTGCCGTCAATCCTTCCATGTTTTCCCCAATGAGCCAAAAGATAACTTAGATTTTTCCCCAAACGTTTTGGAATAATTCGGACATTGTCCCGAAGCAGCGGGAGTCAAACGTCCAACCTTTCCGAAAGGAGGACTTAGATTTTCTTTGTCAAAATCTGCGGAAGCCATTGGGCAGGACCACCCGAAACGGCGGAAGCTTTCGCTCAAGCCTTCCGCGACCACGGAAAGGCTCGAGTTGTTCTCCCGAAACGGCGGGGAATTCAACAAAGCCACCCGAAACGGCGGAACGATTCAACTCTGTCTCCCGAAACGGCGGAAGCCATTCGGATAAACTTGCCGAAATAACACAAAGGAATTCATCAACTTCTTCCGAAGTAAAAAGACTTGGAAAATTTTCGATCGTTGCTTCTGCGGAACGGTTCAAGCTCCGAAACGGCTTAGCTCTCGAAACGGCGGAGCCTTTCACTCGAGTTTCCTTTCCGCAACCGCGGAAAGGTTCCGGCTTTCCTCCCGAAATGGCGGGACACATTCGCCTTAGTCTCCCGAAAAACACTTAGAACATTTTACAACCGTCCGCGGAGAAATTGGAGTTCCCTTCCCGAAACGGCGGGGACAGTTGGAAAAAAACGCTTCGAAACAGCGGAAGAACTTAGGAAAAATGCCCGAAAAGGTCGGATTGATTTGTTAAAATTGCGGAAGGTTTTGGTGAAACCCTTCCGAAACAGCGGAAGCCATCCCCATAAGTCCCACGGAGGAATTCACGATTTCCTTCCGAAACTATGAAAAGGACTTAGAATTTTCTCAAGAAGCTGTCGCGGAGGCCTTCAGCCTTTGCTCCCGAAACGCGGAAGCCTTCGGGCTACCCTTCCGAAACGGCGGAAGCCAATCGCTTAAACCGCTCGGCAAAGGACTCCGAAACGACCCCGGGTGAATGCGCGAAAGAATATGAGCCCTGCTCCCGAAACGGCGGGAGCTATTCGTATAAAGCGCCCGAGGAGATTTAGCGAAAGCCTTCCGAAACTAGCGGGAACCTTCGCCAAAACCTTCCCAAAAATCAACAAGACTTCGAATACTCTTTTGGTTCGCGGAAGCTTTCGCTAAAGCCTTCCGAAAAACACCGGGAGCTTTCGCTATATCGTTCCGAAAGGGCGGAAGCTTTGGGCGTTACTTTTCCGCTACGCGGCGGTCTCTCGCGGGAGGCTTCGAGTTTCCTTTCCGCAATTAAGCCCCGAAACGTCGGAAGCTTTCATTGAACCCTTCCGCAACGGCGGATACGATTCGCAAACTGGCCCCGCGAATGACGGTTGCACGAAAACCGAGATCGTTTGACATGACCGCTACGCGCGGCGAATTTAAACCTCGTTTTAATCACACCAACTACCAAATTAAAGGCTCACACGTGCCCATTCTTTATAAAATACGGTAGGGGATCGACCAAAACACCATTGTTTTGTGAATCGGCCAACGACGTGCGATACCGTGCAAATCGCTCCAGCTCACCTCGCTCGTCCGTGCTCGCGGCCATCTTGCTCAAGCAATCCCCACGGTGCCACGTAAGATTCTAACCCGGATTTTCGCCATTGGGTTGTCGTTTGTGGGAAAATAACAGGTCTTAGTGGGGTTTTGACGGGCAAAACGCCTGTAAAGGGCTATGTTTTACCCATCAAATACAGTTGAATGTTTAGCCGTCATACAAAACGTCATAGGCATCGATTTAAACATTGGCATGACTTATTTTATTAAGCCAAGGCGGTTGGTGTAGGCCGTTAACCTTGTCCGTTTTACCCCCGGGCCGCGCACCTCTTTTTGGATAATTTGTCGAAACCCCATGGGCTTTCCAGGTCCCTGGCCGTAAACTCCGGACTTAAAACCCTGGGCCCTTCCATAAGCCTCAGCCCCTACACGCGAGCCGAAGCCCGTGGATGTTCAAGCCACGTGAGCCGAAACCGGAAGCCATGGCCGCTCTTGCACTCCCCGTTAGCATATCCCCGGCGCCGTCACCTTCGCTCGGACCAGAGTATCCCATAGAGCAACTCGGCGAGTGGCCGCGCGTGACGATAGCATTCAAAGCCCTCACCGAGTCAACCCGCGTCTCCCCGCCATCAACCTCTCCAACCGCAACTATAACGAAAGACATCTCCTTCCGCAAGGCGGAACCGGAAGCCAATCGCTTCCGCAAATCGCCTATCGGCCCGAAAACCAATAGCTCCCGCAACATAGCTTATCCCAGACTCGTCTTTTAAGAGCTTCAAATGTTTCAATTTGTGTCTTATGTTGAAATAATGTTTTGCTTCCTAAATATTTGCTTCATTGACTTATCTCATTGATATTAAAACGATGTTC
The DNA here is from genome assembly GCA_027924585.1 of Larix kaempferi. NCBI lineage: Eukaryota > Viridiplantae > Streptophyta > Pinopsida > Pinales > Pinaceae > Larix > Larix kaempferi. The sequence goes on from BSBM01000797.1 coordinate 12,368,446, forward strand.
CTCTCTGCTAAAACTTTACAGCCTGTTGCTCAAATAATGACTTTGATATGGATGTTATCAGGGATAAATCAGGATGCCGAAAACCGGTAAGAAGAAGGCGAAGATGACAGAAAAGAAGCCTGCCCCTCCCAAGATTGAAACCTCGCTCCAGGACACTAGGTGCACTACTGGTGTCCCTCCAGAAATCAGATGGGGAGACATCTACAGAATGATCCGGGACCAAGAAATCCCAGATATGCTGCTAGAGGAAGCACCAATCTATCTTAACATCAGAGCCTCAGGCATAACTAGAGCCGCTACCCGCCCTGAGCTGTTCCCCTGTGCTGAAGTGATCGAGTGGATACTCCAACATGCAGATGTTGAAGGGAGAGTGATAAACGATAGCGGGAAAATGGCTATCGCCTCGTTTCAACACGCGTATATTGCGGCAGCCTACAGATTTCCCCGTGTCCAACAAGCTCTGACTGACGAATGGTTGGGCCAAATGGATAACGTCGAGATGGCCAAGAAGCTATTGAGGGGAGGGAAGCATTTGAGGAAGAAGGGAAATGATGAATATGACGTGCAGAACCTGAGGGCCCCTTTCAGATTGATCGCTTTAATGCTGTGCAGAATCTTCGGCATGCCCGATGGCACAGTATACAAGATTCAGTGGGTCCCTATCATTCACTATGTGGCATTTCAGGGGACATTGTTTGACTGGGCCACTATCTTGTCAGATAGTCTGGCCTCAATGATAAGTGCTGCTAAGCCCGGGTTGGCCTTGAAGAAGGATGAATTCTTCATGTCTTCATACCTGATAGATTGTATCTTGGCCAAGATAGAGTTCCCCAAATTGGGGTGTGCATGGGATAGGGCCACCACCCCGGTCTATGTCGCATTCAAGATGTTGTGGGCTCAGAACTACAAGCCCAGCTACAAACTCATCTGTGAGGGGTTCATCATGCCCCTATACGAGAAAATGTTCAAGGAAGAACCAAACTGCCTGTCACAAAATGCTTTGGAAGTCCTTGGGGATTATGGGGACTTTTACTTTTCAGAACAAGGTACCTACCTGAGAATGTTCGGAGGGACGAAGCCCCCATACATATTGCCGCAGTACGCCACAGACTATGTGGTGCTCAAGGAAGCAGTAAGACAACTCTTCTTGGATGGGATTGGAGCATTCCTCCACAAGCTACACAAGGCTTCCTTTCCCCCCCTACCTTTCTGCATAGGTGCTTACAAGTTTTCGGGGGTGGCCTCTGCCGACGAATTTGTTCAAGAGTTGAAGGCCTTCCACTTCGGCGAGGTCATCTTCCACAGAAACGACAGAAAAGGTAAAGTGGCCGAGCATTGCAAGGGGAACTATGCTAACTTCGAATACTCCCACTACCCCGATACCGAGGAGGAAGCATTCAGAGGCATCAGCAACATGACTGAGCTACGGATCTGTCGCCAAAGTACTGGAGCGAGCTCTAGTTCAACCAAAGCCCAGAAGACCATCCAGCAAAAGGAGAAAGAAGCCAAGGATGCCCGAGCTCAGGAAGAGCTCAGATTAAGAGAAGAGGCAAGGTTACAAAAGGAAGCCGAGGAAGCAAGAAAGCAACAAGACGCTGAAAATGAAAGACTGCGGAAGGAGGCTGAAGAAGCCCAAAAGCAGAAAGAAGCAGAGACTGAGCAAGCTGAAGCAAGGAAGAAGGCGGAGGAAGAATTAAAGGCAAGGGAAAATACCAAGGCAGGTGGGTCCGGTGTACAAGACATGGAGATAGACACCTCTCAAGCAGGTGGCTATGGTACCCAAAAGGAAGGAGCAGACCCCGCTCAGGAAGTCCGAACCCCACCTATGGAAGAAGACATAGACATCATAAACCGACCAATTGTCCCATACACTCCATCTGGGAAGCGTACGATGTCCAAATGGAATGAGTTTGTCTATAACAAGAAAAGGAAAACAATGGTCCTCCAATCAGAAGAGAGGATTAAAAGTCCCTTCCATGATGACATAGTTACTCACCGAGAGGTCGCTGTCATGCAGAACACAGATGCAGATCCCATCGCCATGGCATCCGCAGTTATAGCAACAGCACAGGCATCATTTGCCAATGTAGGGGTTATAGTCAAAGAAAATATATTGACAAAGAAGAGAGCACGCACCCTGCAACAAAATGTGGCTAATGAGCAAGCCCAAAGGGACCTGGCAGTAAACAAATATAATTGCTTGTACGCTGAGCATAGGGAGCTGTCAAACAAATACAGTCACCTGGAGGAGGAAAAGGACCAGCTAGCACTCCAGATAATGATTGCAGAAGCGGAGAAGAATGGACCAGAAGAAAAGGCTTCCCAGTTAGAAGCAGACAAGCAGACATTAGCTGAGCGTTTAGAGCAAGCGGAGAGCAGAACCTTGGACATGTCTCCCTTCCACGAGCTGTCATGCAATATCCTGCAGCAAGTGTATGGCTCTCAAGAGCTAATCACTGACGAGGTATGAAAACTCAAGGCCATGATGGGTAGGCTAAAAGAGGTCAATACGGAAGCCCACAGGCTCAAAGCTAAGAATACCCGTGTCAAGGCAAATGTCATAATTCAGATGGCATGGAGGGAAGGGAAAGGAGGTTTCCCCCCGCATCTTCCTTTTAAGGCCGTGGAAGATTTTAATGAAGATATAGCCTTGTTGGAGTTTGGTAGGAACTGTGCCAATAAGCTAATGGCCAGTGTGCAGAGGACAACAGATAGAATCAACAACCTATACCAAAAGCTCAAAGGAGTCCATGACAACTGCACATTGAGTTTCCCTCAGACCCTAGAAGACTTCCCGGAAAAGGAGCAGCGGTTGTCTCAACTGAAAGAAGAGCTAGGCGTCCAGATGGAATATGTGAAAAGCATTGATGTCCTGGCCATGGATGATCTCCAACATTACATCGGTTCATCAACACTTCACAATCATCTGTTGAAGGAAACATATCAAGTTGCTGAAGCAGAAGTACAAAGCATTAAAATAGAGCTCGGGAAGAATGTAACTTCTCAGAAAATCCTGTTTCCTGCTGCAGCAAACATAATCATAAGGGACACAGGTGTGTGGCACAGCTACATAGAAGAGGAGGTCAGGAAAGCTGCAGCAACAGCCGGAGCAGCATCAGCAGGGGATTCGAGGGCCTCTTCCCAGGCAGCATCAGTGACCATCAACTTGGGCGACCCTGTGCCAGCAGAAGCTCGCGCACAGGAATGAAGAGGTTGAATTCAGTGAGCCACTCTCTGCAGCCAAACACGTGCCCAGCAGAGAAAGCTTTGATGTTAACAAGTTTTCTGTTACGTATATTTTGAATATGTAAGGCGTAAGCCATGGGACAGCTGTCCTTATTTTTTGTCAAAATATTTTTGTAAAGGAAGTGGCCATTTTTGGTTATCGATTGTATTAGAAATCCCTGTAAATGACAGGTGGAACGTGCTAGGTGTCAGCCCAAAGGGCAAAGTTGTAGCTATAAATAGCATCTAGGAAAAACCGGACAGAGACTTTTGGCAGGGAATGAAAATTTTGGCAAACGATATGAGCTATCTTGTATCGGGTCTGTAAATTGAATTTTCTAATAGAAGCCACGGGAGATGGACGTTTTGCATGGAATGTTGGATTGCTGTATATTGGACTATTCTAATGACTGCAGTTCTGTATTGTGAGATCATTCTTATCATCCGAACTACTTCTTTGTATTAATGATTTTTGCTCCTTACTGTGCATACGAATTTTTCCCATTTTCATGGACAATGAATGCGTTTCATATTAAATCAGGAGCTACCTGCTGATACTTTTATCATTGCTGTAGATTTCTCTTCTAGATCGAATGGCTAACTGTTCTTTCTTCAGGATAATTCGTATGGCTCATTGTTCATGCTTTGAAATTGCTCCTTGCAGGGATCTTTTAGTTTAATTCCAGTTTCGTTGCATCTAGATCTGTTTCTTTATTCTTGTTGCGTAGATTAAATAATTTTGCTTTCTTCTGTTCATGAGCAATAGATGCGTTCTTTAGGTTTCATTTTAGATCTGTTTCCTTATCCTTTACCTTTCCTCCTTTTTCCTGAGCAATAGATGCGTTCCATTTTGAATGAGAAGCTATCTTCTCAAGATCTTCATCTTGCTGTAGCTGCGACCGTGAGAAATAATAGCTATCTGTTCTTTGTTTACGATATCTGTTACAGCTGATTGCTCTCCCCTCAAGCGTGTTCCCCTGCAGGGATAGATAGACGTATTCCCTTTTTTAGGCTTAGATCTGTTTTAATTGCATTTAGATTAAGTATAATTTAGGCATGTGCATCTCATATAAAACACATAAAACCCAAAAGAAAGGTGGATCGGGCCATAACCGGTAGAATCGGATTTAAAGTCCAAAACCATGGTTGCCGGAACCGCTAACCGGACGGATTCCCTACACCAAACGGGGGATAGTCTAATTGGGACCGTCTCTCGGGGAGAATCCCTTTCTGATTGATGCTACGATATCCGAGGCATCAACATAGCTTCAACAAATTCAACAAACCTGGCTTCTCCAAGTTTGCTGCAAATCCCCTTGGGGTAAATTCATCGACCTTTCGGATGGGATTGTGAACTATCGTCAGATATCGATCTGGCGCAAACTGGGGATACGTTTTATAGTCTCCCAGATTGAAATCAGAGAATTTGACCAGTGGAAGGTGTCCCAACAGTTCCCCTTCTACCCGCACGCTAGCCGGTAGTGGCGGTAACGGAATAGGATACTTTGCATTCTTCGGGATCTGTACTTCTGGCGCATCATCTGGACGCGGCGGAATATAGTTCACCATGGTGGCCAATGGCTCTGGAACAGGTTCTTCTGGCTGTTGCTGAGATGCTCTCGTGCCGGGCGACTGTCTAGGATCAGTCCATCCAGGGTGTACATAATTCGAAGCCGTGACTGGAGTATTCATGCCGAAATCTAAGCCTCAGCGCAGGAATTGACGAACAACTTCTTCAGTCGACAGGTTCTCCGTCGTGAACCGATGTAGGGAACAAAAACTTTGGACAGCAAATGGCGGACCTGCGTAGGATATGGATGCTGAAAACAAGGGAAAACACTCTGCACAACTCGGCTCTGAAAACAATAACTTGGATTCTTAAACAAGATAGCAATTCGAGGAAAGTAACCCAAAAATTATACAAGTGTGAGGTATTTATAGCCAGAGGTGATAGTAAATGCGACCAAGTGGGGTTACGTAGCTGTAAGCGGCTATACATGAGTTGACAACACGCTATCCTTCTCGCCGCAATGGTGCATTTATTGTGATTGACGGGCTCTGACAGCCTTCCGGGAGAAGCTAATGCTTTCGGCGCCTGAGTTAAATGCAAATCTTTCGGAGATCAAGCCGAATCCGTCAGAGCGGCTAGACTTAAATAGCGAACTTATCCTTCATTTATTCAGACGCGGCTACATAACTGCGGTAATTCAATGTTTGGCGGCGGGTCATTTCAGCTTAGGTAACTGTGCATAAAGGGGTCCATGCTGATAACTCCTCAAGCGGCAGCTTTGACATAGTGAACTCCGCAAGAGCGATGGTTCAACGGTCCAAAAAAAAAAAAAAAAACTTCGCCAGAGCGCAAAGATAAGCTCATTTCAAAGAAATTTTATTCAGGATGCGCGGATATTTCAAGGAACTGCGCGGGAAGCTGGAAACTGAAGGTGTCCCGCAGCTTCCGTGTAGACTGTGAATGCGATGTCTCTTTCAACTACACCGGACATTTGCACCTTTTTAGCAATATGTTAGGTCGACAGAGCGGAGTGGCCGTCGCGATAAAGCTTGAGCCGACTCCCGTTGATCATTGTAGGTAGTAATTCTCCATCAAGCTTTGCAAGCTGAACTGCGCCTCCTCCTGTTATCTTTGTCACCCGAAAAGGGCCTAACCAATGTACACGAAACTTGCCCAGAAACTTGATGAATTTACTATCGTAAAGGAGTACCAAGTCTCCTTCTTCAAAGTGCTTATGCTTAATGTGCCTGTCATGCCAAGCTTTCTGTCTTGCCTTCTGTACCTGTTGATGGAATCCGGCTAAAAGTCGGTCTTCTTCTAAGGCAAGCAGCTGCGAGAGTCTTTCATTCATAGTATCAGGATCTGTCATTTCTGTGATTTGCGCAATTCTGAGACTAGGAATAATGTATTCCATAGGCATAACTGCTTCTTGTCCATACACCAAACTGAAAGGTGTGTGACCTGTTAGTTTCTTGAAAGTGGTTCTATAAGCCCATAATACAGCTGTGACTCTAAGGTCCCAATCATCTCTTTGTTGATTACAGATCTTCGTCAGGGCATTCTCAAGAATTTTATTGAATGCCTCCACCGTACCATTAGCTTGAGGGTGGTAGGGTGTACTCTTATGGTGTCTAACTTGGAATTCTTCAGTAAGGGCTTCTATAGTCTCATTGAGGAAATGTGTACCCTGATCACTCATTAGAATTAGTGGACATCCAAATCTAGTGATAATATTCTCAAAAATGAACTGTGCGGCCGTAGCAGCATCGCAGTTCTTAACTGGCTTAGCCTCAGCCCATCTGGTGAGGTATTCAGTAGCTGTAATGATGTATCTTGCGCCAGTTCTTTTTCCTGGTGGGTTAAGAGGTCCTACAAAGTCAATGGCCCATTTATCAAAAGCACGCAGTGTGATCTGGGGTCTTAGCGGCATTTCATCTCTCCTTGAGGGTTTTCCTGTTCGCTGGCACACATCGCAACATTTACAGAACGCCTTAGTATCCTTGTGCAATGTCGGCCACCAAAGTCCTGCGGCTAATATCTTTTGCGTAGTCGGCTTTCCTGCGAAATGGCCTCCTGCGGTACCTGAATGCGCTTCTGCGATGATAGAGCTCTTTTCATGTGGTAAGATACATCTGCGCAAAACTTCGTCAGGGCCCAACTTATAAAGCTGGCCTGCTATCAAAGTGAAGTCTGCGGCTCTGACAACAAGTTGCTTCTTCTGCTGGATTGTAAACTCAGCCGGCGCTTGCCCGGTAGTGAGAAACTCAAGAATATCAGAATAATATTCGTCTGCTGCTTGAATAGAAAACAACTGTGCGTCAGGCAGATTGTCCTCCAGACTTGTAGGTTCCTCTCCTGACTCTATCCTGGATAGATGGTCAGGCCCTGCATTCAATCTGCCTGGCTTTACAATAACCTCGAAATCATATTCTTGAAAGAGCAGTAGCCATCTGCAAATTCTTCCTCCTAACACTGGTTTATTGACCAAATATTTCAAAGCAGAATGGTCAGTATACATTTTAAAATGAGCGCCTAACAGGTAGTGTCTGAATTTCTGTAGGGCATACACCATAGCTAGTCCTTCCCTTTTTGTAGTGGTGTAGTTCTTCTCAGCTGTAGATAGCTTTCTGCTGGAGTAAGCAATCGGGTGGTCAATACTTCCTTCTCCAGACTGTGTAAGCACAACCCCCAATGCTATGGAAGAAGCATCAACATGAACATGAAAAGGTTTTCTCCAGTCCGGGAAAACTAGAATAGGTGCTATGATCATCTTTTCTTTAAGTGTGTCCAAGCTCTGTTGGCATTCTTCTGTCCATTGGAACTTCGAATCCTTTTTCAGCAATCTTTCCATAGGTGCTGTGATCTTTGCATAACCTTTGATAAATTTTCTGTAGTATCCAGTATGTCCCAATGTAGTGCGCAATTGCTTAACTGAGTTGGGCGCAGGTAAATTAGCAATGATGGCAACCTTCGCAGGATCCATCAGGATTCCTTGTCTGCATACAATATGTCCCAACAAAATACCAAAGGGCACACAAAATATACATTTTTTCAAGTTAAGGGAAATCTGATGCTGTCTACATTTTTCTAACATCATGCGCAGATTTGCAATATGGTTCTTTAATAGGCCAAATACAGTCCAGTCATCAAAATAGACTTCTAAAAACTTGTGAATGAATTCTTTAAAAACAGCAACAACAACTCTAGAGAAGATAGCAGGTGCGTTTTTAAGACCAAAGGGCATTACCGTATACTGGAATGAGCCCCATTCAGTTGCAAAAGTAGTCTTGTGGCGGTCGTCCGGATGGATTCTGATCTGATGATATCCCGAAAAACCATCAGTGAAAGAGTAAGCCTCTTGTCCTCCAACATTATCGAGTACTTCATCTGTGAAAGGAGTGGGAAATGGATCGTGCGTTGATGCATCATTGAGTTTGCGCAAGTCGACACAGATTCTTATTTCACCTTTCGTTTTCTTTTCTTGGACCACCATAGGACTAATCCAATCGCTTTCCTCTACTGGATCAATAATACCTGCTGCGAGCATTTTATCAATTTCTTCTCTAACTTTGTCTTTATACCGGGGGTTCAATCTGTACGGGCGCTGTTTTACTGGCTTGGCGTCTGCTTTCAGAGGTATGCGCATCACTCCTAAGTCTCCTAGGATGCCTTTCATTTCTGTGAACTTGGTAGGAAAGATATCCTGGTAGTCACGTAATAATTCTGAAACATGTCCAACAGTTTCATCATCCCAATAATCTCCTATAGAAGCAAACTTTGGTTCAGCTTCTGTACCAATGTTAATCTTCTTGAGATTGATGTGTTCTGTGATGGCAGGAATATCAAGCTCAGGACCTTCAATATTGCACGTCCCTTCTGATTCTGGGATATTGATGTTGCGAGGGTCGTCGTCCTCATCTTCAGCGGTGAAGTTATAACATTCCAGGGCATGTTCTATCTGGACAGCCCAATCTGGTTGGGAATATTCTGATAACGGGCATTGTTCAAATATCTTCTTTTTAATACACTTCAAAGCCTGATCGATGCTTGTATGTTCTGACTCAAAGCTGAAGGTAAGTTGAAAGCTTTCTATCGTAAGAGGCCAACTGATAGTGCCTTTGCGCAATTCTGTTTCAGTATACCAGTTCCTTGGAACTGTATCCAATGTGTGGATGAATAGGTGGACCCATTCATCTTCCGGAATATCTGACCATTGCTGAATGCATGCTTCAATGTGTGACCTAGGGTCACTCTGTCCCTCATACTTGCGTAGGACTTCGGCTGTGGTGTCCTGAAATCTGCGCAGTATCAGTCTGCGACAGTCTTGCCATGTATGAATATTCTCCTTATGCGCAACCCACCATCTTGCGAGTGTAGCGCGCAATGCTACATCCAGTGCCTGTATGCGCTGCTGTTCTGGAAGCTTTTGTTCATATTCATGTATGAATTTAGTTACTTCAGTTAAACCATCAAAAATTGGAGTGTCAGTTACTTCTGTGCCAATCCATCGAATGGATTTAGTCATCATAGCGCAACGCCTTGCAGAGACCTCATGTAAACGATTCTGCCAGTTTTCCAATCCTGCATCTGAGTCTGATGTGCACGAGCTATCGCATCGCCAGCTGATATGGCCATCTACTGTGGGGTTGACATAGTCACTGTGGTTAGTAGTCATTTGGTACAAACTTTCCATGTGGCGCGCTTCCTCTTCTGCGCGAATGGGTTCTATATACCTTGGTCCTTGAATAGGATCAAGTGGTGCGATGACCCTAATCTGGTCATCCTCAAAGGTCATCTGTCATCTGTCTATTCTGTGCTGCTGAGTATTTCATGAACCAAGTTAAGGCTCTTTCTCTTAATGTGGTTGCTAACTGAACCAGTTTAACAGCATCATCATTAATTTGCTTAATTGTCCAAATGGCTTCACATAAGAACCAGTGCTGCTCAGGGTCTTCTATCCCTGTTCCTCTAAAAGTTGGTAGCTTCATGTCATCACCCATCCTTCTTATGCTAGGTTGAGGTGAGGGTGCTGTAGCAGTGCTTCTGGGCTGGTTAACTAAAGGTGGTTCTGAGGTACTAGAAGTACCGTGTGGGCTACTAGAAGGTGTTACTGCGGGGTTATACTGAGCTCCGTCTGGTTTTTGCGGTGTAAAGGGGTGATAAGGGATATGAGCACTCCCTTGTCTTTCTATATGGCTTGCTCTAGGGACTTGGCTATCGTCTGGGCTAGACTCAAAAGAATATTGGTCAAGGCCTACTTTATATCGTTTTCCACTACGAGTGCAACCAATAAGTTCAGGATCACTATCAGAATCTACGGACATTACTTGTCTATGCTATTCATCAGAATCAATACATAGCTTTCCTTTTTCATACAGAAGCATTTTAATCCATAAGTTCAGAGAATTTAAGAACTTACCTCTGTGTACTTGGAAGAAATTCCTCTCAGCTTCACTGAAACTCTTTCTTGTATCTGCTGCAAACTCGGTGATGAAACCTTTCAGTAGACTATTCAACCAAAAGTCTACGGCGCGAGACACAGGATTGTCTATCCGCTTCACAATACTAACTAGCTCAGGCGTCCAAGCGACGGGTCGATCAATATGCACAGTAGGTCTAGAATCTGCTAACTTGGCTATCCAAGCGTGCAACTCCAGTGCGAATGTAACAAAGAAAATTTCGTGAAGGTCAGTATAAATATACTTCTGCAACCAGTCTTCTGTTTGGAGCGTAGAGCTTCTATTTTCTTGTTCAGCGAACTCTTTAGCCTTTAAATCAAACCAGTCTCCAATTTCTTTAGCTGTAGGATTCCAGTAACACATTTGTTAACTGAGCAAGTCTCAGTGTAACAGAACCTTGTGCTGGCTTCAGCAACAATCTCAGACGTCGCGGAAATAGTAAGTCTCACAGCAGCAAGTCGCAAGACAACGGAACCATTTGTTGGCTCCCTTCTTTCTCTGGGTTTCGCATCAATCTCGCACGTCACTGGAATAAGAAGTCTCATTCATGCGGCAACGGAACCATTTGTTGGCTGCTTTCTTGGGCAGACCCGGGTTTTAATGAAGCGCAGCAACAAACCCCCAGGCGCACTGGCCCTCTCGGCAACGAGCTGCGCAGCAGCTCGAGGTCTCACCCGAAGTGGCTATGGGGGGGTTAAGGAATCAGATTTCCTTAACCTTGGTGACGCGGAGATTGTTCTTCCTTTTCCGGTTCCGCAGATATCGGTGGTCTGACTTTCCCGCAGGCCCCTCGGCTCAACTGCGCGGCTTCCTCCCTCAGCAGGCCCGCTGTGCAGTCTCTCCGCTCTGGCGCAGAAGGCAACTATTCCTTGCGTCAACGCGTTAAGTACCTCCTCGCCCTGCGCGCCCAGCGCAGTAACGCTTTCCTCGATCGCTGCCGCGACAGCGCTCCACCACTTCTTCTATACTCAACACTTATAGCTATCAAGGGACCTTCCCAAACTCACTTAAACAGTTACAAAGATAATGCAAGAGTCTTGTATACACAGGTAATGAACTTAAACAGTTAATCATTCACGCAAACATTTTAACAAGAAGGAATATGTGAAGTTCACCTCCTCGAGGGAAACCACGTCCCCGGGAGTGTTATATTAACCAGAAAACGATAGAGTTATACAATATGCTGCGCACACAGCTACAGCCTTAGATCTTTCCAGGAAACTCCACGCACACAGCTGGGAGCCCTTCTCTCAATCTAGTCTCTTCTCTACAGAGATTACAAAGGCACAGACATCAACTCAGACTGTCTGGCAACTCAGGGATTAGCTCCTCGGCTATCCAATTTCCACCCTAGTTCTACACATTCGGTAGAAAACATAACAAAGGATAATCAACACATGATCTATCCTCGAGACTGACTATCTAACAGTCTAACCATCTAACTATCCCAAAAATATCTAACTCTTCTTCTTATCATGTATACATATATATAGGTGGCCATGACGGTCACACCTTTACAAAACTGTGGGCCTTTCCCAACAGTGATTCCCAAAAACCCTAACCACGCACATGGCTAGGTGTACTGTAGGCACCGCTTGTAGTCATGTCGCCGCTTCCTGCAGGCTCCTTGACTTCCGGCGCAGATTGTGGGTATGGGCACTTGTCCTTCGCCTTCAATGCTCTGGTCCGTTGCTCCTCCTTGATCCGAGCAACCATAACTTCTGTACTTAGCCTTTAAATGTTGGTAGTTGAGCCCTCTACTCCATTGCCTTATTTATTATGGTAGCTGAGCCACCTTCATTCTTCTATGGCGTGCGCGCGAGCTCCGCGATTTCCGGTCCGTGATCCTCGCTGAGCTTGTCCATCTGGCACCGTACTGCGCACCGTCTCCTTCTTGCCCAAAACTTAGTGCTTGTCCCAAAATTAGCACTTTCCTTTCATACTTGTGCTTTTTCCCCAAAATTCGCAGCTTTACCGCAGCTACGGCCTAGGCTCCAACAGCTGTCTTCTATGAACTCCATGCTTCTCCATCGGCCGGGCACTCTGGGTTCCTCAAAACATATGAACGAGCACGACGTAACTTCTTTTGGCAGGGCATGAAAAGGACAATTCAATAGATGGTGGCCGAATGTGATACCTGCCAGCGCAATAAGGGGGAAACAACACTCGTTCCAGGATTGCTTGAACCCCTACCCATACCTACACGGATTTGGACAGATATTTCTATGGATTTCATTGAAGGGCTCCCCAAATCTGGCGGGAAGACAGTGATTCTCGTTGTGGTTGATCGCCTATCCAAATATAGTCATTTTTGTGCTCTCAGTCATCCCTATACAGCCTCCTCAATTGCTCAAATTTTTATGGACCAGATCTTTCGTCTTCATGGCATCCCTTCTTCCATTGTCTCGGATCGTGATGCGACTTTCACTAGTCATTTTTGGACAGAACTATTTTGCCACACTGGCACCAAACTGAAGATGAGTTCAGGGTATCACCCACAAACAGATGGTCAGACTGAAATTGTCAATAAATGCTTGGAAACTTATCTTCGTTGCTTCACCTCAGAACAACAACATCAGTGGGCAAAGTGGCTCCCTCTTGTTGAATGGTGGTACAATACCTCTTACCACACTGCCTCTAAAATGACCCCATATGAAGCAGTCTATGGTCAAGCACCTCCAGCTCTTCTTCCATACACCCCCACCAGTTCACCAGTTCAGGAAGTTGACACGGTCCTTCGCAACCGCGATCAGATTCTTCGCATTTTGCGGGACAATCTTCACATGGCAAGAAATCGCATGAAGCAACAAGCGGATCAGCACCGTTCAGAGCGCACTTTTCAAGTCGGCGATATGGTTTTTCTTCGTCTCCAGCCGTACAAACAATCCTCCTTGAAACTCAAAGGGCGTCATAATCTTGCTCCAAAGTTCTATGGGCCATATCGGATTCTTCAGAAGATTGGGTCCGTTGCTTATAAATTGGAACTTCCTCCTTCTTCCCGCATTCATCCAGTCTTTCATGTCTCTTGTTTGAAGAAAGTTCTTGGCACCAACATCAGCGGCCAAACGATTTTACCCGAACTGGATAATGAAGGATCCATCCTTTTGGAGCCAGAGGCCATCCTCAATCGGCGCACACGTCAGCTTCGCTCTCGCTCTATCACAGAGGTCTTAATTTAGTGGCACGGCATGCAACCAGAGGATGCTACATGGGAACCACTCCTTCAGATTCAACAACAATTTCCACATCTGAAGCTTTGAGGACAAAGCTTTTTTAAGGGGGAGGGGATGTTAGGAACCCATATCTTTACTTTGTTAGTATGTTGTTGTTGGACGCATATGCTTTGTAAGTCGTCCCGTAGTATTTGTGATCAATAGTTTGTGTTATTGTTGTTGGCGCATATGCTTTGTAAGTCGCCCGTAGTATTGTTGATCCATAGTTTGTAAAGGCCCATGGTTTCGACCCATAGTATTGGCGCCTAGAATTAGTATATAAGTGTGTGTTGAGACCTATGAAGGCACCGTGAAGTTATTTGTATTGAGCTTGCTCAAAGGAGGTTGCCCCCTCGAAGTGGCCCGTGATCAATACAAAAGTGATTCTGAGTTCTGTCATTTCTGCTATTTCGCGCATTCTTGTTAATTAATTGTTGCAGGTGCCTCTCATATCGTAAGTAGACTTGGTGAGATGATACTACCAGACGGACCTAGACCGACTAGACTTGACGCAAATTCTGGAACTAGAAGCTCGTTTCCAGTACTGACAATTTCTAGAGAACTTTCGACTTGGTCGGCTATGGGGTGGGGTGGACTCAATTCTTGCTCCAGGGGTTCGACAGAAAGGGGGGTGAACATTGATGTTTCTTGTGCAAAAATTTTACCTGATGGATCAAGGTTGCACTTGAGATGATTTTTTTTATGGCCGACAACTTATGTTGTTGTAGTGTTTGAAGATAAAGTAGTTTTGACCATGACAGTGTCAAGGAGATCCCAATTAAGCAGAGCGTTTGGGGTGGAAAATATTGGTTGCTTAGTGACTAACGCTCTCCATTGGGGAAATAGTACAGGAAGGTTGGCAACGAACCAACTCATATCCATATGTAGTTGGTTAAGAGAAGCCGGGGGTTCCAAAAGATTGGTATCTTCTTGTACTATGGTCAGGGAAGGGGGTGGGGGGCTATTCGTCAGGTCGAAATGAGGTTCGACCATGATCTGGAGTTTCTTGTGAGGGTTCTTTTGAGTCTTGCACTACTCTGTTTCCTAAAACTTCTTAAACTGCTCTTCAACCGGCAACTTGTTATGGGCTACATCTACTAATATTTGAGTAGCACTATCATATAGCTCAATTTCATCTTCTACAGTTGGCTCTTGGATGATCATTTTTATTTTCCCATTTCCTTGTATCATAATTTCCTTGTTATGTCGTGCTGTAGATAGTTCTTTCGCTATCTGTTGGATCTTTTTGTCTCTCAAGAGGTGCTCTAGGTTGTCGGATTTTGTACTGGCATCGGATTGCTCTGTTGCTTCAGCCGGATCTTTATGTGGAGTAAGTGTGAGTGCCAGTAGGTTGGTGTTGTGTATTGGTTCATCCTGGTAAGTGAAAGTGTTCATGTACAGCCGAATTTGATATTCTTCTTCATTTTTTGCGTTTGTCAATAGCTCAATAATATTTAAGTCGACTGTTCTTTCCTAGGATGGAATTGTCAATTTTGTGTTCGACTGTCGACCTAACTCTATAAAGATTGCATCTACTGAGGGGTAGTAGTCAAGGGGCTTTGTTGCATCGGCTACTCCTTGCAAGTACCAGACCGTTGTCTGATCCAAAGCTAGTTGGATATGTGATGTCGGAGGCAAACTCCATTGGATGTTCTGAGGTACTCTCCATCTTGTTGCATGTGTCTTAAATGACAAAAACCATGCTTCCAACCAGAGATTAACTGTCGTCGGTCCATGTCGGCCTCCTCCCTGCGTGAAGCAGTGGAAGTTTTCCATAAGAACATTTCACTCTTGAACAAAATCCTTATTACCTTGCGGTTGGATATGAGTCATGAAAAATCCAGATAATCACATACGGGTATCGGATGCTCGACCCATCTTCTTGGCACTTATGGAATGTATGTTTTATTATGTCGGCCAAGAAGTCTTCCCATTTGTACACTTTGCCTTGCATTGCCATATTTTTAACAGCGTCCAACATGTCGATTTTCAAGTAGGAACCTATTCCTGCTCATGATAGTGCATGCGACACAATTTTAGCAGCAGTTTTGTAATTACCATACTTGATATGACTCACGACTAGGCCTTGTGAGTTCTTCCCAGTAGCAGTGCCTGTAAATTCTTCGACCAGGTTCGCGTTTGAACTTGTTGGTACAGCATCTCCTTTATGTGACAGGCCGGTGATCTTATGGATGATTTCGTCGTTAATTTCGACGGGGACATCAAAATAAAACTTTCCATTGTGGTATCGTTTGACTATGAACTGTGCTATAATATCTTTTAGTCCACCAAAACTTTCCAATAGGGGTGCCTGCATGTATTATAAAATTGTATTGGTCCTCAACTTTTGCGCTTCCTCCCTCCACCGACCGTCAGAATCCTTCCCCCAATCTTGAATCTCGGTCCATGCCCTCTTCTAGCTCGATTTGAGAACCTTGGCGTTCTGAATTATTTGCAGTCTTATTTCTAGCAGAGATTGGGCTTTTTATGGCTCCTTGACCTTCATCATGGCGACCCTAGTTAATGCCTGAGCTTTCTTTGGAGACATGGTGGATTTAGGGTTCGACGGTGCAAGATTTGCTTCTAAAGAATCAGGGAGCTTTGTATCTTGGAGTTTGATTTCTTGGCAGAAGAGTACCCAAGAATCCTCGAGCTCAAGATTTATAGTGGAGCTTCTTGGCACGGGGGAGCAGGACGTAGAGGACTGCATTAATGGTTGATTTGACGAGGGAATTAAATTTGAATGACAGGCTATAGGCGCCCTATCAGGTGCATTTCCTCTTTCTATCTATCTGGCGTCACGACTACTTTTATCTCGTACTTCTTTATCATCGTGATGTCAGTGTACCTCTCTGGTTGTGTCATGTCGATGGACCTCTATTGTTGTTTCGTTTCGGTCTGAATTCCATTGTTTCTATCGTGTTTGTTCCTCATCGACAACTCGTCGACTGGATCATTCTTGTCGGTATCTATAGTGTCGATGGTTGTGCATAGGAATTTTCTCTTTGCTTTGTCCAGCATTACTCTGCCAATCTCTCATCATTATACATTTGAATCACCTTGTTGTTTGAGCGATTGCTTATAGTACTTCTCTCTTTCAGTTATTTGTAACCTTTTTTTGAGAGAGAGAGTTTCATGACTTGTACCGTTTCAGTTGGGCGCCATTTACAAGTTTCTTGAAAACACTAGTAATTTTTTCAGTCGGATTGAACCATTGGGGTTTATCGTTTTGACAATATAGGGCCCCATCCACTCCGTGTGCAACTTTTTTGGTTTTTCTTTTACACGGCTATTAAAAAGAAATGCCAAGTCACCAACTGACAGATTTTTCCATTTGATGTTTCTATCATTTGAAGCTTTCTATTGTTGTTTCTAGATTTGTTGGTGTTCTATTGTTGTCTGTCGATTTTCATCTAGTTTCAACAATTGTAATAGGCGCTCTTGTCATGCATCTTCGACATCAATGTGTATTACTTCTAGGATTATCGGGGCTTGCCGTCGGAAATGCAGCGGACAACTACTTCTTTCCCATAGACAATTGAAAAAGGTGTTTGACCCGTCGTTCTTTTGTATGTTGTTCTGTATGCCCAAAGAATAGCAGGTACTTTATCATCCCAGTCGTCTTTCTCCATGTTGCACACTTTCGTCAGTCCTCTTGTGAGTGTTTTGTTAAATGATTCCACGGAACCATTGGATTGTGGATGATATGTTGTGCTTATTCTATGATCAATTGCAAACTCTTTTGTTAATGCTTCAATAGTTTTGCAGACAAAGTGCATACCTTGGTCATTGAGTAAAGTTAGTGGGCATCCGAAACGTGTAATGATGTTTTCATAGATGAATTTGGCAGCGACTTCGCTAGAACATGTCTCGACCGGTTCTGCTTCTGCCCATTTGGTGATGTATTCCACAGCAATGATAAGATAATGTGCACCTATCTGTCTGCCAATTACTGGAAATGGTCCAATAAAATCGATTTCCCATATTTCGAATGTTCGGCTTGGATTAATTAGAACCAAAGGCATTTTTTTTCTAGGCAGCTGGCATCCCATATGTTGACATCTATCACATTTAGTTACAAATTCTCGACAGGATTTATGAACTGTCGGCCACCAAATTCCAGCTTGCAGAATCTTCCTTGTTGTTATATATGCATGATAATGTCCTCTGTCGGTCCGTAGTGTGCTTCTGAGAGTATGCTTTGTCGCTCATGCTCAAGTGCGCACCAATGTAATACATCATCTAGGCCAAGTTTGTAGAGGAACCCATTGATGAGAGTATAAGGTGCATGTTTCATAGCAAGGATCTTCCTCTTCTTCTCAGTCATTCCTTCAGGAGCTTGTCCATCCTCGAGAAATGGTGCAATTTCTGCAATTTCTGAAGGGATAGCTTCAATTCGAAACAAATGTACATCTGGAAAATCATCTTCTATACTTGTCGGTTCCTCTTCGGTGTCGACTCTCAACAAGTGGTCTGGCCCGACATTAGCCTTTCCCGATCGGATTATTATCTCAAATTCAAATTCTTGAAATAGTAAAAGCTAGCGACACAACCTCCTGTGGTCCAATGGTTTATTGACTAGATCTTCAAAGCTTGATGATCTATGTAGAATATGAAGGGATTAGCCAATAAGTAATGTCGGTATTTTTGTAGTGCAAATACCATAACTAATGCTTCTCTTTCTGTGGTAGAATAATTTCTTTCGGCCTTGTTCAGCTTCCGACTGCTAAAAGCATTAGGATAGTCCATTTCATCTTCTCCAGGTTGTGTTAAAATAGCACCGACTGCTATTCCAGACACATCAATATGAACATGAAATTTCACCGACCAATTTGGAAACCGGAGGATAGGTGCTTCGACAAGTTTTCTCTTCAATATGTCGAATGAATTTTTGCATTCCTCCGTCCACCTATACTCCTAATTTTCTTTCAACAGCTCTTCGAGAGGATATGTCATGTCGGAGTAGTGTTTGATGAACTTTCTGTAATACCCCATATGACCCAACAGGATTCACACTTGCTTCGGATTGACTATAGGTTTTAGGTCGAGAATCATTTTTATTTTCGCATAGTCGACCTTGATTCCTTCTTTACATACTACGTGGCCCAGCAATATACCAATAAGAGTCGCAAAAATGCACCTTTTTTATGTTCAGCGATAATTGGATCTACCTACAATGTTCCAGCATCAGTCGAATCCATTTATAATGATCTCTTAACATTGAATAGATTGTCCAATCGTTGAAATAGACAGCCATGGTTTTGTAGATATAATCCTGAAAATCCTTGAAGACAATACGGGAAAAGACCACTGGTGCGATCTTCAGACCGAAAGGTATGACTTTATATGCGAACGACCCAAATTCGCACATGAATGTAGTCTTTTTCTGATCTTCCTTGGCAATAGGTACTTGATTGTACCCAGAGAATCCATATGTAAAGGAATAACACTCGTGCCCTACAACTTCATTAATAATCTCATCTGCGAAAGGAGTTGGAAAATGGTATGTAAGTGTTACCTTGTCCAGTTCGCGGAAGTCGACACAAATCCTCAGTCATGTCGGGTCGTGCTTCTTCGGCTGAACAACCATCGGGCTCGCCCACTCTGATTGGTCTATAGGATATATAATTCCAACTTCAAGCATACTATCGATCTCTTTTTGAACAATGTCTTTATACTTGTGTGCAAGCTTACAGGGCCTTTCTTCACTGGTTTGGCATCTGGTTTGATGTCGATTTTCATTTCACCCATCTCCTGCACAAGTCCTTTCAGGTCTTTGTAGTCACGGGAAAATACATCCTGAAATTCCTTAAGGAGGCTGGTGATTTCTGTGGTTTGTTCCTCATTCCAGTAATCGCCAATTCTTGCCATATTTGGTCGGTCGTCATTTGATATATCCACTTCTTTTATTTATATCTTTGCATCCATCCACTCTGGAGCACGGCTGTCATTTATCAGTCTTTCGCCTTCCTTTATTTGTGTGAATGCAGGCGGAAATTCTTTTTCCGATAATATTTCTGGTTCATCTTTCTCGACAATCTCCATGCTAAAGACTATTTTGACAAGCTTCGATGTGGTAGGGTGATCTTGTTTCCATTGAAAACTTTTCCCGGCTGACTTCTCCATTTCTAAGCTTAGTCATGTAGAATGTTGAATTTCTCTCGACATTACGTTATGACAGGCAGCTGATCGCCGAACAGTTTGCTTCTTTTCTACAGGTGCTAGATTTTATGTCGGTTGCAGAAATTCTTTGATATGGTTGCTCGCTTCGACCAACTGTTCCTCCTTTGGGGAAAACTGGAAATCATTGATGAATTTTTCTTTCAAATCTTTCCATGTGAATGTTTCTCCTCTTGCCCCTTCCATCTTGTACCATTTATTAGGCAGATCGTCCAATGCGCTGGGAAAGAGGTGTGGCCATGCCCTTTCATCTTTGTAACCCATTTTTCGCCATTCTTTTTCACATCGGTCAATATGGGCTTCAGGATTTTCTCCCTATGTGAACATAGGGATGTCTGCCTTGCCCGTCAGCTTCTTTCCTCCAAATCTTTCTACAAAAAATGTTGACGCGTTGGTCCATGTTTGGAGTCTCGATTGGTGGGTATCCCACCATCTCCCAGCTTTCCCAGTGAAAGTCTCAACCAGAATCTGTAGTCTACCTTGCTCTCTGACATGTTTTGAAACTTGTTTGACATGTGCTGCTAGGGAGTCACGTTCCTTGTATATCAGTGTAAGATTATATATCCGTGTCTTTTTGGCTGGTGCAAGAGTCGGATATTCTCCAATTTTTCGCTCAAATATATTTAGTGTGGATGATATTGAGAGACTTTTATTTATTTTCTTTTTTGAGATGGCTTCCACCGTCCAGCATTCTTTTGAATGAAGATCGTAATTTTCCACTTTCCAGTCGTAAAGCTTTGCGTCGGATTTATATCCGATCGAAATAAGATCTCCAAGGTGAATCTCTCCTTGAGAATTTGGTTCAATATGATCTTCGTTATTATCTATTCGATAGAGCTGTCGAATGTCATTATCTTCTTCTATTGGTTCCGACCAGGGTTCTCCCTGAGATGGGAAGATTGGTACAATAACCTTCTGACCGTTGCCTTTTAGCTTGATGCGACCTTTATCTAGTGAGATCGAAGCCTTCATATTTCGCCCCCAAGGTCGACCGACCAAGGCTGGGAAAGAACTTGCATCATCTTTGGGTTTAATGATTTCAAAATCAACTTTTGTTTTGATGCATTTGATAGATGTTTCAACTCCCTTCCAAACTCCGATCGGCTCAATGAGTCCTTGATCTGCGAGCTTCAGATAAATGCCTAATTCTTGCAATTATGGTCGACCGAGTTGGTCCCAAGTATCACGAGTCATGATATTGACTTGGGAACCAAAATCCAGTGCGACTTGCCGTACATGGTAGCCATTTATGTCGAGGTCGACAAGAGGGTCAGCATCATTTTTTTCTTTTTAAGTCGACAAATGTTTTTGGTTTGTCTTTACACGACATGTTTATGCTTAAATTTATGCAATAGGACGATTAATTTTCCTACAGCTTCATCATTTTTAATTATATTGAACAATTCATTCAGTGCTTCTTGTCGGTTTTCTTCAGTGTCTTCATGGGCTGCCAACTCAAAAAATATATCAGATGCATTTTTTAACACAGACTTTTGCTTAGCCGGATTTGGATAATCCTCTTTGGTTATTGTTTTACTTATCTGTGGTTTATCTAGACCAATATGGGTACCTTATCTAGTTACAATTTGTAAAAAAAAAAATCGAAGCACATCATATTTAGGTACACAGGACAAGACATGAACGTTCTTTTTATTATTGAGTTTTTCAATCATGGTAGGGAAATCCTCTAAAAAGTGATCTCCTACCCCACATTTGGTACAAAAATTTAGATTGGTTCTTTCTTTGTATGGGCATCCTGCATGTCGTTGATCTTCACTAAGACATGTATAGCATAGACCAGGTCGATTAGGTCGGGCACCGCGACCACCACCGTCACGACTGCGACCCTGGTATCCTCCACGCCTATTATAGCCTTCATTTCGTCGATCGTATCTGCGATCATCATATATAGGATATCTGTCATTTCTGTTCCGGTTGTATCTTTCTTTTCTTCCATCATTTCCGTCGAATCTGTCGTTTCTTATGTTTCTATCGTTATGTTGCTTGACAGAATTTGTTTAGTACACTGCATGGCAATTTTGTCTATTCTTCAAATTCATATGGCATTCGTCGATCGAATGGGTGTTGTTCGCATATCTGGCACCATTTTGCTTTCTTATTCTTTAGATTGTATAGATATTCATTTGTTGAATGTAAGTCACATTCTTTACATAGATCACAAAAGCATCTGGTTTGAATGAGTCTGACATCTTGTCGTCGATCCTCATTTCGACAAGAATCTTTAGTATGCCCTTCATTCAAACACGTTGTACACCATAACTCTGGTCCTTTCAAATTCATGCTTCGGATGGCCTTCTCTATACTATCGAGGCGTTCATCAATGTGTCTATCAATCGATACCAAAGGGTAGTCATCGTCCATTTCGATCTCCAGAGCTCTTGTTAAGGCATTTTTGTCGACGAACATGTACTTTGATTTTGCTTATAAAGCCAGTGATGAACCATTTGATGAGGAGTTTGTCTTCAATTTCGTAGCCAATCTAGCTCAAGAGGACTTTGAACCTCTTATCATACTCTTTGACAGTTTTTGTCGGTCTCTGGACCGTCGTCTTCAATTTCTCCGCAGCCAGATATTTTGCATCCTTTGTTTTAAAGAAAGATAAGAAACTTTGCATGATTTGTGATTTTGATGCATTTGGTGTTTTAGCAATGTATCCCATGTACCAAGTTAATTCTCTTTTTCTCAAAGAGCCAACAAACTGGGCCAACTAATGTTCTTCGCTAGTGAGTTGGTTAGTTGTCCATGTTGATTTGCACACGAACCAATGTCTTCTTGGGTCTTCATCACCTTCATAAAATGGAAGGTGTTCTGTCGAGTGCGACATGTCTGCTGCTACTTCGAATTCAAAAATAGATGGTGGTGTTGGTGGATTATTACCACAATCAGAATTGGGTGCTTCTTCAGCTTCGATAGTTACTAATGCTAGTTGCTTATCCAGGAAGGTTTCCTTTCCTTCAGTACCAGTGTATCAAACTTCTTCTATTTCGCTGGGTCTTGGGATTCTGTCTTCTTCTACTGCTTCTATTGAAATCCAAACAAAGTTCTGCTCAATCGGGATTTCGCTACTTCTTGGATTCTCCGAAGTACTCAGCGAGTCACTCAATTCTAGTATTGGCAGGGGGGTGCTTCTTCATGTTCTGAGTATACTTTATGAAAACTTCTATTCAAAAACTCGGGCT
Source organism: Larix kaempferi (assembly GCA_027924585.1). NCBI lineage: Eukaryota > Viridiplantae > Streptophyta > Pinopsida > Pinales > Pinaceae > Larix > Larix kaempferi. The sequence continues at coordinate 12,391,232 of BSBM01000797.1, forward strand.
GAAAACTCACCCAGTTTCCTTCCTCGGGTCGATGAATCAACAAAGTGTCGACTTCATCACCTTCTTCATTGCGGTGACTCCAAATTCCCGACTAGCCAGCATGGAGTCCTAAATTTTCTTCAACAATCTCTTACACTTGGACACTTTGCGTTAGCTGAAACGGAGAAGGAGGTGTTAACCTCTCGAGTATTTGAACTTGGAGAGCACTACCACGCTCTATCCACAAGTTCTCATCCATCAGTGACAGGTTTTCATCGATTCCCCGATCATCGCGGGCTCGACTCGACTCTGGCAGATTTTCTTCTACGTCTGTCATGACACCCAGTCCTCACTTTTTCTGGAGCGCACTTGCCTGCTCCCTTAGCTCTTCACACCACTATCTCCTTTTTTCTCTTTCAATTTTCTGGATGTGCGGACTGCTTTTGTTACTCATGGTTCTGTCTTTGTCGGATCTGTTAGGTCCTCCACTACTGGTCATGTCGCTTTATCATCTGTCGCTTTTCATCAATTTTAATACATCAAAACATGTTTCACCACCCCCCAATGTCGGCCCGAAGCTTTCTAGGCAACTGAGGAAGTGCAGGACGTCATTTGTTCCAAAATAACTCCCATTCACGCTCTTTCATGAATCTTTTCCATTGATGTTCTTTCTCCTTCCAGTTAAAATTTGGAAGGGGCGGGAGCAGCAATGGTCATGTCTTGAAAATGTGCACAGCATCTTTGTCAATCAAGAACTCGAACAATAAAGTTGGCAGGGAGCACAAGAATTGTTCAGTTAGCTCGTTGAAGAAATGTTTTCCGACTTCGTCCACAGAGACATGCTCTTCAATCGCTTGCTCTTCATAGAATTTGTTCGCAATATTTTCCCACTATTCTGACAGATTTGTACGTCCTCCGTTGATCAACTTTGACAACAGCTTCCGCTCTTCTTTATCGACTATTCTTTTCATCCAACAGCTTCTTCAGGGTAGACGGCACGGACTCTACAAATTTTTCATGGGTCTCTGAGAATAATCTCTCCCTCGCTTGAATAATTGACATCTTGTTTCGTTACGCATAATTCTATAGGTAGTTCACGATTTTCTTCTCCCACCAATCCTTAATCTCCTGCTCTAAAATCATATGTCATGCTGTTATTTCTAAATGCATCACCCGGCAACGGAACCAATGTTGTAGTCTCACAAGTCACGTAGTTACCATAGATACATTATATATTGTAAACAAGCATGCACAATGACTCAGAGACAAGAGACAAGAGACCAATAGAGAGAGACAAGTACAAGCCTTTATTACCCAGCAAGGATAGAACAATACATATAACATATCTAACTTCCAGTACATCGGCTCACTAGCCTATATATTCTTTTAATACAGTTACATAACCGTCTGTCGGCCTAACCGATCGACCCGACCTATGCTGTTCGACCTGACTTGTCGACATATTCCTCAAATGGTCGAGTGGAGGGCCTAGTCAACAGGCCGACCTAGGCCTTTCCAACACAACTGAAAGGAATTAGTGAAAGGAGGATCAGCTGGGAGAGATTTAACAAGTATTTCAAGGAAAAATACCTATCATCTAGGTATTATGACAACAAGAGGAGAGAGTTCAATGAACTCGGGTTGGGAAAGAAATCTATGGATGAGCATGTCCATAATTTTTTGGAATTGTGTAGGTATGTGAACAACATCAAGGATGAGAGGGTTAAGATCCAGTGTTTCCTTGGAAGTCTACCTCATAATTTAAGAGATTGGATTGAGTTTGTTGATCCACCAAGTCTCATTAGGATGGAAGTTCATTGCTATGAATAGCAAAGGGAAATTAGAGGTCCACCCAGCATGGAAGGGAAATCCAAACGCGAGGTTTGATTAAAGGAAAAGTGGATTTAAGCCACCATTCAAAATTCATCCAAGAGATTTTCCACAGGACCAGTAAGCAAGAAGTGGAAACAAACCAGTAGTAGCAGCAGAAAGAGCACCAAGAGGGCCACTTCAGTGTTAGGGATGTGGAGGAAACCATGTGCTTAAAGAGTGTCCACATCGGAGGGAGAATCCCAAAATTTTGCACAACTTAGAGGGAGCAGCTACATTAGAGGATATGGAAAGGGAAGCACCTTGAATATATGTAGCATTGGATAATCATCAAGTAGACCATCAGTCAGCAGTGGTGGAAGTGGAATTTAATATTGATAAGCAATCCATTTCTGTTTTGATTCACCGAGGATCTACTCATAGTTATGTTTCTCCAAAAGTGGTTGAGGGTTGTTCTCTTAGAAAAATGAAGCACGAGGAGTCTTGTCTAGTTCAGTTAGCCACAGGTACCACGAGAAAAGTAATTGAAGTGGTGATGGAGTGCCCCATAGAGTTGAATGGACTCCTCACACAAGTAAATTTGAATGTCCTACCATTAGGATATTACGATGCCCTAATTGGCATGGATTGGTCGGAAAGGCATAGTGCCAAGATAGATTGTTATGAAAAGGTACTTGAATGCATTGATGAAGAGGGCAGATGTTAGGAACCCATGTCTTTACTTTGTTAGTATATTGTTGTTGGATGCATATGCTTTGTAAGTCGTCCCATAGTATTTGTTAATCAATAGTTTGTGTTATTGTTGTTGGCGCATATGCTTTGTAAGTCACCCGTAGTATTGTTGATCCATAGTTTGTAGTGGCCCATGGTTTTGACCCATAGTATTGGCACCTATACTTAGTATATAAGTGTGTGTTGAGACCTATGAAGGCACCGTGAAGTTATTTGTATTGAGCTTGCTCATAGGAGGTTGCCCCCTCGAAGTGGCCTGTGATCAATATAAAAGTGATTCTTAGTTCTATAATTTCTGCTATTTCGCATATTCTTATTAATTAATTGTTACAGGTACTTTACATCTGGTATCAGAGCACTTTCTTGGGCTTGCTGGGTGAAATTTCTGCCAAATTTTTTTTTGCATCTGTTGCAGGTTCGGATTTGGGAATAATCCCTATTCGCTTAACTGTGGGAATTACTTGGGCATAAGCCCTAAAACTCATTGTGAGGAGTTCCACAGGAACCCCGAAGTAGCTGGCCCATTGAGAGGACCTGCCAGCGAAAAGGGCAACGACCCCTATCTGATTGACTAGTTCCCATCCGTGAGGTAAACCAAGAGCTGTCGTTTGTGGCAAAGCGGTTATCAGTTTTACCTGAGCCGTGGAGTGAGGGGTACTTCCCCAATACGTAAGCCATCAGACAGCATTGGTGGCCAAGTGAAACCCCTGAACTATTAGGAAGCCACACATACCTGGGGTCCATATCTATTTTTAGCTGAACTGTTGTCGATCATTGTTGCGCCGTTTCAGATCCATTCTGAAATTCGTTCCAGATCCAGCCGTTTTCAATCCATTCGGCGTCGTTTCAGATCCCTCTATTTCCGCTCACTTCTGTAAATCTGTTCCAGATCCCTTCTGTAAGTATAAAATTCAATTTTTTTCTCCATATCTCCCTTGTTTTCACTATGTTTCCCTTGAAATTTTTGGGGAACCCCTGTCATCCCATTCTGCATATTTCATTCATGAGGACCCTATCCCCAATTCCCCTTCCCAAAGCCTGAAATCTCACATTTGTCTATTTTTAGGGTTTGCCATAACTTCATCAGATTTCACCCAATCACCTTCAAATTTTACCACAGAGTTCCTTTTTGAATTTTGCTTCTTTGTCCCCCTCTGCCAAATTTTCCCATTCTTTCACACCGCTTCTGAAATCCTCATTTTTGCTTCCCTATCTATTCGACAGTGTCCAAAACCTAGTCAAACCCCAATTACCCTTCATATTTTTTCCCAAGTCCAGATTTTCCTTTACTAAAACAATTTCTGTTTTTGTTTTCCTAACCAGTCAACCAAAAAAAAAAAGAAAAAAACTCCTGGTTATGGTTGTCACCCGTGCAAGAGAAAAAACCATGGAAGACGCACTTGCAGCCATCCAAGCCAAACTCCAGGATCTGGATGAAAAATTTATCGGCCTCCATCTTGAACATTCAGCTATGAACAACAAACGGCAGTCCGAGTGTTCATCAGACAATGGGTTCTCTTCTTCCAGCAATTTTCGTGGTCCAAAGCTTGATTTTCCTCGCTTCAATGGTACTGATCCAACTGGATGGATCTATCGTGCAGAACAGTATTTCAATCTGCATAATACTTTTGATATCAACAAAGTTCCACTTGCATCCTTTCATTTGGAACAGGAAGCTCTTCAATGGTACCGTTGGTACATCAAGGCTCATGAAGAGCCAAAATGGCCAGACTTTTGCCAACTCCTTTTGCAACGATTTGGTCCTAGTGCTTTTGATGACTTCACTGGAGCCCTCACTAAACTTCGCCAAATTAGCACTATGAGAGAGTATCAAACCGAATTTGAGAAACTAGCCACCCACACTGAAGGATTGTCTGATGACTTTTACCGGAGTTGTTTTATCAGTGGTCTAAAGGATGCCATCCACTCTGAGGTCAAAATGTTTTGTCCCAACACAATGATGGAAGCCCTAGGGTTGGCTAAGTTGGCAGAAGACAAGATTGCAGCCCAACAACGCTCCAAGCCCACTTTTGTTCCCTTCCGAAATATGGGTTCTCAATGACCACCTGTACCGTAGGCTCCTCGACCAACTCCTATCAAGCGTTTGTCTGAAACAGAGATGCAAGCACGCAAAGAAAAGGGGCTTTTCTATAATTGTGATGATAAATTCACTCGGGGACATAGATGTGTTCAGCAAAAGCTCTATCTCTTGGATGTGGATTCTCCGCCTGCCTCTGAAATTGGTGATGAAGATCCAGAAACAATGGATGCTCCGGTCGACATTCAGGAACTGCCTATTGACCCTCCATCTCATGATGACCAGCCAGAGATATCTCTCCATGCTTTAGCTGGAATCACCACCCCCCAAACAATGCGGGTCAGGGGTTCAAGAAGCTTCCTCTTACAATACTCATTGATTCTGGTAGCACTCATAATTTCATTGACCCTCGGATCACCAAACAAGCTGATTGTTTTATCCATCCTTGCTCCAACTTTGAAGTCATGGTTGCCAATGGGGGAACCTTACCTTGCAAAGGGAAGTGTAAAAATGTGTGTATCTCTATGGGAGATTATACCTTGCGCTCTGACATGTTTTCCTTACCCTTAGGCGGATGTGATGTGGTTTTGGGTGCTCAATGGCTACGCACACTTGGCCCTATCTTATGGGATTTTGCTAAACTTTGGATGCAGTTTTCCCTCAATTGACAAAAACACACATTGACAGGATTACAACCAGGTTCTCTCAGCATCATCAGTTCACATCGCATGGAAAAACTCCTCAAGAAGAATTCACATGGTGTCATCGCTCAGATCCATTCCATTCAGATGCAACCATCAGCGGTCTCCACTACTCCTTTGGATCTACAACAAATTTTGGATCGATATATAGGTGTCTTTGCTGAACCAGTGGGATTGCCACCTTCCAGGCCAGAAGACCATCATATTCAGCTCCTTCCTGGCAGCGTTCCTCCCAACATCAGGCCCTATCGCTACCCATTTCACCAAAAAACAGAGATTGAAATGCTCGTTCGGGACTTATTGAAGCAAGGTATTATTCGCCCAAGCACTAGTTCCTTTTCTTCTCCAATTCTTCTTGTCCGCAAAAAAGATGGGTCATGGCGCCTCTGCATTGACTTCCGAACACTTAATCACCTCACCATCAAGGATAAGTTTCCAATTCCTGTTGTTGATGAGCTTCATGGGGATCACTTTTTCTCCAAGTTGGATCTTCGTTCTGGGTATCATCAAATTCGGGTTCATGAGGATGATATCCCTAAAACAGCTTTCCGCACACATGATGGCCATTATGAGTTTTTGGTCATGCCCTTTGGCCTCACTAATTCTCCTTCCACATTCCAGGCCTTAATGAATAAAATATTTCGACCCTACTTGCGGAAATTCATTCTGTTATTCTTTGATGATATCCTCATCTACAGTAAAACATGGGATGAACATCTCCAACATTTGGATCTTGTCATGCAACTTTTCTCTGACCATTATCTCCACGCCAAGCAGTCTAAATGTGTTTTTGGACAGAAGGAAGTTGAGTATCTCGGGCACATTATCTCAGCACAAGGGGTTCACGTGGATCTTGCCAAAATCGATGCCATGAACAATTGGCTGCATCCTCAGACACTCAATAGCCTTCGTGGTTTTTTGGGGTTGACTGGCTACTACCGCAAGTTTTTCAAGTATTATGGGAAGATTGTGGCTCCATTAACTGCTCTATTGAAAAAGGATGCTTTTACATGGGCACATGCTGCTCAGTGTGCATTTGACAAACTAAAACAAGTTATGTGTACTACACCTATTCTAGCTATGCCCGATTTCTCCAAGCCCTTCACTATTGAGAGTGATGCTTGCGGCAATGGACTTGGTGTTGTTCTCCTTCAAGACGAACACCCCATTGCGTTCACCAGCAAAGCCCTTTCCGGTAAAAATTTAGCTGCCTCTACCTATGAGAAGGAAATGATGGCCATTTTGCATGCAGTACAGAAGTGGCGACCATACCTATTAGGGACTCATTTCTGCATCAAGACTGATCACCAGAGTCTGAAATATTTCTTGGAACAGCGTGTCTCCTCCCCAGCACAACAGAAATGGGTTAGAAAACTCATGGGTTATGACTATGAGATCACTTACAAGAAGGGTAAAGACAATATTGTGGCAGATGCTCTTTCTCGCACATTTGATGCCCAAGGTTCTCTTTCAGCTATTTCTATGCATGTTCCAAATTGGTTGCAATCTGTTCAACAGGGTTATGTCAATGACTCTTCCTTATCTCAAATCATCCAACGCTTGACCAACAACCATTCTGCTGTACCACATTACTCTTGGTATGGTGCTTCTCTGAGATACAAGGGTCGTCTGGTGCTTCCCCAGAGCATAGATCTTCAACAGGTTGTCTTCTATGAACTCCATGCTTCTCCATCGACAGAGCACTCTGGGTTCCTCAAAACGTATGAACCGGCACGGTGTAACTTCTTTTGGCAGAGCATGAAAAGGACAATTAAACAGATGGTGGCCGAATGTGATATCTTCCAGCGCAATAAGGGTGAAACAACACTCCTTCCAAGATTGCTCAAACCCTTGCCCATACCTACACGGATTTGGACAGATATTTCTATGGATTTCATTGAAGGGCTCCCTAAATCTGGCGGGAAGACAATGATTCTCATTGTGGTTGATCGCCTCTCCAAATATAGTCATTTTTGTGCTCTCAGCCATCCCTATACAGCCTCCTCAGTCGCTCAAATTTTCCTGGACCAGATATTTCATCTTCATGGCATCCCTTCTTCCATTGTCTCGGATCGTTATGCGAATTTCACAAGTCATTTTTGGACAGATCTATTTCGCCACACTGGCACCAAACTAAAGATGAGTTCAGGGTATCACCCACAAACAGATGGTCAGACTGAAATTATCAATAAATGCTTGGAAACTTATCTTCGTTGCTTCACCTATGAACAACAACATCAGTGGGAAAAGTGGCTCCCTCTCGCTGAATGGTGGTACAATGCCTCTTACCACACTGCCTTTAAAATGACCCCATATGAAGCAGTCTATGGTCAGGCACCTCCACTTCTTCTTCCATACACCCCCAATAGTTCACCAATTCAGGAAGTTGACACGGTCCTTCGAAACCGCGATCAGATTCTTCGCATTTTGCGGGACAATCTTCACATGGAAAGAAATCGCATGAAGTAACAAGCTGATCAACACCGTTCTAAGCGCACTTTTCAAGTAGGCGATATGGTTTTTCTTCATCTCCAGTAGTACAAGCAATCCTCCCTGAAACTCAAAGGGCGTCATAAGCTTGCTCCAAAGTTCTATGGGCCATATCGGATTCTTCAGAGGATGCTACATGGGAACCACTCCTTCAGACTCAACAACAATTTCCACATCTAAAGCTTTGAGGATAAATCTTTTTTTAAGGGGGAGGGGATGTTAGGAACCCATGTCTTTACTTTGTTAGTATATTGTTGTTGGACGCATATGCTTTGTAAGTCGTCCCGTAGTATTTGTTGATCAATAGTTTGTGTTATTATTGTTGGCGCATATGCTTTGTAAGTCGCCCGTAGTATTGTTGATCCATAGTTTGTAGTGGCCCATGGTTTTGACCCATAGTATTGGCGCCTAAACTTAGTATATAAGTGTGTGTTGAGACCTATGAAGGCACCATGAAGTTATTTGTATTGAGCTTGCTCATAGGAGGTTGCCCCCTCGAAATGGACTGTGATCAATATAAAAGTGATTCTAAGTTCTGTCATTTCTGCTATTTCGCATATTCTTATTAATTAATTGTTGCAGGTGCTTTACAGCAGACCCAGATTGGTAAAGGGAGTTCCCAAACAAGTTTCAGTAATACATATTTCAGCCCTACAGTTGAAAAAATGTTATAAGAAGGGTTTCCAATTATATGCAATTCACATATCAGATTCATCATAGGAGAATGGGCCAAAGTTAGAAGACTTCCAATTGTTGCAAGAGTTCCAAGATGTGTTTCCAGATGAAGTGCTTGGGATGCCACCAAAGAGAGATATTGATTTTACCATTGATCTTGTTCCAGGAGCAGCACCAATTTCCAAATCTCCTTATAGAATGAGCACACTAGAATTGGTAGAGTTAAAGATGCAGTTGCAGGAATTAATGGAAAATAAGTATATTAGGACAAGTGTATATCTCCTTGGGGAGCACCAGTGTTATCCATTGCCAATAATTTATGATTTGTTTGATCAAATGAAGGAATCTAAAGTGTTTTAAAAGATTTCCTTAAGGTTTGTCTATCATCAAGTGAAAATAAAAGAAGAAGACATTCACAAGACAGATCTCAAGACAACACATGGTCATTATGAGTTTACAGTGGTGCCATTTGGTCTTACCAATGCACCTACTACATTCATGTGTCTCATGAATAGTGTCTTCAGCAAGTATTTGGATAAGTTTGTGTTAGTGTTCTTAGATGAAATTCTTGTTTATTCAAGGAATGAAGAAGAGCATGATGAACATATAAGAATGATGATGCAAGTTATTAGAGAACACCAACTATATGCAAAGCTGAGCAAGCGTGATTTCTATCAAAGGAAGGTACAGTATTTGGGTCATGTCATCTCAAAAGAGGGAATTGTAGTGGATCCAAAAAAGATTGAAGCCATAATGGATTGGCCTACTCCAAGAAATGTTTCATATGTCAGATATTTTATGGGTCTTGCAGGCTATTATAGAAGGTTCATTGAAGTATTCTCCAAGATAGTTCATCCAATTACATCATTGCAAAGGAAGAATATTAATTTTGTATGGTCTGAAAAATGTAAGAAAAACTTTCAGCAGTTAAAGAAGTCGCTTACCAGCGCTCCTGTTTTGAAGATTGCAGATCCAAGGAAGGATTTTGTAGTGTGCATAGATGCTTGCATTGAGGGGCTAGGTGGAGTGCTCATGCAATAATGATTTTTGATTTGATATGAGTCAAGGAAATTGAAAGAGCATGAAAATAATTGTGCCACACATGATTTAGAACTGGCATCCATAATACATGCTCTCAAGATGTGGAGACATCATTTGTTGGGAAGAAGTTTTGAGCTTAGGACAGACCACATGAGCTTGAAGTATTTGTTTGACTAGCCAAACTTGAATGCTAGGAAAGCAAGGTGGATGGAATTTCTCTATGAATTTGATTTTGAAACTAAGCATGTGAAAGGAAAAGAGAATAAGGTTGCAAATTCTCTCAATAGAAGTTTCATGTTGCAGCATTAAGTATGTGCAAATTAGATTTGAAGGAAAGAGTTCTTGAAGCTCAAACCAGTGATGGAACTTACCTTCAAATTAAAGAGAAATTGCAGCATGGAAATAGAGATGAAAGGTGTGCAGGATATCAGCTTGGTGAAGATTATATTCTCCTATATCAAGGTACTAGACTATATATTCCAGATTGTGCAAATTTAAAGAAGCTAGTGATGGATGAAATACATCAAATGTCGTACTATGGACATCCAGGATATCAAAAGACAATAACAGCAGCAAGAAAGTAGTACTTTGGGCATGGGATGAAGAAGGACATAGTAGAATACATTTCTAGGTGTCACAAATGCCAACAAGTCAAGGCAGAACATCAACATCCAGCAGGATTATTGCAGCCTTTTCCCATTCCAGAATGGAAGTGGGAAGTGATTTCTATGGATTTTATAACATGTTCTCCAATGACAGTAAGGAAGCATGATTCAATTATGGTAGTGGTGGACAAGCTATCAAAGGTATCTCACTTTATTCCAGTCAAGTCTGCTCATAAGACAAGTGACTTAGCCAATACTTTCATGAAGGAGATATTCAGATTGCATGGATTTCCCAAGGCAATAGTTTCAAACCGAGATGTAAAGTTCACATACAATTTTTGGAAGGGACTATTTTATGAATTGAGAACTTAGTTGAACTTTAGTACAGCATATCATCCTCAAATAGATGGTCAAACTGAGAGGGTGAATCATATTCTTGAAGACATGCTGAGAATTTATGTGATGGACAAACCATCCAATTGGGAGGACTACCTACATTTGGTAGAATTTGCATACAATAATGGACATCAAGCATCAGTGGGGATGAGTCCTTTTGAGGTATTGTATGGAAAAGTATGAAGGAATCCATTGAATTGGGATAATCTAGTGACCAGGGTAGTTCTTGGACCAGAGATAATCAAGGAAATGGAGCAGGAAATTGTTAAAATTAGACCAAATTTAAAGGAAGCTCGGGATAGGAAGAAGACTTATCTATATTTGAAAAGAGTGCATAAGGAATTTGAGATTGGGGATCATGTCTATTTGAGAGTGAAACCAAGGAAAAGTTCCCTAAACTTGGGGTGTTTTTTCAAGTTGGCACCATGTGGGCCATTTTAATTCCTTGATAGGATAGGACCAATTCCATGTGCTATTAAGCCATGGGACATTGTAAATGATGTAAATATTAACATTGCAATAAAATACCAAGAAAACTGGCTATGGAGGAAACTAATAAGAGAGGGACATGTGTATCCACTAGGGAGAGGTGAGGGGGTTGTAGGATTGGACCATAGACTACCAAATGTCATCCTTAGAACCCATTTGACCCTCCTTGCTGACATTTAATTCTGTTGCAGAGGGTGGTTGAAGAAACCGTTCATGAAGTCGATGGAGTGTGGTAAATCCCAAAATTTTGGATGGTAGGGTATGGGGCTCTGTTTTCCTTGTCCCACAATCCACTCTATCTCCTAGGAATTTGTATTCCCTGATCCCCATTCCATTAGGAAAAGGAAAACAAGAGTTTGAACAGGGGGACAAAGAGCGGAGCAAGGAGAAAGAAAAGGAAATCGTGATTCTGAGAAACCCCAATTTTTTAGTGTCGAACTTGCCCATAAATTGGTGTGGGAAGCTCAATCCAGTAGGGCATCCATCGGCCTGAACCCTAGGGTAATTTGCATCGTGTGATATGCTCAGAAACCGATGAATAAAACCCTGTGTTGATGGCCGAGAAACCAGTTGCAGGGTACTGTAATGTCCCCTCCTATCATACCAGCATGATAGAGAGGACGTGATGCTAAAACTGGGCATCTAGCCCCATATCCATTAAGTACAAACTCATTGATAAAAAGACATATACATGTGCATGTTATAGAAACATATCGGAATTAAAAATCATGTTTAATATCTAACACACATTCAACATGATTTGTGACAGTCATTAAATAAAGACATTGCAGAATTTATAAAAGAGAATACTTATCTTATAACAAAGTAGTCCCAAGGAACTGGCTATGCAACTGCAACGTTCCACCCAACCATAGGCCAGTTGTGATCATCAATATCTCCACACACTGCCACCCCCGAGCTGGTCATGATCTCTACAAGGAACCAGGGAACAGCAGACTCACACATAGCCAAACATACACCAAATTCATCCAAGCCAATCAGTAGTTGGGTTTCTCAGGCTGCTAGGAGATGGAAAGGAAGAATTGCTAAGCTAGTGAGCTTAAGCACAGAGCCATGGGTACCCCTCCCAGATCTATTCAGCTTGGAACTCACAATGCCTACACACCCAACACAAGGAAGTATTCTCTTCACTGCCACACAGTCCCTCAAGCCATACCTTCCTTTCTAGTTCTCTCAGGGTGTGCATAGAAAAGTAGCCAAAGCCCTCTTGATCTTCTTGAGAGGTTACTCCCTTCACTAGGTTTATCAAGCCAATTCTGTCCACTACCACTCCAAGTTTCTTGCTCACAGATTCAAACCAAAACAAGGATGCACATAACAGCAGAACCATAATTGTTGGGCATGATACAAACGTTTTTACAGTGAGATGCCCAGAGATGGGATTTCTACCAGTCCAGAAAAACGTGGGAAGACCCAAAAACGAAATGGCAATTGGGGATTCAACCCTAGAGAGCAAAAATCATTTTCAGAAAAAACGCCCATGGGTATTTTGGGGAAAAAAACGACCTCTATAAACCCCCAAAACGTGGCTCCCTTTCTCCCAGTTGCTGTGCAACACAAAAACGAGCTCCCAGCTATGGAAAATGCAGGAAATTGGTGAAAAACATGATGAAGGAAAGACCTATTAATTCAGATTGCGTGAGAGAGGAAAAACTATTGGTTCATAATGGCTTTGGGCACCATTTCATGGGTGTTTTCTTGCCCAAGAAGCAAAAATACGAATTCCCAGGTTGATGGCTTGCCCATACACGAAATTGGTTGCCATACCTCTTCATTCCCAAGGCATTAATTACCTCAACCAATTTCTGGAAGAGTTAAATGATTGGGTCCATAACCCAAAATGGGTAGTTGGTTGTTTATGGGTTTTCTCATTGACACATGGATTAACACCATTGGCTCAAGGGTTTGAATAATTTCCCTCCCTATTCCTTGTAGAATCATGCCCCCATCTCTTTGTTGCATTGCATAGCTAGTTGTGAGTATTTTTCATTAAAATTCGTATTTACATGATGTCTTATTTACATTGTGCCTATCTAGCATAAGAACCATAGGCATCTATTTTCTTTAATTGCCGATACATAAAACGCTAAATCAATGGTGGGGCCTTGGCCTTGAGCTCCTCACCATAATTAGATAACAATATTTACATCATTTATGATTTAAATGCAAAGGGGGTCAAAATGGGGACATTACAGGTACAGTGTTTTGGCCATAGAAAGTGAAAGAAAACCCAAGTGGAAATGACAAAGAAGAATATGACAGAAGGTAGGGTTGCTTGATAAACCCAGTGAAGGATAGAGTCTCAAGGATCCAGCAGCTTGGACCTTTCTATGCCCATCCTGAAGAGACCTGGAGGGAAGGTATGGCCTGAAGGATTGTGTAGCAGTGAAGGGAATACTTCATTGTGTTGGGTGTGGTAGGTATTGTGGGTTCCTAGACTGTCTGAGTGTGAATTGAGAGGCCTGCGGCTCTGAGGTAGAGCTCAGTGTCTTAGCATCCTCCTCTATTGGCCCTTACCTACTTGATAAACCCAACTGTGTGTTGGATTATCATTTGTGTTTAGGAGAAGTCATGGTTGTGAGTGAGCTTGTTTAGCCCACCTTAGTGGATACACAGCCCAACTCCAGGGTGGTTTCTCATCTGAAAGAGTATAGGCTGGACAGAGACTTATGTTTGGTTGTAACGTTGCTCTCACATAGCCAGTTGCTTGGACAGTTCATCTTATAAGATAAGTGTTTTATGTGGATCTTATGATACTAATTCCTATGTTGTGTTCATTTGTTATTTCAAGTTAATTTTGAATGGAAAGAGAATATGTAATTAAACAAAAGGAAGTGTGTGGATAAGCCTGAATATGAGGTTGTTGCATTCGTCATTTGCTTTATCATTTTGCTTATGTTAAGTAAGTTGTTATGTTGTTAACCATGTATGTTGTAGATGCATTAACCAAGATTTAATTCCACTATGTTTGTTGTTACGCATTGCACACTCTTTAGAGGGTTTGTACTTCCTCATATGAGCTTGGGGGATGAGTTAGACACCCCCTGATGTGTACATGCCCCCTTTGTGGTCAAATGAAGGGAGGGGCCTTGGCAGGGTGATTCCAGGGATTTTGACAGTGGGATAAATAGGTTTTGATGGGATTCAGGGTGGCATTTTGGTTGGAAAAGAGGCAAGTTCATAGTCCTCGGGTGTGGAAGGGGTCCACACCATTGCATAGATCTCTCCAATAGCTTTCCAACGGTACTAATGTTTCCCAAAATGGTCTAAGGATGAAGAAGTTATCAGGTTGGGAAGTTGGTAGAACAGAGGTATGGCCAACTCCCGACCTTTTGAATCCGCACTGCGGAATGCAGAAGTCGGGGGTGCATTTTGCAATGTCGGGCATTTTGGCATCCTGACTTTCTGAATCGCACATCGCGGATGCGTAATCCGGAAGTCAAGGGCGCGTTTTCCTCGATAGTGGATTTGATGTTCTGACTTTCTGACTTCCGCGTCGTGGATGCGAAGTGAAAAAGTCAAAGGAGTAAATCGTCGGTCTGGTGTAATTGGGCGTTCCGACTTTCCAACTCCCACACTGCAGAATGTGGAAGTCGGAATTGTATTTTTTTCAATGTCGGGTATTTTGGCTTTCTAAATTTCCTAATCCCGCATCGCAGATGCGGAGTGCGGAAGTCGGAGTCGTATTTTGTTCGATGATGTGATTTGAGCATTCTGCCCTTCCGACCTGCGGATCACGGATTGCAGAATTACGGACCAAAGACAATTGCGGTTGTGTAAAAAGAGTAGTGTTGCAGGTAAGTTTTGGAAAAAAAAGACATCAGGCTTGTTCCCCCCATCACTCAAAGGGCACTGAGGGGATCAGTGACGTGACTTGCGAGATGTCCAGGAACTCCATTTCAGTTGGATGTACCTATGCAGGCCACTGCAATATTTCAGAACCAGGTGTTGCTCAGAGTCCCTAATACCGATATTTGTGCGCAAGTTATGGAATTTTGTAGTGTACTTCGGCACCATTTGGTCCCTCTCTTGCTGCAAAGTGGTCCATATTGTCTATTGGTCGGCATAGCTACCAATGGTATAGTGTTTCTTTTCGAGGGATTCCACAAAAGATTCCCAAGTGGGCTCATCCCCAAAAATAGCAGTCTCGTATATGGCATTTTTCTCGCAATAAGTGTCCCACCAATATTTCACATGGGGCACCACCTTAAGGAGCTCAAAGACGATCATTTTTCATATTGGAGAAATTATGGACAGAGAAATAGACCTCTAGCAAAATCAACAATTTATCTAGGGAATTAGCATCTATCTAACCTTCAAATACAAGAATATCAAATTTAACTTGTACCTTGAAGGGTGTGGCTCCTCCTAGGTGACTTCTTCTGCTTTATGATCCCTCTAATGCCACTGACATTTGTTGAAGGATTTGGGTGAAACGATGTATCATCTCGTTCCTTTATCGCACGGGGACCTCCTCGAGTAACATCTTGATGGGATATCCTGCTCTGTCATATCCTTTTTCCTTGGCCATGGGGAGGAATTTTGGGTCACCGAGGGAGGTCTTCCTCAAGATGAACTAGTTCAAGACCCAACCATTTATATTTTGACCTCGTCGGGGACATGCATGGAGAAATAACTAAAGAGCAGACCGCTCTAAGACCACTGATATGGATTTATGTGAGAACGAAATGAAAGAACATATATAGAACCACATACACAGATATATTGCAAGGAACATAGTGATACAGTAAACACAAATTCTATTAAATGGCGGAAATAGAACACATTGTAAAATGAAGCAGCTAGAATGGTGGTAGCTTATCTCTTATAAGAGAAGTGATAACTACTCTCATTCATGACAAGCTCAAAATACAAAAGGAGGTTGAAAGGGACTATTTATCGTAAGCATGAGGGAAAGAACCATAAAAATCTAAAAAACTAACCCTAGGAGATGAACTGGCATAACGTTTGCGGCCCCAGGGTGGTTAGTTTGTCATGTCCCAAATTTGGAATTGGGTCACAATGGCCTAATCACATTAGCCATATTCATTAGAGTTTGTAAAATTGGTGTTAAGGGTGAAATAATTGCCAAGGAGGAAAATTACTAGTTTCCTAGGTTTAGGGTGGAAGCTTTGGGATTTGGAATAAGGGGGATAATAAATGATGTTTAGACATTAGAAGGGTTCAAGTATTTAATAAATAGAGTGAATAAAGAAATTCAAGAGAAATCCTAGGTGACAAATGGTTTTGGAGACATATGGAGGATGTGGGACCCACACTAGCTTGATTTTTCATAATACATGGTATCTCTCTTTTGCAAATTCGAATTAATGGGAATGTGAACACTCTTGGGTGAGTTGGTAAGTCATAACACATGTCATTGATAATATTAGGTCGAATTTGGAAGGATTGGTAACCTCCATGGAAGATAAAGAGTCAAAGTGGAAGTTTGTGGACACTTGGGCTAGATTCCCTAGCCCCTATGACACCAATGATGGAGCATCTATGAAAACTATGACAAATTGCAGACCTGACCTCTGACATCTGACCACTATGACATGTCAACCCCAAAAATAGGCTCAAAGAAGGCGAATTTGGGAGTTGGAGAAGCCAAAGAGACTCAAAATCGAATTTGGGAGAAGATGGAAGGTTGGAACTAGGAGACAAGTGGCAAATGTGGAATATTTCCTAAATGGAAATCTATTGAATCTATTGAGAGGATTTTGACCCTTAGAAGGATAATGTTGGTTATAAAATGTAGAAATGAAGTATGAGAATGGCTTTTGATCATTTGTAGAATTTGCAATTGCATTTGTGAAGAGGGAGAGCTAGTGGATGACTAGTTTCTTGCCTTAGCCAATTTCGAGGGTGAAAGATTCCCATCCAAGTTGGCAATTGGAAAGGCCATTCAGACCTTTCATTTGGAGCTTTAATGGAGTCTTTATTTTCAGGTTTAATATACAGGGAAGCTCATGGTTTCTTCTATTGCAGCTCGCTCCTTCAACCATTTCCAGTTTTGATGGCATATTCTTGATCCTTGAGGGAGGGCATTTTTGGTGAGCTATTGTACTATTTGGGGGAGCTTCTAATGCCCCATTTATTTTGTAATATGAATTAAATACTCTTTTCTTCATCTCTCGAAAGTTTCAGGTCGAAATTCCAAGTAGAAATGTATAAATCTCATTTTTAATGGAAGAACAATGCCATTTCCCCACTACCTTGTTGTGAACCAATGTATTGATGATGATTTCAAATGAATGGATGATTATATGATGCATTTGTGATTAATGGACTGCCATGGATGTATTTTATAAGTTTCATGTACTTTACTTGAGCATTTGAAGTATTTTTACTCAGTTTAATTGCATTGGGAGAAGAAATAGTGCCATTTCCCCAAGGGTCGAATTGGTGATTTTTGCAGTTGAATGGGAGAGGGTGGGAACAGTTGTAATAAACCATTAATGGTGCATATGAGACCTTAATAACATATTTAACACATTACATACCTCTGTTCATAAATTTGAGTGGGTTTGGAGGCATTTGGGAATCCATTTTCAGTACTTACCTTAGGGGGATTTGAACCCCAAATTACTAGTAAAATTGCATACTTGGTCCAGAATATTAAGAGAGTTTGCAGAGGTATTTTGGTGGCCATATGTTATCCCTGAAAATCATATTCAATCCCTAATATCATTCATACACCTTCCTTGAAGATTTGAATGCATTTGGAGTCAATTTGAAACCTAGAGACCAATACTAGTAAAAGGGAAATCACTAGTAAAGTTACCTACATTGACCAGAATTGAAAGAGTATTTGCAGAAGTGTTTTAAAGGTATAAAGGCATCCCTAAAACACATATTTATGTTCTAATATCATTCATATACCTTCTCAGAAGATTTGGGATCATTTGGGGCAAATTTGGGACCTAGAGATCGAAACTAGTCAAAGGTCGAACCAAGGAAAAAAGTGAAAAATTGCAATTTTAATAAAATTCCTAACAAGGGACACTACATAGTTGAGCAGTTAACTTCCCGAGGTCATAACTTTTGCAGATGATATCCATTTGGGGCACTCAATAGACCATTGGAAATATCTAGCCGAGGAATACAATAGTGAGTGGAGCTCAAATGAGAGCCTATGATTATCGTATGGGCTGCTGCAGGCCCAAAAAAACATCGTTTATGGCCTCAAAATGAACTCGAAAGTTCAGGACCCAAAAAACCATAGAAAAAATACTAGAAAATAGACAAAATGGAACTATGTTTTGAGCTAGTGGAATAAGTGGGTGGCCACCGATATCCATCTAGATCAACACTTAACATTATAAAACTTGTAGAATGCATTTTAAAAAGGGTTTTAAAATTCGTAAATATTGGAGAAATAAGCATCTTACCTCTTTAGTGCAACAAGAGGTCTCATTTGCAAAATAAAAGTAGAGCATTGTTGGTTTCCCAAAGATGATCATTATCCATCACTTAATTATCTTGGAAAGTATACACTATGTCATTGAAGTTGTCATTTTGGTTCCAAATAATTGTGAATCACCCATTGAAACAGAGGGTAAATCCATTGCAAATTCTATCCCCAAGAAAATGAATTTGAAATGTGGTAGCTAGATTGTAGCCTCAGAACCAAGTATATTCCCAATGATGAGAAGACCAAGGTAATACTAAGTCGTTATCCACATTCAACATTGATCCAATAATGAAGAAAAAAACTAAAACATGGATGGGGAGAAAAAAGAGATTAGTTGTTCCAATACAAGGTTCATTAAGAAATCCAAGGAATACACAGTTAATCATTGCAATACATACATGTTCCCACTATCATGCATGAGCAAGAAAGGATTAGCCTAAACATTATAATATTTTGAGCTTTTTCATCTATAATTATTGAAATTTGGCTATATTATCTTTGATCAAATTGTGATTTTCCATTGTTGAAATTGCATTTTTAAATGTATAAATGGATTCAATGCCCTCAATTAGCATTATTGCACATAATTGTGTAGTATCAACAATTAATATATGCAATTCCAGCAAGCGATTAGAGAAATTTTGAGGTCTAAAATGGGCCTCCTAAGGTAATTATAAAATAATATTAGCATACCTCATCAAATTTTGGAGGAAAAAAGAAAAACTACTTCTTCAATTCGTATTTTCAACTTATTTCCCTGTATATTCACTCAAATTTGGATCACGGGCAGCCATTGAATAGGGAATTCAATTATGCATCCAATGAGTACCCACTTGGCATACTTTTGATGAAACCCGCTTCCCCAAAAAGAAGAAATACATGAAAAATGTGATGATGACATCATCATCACATTTTTTCATGTATTTCTTCTTTTTGAGGCATTGGGGTCCATCAAAAGTATGTCAAGCAAGTACTCTTTGGATGCAGAATTGAATTCCACATCCAACGGCTGCTCGTGATCGAAATTTGAGTGAATATACATGGATACAAGTTGAAAATACGAGTTGAAGAAGTAATTTTTTCACTTTGATCTTTTTACCTTTTTACTTTTTTACCCAAAAATGGTGATTCACCCCCATGGTTGACATCATCACCTTGAATCCTATTGGTTGATTTTTATAATACATTTCTTTTGTTTTGAGGCCCATTTTTTACCTCAAAATTTATTTAATGCCTTTTTAATTTTTAGCCAGATTTCAAACAAAAATTATTAAAAGCATGTGAACCAGAAAAGGTCAAAATTGTATCATGTTTGGACTACTATGGAAAGAAACATTGTACACTCCAAAACAACAATTTAGTGGACAACCTTAACAAATTGAGCAAAGTCTCAAGCAAATCTCCAATTTTTAATGCCATGACAACTTTTACATATAGTGAACACATTCGGCATCGCTCTCACCTATTGTAGTACAATTAAGTTGAAATTTTTGGCACACACTCTTAAAGGTGCTCCGCTACTAGTTCCCCTTCCAATAGAGCCCTCCTTTTAAAATAAGCCAAAAGTGCATTGCTCAGTTTTCTCTTTAATGTTTATTTTTAAGTAGAATCCATGAGATTTTTAAGATGTATCTTTTTGTGATATCTTCAACTATGTGAGGCCTACAGTGTAGGTGAGTCTCGTGGTATGCTTGAGATGGACATCGTGGTATGCTTGAGATGGACAAGGTCAATGCATTGTTCATTGTATTTGTCGATTTTCCTCCACATTCACAATCTTTCTCTTCCTGACTTCTATCATTGATCAGACACAATCATGGTGAATGGCCTTGTCATGACGCACGATTTTGAATAATCACTAATATAAATTCCTCTCAATTAGTAATTCAAATCACAAGTACGCAATATGTTCTAAAATCCAATATATTTAATATAATATTTGTGATTAATTGTTAGATTGATTGAATGGTCTGCGGTGGGGAGCAATAATACCTCTCAATTAGTAATTCAAATCACAAGTACGCTATATGTTCTAAAATCCAATATATTCAATATAATATTTGTGATTCATTGTTAGATTGATTGAATGGTCTGCAGAGGGGAGCAATAATAGCACCTGTGATTGATTCTACCAATGCATCTTTATTGGTTATCTTGAATGGTCACTTTATTGTAGTAGTTTAATGGAAAACAATAATAACCAATCAATGGAGAAGCATTAATTGTGATATGTAAGGGGATACATGCAAACCTTAAGCACCTGATAGGTTGACAATCATGGGTATCCTGAAATTACGTGGAACCATAAGGGACAAGACAAAATCATGTAGAAGCTTGAAACTATATAAAACCATGGGGGTTAGGTTGAAACCATACTATAAGCCAAAAATTACACATAATCGTGACGGGTAGGATGAAACCATGCAAAAAAAACAATTGCATGGTTTCAACTTGCCCCTCGGTTTCACACAATCTCAGGCTATCAATGATTGTCAACCTGTGGGGCGCATAATGTTCATTTAGATATACATAATTGGATGTAGAATGCTTTGTGACGAAGCACTATACAAAAATATACAAAAATATCATGATGAACTTGTCCATAATTCCAAACTATCAATACAAGGTTTTTCCCTTATCCCTCACGGTTCCAAGCAATCCCTACAAACTTATCATAACCTTTCAGTCTAACACATTATCTTTGTCCAAATATGACTATATATACTATATCCTATAAATATATCATTTAATTATGTACTTACACATTAGTTATTGTTTTCCATGATGGTATTGTGGTTTGAATTTGAAGATGCCACCTCCATAGTAATGTCTAAAGGTCTAAAGACTAACTAGAGATCCTCGCAATTGTCTAAAATCCTATAAATTAAAAAAAAAAAAATGAAACTTGAATAAATTGTTTTTTAAATATTTCAATTTCAATTATGTAGACTTAGAAACACTTAGAAGTTTTACTTTCCATCTATAAATAGGTTAAATTGAAATTTATACATAATGATATTGTAGGTTTGGAATGATAGTTAAAAGTTTGGGGAAAAAAATGGAAACCCCACCTAAAAATGTGGCATTTTAATGCATAGATTTTAGCCCACATTGACCCACAATGAATTCAAATGACTGAGGTGCTCAACACCCATGTAAGATAAAAGACAACTAAAACGCCCCGCTTTTCTAGTGGATTTTTCACCCAAACCGATCAAAATTGCCCTTGAAAATCGCTATTTGGGCAATTCTGTAATTTCAGCAATTGCAATTACATGTCTTAGACTAAATGCCCGATTTTAAAACTACCCAAATCGTTGAAGTCGTGATTTGAGCACTCCAGATTGAAATTTCAGCAATTCTTCCTTTATTGGATTCCAGCAGGTAGGGGGCGATTTGGTTGTCCCATATATTGCATCCTCAACACCCACCCCGCAACGCCAAAAGTTGAGTAGTTGTGTTTTTCAATTAAGCATATTGGCATTAATCTTGAAGAGTATAAAAACTAACATTGCAATATTAAATGTTGTGTGGGGTCCTTAGTGTATATGGAAATATATTTATTTATCTCATAGAGATCTTTTTTCTCGATGTTAAATATTCACCCTACAGCAGTGCATGCATTGAATATGTCGTTCATTCAGATCTAACTGTTCATAATCCCAGAGAAACAGAATTAAATGCTCTGCAGTATTTATTGAGCACCGTCTCTCTAAAGATAAGTAGGAATAGTACAACAGAAAACACTAAAAATTATATAGGATGGTGTATATGGAAATACTTATCTATTTGACAAAGTTATCTTAAAGGCCCAGTTGGATCCAACTGTTCACCCTCACTAACCTCACAATCCCCAAAACTCTGTATTATGGTGAATACTCAGTTAGATATAAATAATGGAGTATACAACACCCCATGTTGCATTCAATACTACGTTGCAGAGTGAATAGTGTTCACATTGTCAATGTACTACATTTCCACTACTGGATGTTACATGTTAGGGTGTCAATTGTGTGTTATCTCACCCACCTAGATGACATTGCTTGCAAATTTTTGCGCCATGTTTGAGCTATGTTCTCGGTTCTTTCATCACTCCATCTACCTTCAAACTAAGCATTCTTTCTAATAGAAACGATTCGTGGTTTTTTTTAATGTTTGCATTTTCCTATGGTCCACTGGAACATAGACATTTTGAAGGAGCTCCTTGGCCATGTTGGAATCTATTTAATACTGAGATGGGGGGTGAATCAGTATTAGCGTAGTTATGAACAATTTTTAACTTCTTAGTTAATTATTCATATCTTAAATTATGCATCCATCATAAATAAAATATTCATCCACATATGCGCAAAAACACAAAACACACTGAATTTTTACATGGAAACCCAAACAGGAGAAAACCATGGAACGCTCTCTTATAATAAAATATTACATTCAACGAAGCACCAACTTCCTAAGTTCTCCAGCACCAACAAGAAGGAGGCACCGACCCCCTAGTTTTACAGGCACCGACCTGAAGGAAGCACTAACTCCCTAATTTACCAACTTCAACTGGAAGGAGGCACTGGCCCCCTACTCCTTGCCCCATCATGTCGCCTTCATATACAAGAAGAATATATTGATTTGTTGTGCTTCTGATCCACGCACTCTTCATGTTTTCTATTGTTAGTTCTGCTATACACACCCTCTGTATGATGTAATATTATTGTCATTGTATTGCATACAACACTCAAATTCACACTTCAACTGACATCAGACTTCACAAATTGTGTGTTGCTTCATCACATTATGCAGTCTACGTTCTAGTTCAATCTGCTATTCTATTATTGTGCATCTGCAACTTCAATCGATATTGCACATCTTCTGTAGTATTGTTGTTTTGTATCTGCGCTATAGTATCATATTGGTCTACACACTTTTGATGATATGTCCATCATGTCTTGGTGCAACATCCCTTAGATAATATACGACATTTTTTGCATCATCTAGGATATGGCATTTATGTTTATGCACTTGTTTCATATCATCCTCATCATATTGTGCATCCTTTACTGTGTTGCAACTCTATATTTGCGCATCATATATACTTCTTCACTTCACTATTCGAGCTATACTTCAACTCTATATTCATGCATATGTGACTTCCTGCATGCTATCTGTGAGACTATCTTTCTAGTCTCATGCACTTGCACATAAACTGTAGTTCTGCATTTCTGTCTTCGCGCAACTGTCACAGATAGTCGTGCATCATACTTTGCACATCAGCAATTCTATTCCTCTACATGTGCGTACTCGTCACTCTGCTATATTTTTTGTTCTAGTTCCACGAGCCCTTGGTGCCCTAAGAATTAGAAGCTTGATAAATATGTATCTTCCATATTTTCACACACAAACTTACTTCCCAAGCTTACTTTCATTCTCCAACTCGGCTTCTTATTTATACTTGATCTGCCCGGATGGTGATGTCCATAAGTTGGTCATGGCATCCTTGATTCACGGTTCGACTTACTTCACGCTTCCACCACTTTTCATATTCTGCGCCACTGAGGTGTCATCTATTGTGAGTCTTGTGCATACTTATTTTCTTGGATAGTGGGACTTGTGACCTTGATGTACCGTCACTTGTGGGACTTGCGCACTTGACTTCTTCACCCGCTACCTTCTTCTTGGTACATTTGTGCACTTCAATAACTTGTATGCTTCTTCTCATTAGTGTATCTTTCACACTTCAGGGGCTTGCATAATTGATTGACCACTTATTGTTCTAAGGCCACTTGTGCACTTCCGAACCTTTCCCAACCAACTCTAGTGACTTATCCTTGAGGTGGCATGTCTAGATGGACTTGGGACTTTCGCATGTACCATGTGTACTGAATGTATTCCTTATGTACTTCTTTAAATTGGATATGCTTGATGTACTTATGGATATACTTATTTAGACTGGAATCCATATATTTCTTTAAACTTGCTTACATATACTTCTTGAAACTGGATTCCATATATTTCTTCAAACTAGCACAAGGAATACTCAATCCTCTTTGACATCGGTTGACATCAATGAAAACCAAATTTCAATAGGCCAGTGACTTGATCCTAAAAGTGACAGATGCAATACTTTAAAAATGCACATACATAAATTTCTTAATAATTCTTGGTATGATTTGGCTCAATTTGCTTGTGTTACTGACCAATATGGATATAGTTGTTTTTGGGAAACTGTGATTCTTTTTCTGGTTAAAATCTGATGTTGTGTTCACTTAGTAAATCATTTTCTCATTATTGTCAAATTTTTATTTTAATGGATGGAAGCGGCTTTGTTCTTGTTTTAAATCTGTCAATTGCCTATTTGCATTTTGTAGGCAGAATCATTGTTCTTTTATTTTTGTATTTAGATATTTTGTTTTGCGTTTGGATACTTTGTTATGTATTTGACTTGAACATAAAATGACCAATGCCAAAATGGGATAATTGCTAGATAGAAGTTCTCTGACACTAGTCAAAATACATTTATGGTAATTGCCCCTCAAAAAACAGTGTTTTTCTTGTACTTATTAGAAAAATGATCTCTAAGTAAACACCATATACATCATTAACCTCAAATAAGATCATTCTCTAGTGGAATTAACTTAAATCATGGTTGTATCCATACTTGTTTATACCCATCATGAGGAAAAAGCAAATTGTTTCATAATGGAAACCCATTTCCAAGTTAAAATTTGAGAGAGATCCCTAGCAAAAGAAAAAATGGGCCAGCAAGTGAATCCTTAATATCATATTTTTCTTTTCTTTGAATATTAATGGAGACCTCTAAACAAAGAAAATGGACTAAACTAAACCCCTGTAATATCTACTTTTTATTTCTTCATATTTTTATTTGTTTTCATATGGATGGTTTACTCTCAATTGATGTTTGAGAAACCCTGATCTGTATTTCAATGAAAATCAAACTTTAAAATGTAGTGTTTTGTAAAACCCAGGAAACTATGTATTTCAATGAAAATCATATTTCAAACTTTAGTGTTTTGCAGAACCCAAGAAGCTATGAGTTGAGCCCCTTTCATGGAACACAATGGAAACTTAGTGGATTGGGGTTTCTAATCCTCCATAATCTCATATCTCTAGTTGTGTTTTGCACTTTTATTCATTTTTACATTATGAAAATGACATGCACAGTGCTTCTAGCTTGCTTTAGATGGTAATCATGGTTCTAGAAAGTTAATATGAAATCTACTTCAAATTTCAATAAAGGCTTAGTATTTTTTTCTTCTTTGCATCAAGAGGAGTATTTTTTTCTTCTTTGCACCAAGAGGAGGAAATTGAATCCCTTTAAATGCTTTTAAGATGGATTTATACTATTTATATCCATTTGATTCTTTCTTAATTGGACGTCAATTTTACATATAACAATTATGAGAAAAAATAAATTTTCCACTAGTTACATAATTCTTGGCCATCCTGCATTCTCATTTCCTTACATTGTGTTTTTAAACACAATACATTTATCAGATATGTTGTCTCCTCTTTGTATCTTTCTCTTTTGGGGTATATTGTGAGTATAATTGTTTTTCAATAGGGGCATAAACCTTTCCGGCTTTGTTCTTGGCCATTTTTTAGAAGGCCAAGGCCCCAGAGCTTCCAGGAAATGGTCAAGAGACAATTATCCCATTGACGTTGGATTCCCGATCTTGGGTTGAATCCCACCCTTAGACAACCCTGACCAACCCCACCTAGTGGCTGGCATAGTTATTTCTCAGGGTTATCTGATTCCCCTTGCTTATTTTTATTTCATATCGCTGGTTTTGGACTCCTCTTTATGATAGTTTACTTACCCCATCCTGCTTGATGTTTTTGCTTATAGTTGGTGGGTGTTTTCCATTAAGCTAGCCCATGTACTGCTTTTCAGGTTTTTCTTATGGAAGTTGTATATATGGCGCATCCTTTTTTAATTATAATTCTTTTATATTATTAGAAATTTTATTAAAAAAATAAAAATAGCAACATAAAATTCAGAGGAGCATGTATATTTTCATTAGTTTACTTTTCTATTTGGAACCCACACCCTTATTATGCTTTTCAAAACCACCAATTTCAAGATAATATTGGCTATGAGTATAAAAACAACTTGTGCATGAGGAGAGGTAGTAGAAGAAGATAAAAGATCTATGTTTCAAAGAATTAATATCCACTGACATTTGTCAAGTGATGTTTCATTTTTCCATAATTTATCCATGAACTTTGTCATATGAAATATCCACGGTTTCTTCCATCTCATTAAGACAAAGTGTCCAACTATCAACATGATCATTGCACTCCTTAAACATAATGTAATGTCCCCACTTTAGAGGCTCCATGATCATCCCCCTAACCCATTTAGTCCCCATGGTTTAGGAAGAAATAAAATAAACTAGTTAGGAATAATATTAGTCCATGGTTATTTATTTTAATTAAATTAAACTTTAGAGAAATTGTATAGTTCTTAAATTGTAAATATTTAGTTATTATTTAATATTGTTGTGAGTTGGAAACTCTTAGGTGTCCCAGGAGGGTGCATAGGAGCTTTAGTGGACCCTATGAGTTGTCTTCCAAAAAGGAAATTGGAAGAAAAGCAGAGAAAATCAATAAATCAACTGAAAAGTTGAAAGGAGACATAAAAGCAAGAAAGCAGCATAAAAGTAGGAAAGCACTGGTAAAGCAAAAAGTAGCATAAAAGTAGTAAAGCATTGGAAAAGCAGGAAAGCAAAGAAAATCAAGGAAAATCAAGAGTTTCCAAAAGCAAGAAAGGAAGACTAAAGCAAAACGACAAGAAAGCAAGGAAAAAGAAGGATAAAGTTGTCAATCCAAAAATTAGTTAGTGAGGGAGCATTGGATGAGGAAAGTGACCACATGCATTGCATATTGAATCCAAATAAACTTATAAAAGAGGGAATGTCGCACCCACTCATATATTTTTCCAGTTTTTTTATTGATTTGAGAGCTCTGAGCTACTCAAGACTTGGGAGATGTGCCCCTTGTCGCCAGTTGGGAGATGTGCCCCTATTGTTCATCATTCTAGTTTAATATTAAGATAGGCCACGAGGAGTAAGTAATTTATCCTTTCTCATTGAGGATACTTTCATTTTCATACCAATGTCATTCAAGTGCTATCTTGTTCAATGTTAAAGATTCCATCCATTGGAGCATTTTCTATAGTGTTTTGTCTTGCTTATATTCTTGGAGGTTGATGGAGACCCCATGGGTACTTGCTAATACATATGAAGCATTGTAATGTAAAGGATATTCTCTGATATTCAATATACCATTGTTTCTTTCTTCTCTGCAAATTATATTTTCATATATTCATGAATGTTTGTACCTGTGCTAGTTATAGTGCCAAATTTGAATAGTTTTCCAGAAATTTTGTATTAGATTGCCTTTTATGAATCCAAGCATTTGTCTATGAGTTTATGCAGTAATAAGACACCTTATAGGTCCCATATAATCATTCATAACATAAATTCACGACCCTTATATTTCATTCAAATTGAGTTGGAAATCCACCTGTTGAGCAGTCCAAAAACTAGTTTTATTTTCCTATCTTCCAAAGTGAGTCAAGTTGTTCCTAATTTATAATATTAGGGTTGTTTTATCTATTTGGGGGTAGTTTCATTCCATCCACTTACATATCCGCACCAAAATCCATTGGGTTCCACATAAGTCCTGGGGATATTTCCTCGGAGTATTTGGCTTTGCCAAAGGGTCGTCCCAGGCATGATGCACCCAAAGAATGTCCAATTGTCAAAGTTGGAAGTCTTTTTAGGATTTTGTAGGTTGTCCTTGAGCTTTATCAGGTCCTTAAATCCATCTTGTTAAATTTTGGGAGATTCTATAGGTGTTTGGGGTTTTATTTTTGAATTCTATCCAAACTAGTTAGTTCTTTATATTCATCCCACCCACTGTGTATTTAAATTTTCAAATATTTGAGATAGTGTGCATGTAATTGGTTTGGGTACATCATAGTGGTATCAAATCCTAGTCCTCTACACCTATAAGCATAAATACCAAGCTCCATTTCTCAAATAAAGAATAAAAGTTGCAGAATGAGGCTTGTACCAGTAGCCATTGAAGAAGACCTTGAGCAGTTTGAAGAAGAAGAAGTTATTTACATATATGAAGGTTTTTCCATTTAAAATGAGGAGGATAATTCACATGTGAAAATACATACAGAGAATACATAAGGTATGATCCTCCAATGGTTAAGAAGTATTTAGCAAAGATGATAGTTGCATGTGAAAACTTGCCCCACCACTACCAGGAGTATCTTGTCTTAGGGGAAGAGGTTTGTCAAGCCATTCCTTTCAAATATTATTTTTATTGCAGGTTTGGATTTGAGCCTAAGAATGTAGATTAGGATTAACTCAAGAACAATATACCATCAATAAAGGAACCAAGTTTCTCCACCACTCAGAGCAAAGAAGAAGACAAGAATACAAGAGGAAAAGATACACCAAAAACACCCCTGTATGGGAGTCTTATGAGATTATTTGGTTCTTCTTCAAGTGGAGTCTCCAAAATACTTGATCCTAATGTAACCAATAATTAAGAAGAGAATCCTAAGGAGGAAACAAAGCCACTACAGGATGGATGCAAAATAGAGGAAGATCGTGCAGAAGCAAAGCTTAAAGAACTTGAAGCCAAACCTACACCCATATTTGCAAAGGAAGAGCACATGAGAGGTGGCTTAGAAGCCACTCATATGGCACAAATGTATGACTATAATTATTATTTTTGTAGAAATAAAATTCCTTTGTATCATACTGTGATAGTATCCACTTCTGGTGAGAAGGGTAGCATGGTAGAAATTTCCAATGTTGGGAATTTTGGTGTCAAAGATGATTTCAGTGAGAGGTCCAAATTAATAGATGGAATTTTGCATGAATCTCATGAGTTGGATGAAACCACCTATGGAAGAACACACAATGTTGAGAGGATTCCCTGGTATGAATTTGAGATCCAACTCTTAGTCTCAGAAGAAAAGATGTTGCAGGTATTGGCAAGAACTGATTATGCACATAAATTTGTTGAAGACCATATAAGGAATGCCCAGTTGGAGGAGAGGCATAGACGCTTTCTTGAAAGGATATCTAGTACTGATTTTTGCATCATACAAGAAGAAATGGTAAGAATTAAATCAGATTACTTGCAGCTCTTAATGGATAGATATATTGCTCTCAATATTTTCGAAGACAAGGCCATGGAGTTGGAGCAACTTCGTATGGATTTGGGATGGTCACATGTTTCCTACAACACCATTGAAAATCAGATTTATATGGTGGGTGATAGCCATGATTTGAGAAAAGAACCACAAGAGAAAATTGTACATGAAGAAAATTCAAACTTGCGGGAGGTTGAGGAAAGAATTGTCTTGGAAGATGTTGAACAAGCATTTGTTTTGTTCCAAGAGGACCATGAGTTTCCTTTATGTGGAGAAGACTTAGATTTGATGAATGTGGCTGATTACATCCCACTTGGATCAGCAAGAAAAGAATACTATTCCTCCATTGATTGGGTGGGTAGATACATAACTGAGATGGAGACACAAGGGTGTGCAAGACTTTCTCACAATGGTGAGTTACATTTTCATTAGTGATGGATCTATTGAGGCATTTGATATTGCTATGTTTTATGAGAAGCATCCAAGGAATCTATGGCTGAAATATGATGCCTTCCCTACACATCCATTCATACCTTAGGGGGGGGAAT
This sequence comes from Larix kaempferi, assembly GCA_027924585.1. NCBI lineage: Eukaryota > Viridiplantae > Streptophyta > Pinopsida > Pinales > Pinaceae > Larix > Larix kaempferi. The sequence continues at coordinate 12,421,385 of BSBM01000797.1, forward strand.
ATATAGAAAATGGGGTGTTATCTCATGGCATGAGATTCATTGTGAAGCATGGAGACATTGTGGGGGCTATTGAATGCCTCAGCACTATTCAAGGCACAAGTATGAACTACTTACATCATCTTGAAGACATTTAGAAATCACTACAAAATCTTGAAGGTTCTTGAATACATTCCACCTGGAATACCACCTGATAAAGGAGTGAAGCACGAGATCAATTTGAAGGTGGGTACACCACCTAACATGTGTAAAAATTTAAAGGAATGTGTTAAACCCTCATTCAGGCATTTCTTCAAACACTTTGCTCCATAAATGATTTAATGCTACTCTAAGTTATTTAGGATCAAAAATAACTTGAACAAGAAATACTTCAATGAAACAAATACACAAATATTGTAGACTGTGAACACAGAAAATTTAGGGCCAAGCCCAAGGAAAAACATCACAAGAGGAAAACCCAGAGAGATGTATTTTATTAAATGAGAGATAAACTAGAATTTCTCACAACACGGAAATTCATCTTTCCTTCAGCAAGAAAAATCATAAATGCAATTAAACCAAACTTATCTCAGCAAAAAATTCATACTGATGTACAGACAGGTACGGACTACCTCGAAAACTATACCAGTGGTTGACTGTATGGATTGTATAGTCTTCTGACTATCAAGTACGTACATGTACAGACTGCCTCGATTTTTGTGTCAAGCTTCCTCATAATATGTGCAAACAGAAATAGTACGGACTGCGTTTAATAACCTTTAATAACCCTAACTACCTTTAATAACCCTAACTTCCTCAATGAATGGCTAGGATTAAAAAGATCTAAAGGGTTATTATAATTTGCACATTTAATTCCTTTTTAATAATAATTAAATGCACATTTACATAGGGACCCACTTTACTTAAGTGAAACTCACTTTAAAAATATAAAAGTCACTTTATTGTATTTACAAAGTAACACTAGGAAAGATGACTTTGTCCCCCCCCCCATGTGACATCAAAATCATGGGGAAGGACCTTTCTCATTACAAATTTCAACAGTCCCTCTTAATGAGGGAGGTCCCAACACAATCACCTTAAACATTGTCAGTAGCTTCTACTAAATCCGGAAGATGATGTCGGAATACAACTGGATCCTACTCATCTTCTCTATGTTGGCTGAGTCTTCCGCCAGTGCATCTCTTCCCATATGAAGGTACCATCTGTGCATCTACTTCATTTTCAGACTCTGATTTGGATAGCCATCCACCTGAACTTGGAAGCATTACCTATCCATTCAGAAAGTAAAGTTTATCTCTTCTATTCCCAGGTAGAATTGTATCATTTGAGTTCTTTATCCTGTAGAGGAACACATTTCCTCTTTTGATTAAAACTCCATACCCATCATCCTCCAATGATGATATAGAAATTCTGCTGACTTTCATGCCTGGGACAAACAATACTTTGTCTACTTCAAGAACCTCTCCAAAACTTAGTTGGAATTTCACAGTTCCAACTCTGATTTATGCTTGAGTACTTCCAATACATGTTTCAACAAAGTGTCATGGGGCTATTTCTTCTATTCTCTGAAAACTTCCATATTTCCCTGTCATATGGCTTGTTGATCCACTATCAACTACCCACATGTCATGGAAATATACAATGATACCTACACTAGTCTGTACTGAAACTAAGGAGAATTCTTGTTCAAACTGGGAAGCAAAATATCCCATTTCTGCTAATGGTGCTCCCTCTTTTTCTTCATTCCCTTTTCTTTTCAGACACTAACTAGCATAATGACCATTTTTATTGCAATTAAAGCAAAGTACCTTATTGAGGTCTTTCTATTTCTTCTTCCATTTCCCCTTACCTTTGGTTGCAAGAGCAACATTTTCTTCATTGCAATGAGTCCTATTTTGGAACATTCCTTCCCGGGACTCTTCATGAACAAAGTCATCCCATAACCTTGTCCAATATGTAGCTTCTCTCTAGAAACTACTCCTTGCTCAAAAATGTGCCACTTTGCGATGAAGCCATTAAGAGCATACCTTACTAGCTCTTCATCTTCCACTTTCTCACCAGCAGCTCCCAACTCATCTCTGACTTGAGTGATCTTAGCAAGAAAAGAGGATACAGTATCAGTGTCTGTCATCTTGGTGTTCCTCAGCTTCTCTCTAAGAACCATCTTCTTGTTTTGGTTCTTACTTTGATACAAGGTACATAAAGCTATCCACATTTCAAATGCATATGTCTTACCAATGACATGAGGTATCACATGGTCCTCGATAGATTCCAAAAAGAACCTATGAGATTTGATATCCTTCTTATCAAAGTCATCTTTATGTGTGGGATCCGTAGGAACTATTATTGTAGCAGAAGCTCCAAAAACATCCCACAATCCTTACTCTTTGAACAATATGGTTATACGCTCCTTCCATGGACTGAAGTTACAAACTCCATCCAGCCTATCCTCATACCTTAGTCCTCCTAAGGCCATGACTCATGAACTGATAATATTTGAGTAAATCTAACTTGTCTTGATTTTTCAAGAAATCACCAACTTCACAATCTAACAGAGCCAAGCTATGATACCATGTAGAAATTTAAAGGAATGTGCTAAACCCTCATTCAGACATTTCTTAAAACACTTTGCTCCATAAATGATTTAATGCTACTCTGAGTTATTTAGGATCAGAAATAACTTGAACAAGAAATACTTCAATGAAACAAATACACAAATACTGTAGACTATGAACACAAAAAATTTAGGGCCAAGCCCAGGGAAAAACCTCACAAGAGGAAAACCTAGAGAGATGTCTTTTATTAAATGAGAGCAAAACTGGAATTTCTCACAACTCATAAATTCATCTTTCCTTCAGCAAGAAAAATCATATATGCAATTAAACCAAACTTATCTCAACAAAAATTTCAGACTGTTGTACGGATAGGTATGAACTACCTCGAAAACTGTGCCAACGGTTGACTGTACGGACTGTACAGTCTTCTGACTGTTGTACCGACAAGTACGGACTCCTCGATTTCTGTGTCAAGCTGCCTTGAAATCTATGCAAACAAAAACAGTACAGGTTGCCTCGAAATTTGTGCCAGCAAAAGACTGTATAGACTGTACAATTACAGTGCCTCAATTTCTATGCCACCAATGGTCTATACGGACTGTTTATAAAAACGGTCTTGGAAACTGTGCCAATGTTTTCCTTGGGAACTGTGCTCTCAGAAATCAGAAATGATTTCTTTTTCTCACTATCTCTTCTCTCTTGATGTATTTATTCTCTCTTTCAAAGTATTTAAATAGTAATTACAAGGGATGGATTGTAGATAGATTGAAAGAAATTAAGGTGATATTGCACTATCCTACACCATTGGTGTTGTTTAAAATAAGGTACACAAATGTATTTATTTAGTGAAAATTTAAATGTGGTGATATTATATTTTTGATAATAAAAAAATTCATTATCAAACTCTAAAGCATTGGAGATGGTATTTGTTTTCAAAATAATTTGTGTTACACATAGATCATTACATGTAGCAACACCTAGAGCTAGTGAAATGATGGGAAAATTGTTAGTAAATGCATGGAGAAGAATTGTATTGCTTGCAATAGTGCCTAGCAAAGTTATGGGTTTTGAAGTTATCAAAGAGATGTGGAAAAATGATCCTAGTTTTGGCATAGCAGTGCAAGTATATTGCAAGAAACCTACATTGTGAGATAGAACAAAATTATTTGGATTTATTTTTGTGGGATGGTTTTTTGTTCAAGAATAAATAGAAATAGATATGCATTCTAGAAGGTTGCATGAACGAAATTGTCATTAAAAGTACATTATGATGGCCTTGAAAGACATTTTGGGAGAAATTGTAAGCGATGGTGGAATATATATTATTGGATTAGTGGGACTGAAGAAAGAATACCAATTTATGGAAACACGGGGTGAGCCAGTTGCATGGAAGGAAAACCAATTGCATAGGTATGTAAATTCCTTTCCCAATTTTGAATGGAAAAGAAGTTCCATCAACTTTCTACTTGGTTTTCCTTGTAGATAGTAGGGAGACAAATCAATTTTACATTTGTGGATGGATTTCCAAGATTGTTGATTTTACACAGAGTGAAAAACCAATGATGCTAAGGTGACGGAATTATTTTCAAGTTGTGAAAATACATGCTTTGCCTAAGACCATCATATTCGACATAGATAATAGCTCTCAAGCCATTTTTTTAGAACAATGGCCACGATGTTGTAATTCAATTTACCATGTCATCACAAAGTTGATGCGCAAACAAAAGATGTAAAATTGGTTTTCATGCAATTTGTTGTCATGTTTGGTTGGAGAATCCCAATCTCTTAAATATGGTATTAGCTCATGAGGAATTTGCATACAATAGTTTAATGAACCATTCAACAAAATTTTTGTCATTTAGAGTGGTATGCAAAAGAACCCTAAGAAAGTTGTGTACCTAGTCAATTTACCAATCAAACGGAAATGTTATGATGATTCAAAAGAAGTAATTGTGTGTATGTGCTATTTGCAAAATCAAGTCAAATCATAGTTGGAAAAGGGCATTGGAAAGTATAAAAATGTGCAAATATAAGACATATGAGGAAGGTGATTTGGTTATGGTGTTTTATGATGGCAAGGGCACCCTTCACCCTTACCTCTAGGACCTTTCATTTTATGACTGTGCGCTAATGTCCTTTAGCGCCTTCTATGTCTCTTGCTGGCAGTAACAACAGTCTACATCTTCCCAACCACGCGACCTCACTATCAATCCTTTAAGCGCCATGCTACTCTGAGAGCGATAGGCTATTGCAACCATTCATCGCTCCTCCATTATCCCTCTAAACCCTTTTATCTTTGACTATTAAGATTTGGTGTTTGTTTGAATGGAACCCAAATCAATTGACTGGATCTTGTAGAATGGCTCGTCAAACTAATAAACCATGGTCGATATTCAATAATCTCGTCGATTGTTCTTTATAATAGAACCTACAGTCGATAACTCGGTCACAATCATTCCAGCTCTGCCACAACGAAGAAATTCAATTTCTATCACATGAAATTCATATATATCTTCGTCTCCGAGTTTTTGCTCTTGCAACCTATAAAACAGACTTGTAAAAAAAAGCCTCTCGTCTTCATCCCACAGTCATACACAACTAGACTGACTCTTATCGAATTCTCTTAAGTCGTTGACAGACTTCTGCAGAAATCGGAACCTTATGTAGGTTGTACCCAATTCTTTTCATTATCAAGTTTAGATATGCATGCACACAAACATATCTAAAAATATTTCATCCAGTTAGCCTGGTTCATTATCAGGATTTATGCACAATTAAGCTATCCTTCATTACTAACATCCATCTAAAACTCAGAATACATTACACACAGATAGCATCATAGAAAAACACACATCCATTGATTTTGCCAGGTCGTCGGCTCCTTCCAATACACAACCACCATTCACACGAACTCAAACTCTGAAACTCTCGTATCATTGACGAGCTCGAACCCCTTTCACGGGTTCTTTTATTTCATACCCAGACAGTGACAACAGGGATACTCTGCAGCTTCATTCATACTTCAACGCGGATATCTAAATCTAATGTTCCTCATTAACACTGTCCCAAATCTCTGTTGCAGCAACGCAATACAAGGATTTTCTCGACACAAATGCCATCAATGCAATCTTAGAAACTCTTCCCTTAAATCGATTCCACTATCGATTTCCCCAAGGGATCATTCCTACTTCTTTAGAACTGGAAGCTCTTGTTCAGGGCTTCTACCCAGCCCTTGCTCTTCCCGAAATCAAACATTTCATTTCAATAATTTCATCAAAAGAAAACTACCTTGCTATCAGGCCCACACATAGTCAAATACGTATTTATCCAATGAATCATGATTCATCATCGATTTAGCATTCACCAGACGCATCAATATACACATAGAAAGCAATGATTCTTCCTCTTTCATTAATCATGAAAATTGTACAAAATCAAAACCCTAATCTGTTCTATGTCCTCATCAACTGATTGCTATATTAACGCAACTCTCTTTAAATACCCTCTCAAGTCATCCCTTTGGCTAAGGGATTTGTTTCATGACTCAAATTACATTGACACCTAGCAGATTGAATCTCTTATGCTTATGATTGCTATCTATAAAGAAATTAAACACTTTACAAAAGATTTACAATGGTTTTACAATAAACCCCTCTTTGGGCTAGTGTCAAGACCTTAGGGTGTGACCAAACTTAGAACCTTGAATTGGAAGCTAATGCTCCTACATCAAACTCCCAAAGTAGAAAGAAAACATGACCACCGATCATGTGTCTTCATTCTCTATCTTCCTAGATCCCAGACTTTTGTTTGTTGTTGTTCATAAGCTTTATTGTCATCATTTCTCCTTGGTTGTAACCTTCCAGGATTCCAGACCTTATACTGCAATGCTCCACTGTCTTTACCTTCATCATTCTTCACTTTCAATTCAACCTCACAATGGGCTGTAAACTTCATTCTTCTATAGCTTTTCTTAGGAACTTGTATCAACTCCCATAGTTCATCTAATCCATCTTGCAATTCTGCATTCTGTTGTAAATAATCTTCATTCTCATTACCCTGTAGATGCATTTATGTTTCACATACAAGGATATAAACATCCTTGATCCCTTTTGTACTACTGTGCATCTTTTGAAAGGCATTCATAACACATAATTGTCTCTCCCACTGCTTTATAACAGATCCACTTTCATCAGGATCAACAATCATGCCTTCAATCATCTTAGCAATAACCAATTGCATAAGATCTTCCCTCTTCTTCAACTCTATACTTTCACCTTCAAGCTGTTGGTTGCTCTCTTCATTTTCTGTTTTTTCTTCTACCACCCATACATCCTTAATGTCCTTGAAGACATCTCCCTCCGCAATATTCATTTGATGTTTATTACCTTCAAATTTACCTTCAAGAAGTAAATTACCTTTCAGCTCATTAGTTGCAATAACAGACTCATCCTTCACTTCTCTTATGCTAGCCAATGCATAAGGAACTTGGAAACTAGCATATATATTTGTCTCAATCAAAGCTTGAGATACTTCTTCATCACTGACTGCAATCACATCCTCAGACTCATGTTCCTCCAGCAAATATTCCAGTAACTTATCTTTTACTTGATATTCCTCAAATATTTCACCATGATGTTGATCATCATCTTTAGCATGTCTTTCTTCCTCCTTCTTGACAACCTTCAGTAGTTTTCCTTCATCTCCTTGACTAATTGTAGTAGTCAATTCAGCTTTGGTTAGTCCAATGACTTTCTTTGTTTCAATATGAGACATATCTACCCCATCTTCCTCTTCATTGCTATCCTTCTCTTTGTCACTATTTTGTGACACTTTCATTTGTCTCTCTAGGCTAGCTGAGTCTTTCGCATTCTCCTCTTTTCCTATACATGCTTCAAGAAACTTCATTTCTTCATCAAAATTTAAATCATTTACTTGAGGTCCTAATTCATGCTTTGACTCAAATTCCCTTAACAAATTTTCCAACAACATAATATTTTTATCAACTTCTTCAAGTATTGTATGTGTATGCTTTATATCTTCCTTCTTTTCTTCTTGCTTTTGGCTATCACTATGAGCCACACTTCCTCTGCTTCCAGCTCTATCAGTATGTTGAAAAGCAATTTCTTCCTTCAACTGTGTATGAGCTTCCACTTGAGACCTTGCTATCTCATCCTCCTTCAGAACAGAATTCAGATTTTGTCTCTCCTCTTTCTCTCCTTTGGCATTACCTAAAGATTGTTCATCATCATGGACTATACCTGCAAACATACACAAATGATTAGATTTAAAATCATGAGACCTCTTGGCCTCAGTTGATGCTTCAGTCATCAAGCTTTCTTGTTCCTCTGAACCTTCCACATGGTTCAAAATATCTTCAATAGACCTCTTCTTAACATCTTCATCATTGTCATCCAGCAATGAGCCATGTTATGGTTCAACCACCAAAACTTCTTCTTGATACTCAATTGCTCTGAGTAATCATTCCTTCAGTTGAGAATTCAACTTAAGCTCTTTCTTCTCTTATTTTATGCTTCCATAAGGCATTCCTTCATATATTTCTTTAGTGATGACCACTTCTAGTGGCTGCTCATCCTCAACAGGTTTCCTCTTGACATATTTTGGGTTTGCTTCAATGTCTTGAAAAGACATTACTCCATCTTCTTCAAAATTCGTGATAGCTTTAGATGGTTGTCCTTTTTCATCATCTATATGACCTTCTCTATCACTATCATCTTCATGTTGACATGCATTCTTTGCACATTTCATGGGTTTCTCAACAAACCCCTTATCAACATCTCCTTCTCCAAGAAGTACACTTTGCTTGGGTTCATCTCCCATTTTCTCTTTTGGAGCTTACAACTCCTTTTCTTCTGCATTTTCTTCTATCTGTTTAATATCTCTTTGTTGATCCCTTCTTTCTTCCTTGGTGACAACTTCACTACCTTCAGTACTTGTAGACACACATGAACAAAAACCCTTAGTTTTAAAAACAAGAGACTCTCTTGTCTCCTTAGATGCTCCAAGCATCATTTCCTTATGCTGGCATGAACTTTCCAAACTGTCCGTGAGACTTTTAGAAGACTTCTCATCATTTTCTTCTTCCTCTCCAAGGATTGATCCTTGTTCAGGTTCACACACAAGAACTTTTTTCTCATACTCAACTTCACTGAGTACTACTTTCTTCCACCATGCAAGCAATCTTTTATCCATCTTTTCCTACAGTATGGGCCATTTTACCTTCTTCTTTCTCAAAATCCAACCTTCTCTTTGGTATTATTCACCTTCTTGTAACAACTCCATCAACGCACTGAGTCTCTCCTTGATCTCAACAATCTCTTTGTCAAATCCTTCTTGACTCATCCTCCTCTTCTTTATTCCAATGGATTTGGAATCTTTCTTCATCTTACTGTGACCTTCCATTGAACCCCTTCTATGACTATCAATGGTCATCTTTACCTCTTCATGAGCATTTTCTTAAGCTCTTGTGGACTACACTCTTAGCCTCTGCAGTGAACAAGTCTCTTTCATCTTGCCACAAACACCTCACCAAAACTTCCCTCTAAGATTGGCCTCTTGGTATTTCACTGGTTCTCTCTTCTCATAACCTCTTGAGCATTCAATGCTCCTTCTCGGGATTTCACTTTTGCAATCCCCTTCCTCTTGAGAACCTTACTATTCCCCTTCTTTCCAACCTTCAATTGGAATTTCAATAGCACCTCTTTTGTTGTGGGTTCCTTCTATCACACTTCTCCAACAGAAGTCTATCTTATCTCCTCATTACAATTTCAAAATGTAATCTTCGTCCAGCAGTTACTTTCACTAAACAAATATATCTTTATCAAGATTTAAAAAATACAAAGACCAATAAAACTTACCAATTTCTCAAGCACTCTTCTTGGTTCTGTGACTTTGTCATATTGATTTTTCTTGTCTGCAAAATCCTATTTCCACCTCTACAAGCTCTCATGCTTGTCTGCTTCCTTTATTATCCAGCATCAACAACTCTGTATCTTCACAGTATTACCCAACAAACTGTCGGAACTGTCAAATATCTGTCTGCAAATATTAAAGAACTCATCAATCACCCTTGCAATTTTTCTCCCCGCTATATGCAAGAGTTCTCTTCTTTGCTCTGCAAAACTACTGCTACATGCTTTCTTCCTATATCCTCTCTTCTATTGTTCCCAAGGGAATTCGTGTGCTTTATTCTTTATCTTGGTTCTGATATTCCTCTCCAAAAATATCTTTCTTCTTCCAAAGATCTTAACCCGCTCTGATACCAAAAATGATGGTAAGGGCCCCCTTTACCCTTACCTTGAGGACCTTTCATTCTGTGATTGTGCGCTAATGTCCTTTAGCGCCTTCTCTGTCTCTTGTTGGCAGTAACAACGGTCTACATCTTCCCAACCACGTGACCTCACTATCAATCCTTTAACCACCGTGCTACTCTAAGAGCGATAGGCTATTGCAACCATTCATCGCTCCTCCATTATCCCTCTAAACCCTTTTATCTTTTACTGTTCATATTTGGTGTTTGTTTGAATGGAACCCAAATCAATCGACTAGATCTTGTAGAATGGCTCGTCAAACTTATAAACCATGGTCATTGTTCAATAATCTCGTCGATTGATCTTTATAATAGAACCTACAGTTGATAACTCTGTCACAATCATTCCAGCTCTACCACAACGCAGAAATTAAATTTCTATCACATGAAATTCATAGAAATCTTCGTCTCTGAGTTTTTGCTCTTGCAACCTATAAAACAGACTTGTAAAAAAAAGCCTCTCGTCTTCATCCCACAGTCTTACACAACTAGACTGATTCTTATCGAATTCTCTTAAGTCTTTGACAGAATTCTACAAAAATTAGAACCTTATGTAGGTTCTACCCAATTCTTTTCATTATCAAGATTAGATATGCATGCACACAAGCATATATAAAAATCATTCATCCAGTTAGCCTGGTTCATTATCAAGATTTATGCAAAATTAAGCTATCCTTCATTACTAACATCCATATAAAACTCAGATACATTACACACAGATAGTATCATAGAAAAACACACATCCATTGATTTTACCAGGTCGTCGGCTCCTTCCAATACACAACCACCATTCACACGAACTCAAACTCTGAAACTCTCGTATCATTGACGAGCTCGAACCCCTTTCACATGTTCTTTTCTTTCGTACCCCGACAGTGACTATAGGGATACTCTGCAGCTTCATTCATACTTCAACCCAGATATCTAAATCTAATGTTCCTCATTAATGTTGGAATATTTTATATTCATTGGAAGGTAATAATGTCTTTTTATTATGTCGGAAGATATCCACAATCTTATGTAAAAGAGTAATACATTATATCTCATATTCATTATGGTAAAACATACTCTTGATATTCATTATTATATAAATAGATGTTATTATGGAGAATTATATTATCCCACATGTAATATGTGAGAGTAATTCTTCCTCATCTCTTGGTATATAATAGAGTCAAGGGAGTCTCTCACATTCATCCTTTTGTGAGGATCATTCATCCATTGTGGATCATATTGTATTGGGGTTATTGACATTGCTCTTTGTAAGCTTGAGGGAGATATTCTGGAGATAATAGAAGACTACCTTCCTGTGGACATAGCCCAATTGGGTGAACCACGTATATCTAGTGTATTATTTTCTCTTGTTCTATTTTTGTTCTTATTTACAGTGATATGTTATTGTTTGCATAGATAGGTAAGCTAGTTTTGTTAGATCCATATCTCTGACATGGTATCAGAGATTGTTGCTATGATCTAGCACCTTCTATTGCTTTCAAACAATATTTTATCATTTGGGCATTGATTATTTCTTGTAGATTTGCTTTCTATCTGGTATCCATTAGGCTTCTCTTCAGATCTAGGTATATTTCTGCAGTTTTTTAATTTCTAACCCTAACCTTGTTGTGTAGATTTTTGCAGAAATTTTTCAAGGGTTTCTTGATGTTGTTTTTGTAGATCTATATGATTTTTTTATTCTCCTTGAGGAGATCTATCTTCCGGTTGTCAAAACGGCAATTTTTGTCCAAGTTTGGTAGACTTTGTGCAGGTTTCTGTCTTCGGTAGATTCGGCACTGTTTTCGGCCTCATAACTCGGTCATTTTTTATCAGATTTTTTTATTATAACCTGTTTTTGGAACTAAAAAAACTGTTCTGAATCCACTTTTGTGGACATAACAGAATTATGGGCCTTTCGGTTTCCAAAACGGCAACTTTCGTCCAAGTTTGGTAGACTTTGTGCAGGTTTCCGTTTTCAACAGATTCGCCACTGTTTTTGGCCTCATAACTCGATCAATTTTTATCGAAATTTTTATTATAACCTGTTTCTGGAATTGGAAAATTTGTTCTGGATCCACCTTCATGGACATAACAAAAGTATGGGAAATTCTGGGCACTCAATCCAAGGGTTGTAAGTAAAAGTTTATCTTTCATTTTCTAAATGTGTTTTTGCAGATTCAAATTAGTACGGTAAAGTATTTAAGTTTTCTGTTATTCATCTTTTTGCATTAAGGTTTTGCTTCTAATCATGTTTACTAAGAGATTATTTCTTATTCTTGATATCTATTTGTCTCACCTTTCTATATGGAAACATTGGCATCTTTTAAGGGAATGGATCTCTAGTATTTTGTCATGATGATAGCTATAAACCATCTAATGCTTAATATTTTTAACAAGATACTTAATAACTAATTTGTTCTTTTTTGTTTAATCATATTGATTTATAATCATGTCATGTTTATAAAAGCAATTTTATAAGAACAATCTCATATGTGTTATCATGTGATCATTATTTGCTTTATTTATATGTTATTGCTGACCTTTGTGTAAAAGCAATTCCATTGTTTTATAAGTAATATCTTTATGATCATTATCTGCTCTTGCTAATTAATTTCTTGAGTAAAGTTAATTTTTGAATCTATGTGATATCATAATTTTTTGACTTGTCATAAGTTCTTTAATTGGGATATAGTTTCTTTCTCATGTATTGCATAATATTGTATCTAGTTCCTGTGCTATTTGTCTCTAGCATTCCTATACGGAAGCATTGACATGTATTGTTTGTCTCTAACATTCCTATATAGAAGCATTGACATTTCCAGGGCATTTCATCTCTTGCATATTTACATAGTGTTAACAAGAAATGAACCCATGACTAAGACCATTTGTGACTTGTCATTTCATAATTTATAAGTGATATCATGTGTTGATCATAATTTGCTATATGTTGATCATATTAAACATTTTGATTTATATATCTCATGTCATGTTTATTTCGATCGTCTTTTATTCAATATTTATATGGATTTGAGAAATCTTATAATCTTGAAATATTTATCATGAGCACCTTGTTCTTGTTGTAATGGGATTTATATTCTTATGATTGCATAGGTTATCTTGTTCTTACTTGTCTCTAATGTTCCTATATAGAAGCATTGACATGTGTTTCTTGTCTCTAACATTCATATATGGAAGCATTGACATGTTTAGGGCATTCACCTCTTGCATATTAACATCATACTAATAAGAAATGCACCTATGCTTAAGATTAGTTGCTTGATGACTATATTTTCATATATTTAAGTGAAATCTTGGGCTCACTATTTATATGTTGTGGCTGACACTTAATGTGTAAAAGTAACTTCATTTTCCTTAATGAGCAAGTTAATCTTTTATTTGATCATATTATGTTGCCATATTTTTATATGATGTTTGCTTACCTTTGGTGTATAAGCATTTTCATTTATGTATGAGCACCTATATTTTATGATCTTTATATGCTTTAATCTTGGAAGTTCTTGTGTAGATCAGTTTTATGTTTAGACTTTCACCTTTTTCCAGAAATAATGAAGCACCATCTTCTACTATTAAAGTCATGATGTTCATCTGTATGATATCATTTTCGATGTGTAGACCATTGGGGTCTTGCTCCTTCGATGTTTGAGGTCTTCTACATATATTTCTATTTGCACCTTGATTGGAAAAATGTCTGCTATCTGCATGTGTATTGGCCATCTGGGTATTTTTGTACACTATTGGCCACATGTTCTGTTGTATCAACTGTCAGAAGGTATTTGTACACTGGTGTGGATGTTATATTACAGTTCTGCAAGTATCAATTATGGTTGTGATGATTCTTGTGGTGATCTAGGCATCTTGTGGATCTAGTAGCCATGTTGGATTCTCTTTAGATCTAGGCACCTTGTTGTTGGATTGCATCACATGTTCTCGACATCTTGTGGATCTAGTAGCCATGTTGGCTTCTCTTTAGATCTAGGAATCTTGTTGGTATTTCATCGTACAACCTGGTTCATGTGCAATTTCATGATTCAATGAGAAGCGGTTGTTCTTCATCAAATTCCATTCGTCGAAGTGTTCTTCTTATTTGCAGATTTGGTTCTTCTGGAAGTTGTCATCAAGGGGGAGCAGTAATGACTCCTTCCTTCCTTGTTAGTGGGATTTTCTCCCAGCCGTTATTAAGGGGGAGTGTTGGAATATTTTATATTCCTTGGAAGGTAATAATGTCTTTGTATTATGTCGAAATATATCCACAATCTTATGTAAAAGAGTAATACATTATATCCCATATTCATTATAGTAAAATATACTCTTGATATTCATTATTATATAAAGAGATGTTATTATGGAGAATTATATTATCCCACATGTAATATGTGAGAGTAATTCCTCCTCATCTCTTGGTATATAATAGAGTCAAGGGAGTCTCTCATATTCATCCTTTTGTGAGGATCATTCATTCGTGGATCATTCATCCATTGTGGATCATTTTGTATTGGGGTTATTGACATTGCTCTATGTAAGCTTGAGGGAAATATTCTGGAGATAATAGAAGACTACCTTCCTGTGGAAGTAGCCCAATTGGGTGAATCACGTATATCTGGTGTACTCTTTTCTCTTGTTCTCTTTCTGTTCTTATTTACAGTGATATGTTATTGTTTGCATAGATAGGTAAGCTAGTTTAGTTAGATCCATATCTATGACAATTAAAACTGTCCCAAATGTCTGTTGCAGCAACGCAATACAAGGATGTTCTCAACACAAATGCCATCAATGTAATCTTAGAAACTCTTCCCTTAAATTGATTCCACTATCGATTTCCCCAAGGGATCATTCCTACTTCTTTAGAACTGGAATCTCTTGTTCAGGGCTTCTACCGAGCCCTTTTCTCTTCACGAAAAGAAACATTTCATTTAAATAATTTCATCAAAGGAAAACTACCCTGCTATCAGGCCCACACAAATTCAAATATAGATTTATCCAATGAATCATGATTCATCACTAATTTAGCATTCACCAGACGCATCAATATACACACAGAAAGCGATGATTCTTCCTCTTTCATTAATCATGAAAAATGTACAAAATCAAAACCCTAATCGATTTTATGTCCTCATCAACTGATTGCTATATTAACGCAACTCTCTTTAAATACCCTATCGAGTCATCCCTTTGGCTAAGGGATTTGTTTCATGACTCAACTTACATTGACACTTAGCAGATTGAATCTCATATGCTTATGATTGTTATCTATAAAGAAATTAAACACTTTACAAAATATTTACAATGGTTTTACAATAAAACCCTCTTTGGGATAGTGTCAAGACCTTAGGGTGTGACCAAACTTAGAACCTTGACTTGGAAGCTAATGCTCCTACATCATTTTACAGGGGATAGTGATTTCCCAAATTAGAATATAGCATGTTGAAATGTAAGAATATTGGACCTTGTTGGATTCACAAAAGGTTATAATGACTAGTAGGGAAATAATTCAAATTTTACAGTTGTGGATAAATTTCCAATATGGATCGATTTATACAGAGTAAACAAAACTAATGATGCTAATGTGATGGAATCATTTTCAAAATGTGAAACTGCATGTTTTTCATGAGACCGTCATATTTGACATAGATGCTAAAATCCTTAGTAATTGTTTGAGAACATTGTGGAATATGGACATAACGTTGTAATTCAAATTACCCTGGCATCACAAAGTCAAGGGGGAAACAAAAGTTGTAAAATTAGATGTCATGCAATTCGTTGTGGTGTTTGGTTGGATAAGCTCAAGCTCTTAAATATGGTATTACCTCAAGGGATTTTTTCATATGATAGTTCAATGAATCAAGCAACAAAATTTGTGTCATTTAAATTGGTATGCAAAAGGACCCCACATCAAGTTGTCGACCTAGTCAATTTACCAATCAAATGGAAGTGTTATGATGATGCAAAAACATTCATTAAGCATATGCACTAATTTCAAAATCAAGTCAAATCATAGTTGTAAAAGGGCATTGGAAAGTATAAAAGCATGCAAATACAAGACATCTGAGGAAGGCGATTTTGTTATGGTGTTTTAGAAGGGATAGTGATTTCCCAAAGTAGAATATATCATGTTGAAATATAATAATATTGGACCTTATAGGATTCACAAAATGTTATAATGACTACTTGGAAACAATTCAATTTTTACAGTTGTGGATATATTTTCCAAGATGGCTCATTTTAAACACAGTAAAAAAAACAATGATGCTAAAGTGATGGAATTATTTTCAAATTTTGAAACTACATGCTTTTCCTAAAGCCATCATATTTTACATAGATATAACTAGAACCATAAGTCATTTTTTTAGAACATTGTGGAAAATTACCGAAATTTTATAATTCAATTTACCCTATCATGACAAATTCAAGGGGCAAACAAAAGTGCAAAAGTAGTAAAATTGGGCATCATGCACTTTGTTGTGGCGTTTGGTTGGAGATACCCAAGCTCTGAAATATGGTATTAGATCAATGGTAATTTGCATACAGAAATTCAATGAATCAAGCAACAAGATTTGTGTCATTTAAACTAGCATGGAAAAGAACCCCAAAGCAAGTTGTATTACCCTTGGTTAAGACCCCTGAACTGATCCTAAGTACAATGTGAATATTATTATGTTATGCCTGAAAGGCGAGACAATTGCACATTCCAACATTATAATAATAAAAATTATAACTGGCTATGGTTGAGGCAGAACGTTGAAAGATCGGGGACTCATGTATTCACCAGAGTCAGCAAAGGGGTTAAAATGCCTTAAGTGGGGAAACCTTTACTATGACCCTTTTATACTCCTGTGTCCCTAAAAATATACCCAAAGTTTTGGCTAAGTCATAATTCCATAAAAATGACTTAAGTATTAGGTTTAAATATTAATTAAGTGATTATGTGTTTTAATTAAATGGCTGGGAAAGCCCACGTGTTTTTCTAGTTTGCATGCAGAGACTTTTGCATGCAAGGAAAAGGTGGGTATGTGTCATTCTACGCAGTGTGTGGAAGAAAATTGATCGGTGGGAAAGGAATTACCTTGCTTGGGTGTGTCTGAGAGAACAGGGCAGGGAAAATTTTATCTGAGAATGAAAATTGATACGAATCCCTCAACCTGTGACAAATTGTTGATAATTTTCTACTGAAATCCTGTCTATTTTGTCTATGTTCATTCCAGTGAAGTGGAAAATGGTGTAAGCATCTAATTTGATGGATTTCTAAGCACAGATGGTAGTGATGGGTTTCACTATTGTGCAGTCAGAAAGAAATCAAGGAGGTTAAGTTTACTATTGGCATGGAATTGGATTCAACCCAATCTTCTGATTTCCAAGTGTTAATCCTGGAATATTCTGAGAATTAGAGAGGTGTCTCTTTGTGACTGCATGAGTCTCAACTCGGGGGTGACATTTTGCTGAGAGATAGATGAGAAAAAACACCTACGGTTGGGTGGAGTGTGCCTCACACAAAGTCAGTTCCCCATTTCAAGTGTTTTCAGATAAGTTTTTATTTCTCAATTTAGTTTAATTGATGGATGACAAAGAAAATTGCATGTTTTAAATTCATGAGATGTTTGTTGAATTCATGTACATGGAATTGACATTGGTTTATTTCTGCAATTTATTTGCTTTCTGGTTAAAATTTTGGGTTTTATTTTCCATAAGGAATTAAATTGTGCACTCCTGAGATTTAATAATTGTTGCGTGCACAAATTGATTGTTTCAATTTGAGTATTAAAAATTATCGCATATGAATTAAAGATGAAATTCATGTGTAGCTCAATTAAATTTCTTGTGCATGTAAATGGCGTGAATTTTCATTCCTCCATATACTTGTAAATAATCCCTAATTTGCAGGGCTCTAAATTTCATGATACCAATCCTTAAGTCAAAGTTAAGACTGGGAAATTAATTGTTTACTGTGCACTGCTCAAACTATTATTGTTTAATAATTAAATTGAAATATTCATAAATTTTAACTATTATTGCGCAATAAATAGTAAATAGACATTTCTTTCTTAATGAGTAATTGACTTAGTCATGGAATGGTTTACTACGCATAATACAAGTCATTAAGAAAAAAATGAAATATATGCAAAACAATGGATTATTGATGGATTATTGCGCATATCTCAATTCATTAAGGAAAATAAAATATTTATAAAGTGATTATTTTATGTCCAAAGTGTGAACCATGAACTATGGTTGTTTATTAAATAATTAACAACTATTAAACGTTGTTATTTAAGCTTAGCATGAATGGTATCATGGTTTTGGAAAACCACGGGCTGAAATTATAAACCACAAAAAAGTAATACGTGGTAATTGCATTAAGACACACATAATTAACATTTTTATTTAATTGGTAAAATGAAAACAAACACCATGTATTAAGGATTAACTAATATGCCTTGTAATGAATGGTATTTAAAAACAACAGGTTGATTTGCAAACCCCGTGCCATTGGTATTACGTTGTAAAATTTATATGAATTGGAAATGTTTTTAATTGTATCATTTTCAACATATAAAAACATTTTTCCTAGCACAGATCTTACTATGCAGTTTTACTGCACATGTAGATTTTACACTATGCAGCTCCTCATTGTGCCCAGAAAGTTTAAATGGATATTGGTCAAATGATATGGAAATAAAGTTATAATTTCCTTGTTCCATTTATGTGTGCAAGTTTTACTATGCAAATAGTTTTACAGATCTTAGTGCAAAGTTTATTTATAACTTATATTATGAATATGATTATTTAAGTTTTTCTTATCATAATAATAAGAAAAATGCATACCATGAAGGTTGTAATTGCTAGTCTAATAAACCTAGTTGTTCATTAGTGTGCAATTCATAATAGTGTTTTATTGGGCGGTTTATTGTACCGTTTTACTGCGTAGTTTTAGTAAAATGATTTACTGGAAAAGTTGGTCAAGTATTAATTTATCATGGGTCCATTATAAGGTATTTCTAATGGGAAATATTTATTATGTGAATTAATGGTGAAGTGGAAATTAGAATTGATAAATGTGTGACATATAAATAAATTAAGCTTCCCCTAAAAGATCTATTTAATATGTTTTTTCTACCCATTGTCGTGAATTAGCTTAAATAATGCATTTGAACATTATGCATGTAATACTTTAAAAAAAATATTATGATGTGTATTAAGTTAATGTGACACTAGGTGTGTTACATATTTGTATCAGAGCTGAGGATACAGCTCTTGAACCTTTGGGATTCCATTTTATTTCTCTGAAATGAATGTTTGCATGTTTACAGATAAAATATATATGCATATGAACTAACAATCATGGATGATTTCTCAGATTGCTAGTGACAACACAATTTTCATACCACTGTAATTGCAGATTGCCAGAGTATTAGGCAAGCAATATTAAAATAAATGGCATAAGAGCCTGCATTATCCAACTTTGTTGAGGAAGTTGGTATGGATGTTCAAAGAACTGAATCCAATTTTCACCGGACTGAGAGGGGAACAATTGAAGTGTTCCAAACCTTGAAGGACATACAATTTGGGAATGGAAAAATTTTACAGAGCTTAGAACAACAAAACCAAATAAATCAGCAAGTGATGCAAAATCTGGTACAGTTACAAAATCATATGCAACCAATGTCTTCCATTGTAAGAAGGGAAGAAGAGGAATCAATGAACAGAGAATTTCTCGATAGATATCAACATTCCAGAGATAAAGATGAAGGCAAAAAGGGGTTGCATTTCCACTATCAAACAGTTGAAATTCATCATGGAAATGAGACGCCTGGAAATCCAACATGATACTCATTCCAGAAGGCATCAGAAGAGAAAACATGATGGAAATCTATTATAGGGTGAACTCAGGAAAATTAAACCTCCCACTTTCGATGGGGAAAAATATGGAGAAATTGCATAAATGTGGCTTCTAGAAATGAAGAAATATTTGCAATTACATGAATATTCTGATAATCAAGAAGCTCGTATTGCTATATATAATATTCACGGAAAAGCTTACAGGTGGTGGAAGGATCTGAAGCGGGTAGAAAATATGGATGAAAGGAAATTTTCATGGAAAATATTT
This sequence comes from Larix kaempferi, assembly GCA_027924585.1. NCBI lineage: Eukaryota > Viridiplantae > Streptophyta > Pinopsida > Pinales > Pinaceae > Larix > Larix kaempferi. Next base: position 12,441,378 of record BSBM01000797.1, read on the forward strand.
CAAAGATATTTCAAGCATGAATACTTTTCCCAGCAATACTATGATAAGAAGATGCAAGAGTTCTTCGAACTCGGAATAGGAAATATGACTATGGAAGAATATGAGAAAATATTCCTAGAATTACTATGATATGTTGAATTTATTCCGGATGAAAAGGTTAATATTCAATTATTTATCGTTGGCTTACCATCGTTCTACAAGGACCGGATAGTTTATGATGAACATCACACTTTGAATGAATGCATTAGGAAAGCTAAATGTTTGTATGAGCAAGGTAAAAGCAGGCAAGATGTGCGCAAAGTTTGGAAGGGTAAACTGAAAGATAAGCAGGACCAAAGGAAAAAGGGGTTTAAGCCTCTTGGTGTTAAACAAGATTTGTTTAATTCTTTCAAACAACCAAATTTGAAAGGTGAATTAAGGGTGATTGAGTATACAAGACAAAAGAAACCATTCAAAGTTAAATGTTGGAAATGTTGAGGTGACCACTACCTCAGTAATTGTTTTGGAAGGAAAAATAAATTTGTTGGTATGTATAATGTGCAAGAAGCTTGCAGTGGGAGATGTTTCTAGAAGTATTCCTCGCATATATGCAACTTTGGATAATTGTCAGGAAGACCACCAGTCATCAATGATTGAAATTGAAGGTAAGATAAATGATTTGTCAATTTCAATTTTAATTGATTACGGAGCTTCTTACAGTTATGTAAATATTAATATGGTTGAAAGATGCAATTTAGTAAGCTGTAAGTTGCCTAAGCATAGAATGGTACAATTGGCTACTGGAATGAAAATAGAATTACTTCCATGGTTAAAGTTTATTGTTTGGAAATGAATAGGTGTGATACTAAAGTTGATTTGGATATAATTCCTCTCGGTTCTTATGATGTGTTGATTGGAATGGATTGGTTGGATAACCATTTTGCATTTTTGGAATTTCATAACAAAATCATTACTTGCTTGGATGAGAACAAGAATACAGTTCAGGTAAATGGAATTCTAAGACCAATTTCCATAAGACAAATTTCAGCCATGCAGATGAAGAATTTTTTTAGAAAGGGGTGCTAGTTGTATCATTATATACATGTGGAAGAAATGAAAACTAGAAAAGAACCAAACCTTAATGAACAACCAGTGTTGAAAGAATTTGAGGATGTGTTCCAAGATGTACCCGGGTTTCCACCAAAGTGGGACATTGAATTTACAATTGATTTGGTGCCTGGAGTTGTGCCAACATCAAAATCTCCTTATAGAATGAGTACCCCGCAGCTGAGGGATTTGCATATGCAACTGGAAGAGTTATTAAAGAAGGGTTATATATGGCCGAGCATGTCACATTGGGGAGCATCAACTCTATTTGTAAGAAAGAAATATGGCGTGACTAAGATTGTTTGTGGATTATAGACAACTGAATAAAACTACAATAAAGAACATGTATCCATTACCGAGGATTGATGATCTCTTTGATCATTTGAGAGGTGAAAAATTATTTTCCAAGATCGATTTGAGATCTGGGTATCACCAAGTGCGCATAGAAGATGAGGGCATCAGCAAAACAATGTTTAAAACTAGATACGGGCATTATGAATATACAGTATTTCCTTTTGGACTGACAAATGCCCCAATCACATTCATGTGTCTAATGAATGGCGTGTTTAAAGAATTTTTGGATAAGTTCTTTATAGTGTTCCTGGATGATATTTTGGTGTATTCCAAATCTGAGGAAGAGCATGAAGAGCATCTTCAGATTACCTTACAAATCCTGAGAGAAAATCAACTATATGCCAAACTTAGCAAATGTTCATTCTATCATAAGAAAGAATTGTATTTGGGTCACATCATCTCTGAGGAGGGTGTAGCAGTGGACCCAATGAAAATAAAATCCATACAAGAATGGCCTACTCAGAAAAGTGTCACGGAAGTAAGATCATTTATGGTGTTTGCAGGCTATTACCGAAGGTTCATAGAATCTTTATCTCGGATTGCAAATCCGATTACATCTTTAAAAAAGAAGAATGTGAATTTCAGCTGGAACCAAAAGTGTGAAGACAACTTCAAACTCTTGAAAGAATTACTCACATGTGCTCCAATATTAAAAATTTCGGATCGAGACAAAGAGTATGTTGTATGTACAGATGCATTTCTAGAAGGATTCGGTGGATTTTTTATGCAAGATGGGCATGTGATTCGTTATGAATCACGAAAGCTAAAGGAACATGAAAAAAACTATGCTACTCATGATCTAGATTTAGCTGCTATAGTTCATGCACTCCGGATGTGGAGGCAGTATATCATGGGGAACGGATTTAAGTTAAATATGGATCATCATAGTCTGAAATATTTATTTGAACGGGCCCACTTGAATGCAAGACAGGCCATATGGACTGAATTTATGAGTGAATTCAATTTTGAAATCGAGTAAATAAAGGGAAAAGAGAACCGAGTGGCGGATGCAATTAGTAGAAGAAGTCAAATAATGCAAATTTCAGTTATCAACAATTGGAAATATGATTTAAAAATCAGGTTACAGGAGCCACTAAAAGCAAATGATCATTATTTGCAAGTGGTGGAAGCGTTGCAAACAAGCAATGGACCATTAAAATTTTCAAAATATGGATTGGATGAAGATGGAATTCTTCAATTTAATGACAGAATTTATATACCAGTTGAAAGTGAATTGAAGAAAAATATATTACATGAAACACATAATGTGCCTAATGCAGGTCATCCTGGATACCAGAATATGTTGACAGCAATTAAGAAATAATATTGTTGGCCAGGCATGAAGAAAGAAGTGGACAGATTTAGTGCTCAATGCTTAGAATGTCAAAGAGTAAAAGCATAACATAAACACCCTGTTGGTCTACTCAATCCATTGTCAGTACTAGAATGGAAGTGGGATGTGGTAACCATTGATTTAATTACAAAGTTACCTAGAACACTAAAGCAACACGACTCCATTATGGTAGTGGTTTAAAAATTGTCAAAGTCATCCCATTTTGTTCCGGTGCAGTCAACATTTAAAGTAGCTAAAATCACAGAAATTTATATGAGGTAAATTTCCAGGTTGCATGGTATTTCAAAAGAAATAGTTTCATATCGAGATCCAAAGTTCACTTTGAACTTTTGGAAGGGGTTGTTCAAAGAATTTGGGACCAAACTCAATTTTAGTACAGCTTATCATCCATAGACGGATGGATAGACTGAGCGAGTAAATCAAATCATTGAGGACATGCTCGGAATGTATATAATGGACAAACCCAGTAAATGGAAAGATTACATGTACTTAGTGGAATTTTTCTACAATAACGATTACAAAGCATCATTGAAGATGAGTCCATTTGAAGCATTATATGGTAGAAAATGTAATGTTCTCGTGAATTGGGACAAACCAGTGGATAGAATAATAGTTGGACCATAAATTCTTTAGGATATGGAACAGTAGGTCACCAAAATCAAGCATAACTTGAAGGTAGCTCAAGATCGTCAGAAGAGTTGTGCAGATAAAAATAGAACACATAGAGAGTTTCAAGTTGGGGACAAAAAGTTCCTAAAGGTCAGAGGCAGAAAAAGTTCATTGTAGTTGGGTAACTGCAAGAAGTTGGCTGCCATATTTTGTGGACCTTTTGAGATCCTAAACAGAATTGGATCAGTAGCCTATGAGCTAGCTCTACCTACTATAGTTAATGTGCACAATGTTTTTCATGTTTCATTATTGAAAAATTATGTTTATGATTCTAATCACATACTTCATTAGTGTGTGGTACAGGTGGAACCCGAAGGGGAAATCCAAGTACATTCAGTTTGCATATTAGACAGAAGAGTCAAGACACTCAGGAACAGGGTCATAGGACAGGTAAAATTCCAATGGACCCATTACAGTCCTGAAGAAGCGACTCAGTAATTTGAAGATGAGATGCGAGAAGAATATCCCCATCTATTTTGAAGATTGTACTTATGTAATTATATCTGAAAATTTTTCCCGGATGCGGATGACAACTCCAGCCATGTGACACGAGAGTCCAACCATAGGACACTTGTACACAGGATTACGCCATGCAGCAGTGATGAGATCAGCCAAGGTTCACAGGCGATGTCAAGTCATGGGGCTCTTTAATTATCCTGCCCTCGATGTCGCCTCAACCAGCCTGGATACCATTGACATGGCTCTCCGGCGTATGAAGTTCAGGATGCCAACTAACTGGCTTATCTGTCCACCTTACAACACTATGTCTCGTCCCTCTGCACTGCGCATTCGCAATCTCATCGTTCTACTCCAGGCCCCTCCTGCTCCTAACGCTCTTGTTTTTCAGTACCTGCAACACCCTTACATTGGCTTCCATGGGCCAACCAAAAGGAGCCAAGAGAAAATAGAAAGATGAAGCTCAGGAGACAGAGCAAACTAGGAAGGGATACGGTGCTAAGGTCTCTATTCCATTCCGCTTACTTGTAGACAACTGGGAGGCAAGGATCATTGCGGACAATCTCTCCAACAGGACTCGTGAACAACCCCGGGATCCCTACTGGCTTGTGAAGAACATGTTGGGACAGCTTATGGAGGACATGCTGACAAATTAGGCCACTACTCGTCATGCCACCCAAATCTTATGAGCTACACTGTCAAACATGGCAGCCACCCTCAGCAGCCTGGAGAATACTCTCAGCTGGGGCGCTTATGCCCCCAATCATCACTTCTATCGTGGCCTTCATCCTGGAAGCAATGTACTAGGCGCAACCTCTTCTGTTGTCATATTTGAGGCCACCCTTGGCACTCTAGCCACCCCACTTGGAATGGATTGGATCAACCCAGGGGGAAAAGAACCAGTCATGACTCATAGCAAAGTGCCAGACCCTCAGAAGGGAAAGGAACATCCACACTCCTCCTTCCCCATCCCTTCCACCTTGGCCCTGATTCTCATCAAGCGTACACGCAATGAACCGACTGGATTTTTTCCTGTTCCTAGGAAGACCGTGCCCATGCCGGTCAAGCTCCCTGCTCATGCCACTCGGCCTCCAGTGAAGACTACTCTGCCACCCGTGAAAGCTACTCCGCCACCTGGGAAAGCTGCTCCAACACCTACAAGGATGATAAGGACAATGACTGCTACAGTTGTCCCATTCTAGAGGAGACTCCTTCAGACGCAGAAGGCCCTTCAGCGACTGGTTAAGGAGGTTTTTTAGAAGTCTCTCTCAAGATTTTTGTTTGTCTTTGATTTGCATATGACTACCAGTTTTCTTCATGCCTCCATGGCTATGACCACTCTTCATATTTACCCTGGTCTCCCTAGTATGGGCAAGGTCTTTTTGTATATTTTGAATTTGAACCTCCACGACTCTACTGATTTCCATGGCTGTCATCTCAGGATAAGACCACCGCATACTGTATTCTCTATTGTATCTTTATCTTTACTTGTTTAATAGAATTTTGCAGCTTTACAAAAAAAAAAATCATGTATTTTTGGACAAAGATAGCACCGAGTACAATGTTGAATTTAACGAGGAGGGGATTGTAATACCCCTGGTTACGACCCCTAAACTGATCCTAAGTACAATGTGAATATTATTATGTAATGCATGAAAGGCGAGACAATTGTAGATTCTGACATTATAATAATAAAAATTATAACCAGTTGTGGCTGAGGCAGAACGCTGAAAGATCGAAGACTCATGTATTCACTAGAGTCATCAAGGGGGTTAAAATGCCTTAGGTGGGGAAACCTTTTCTATGACCCTTTTATAATCCTATGTCCCTAAAAAATACCCAAAGTTTTGGTTAAGTCATAATTCCATAAAAATGACTTAAGTCTTAGGTTTAAATATTAATTAAGTGATTATATGTTTTAATTAAATGGTTGGGAGAGACCACGTGTTTTTCCAGCTTGCATGCAAAGACTTATGCATCCAAGGAAAGGTGAGTGTGTGCCATTCTGCGCAGTGTGTGGAAGAAAACTGATCGATGGGAAAGGAATTACCATGCATGGATGTGTCTGAGAGAACAAGGCAGGGAAATTTTTATCTGAGAATGAAAATTGATACGAATCCCTCAACATGTGAGATCAATTGTTGATAATTTTATGCTAAAATACTGTCCATTTTGTCTCTGGTCATTGCAGTGAAGTGGGAAATGGTGTAAGTAGCTAACTTGATGGATTTCTAAGCACAGATGGTAGTGATGGGTTTCACTATTGTGCAATCAGAAAGAAATCAAGGAGGTTAAGTTCACTATTTGGCATGGAATTGGATTCAAACCAATTTTCCGATTGCCAAGTGTTAATCCTAGAAGAGTCTGGGAATTGGAGAGGTGTCTCTTGGTGAATACATGAGTCTCAAATCGGGGGTGGCATTTTACTGAGAGATAGATGAGCAAAATCACCTACGGTTGGGTGTAGCGTGCCTCACACACAGCTAGTTGCCCATTTCAAGTGTTTTCAATAAGTTTTTATTTCTCAATTTAGTTTAATTGATGAATGATAAAGAAAATTACGTGTTTTAAATTCATTAGATGTTTGTTGAATTCTTGTACATGGAATTGACACAGGTTTATTTATGTAATTTATTTGTTTTCTAGTTAAAATTATGGGTTTTATTTTCCGTAACGAATTAAATTATGCATTCCTGAGATTTAATGATTGTTGCGCGCACAAATTGATCATTTCAATTTGAGTATTGAAAATTACTGCATATGAATTAAAGATGGCATTCATGTGTCGCTCAATTAAATTTCATGTGCATGGAATTGGTGTGAATTTTCATTCCGTCATATACTTGTAAATAATCCAAAATTTGTAGGGTTGAATCTAAATTTCATGAATACCAATCCTTAAGTCAAATTTAAGACTGGGAAATTAATTGTTTAATGCGCAATGCTCAAACTATTACTGTTTAATAATTAAATTGAAATATTCATATAGTTTAACAATTCCTGCGCAGTAAATAGACCTTTCTTTCTTAATGAGTAATTGACTTAGCCATGGAATGGTTTACTACACATAGGTCATTAAGAAAAAAATGAAATATATGCAAAACAATGGATTATTACGCAGATCTCAATTCATTAACGAAAATAAAATATTTATAAAGTGATTATTTTCTGCCCAAAGTGGGAACCATGAACTGTGGTTGTTTATTAAATAAATAAGAAGATAATTAACAACTATTAAAGGTTGTTATTTAAGCTTAGCATGAATGGTATCATGGTTTTGGAAAACCACAGGCTGAAAGTATAAACCACAAGAAAGTAATATGTTGTAATTGCATTAAGATGCACATAATTAACATTTGTACTTAATTGGTAAAATGAAAACAAATACCATGTGTTAAGGCTTAACCAATATGCCTTGTAATCAATGGTTTTTAAAAACAACGGGATGATTTGCTTGTTCAAGAAAGGTTAAACCATATGTTAAGGTTTAAATTAGCCTTGTTTACTTTACCAAAAACCCCGTCCCAATATTGATTGATATAAGTTGTAAAATTTATATGAATTGGAAATGTTTGTAATTGTATTAGCACAAAACTTACTGCACATGTAGGTTTTACTACACAGTTCCTTATTGTGCTCTAAATTTTAAGTTGGATTATTGTTGTTGGGTTGCATGGGAAAAACATAGGTTGAACTATTGGGAATTCAATAATGCCTAGTTCTTACAGCGCAGGTAGTTTTTATTGCAGATCTTAGTGCAAAGTTTATTTATAACTATGTTATGAATATGATTATACCATGAAAGTTGTAATTGCTAGTCTAATAAACCTAGCTGCTCATTAGTGCGCAATTCATAATAGTGTTTTATTGCGTGGTTTGTTTTACTGCACAGTTTTTAATAGAATATTTATTGCACAGTTTTAGTGAAAGGATTTACTAGAAAAGTTGGTCAATTATTAATTTATCATGGGTCCATTATAAGGTATTTTTAATGGGAAATATTTATTGCGTGAATTAATGGTGAAGTAGAAATTAGAATTGATAAATGTGTGACATATAAATAAATTAAGCTTCCGCTAAAAGATCTAATTTAATATGTTTTTGCTATGCATTGTCGCGCATTAGCTTAAATTATGCATGTAATACTTTGAAAAAAAATATTATGATGTGTGTTAAGTTAATATGACACTAGGTATGTTACACAAGTTGTGGACCTAGTCAATTTACCAATCAAAGGGATGTGCGGTGATGACGCAAATGCATTCACTGAGCAAATGTGCCAATTGCAAAATCAAGTCAAGCATAATTGGAAAAGGGCATTTGAAAGAATAAAAGTATGCAAACTTAAGGCATTTGAGGAAGGTGATTTGATTATGGTGTTTTAGAGGGGATAGTTACTTCCCAAAGTAGAATATAGCATTTGAAATATAAGAATATTGGACCTTGTAGGATTCACAAAATGTTATAATGACCAATAGGGAAACAATTCAATTTTTACAGTTGTGGATAGTTTTTCCAAGATAGCTCATTTTATGCAGAGTAAAAAAAAACAATGACACTAATGTGATGGAATCATTTTTAAATTATGACACTACATGCTTTTCCAAATACCATCATATTTGACATAGATACTAGAACCCTGAGTCATTTTTTGAGAACGTTGTGGAATATGGCCACAATGTTGTAATTCAATTTACCCTACCATCATAAAATCAAGGGGCAAACAAAGTTGTAAAATTGGGCGTTATGCAATTGTTGTTGTGTTTGAATGGAGAATCTCAAGCTCTAAAATATGTTATTAGAAGGGTATTTGCATATAATAGTTCACTGAATCAAGCAAGAAAAATTGTCATTTAAAGTGGTACACAATAGAACCCCAAAACAAGTTGTGGGCCTAGTCAATTTACCAATCAAAGGAAAGTGTCGTGATGATGCAGAAGCATTCACTAAGCATTTGTACTAATTGAAAATCAAGTTAAAGCATAGTTGTAAAAGGGCATTGGAAAGTACAAAAGTATGCAAATAGAAGACATTTGAGGAAGGTGATTTGGTTATGGTGTTTTAGAGGGGATAGTGATTTCCCAAAGTAGAATATGCCATGTTGAAATATAAGAATATTGGACCTTGTAAGATTCACAAAATGTTATAATGACCACTAGGGAAACAATTCAATTTTTATAGTTGTTGATAGATTTTCCAAGATGACTCATTTTATATAGAGTAAAAACCAATGATGCTAATGTGACGGAATCATTTTCAAATTGTGAAACTACATGATTTTCCTAAGGCCGTCATATTTAACGTAGATACTAAAACACTAAGTCATTTTTTGAGAACGTTGTGGAATATGACCACATTGTTGTAATTCACTTTACCCTATCATCACAAAGTGAAAGGGGCAAACAAAAGTAGTAAAATTGGGTGTCATGTATTTTGTTGTGGAGTTTGGTTGGAGAACTCCAAGCCCTAAAATAAGGTATTATATCAAGGGGAATTTGCATACGATAGTTCAACGACTCAAGCAACAAAATTTTGTGTGATTTAAACTAGTATGTGAAACAACACCAAAGCAAGTTGTGGACCAAGTCAATTTACCAATCAAAGGGAACTGTAGTGATGATGCCAATGCATTCACTGAATAGATGCACCAATTGCAAAATCAAGCCAAGCATAATTGGAAGAGGGCATTGGAAAGAAAGTATGCAAACCATTAGAACAATTTTGAGGTCTAAAATGGGCCTCTTAAGGAAAATAACAAAATATGAGTTACATTTTTTAAGGAAAGGGGGGGAAACTACATTTCTATCATATTTTCAACTCATATTCTTGTAGGCCTTCTCAAATTTTAAGTGTGAGAATTTGTTCAATGTAGAATTAAAGTTCACATCCAACAAGTACCCACTTGGTATACTTCTAAAAAATCCTCGATAGGAAAAAATCTCTCTCTCTCTCACTTCTAAAAAATCCTCGATAGGAAAAAATCTCTCTCTCTCTCTCTCTCTAGTTAAAAGAAAAGAAATACATTTTTTATGTATTTCAATTTTTTCCCTACCAGGGCTCTATCAAAAGTATGTCAAATGAGTATTCGTTGGAAGTGGAATTTAATTCCACGTCCGATAACTACTCACACTCGAAATTTGAGTAAACCTACAAGGAGATAAGTTGAAAATACATTAGAAAGAAAAAAGTAGTTTTACCTTTTTTCCCTCCAAAACTATTTACCTTGTGGTTGACATCATCTTCTTGAATCCTATTGGTTCTTATAAAGTTGATTTCGATACACACATATTTTGTTTTGAAGCCCATTTTTTACCTCAAAATTCCTCTAATTATAAGACATCTAAAGAAGGTGATTTGGTTATAGTGTTTTAGAAGGGATAGTAATTTCCCAAAGTAGAATATAACGTTTTGAAATATAAGAATATGGGACCTTGTAGGATTTGCAAAATGTTATAGGATTCGCAAAATGTTATATTGACCAATAGGGAAACAATTCAATTTCTCCAGTTGTGGATAGATTTTCCAAGATATCTCACTTTATATAGAGCAAAAAAACGTTGATGCCAATTTGATGGAATCATTTTCAAATTGTGAAAATACATGTTTTGCCTAAGATCGTCATATTTGACATAGATACTAGAACCCCGAGTCATTTTTTGAGAACATTGTGGAATATAGCCATAATGTTGTAATTCAATTTACCCCATCATCACAAGGTCAAAGGGACAAACAAAAGTAGTAAAATTGGGCATCGTGCATTTTGATGTGGCATTTGGTTGGAGAATCCAACACTCTGAAATGTGGTATTAGCTCAAGGGGATTTGCATATGATAGTTCAAGGAATCAAGCAACAAAATTTGTGGCATTTAAACTAGTGTGTGTAATGAACATAAATAAAGAAATAATTAAATAATTAAATAGTTAATAGTTTAATAGATAGGAAAAGACGTGTCTTCTCGTCTTAAAGGTCTAGCCATATTGAAGGCAACCAAACCATTGTAATAAGCATTTTTTACATTATCATTTATTCTATTTATTCCTATATGGATTATTTACATTATCATTTCCCTAGAAGACAGAATTATTATCTGCTTGTATCAAAGCCCCTTCTTGGCATCTCGGATACTGGCTTTTGGCTAAAAATATTCAGACATTCAGACCTTGTCTGATCACTTCAGAGTTTCTCTAAGATCTGGCTCATAGCCCTCTTCCACCAAGCACTCCACACAGCTTTTTCACACACACTATTCATCGCCCTTCTCCCTTCGCGTCCCTCCATCCATCTTTTCATACACCACTGTTTCCCATCGCACTACTCACACCGTCGTTTCCCATCACACATTTCCCTCATTCCCCATGTTGTTGCGCGCCCTCCAACCCACATAGCTCACGTTTTACCCCGACTTTCCTTCCACGCTACCTCTCCCACGCCTGCTCTCCTCCCCGGCGTTCAATCCCATATGTCCTCGCCTCCCTCCTCTCAACCCTCCTATAGTCCCTTTCATCCACCCCACGGTCCTCCACGTAGGTCACAGCTACCGCCTGCACGAGCCTCCCACCCGCCACATCCACCTTCTCCTCTAATCCTTGCGTATACCTCCCTATGCTTTCACACTGCCATCTCCATCCACTCGAACGATCTAAGCGTTCACTCCTGCACTCACCTCCCTCCTACTCCGCTCCATTATCCCACACGCCTTATCCACCTCCGCACTCCTGTGCCATCCCTCTCTTCTCACATGCCCACTCCTGTCCACGCCCATCTGCACCCCTCCATGACCACCCATCCCTCCTCTGCACTTGCTTTAGGCCGCACCACTCTAGATCGCGTGCCACTCTCCTCTTGCATTGTCGCTCTTCCTCCACCATCTTCCATTCCCTTCCTCCACTCTCCCGCGTAGCCCTCCTCCCTTGCGTACATCCGCCGCTCCCCTTCAATACGCCACCGGCCACCACTCCCACCACCGCCAGCAGCTCTCCCTCCACCTGCACGACCTCCCCGCTCCTCTTCAATCCACCACCGGCCACCACTCCCACCACCGCCAGCAGCTCTCCCTCCACCTGCACGACCTCCCTTCCCAGCATCCAACACTCCACCACCGTGCGCTCCACCACTGCCCACGCGCAGCCACTCCTCTCCAGCTCCCTGTCGCCTGCCCTCATTCGCCGGCTCTCTCACGCCCACCACCGCCTCCACCACCAACTCCAATGCACACCTAGCCTCGGCCCACGCCTTATCCTCACAAACCCTAACAAAATTTTCAAAAAATAAAAATAAAAATATTAAACATTATAAGATTATTATATTGTTTAAATATTTTAATTTTTGAAAAAAAACATTATATATTAAACTATATATATATGGTTTATAAAAATATTATTAATTAATTAATTAATAATTATTATTATAAAAAAAAAAATGAATTCTTTTGAATAAGAATTGTTTGGAGAACAAAACATATTCAAGCCAATGAAACTGGTCAAAGAAGACAGTAAAAGACCTTCTATCATCAAAAAAGTCGAAGACAATTTATCGTTGAAGAAGCCAGAGTCTATCTATCGCTAAAGGAATCAAAGTCAAAAGAAGACCAAGTAAAAAAAAAGAAATCAATTAAGAAGACCAAGTTATCATCTAAGCCAGGAATTATGGCGAATTTTAAAGCAAAATTGCATTCTGGACTAAAAGAAGCATTGGACAAAGCATTTGACATGACGAAGCGGGATATGTCTAAGAGATTAATAGAACAAGAGAATCGTTTAAAAAATGAAAACGATTTCAATCAGAGATTGAAAAATCAAGATATAAAGAAAGAAAGAAATGATTACAAAGCAGAAATAATACGCTTGAACAAAATCGTTTGCAACAAGGATGAAGAACTGGCGTAAATACAAAAGAAATTAGAGGATCAAGAATCAGTGGTTGACCAATATCGACAAGAGATTAAATTTCTTCAACAACAAAATGATGAGTCTAAAAAGACTCATAAGTCAGAGATCACAAGAAGTAATAAAACAATATCCAACAATTCTGAAGAAATTTTCAGATTAAGAAACCATAACAAGACACTAATCACAAAAATTAATAAGTTGAAAAATAGTCGGAAGGTAGATCAATCTACAGAAGACATTGAAGGAAAACTTCTAGACACGCAGAAATAAAAGAGTTGCATCGAAAGTCATAACGAAGATATTAAGGAACAACTTAAGAAGTCGAAAGATGACAGAAAATTGCAAGTAGAAGTGATTAAGAAGTTTCAAAATAATAACATGCAGTTGAAAAGCAAGTTGGAAAAGATACAAAATGAAACCTTAAAGCCTCCAGAGAGAAAAATACAACTTCCAGCTCAGATCAACGCTCAAAAGATGACACTTGTAAAAGAAAATGACATTAAGAAAATTCTCTATCGACACCCCAACCATAAAAACCGATATATTAAAAAGTGGGAAATGTCGAAAGATAATGGTACTAATGTGATCAAAGCTCATGTCGAGAGATCAGTAAGGAATCCCAGCAGTCAGCAACAAATCAATTTGGGATAGATTGATCCATCCACATATCGGAAGTTATGCTCTACACTTAGTAGTTCGTATCGACATGTTTCGTCAGCCACGACATCGCAAAGAACAATGCAACAAAATTATAAGGCTTTGAGGACAAAGCCTTTCTAAGAGAGTGGCAATGTAACGAACATAAATAATTAAATAGTTAATAATTTAATAGTTAGGAAAAGATGTGTCTTCTCGTCTTAAAGGTCTGGCCATATTTAAAGGCAACCAAACCATTGTAATAAGCATCTTTTACATTATCATTTATTCTATTTATTCCTACATGGATTATTTACATTATTTACACTAGGTATTTCCCTAGAAGACAGAATTATCTGCTTCAATATGCAAAAGAACCCCAAAGCAAGTTGTGGACCTAATCAATTTAGCATTCAGAGGGAAGTGCAGTGATGATGAAAATGCATTCACTAAGTAGATGTACCAATTACAAAATCAAGCCAAGCATAATTGGGAAAGGGTAATGGAAAGAATAAAAGTAACAAACATAAGACATTTTAGGAAGGTGATTTAGTTATGGTGTTTTAGAGGGGATAGTAATTTCACAAAGTAGAATATAGCATTTGAAATATAAGAATATTGGACCTTGTATGATTCACAAAATGTTATAATGACTAGTTGGGAAACAATTAATTTTTTACAGTTTTGGATAGATTTTCCAAGATGGCTCATTTTATAGAAAGTAAAAAAAAACAATGATGATAATGTAAAGGAATCATTTTCAAATTGTGAAACTACATGCTTTGCCTAAGACCGTCATATTTGACATAGATACTAAAACCCTAAGTCATTTTTTGAGAACATTGTGGAATGTAGCCACAATGTTGTAATTCAATTTACCCTATTTGTTATCGCCTCGAATGACTTTGGAAATTTTGAGAAATTTTCGTTCATTCATGCTTAAAATTGTCATTTTTCTTGGCCATTTGTCATCGTTCATATTTTCAATTTCCCCATTTAATCTTCACGGATCATGTTTGCCCCAGACTCTTCTAACTCCGTCTATGACCTGCATTCCACAAAATGCGGATAAATGTTACCCATTCTATGAATCTTAGCTTTATTGGCTTTTAAAACAACAAATATATTTTTTTTTGTTATAAAGTGATGGGTGTTTGAAGGGATTCTAAACATATGCCAAAGCCTAAGTCTATCAAGCACATTGAATTCAAAACCAAGCCATGAGTTAGGTTACATATGCCGCGCTGAGTTCTATTTCATTTTTATGATTTATGTGCAAACGCATTTGAATCAAGCCCAGCCCACATGTCAATTCGCCAATCGGTTGAACGCCAAGCCCATCTCCTGCATATCTCATCGATTCTATGAAAAATAAGCCTCGAATTCAAATCACAGCAATCAAACCAACACCAAGCGCAGCGCTGAGCGCCATTCTCTATATTCTACACACTTCATCATATATCATAGAAATTGTTTGTATATATAAAGACAGAGTGTCTTAACATCCCGATGTATGGGGAATTTTGTCACAAGCAATAATAAAAATGCAGAGGTTGCCAAGTGATTGAAGATACAGGTGTCAATGAAGGCGCAACTATTAAATGGTGAGTGTAACATTGATTATTGGAAGCGTTGACATGTCAAAAGCATCTTGCCACGAAAAGGAGCCACCAACAAAAGGATTTGTGCTGAGCTGCAGGGTTTTGGGATTGTAAATTCAAAATTCCAGATATTATAGGTGCTATTATGACTTCAGGCCACGACATTGAAATGGCAGCATTGTATCAGGACAACACACATAGCCCTTTTCCATGATTCATTCCACGCGTTAAGCCAAAGGTCCTAGTCTACAATCCCCAAGCCACGGTATTAAAGCGCTAGAGGAAGCCAAACGCATGAAAAAAATGGACCAGCATCTTTGATCTCCAAAAGACAGCTTCAGGCACTGATATTAGTTTGTTGTTACCTCATTTATGGTTTGAATAGTTGGCTGTATGTTTGTATAAGTTTTCGGTTGAAATGCTTTATGGATGAATTGTAATCGACATAGACAATAAAATGGAGTACAAAAACCTAGGTCTCACCAGCCTTAAGGAGAGCGGGCTATCATACGGTGCATGGAAGCAGTATACATCTTTTGGCTTATAAATCATCTTCAAATTTTGATTATTAAAACTATGAGACGAGATATGAAATATGGCTTTCAAAACACCATTCAGAGCAGAATTGGCACCTGGTAAAGGAAGCAAGATACAATCTACAGCTATCAGAGTATCAACATGGCAAATTATCATCAGTTAAAGCCTTCTTCAGAAGCTAGGGTTCACATCTAGTTTATACTCTGCTTTCCTTCCTACCTGAAAGAATGAAGACCATGGACATCAAGACATGGTAGCAAACCCTTATCACAAGTCAGATGATGCTGAGCGGTGTCATGAAATTCAGAGGCAGCCATGAACTTAAAATAAAGTATCAGTTTGGTGAAATAGACTGAAAGAATTCATTTTTATAAATTTTGAAAGCTATTTTTTAAACTGTGCTTTTGGTGGCTTAGGAAGGTTTTCACAGCTTCCCTTAGCAACTGAAAGCAGAGCTTTCAGTGGCTTACAGGCTTAAAATTTTGGCTCCTTAAAAAACGCAGAATTGACAGAGTGATATCTTTTTTCACTCAGATCTTGGTTTTTTGGCTCCAAATAGCACGAGGACATTTTCTAATGATAGATAAACGTTTAAAGGCATCATGATCAAAATTTTGTTCCAGATTGAAAGGCGCCAGCAAGGTAAGAAGAGGAATCTTCTTGTCTATTTTGGGCAAAAGATGGCCTGTCAATCCCCCAGGCGGCAGTTTCAACCTTACTCATCAGCCTTTGAAGGCTTGTTACAACTGTCAAAGATAGGAGGACTGGCAAGATGGTGGTTACTTTTGGAATGTGGGAATCTTTCATACTTTCCAGGGAGCCGTTTTTAGATAGCTATTTTTAGTAGATTCGATCCCGTTTTTCAGGATCTTGACCGTTTTGTAAAGGCTATTAAGCCTATGACTGATGTAGAATAGAGGGTCGACTTTGGAGACCTTTTTTATAATATTACTATCAAACTTCTCATTGCATCTTGGTTATAAGAGATTCTTTTTCCATTTATGTTCAGTTTTCCTTTTCTATCTTTTTGTACTTGCGGTGAAGTGTTTATTTCATGTATGTTCTATTTGTCTATGCTTGATAGTTGTCATCCTATCTTTGTGTTGATAAATTGAATGTCAAGTATCATTTATCTGTTGTGATTAGCCATTCATGTATGCTTTTGTATGAGTCTGCTAGCATAATAGGATTTCTACCTACATCTACCTTTTATAAACTTTCTAAACAGCGTGGTTAATAGCCTCGTCTATCTGAGTATGCTTGGGCATGTTTTGAGCGAGTGAGTTTCATTAAGTAATCCAACTCGATCCATTTCACAAATCATTAAGAAAATTTGCAAGTTACTGTTAAATTTTCAGAATTTACTTCAATCTGATCTAGGATCTTAACTGAGAGAACAACATGTACAACATATCTACAGCACATCAATCATGGAGACAATAATGCAAGCACACAAGAGACACAAAGATTTACTTGGGGAAAACCATAAAGGTGAAAAACCCCAATAACTTCCTCAGAGATAGATAGAGCAATGATACAACCAACCATGAGAGATAGACATAACCTAGCAGCAGATCCTCCTCCTCCATAAGTGCGCCACTCCTCCTTGAGTGCATGAGTGAGAAGTGAGTGAGTAAATAGAGTGCCTCCCGCACTCTATTTATACTTGACTTGACTTGCCTTTTTACCTAACTCATGTAGGCTCGAACTTAACCACATAACATAATGTTGACTGGGCCGACCCCCAATAGGGTGGTCTAATAACCCTTTGACCCACATGACTTATACAGGGCCGACCCCAAACAAGGTGGTCTAATAACCCATCAAGAATAAGTTACGACATTTACAATATAAATGATGACACTTCCTTATAGAGGAATAATACCATCTCTATAGGAATACAATATAAATATATGTGAAATACATTCCGAAGTTACATATACATCAACACTCCCTCTTAACTAGGAAGGTATTTCTCAGCACAGTTCTTCTAGCACAAGTCAACTTCTCTGGATCATTGTCACTTGATAATCGTCATCGAGTCATCATCATCATCACTGCTGCTGCTATCTCAATCAATCTTTGAATCTACTCGTCATAGGAAGTTCTACAGAGCCAGTCCTTTTTCATACTAGATGTAGGCCCACCACCTGCAGGTCTTCATCATCACTGGCCATACTGTGGAATCCTCAGGACTTATTACGTGCGTCACAAAACCTCGAAAGAGCATCCCAGGATGTTACGAGCACACAGCTCTACCTATAGGATCTCCCAGGGCACAAATTACATGTGACCCCACCACAAAACCTCAAAAGAGCATCCCAGGATGTTACGGGTACACAACTCCAACCTGAAGGATCTCCCAGGGCACAAATTACATGTGGTCACCACAAAACCTAGCAAGAGCATCTTAGGATGTTACGGGTACACAACTTCGACCTAAAATCTCCCAGGGCACAAATTACATGTGGTCATGGCAAAACCTCGAAAGAGCATCCTAGGACTGATTACGGGCACACAGCCCAACCTATCGGATCTCCCAGGGAACCGAATTACATGCCATAGGAGAAAACCTCGAAAGAGCATCTGCCAAATATCCCAGGGCACCGAATTACATGCCATAGGTAAAACCTCGAAAGACTATCTGCAGATCTCCCAGGGCACCGAATTATATGTCCTTCCAGAGCAAAACCTCGAAAGAGCATTTGCCAGATGTCCCAGGGCACCGAATTACATGCCATAGGCAAAACCTCGAAAGACCATCCGCAAATCTCCCAGGCACCGGATTACATGCTCATCTTGCACAACCTGATCCACGGCCATAGAGTATCAACCTGATACTCACCATACATCATCCTGATGTATCCATGATCATCCTAATCATCATCACTGCAACGTCCTGCTGCATGT
Organism: Larix kaempferi; assembly: GCA_027924585.1. Lineage (NCBI taxonomy): Eukaryota > Viridiplantae > Streptophyta > Pinopsida > Pinales > Pinaceae > Larix > Larix kaempferi. Next base: position 12,459,870 of record BSBM01000797.1, read on the forward strand.
CATCTGGAGCAACATCCTGAAGATCGTCATCCATGATCATCCTGATCATCATCACTGCAACGTCCTGCTGCATGTCATCTGGAGCAACATCCTGAATCTCGTCATCCATGATCATCCTGATCATACAATGCATCCATATGATGCACATCACGTATCTACCTGATACATATCATCATCCATGATCCACCTAATCATACAATGTATCCACCTGATACAAATACATGATACATATCACCTCACATGATCCACCTGATCATACAATGTATCCACCTGATACATATACAGATACATGGTCCAAGCATCCAACATGATGCATATACAAAAATACATACACATGATCCAACCGATCATATCCAGCATGATGTGTACATAAATATAAATGATCCAACTGATCATATCCAGCATCCAACATGATGCATACATACATACATAAAAATGATCCAACTGATCATATCCAAGCAGAAACCATAACATCATCCTGATGCTCATCATCCAGCGCTTACATCCACAGCCATGTGAAGGATCCTCCTTCCAACATGCTTGGAATGGCTTCAACAAATGTGTCCATCACTTCTTCCTCGAAGTGTCCTCGATCTGAAGCATGCCAAGCCTCTCTCTGAAGTACTCGAACCTTACCTTGGCTAGTGGCTTCGTCAGCACATCTGCAATATGCTCGTCCGTCGCAACATACAGGAGCTTCACAGCTCCTCTCTGCACCATATCCCTGATATAGTGATATTTGATCTCTATGTGTTTCGACCTGTCATGAAACACAGGGCTCTCGGACAGCTTCACACAACTTTGGTTATCACAAAAAAAATACCAGTAGCATCCAACAGGAGATCAAATAACTCAGACAATAGCTTCCGTAGCCATACTGCCTCACAACTAGCTGAACAGGCTGCAACATACTCTGCCTCAACTGTACTCAGTGCTACGCAGGACTGCTTCCTGCTAAACCAAGAGATCACGCCTAATCCCATACTGAAGCAGCACCCAAATGTGCTCTTCCTATCTGTAGCACTTCCAACCCAATTTGAATCAACATAACCCTGTAGGTTAAACTTTTGATTCACCTCATACTTGAGCCCATAATCCACTGTACCCTTCAGGTACCTCAGAACATGCTTTACAGCAACCAGGTGAACACTCCTCAGATCCGTCAGGAAATGGCTCAATGTGTTCACAGCAAAGCAAATATCCGGTCTCGTGTTCATCAGGTACATCAAGGACCGAATCATCTGACGATACATAGAAACATCAACCGGCTCAGATGAAGCATCAAAAAGAAGCTTCAGATTAGATGTCATAGGTGTGGCCATGGCCTTGCAATCCATCATCCCGAACCTCTTCAGGATCTCTACTACATACTTCCCTTGTCCAAGGAAGATTCCATCTACACTCTGCCACACCTCCATGCCAAAAAAAAATAGTGCATCATCCTCAAGTTCTTCGTCTCGAACTCGGTAGTAAGCTTCCGCTGTGTGTCGGCAATCAATCTATCTTCACCATACCAAGTTCTGCACATATATGATTTTCCTATCATATGTCTCAAAACCAAGTGGCTGCTCCACATACACTTCTTCTTCAACTACACCATTCAAGAAAGCTGTCTTGAATCCATCTGGTGTATCTTCTATTTCATCGCTTTTATATTTCTCTATGCTGCCATCTGCAACATGCTTGATCTGATAGTTCCATATGGAAGTCATAACAAACTTCCCTTCAGGTCTTGGGACTACATCCCAAACATCATTCTTCATGATCGACGGATCATGGCATTCCATTTCTTCATCCCAGATCCTGGGAACTTCAATATCTTCAATAGATATCTTTGTTGCTGGAACAAATGTTGTAGTCCTTTTGTAGGTGAAGATATACGGTCTTTCCTACAAAATAGGTTAAATTGCATGATTAGAAACATCTCATAATTTTCAGAACAAATTCTTACACATAAAGAAATATGTCATACAGTCATGCAATTATCTTAGCCAATGCTTCAATACAACATTTATCCATATCCCGTAACTTTCTAGATGCCTTCCAATCTCTACCAGAACATTGTTAAGAGTGTGCACAACTCCCAACATGTCAGCAAAGAGGTTTCATTCTAGATAAGTAGCAATGGAATATTGTACAGTGCCATAGGCCACTTACCCATGTATATTAGTAGTATACTGTTCATCAATGCAACTATTCTAATATGCACAATACATATCCTAAGTCTAGGAACATGAGCATATACATCATTGAACAATTTTATTTAAACAAACACATATGCAAGAAATGATAATTAAAATACTTATCTTTGTTTGTTTGTTGGGTGGACTCCCTCTGAGTCTTCGCTTTCTTGCAGGAGCTGCTGGAGTCCTAATCTGTAGTAGCTTCTTCTACAACTTTCTGTTGTGGGATGTAGAGAGATGTTCAACTCCCTCTGAATATCTGCATCCTTGCAGAAACTACTAAAGTGTGCTCCTTTGCTTTCTTGCAGGAACAACTGGAGTGTGCTCCCTCTTGATCTTTGCTTCCTGGATTACCTGTCCTTGAACTTACATTCATCCTTGGTCCCTATGCATGCTTATTGTGTTATCCTCTAGGTCTCATGATCAAACATTCATTAGTATTATCAAAACACAATAATCTCAAGCATGTATAGTCAGGATTAATTCAAACACAGATAATAAACATTAGTATTCAAGGTTTCAAGGAAGTATTCTTTTATTCATACATATTCTTATTTAATCATAAGACTCTTCTGATTAGTTAAATCATCAATGCATAAACCCATGATTACTCAAACCTATACCTTCATGATTCTTCTGGTTAGTCATATCATCAATTATGGTAAGAAACATAATATGCATACAGCCATGACTTATTCAAACCTATGACTTCATGAATAATCATTATCAAACAACACAACAATATAAGATCCTAACACAAGGTAGGATTCTATCTTGATATAGGAAAAACATACCTGGATTAGCATGCTAGCTAGTTATGTCTAACATACTCACATGATGTCTTCTTGTTCTTCTTCAATGACTTGTGCTAGTAACCTGTATATCTCATAGGTTAACCATTATAAAACCAATTTATACATACCTCGTAAATGGATCTTCTATGAGATCCATGACAATTGATGAATCTTTGTCCTCATGTCATCATGATCATATGTTCTTGAACCAGAACATGATTTGTCTTTCTTGGTGTACCTTTCATGTTAGTAATATAAACCTCATACAACACCATAATGCATTAGTACAATCATAAGTGTCAACACCCTAATCAATGAATATTTTCTATCGTGCATTCATAATTTTATTAAGGTGATATGACAAGTCTAAAATCAAGATTGTACTAACCGTAATAACATGAAGACAAACATACCATAAACTTAATCATGAACAAATCTCAAAACATACCTCGATGAGTCATACCTGTCGAGATCGCTTGTAATCTCCTTATTGTAAAGCCTTAGCCTCATCTCCCTCTGAAACAGGAACTCCTTCACTTATGCAGGTGACCAATCCATCTTCTTCTAGGATTAACCCTATCCACTTGATTTGCAAGAACTGGACCTGGAGCTAGATATGGGTTTGTCAGAGAAACCCCAAAAATTCAAACTTTGAATTTCAAACTTCCGAAAGGATAGAAATATGCGCCTTGATGAGCTGATCAAACTGGTATATTCAAAATTTGAAAACTGCAAAGTTTCACTCCTCAATTTTGCCTTTGAAACTTCCGGATTCATTAGACGTGACCCTGAACTGGGGTTTGATGAAGCCCACTCTTCTGCCCAATCAAAAGGTTTGATCCAAAGCTCTAAGCTTCTATTTTTCTAAGGAGCTTCCAGCCGTGGTCACAGATTTCAAAAATTCCCATTTTTACAGAAGCCCTAATTTTTCACTTTTCTGATCAAAGTCCCGAACTAGGGTTTGATCAAGCCCGGCCTTCTTCCCAACCAAAAATTCTGATTTTGGTCTCTAAATTTTTATTTTGATGAGTAGCATTCATCCGTGGTCTCCGATTACAAAAATTCCAACTTTTTTCGAAGCCCTAAATTCTGGAAGCCATGAATGAAGGTACTCAAATAATTTTGTTTTGACATAAATATGTACCTGATTGTTTCTGGTGTAACTTCAAACTTTTCAATCCACAGGGTCTGAACAAATTTCTTGAGATAGCCTGACCTGTTATCTTTCCATCCTGACAGGTCTGACCTCAATTGGACTCTCTGAGAGAGAGTTATGCCAAGTGTCGCAACGTGACCTGTTTATGGGATAATACAGGAGAGCGAACTTGTACGGTGTGCCACGTGTCACTGATTCACCTTCGGCCTCTGAAAACATTTCCTGAGATGGTACAGTCTGTGCACTACCTATAACTTTTTACGAAATTTCATTTGGATCTTCCTAGCCCAGGTTATGACCTTTTTCTTAAGGTCACCTGATTTTGACTCAGATCTGGAAGAGGCAGAAACCTTATATTGTACAGATCATAAATCACAAAGTACAACGAATTAGAGGTTTTCCTTTGGACACAAGGTACATGGAGATCTTAGCTTCGTCCTGTAACAATTTCAGATCCGAAAAATTTTCCAAAACGGATTTATAGCGAAAGTTCTACGATGACTGGTTTTTTCTATATCAAGCCCTAGCATCGTAAGTGCAACAAGTGTCATACATGCCATATCATGCCTTCTTTCAGGCTAGCTCTGATACCATGTTAAATTTTCAGAATTTACTTCAATCTGATCTAGGATCTTAACTGAGAGAACAACATGTACAGCATATCTACAGCACATCAATCATGGAGACAATAATGCAAGCACACAAGAGACACAAAGATTTACTTGGGGAAAACCATAAAGGTGAAAAACCCCAATAACTTCCTCAGAGATAGATAGAGCAATGATACAACCAACCATGAGAGATAGACATAACCTAGCAGCAGATCCTCCTCCTCCATAAGTGCGCCACTCCTCCTTGAGTGCATGAGTGAGAAGTGAGTGAGTAAATAGAGTGCCTCCCGCACTCTATTTATACTTGACTTAACTTGCCTTTTTACCTAACTCATGTAGGCTCGAACTTAACCACATAACATAATGTTGATTGGGCCGACCCCCAATAGGGTGGTCTAATAACCCTTTGACCCACATGACTTATACAGGGCCAACCCTAAACAAGGTGGTCTAATAACCCATCAAGAATAAGTTACGACATTTACAATATAAATGACGACACTTCCTTATAGAGGAATAATACCATCTCTATAGGAATACAATATAAATATATGTGAAATACATTCCGAAGTTACATATACATCAACAGTTACCAGGCTCCTTTGACCTACAGCCTAGAAGGACCCCTGGAGTGATAACACTATCATCACAAATTCAAGGGGCAAACAAAAGTTGCAAAATTTGGTCATGCGATTTGTTGTCGTGTTTGGTTGGAGAAGGCCGATCTCTAAAATATGGTATTAGCTAGGGGTATTTGCATACTATAGTTCAATGAATCAATCAACAAGATTTGTGTCATTTAGAGTGGTATGCAAAAGAACCCCAAAGCAAGGTGTGGACATAGTCAATTTACCAATCAAAGGGAATTTGTGATGACGTGAAAGCATTCACTGAGCATATGCACAAATTACAAAATCAAGTCAAAGCATAGTTGGAAAAGGGCATTGGAAAGTATAAAAGTATGCAAACATAAGACATCTGAGGAAGGTGATTTGGTTATGGTGTTTCAAAGGAGATAGTGATTTCCCAAAATAGAATATAGCATGTTGATATAGGAATATTGGAGCTTTTAGGGTTCACAAAATGATATAATGACTAATAGGGAAACAATTCAGTTTTTACAGTGGTGGATATATTTTCCAAGATGGCTCAATTTATACAGAGTCAAAAAAAACAATGATGCTAATGTGAGGGAATCATTTTCAAATTGTGAAACTACATGTTTTACCTAAGACTGTCATATTTGACATAGATATTACAACCCTAAGTCATTTTTTGATAACATTGTGGAATATGGCCACAATGTTGTAATTCAATTTACCCTATCATCACAAAGTCAAGGGGACAAACAAAAGTAGTAAAATTGGGTGTCATGCATTTTGTTCTGGCGTTTGGTTGGAGAAGCCCAAGCTTTGAAATATGGTATTAGCTCAAGGGGAATTTTCATACTATAGTTCAATGAATCACCTTACTTCCCGAAGCAAGTTGTGGACTAGTCAATTTACCAATTAAAGGGAAGTAAGGTGATAATGCAAATACATTCACTAAGTAGATGTGCCAATTGCAAAATCAAGTCAAGCATAATTGGAAACGAGCATTAGAAAGACTTAAAAGTATGTAAACATCAGACATCTGAGGAAGGTGATTTGATCATGGTGTTTTAGAGGGGATTGTTATTTCCCAAAGTAGAATTTAGCATTTTGAAATATAAGAATATCGGAATTTGTAGGATTCACAAAATGTCGTGATGACCAATAGGTAAACAATTCAATTCAATTCAATGAATAATTTTCAAATTGTGAAACTACATGATTTGCCCAAGACCATCATATTTGACATAGATACTATAACCCGAGTCATTTTTTGAGAACATTGTGGAATATGGCCACAATGTTGTAATTCAATTTACCCTATCATCACAAAGTCAAGGGGCATACAATAGTTGTAAAATTAAATGTCATGCAATTTGTTGTGGTGTTTGGTTGGAGAGCCCAAGCTCTAAAATATGGTGTTAGCTCAAGGGGTATTTGCATATGATAGTCCAATGAATCAAGCAACGAAATTTGTGTCATTTAAAGTGGTATGCAAAAACAAGTTGTGGACCTAGTCAATTTACCAATCAAATGGAAGTGTTGTGATGATGCAAAAGCATTCACTAAGCATATGCACTGATTGCAAAATCAAGTCAAAGCATAGTTGGAAAAGAGCATAGGAAAATATAGAAGTATTCAAATAGAAGACATCCAAGGAAGGTGATTTGGTTAGAGAGGATAGTGATTTCCCAAAATAGAGTATATCGTGCTGAAATATAAGAATAGTGGACCTTGTAGGATTCACCAAATGTTATAATGACCAACAGGGTAAAAGAAACCAATGATGCTAATGTGACAGAATCATTTTCAAGTTGTGAAACTACATGCTTTGCCAAAGATCATCATATTTGACATAGATACTAGAACTCCAAGTGATTTTTTGAGAACATTGTATAATATGGCCACGATGTTGTAATTCAATTTACCCTTATCATCATAAAGTTAATGGGCAAACAAAAGCAGTAAAATTGGGTGTTGTGCATTTTGTTGTGGCGTTTGGTTGAAGAATTCCAAGCTTTGAAATATGGTATTAGCTCAAGGGGAATTTGCATACGATAATTCAATGAATCAAGAAACAAAATTTGTGTCATTTAAACTAGTATGCAAAAGGACCCCAAAGCAATTTGTAGAACTAGTCAGTTTACCAATCAAAGGGAAGTTCAGTGATAATGCAAATGCATTCATTGAGCAGATTCACCAATTGTAAAAGCAAGTCAAGCATAATTGGAAAAGATAGTTGGAAAGAATTAAAGTATGTAAGCACAAGACATTTGAGGAAGGTGATTAGGTTACGGTGTTTTACAGGGATAGTTATTTCCTAAAGTAGAACATTGGACCTTGTAGGATTCACAAAATGTTATGACCGTGCATATAAAATTGAATTGTCAATTGATTGTGTTATCTCTTCAATTCTAACTAATTTGGATTTATATTTTTATCATGAAGGGAAATCACAAAAGAATTGATTAAGGGACACATTTATCCTATCAAATCAATGAATGTGCAGGGGGGAATTAAACTGTAAAGTTTTGAAGGTTGAATAATTAAAGGGTGTTAAAAAATTTCCAAGGAGAGTGTTGGGGCCAAGGTCGCAGCTATAGTAAAAGCTGCGAATTTTGGGAAAAAGCACGAGTATGGAAGGAAAGTGCTAAATTTTGGGACAAGCACTAAGTTTTGGGTAAGAAGGAGACGGTGCGCAGTACGGTGCCAGATGGATGATCTCAGCGCAGATCACGGACCGGAAATTGCGGAGCTCGCGCGCACGTCATCGAAGAATGAAGGTGGCTTAGCTACCATAATAAATAAGGCGATGGAGTAGAGGGCTCATCTACCCTCATTTAAAGGCTTAGTACAGAAGTTATGGTTGCTCGGATCAAGGAGGAGCAACGGACCAGAGCATTGAAGGCGAAGGACGATCGCCCATACCCACAATCTGCGCCGGAATTCACGGAGCCTGCAGGAAGCGGCGACGTGACTGCAAGCGGCGCCTACAGTACACCTAGCCATGTGCGTGGTTAGGGTTTTTGGGAATCACTGTTGGGAAAGGCCCACAGTTTTGTAAAGGTGTGACCGTCATGGCCACCTATATAGATGAATCATTGTAATGGGTAGAGGGTTCTTCCGCCCTTCCTTCAGTTCCTTCCTTTTGGAGAGTTAGAGAGTTAGATGCTAGACTGTTAGAGATCCAGTCTAAAGGGATAGATCATGTGTTGATTATCCTTCACTGTATTTTCTACCCGGTGTGTAGAACTAGAGAGAGGAAATCGGATAGCCGAGGAGCTAATCCCTGAGTTGCCAGACAGTCTGAGTCGACGTCTGTGCCTTTGTAATCTCCATAGAGAGGAGACAAGCTTGAGAGAAGGGCTCCCAGCTGTGTGCGTGGAGTTTCCTGTAAGTTCTAAGGCTGCAGCTGTGTGCGCAGCATATTGTATAACTCTATCATTTTCTGGTTAATATAACGCTCCCGTGGACGTGGTTTTCCTCGAGGAGATGAGCTTCACTTATATCTTCTTGTTATAATGTTTGCGTGAATGATAACTATTTAGAGTTCATTATTTGTGTATGCAAGACTTCTGTCTTATCTTGGTGACTGTTTGAGCGAGTTGGAAAGATCCCTTGATAACTATAAGTGTCTTAAGTACTAAAGAGGTAGTAACACACGGTCGCTGCGGCGAGAGCAGACTGCGTTACTACGCTCAATGCGAAGGGCGAGGACGTGTTTAGCGCGTCGACCCAAGAAATAGTTGCCTGCTGCGTTAGAGAGGAGAAACTGCGCAGTAGACCTCCCAAGGAAGGGACCCACGCAGCTGCGCCGAGCGGCCTGCAGGAAGGTCCGACCGCCGATTTCACAGGAACCATTCAAGGAAGAGCCATCTCCGCGTCACCCCGGTTAAGGAAACCTGATTCCTTAACCCCCCCATAGCCACTTCGGGTGAGACCTCGAGCTGCCGCGCAGCTCGTTGCCGAGAGGGCCAGTGCGCCAAGGGGTTTTGTTGCTGCGCTTCATTAAAACCCGGGTCTGCCCAGAAAAGCAGCCAACAAATGGTTCCGTTGCCGCGCGAATGAGACTTGTTATTTTGGCGACGCGCGAGATTGAGCAGTGCAACAAATGGTTCCGTTGTCGCGCGAATGAGACTTGTTATTTTGGCGACGCGCGAGATTGAGCAGTGCAACAAATGGTTCCGTTGCCGCGCGAATGAGACTTGTTATTTTGGCGACGCGCGAGATTGAGCAGTGCAACAAATGGTTCCGTTGCCTAGTGACCAACAAATGGTTCTGTTGTCTTATGACTTTTTGATCACATTACTTCCATGGCTTTGAACCCTGTTGATTGAGCCAACAAATGATTCCTTTGCCTTGCGACTTGTTGCTGTAAGACTTACTAGTCACGCGACATCTGAGACTGTTGCTGAAGACAACATAAGGTTCTGTTACACTGAGACTTGCTCAGCTAACAAATGTGTTACTGGAATCCTACAGCTAAGGAAATTGGAGATTGGTTTGATTTAAAGGCTAAAGAGTTTGCTGAACAAGAAAATAGAAGCCCTACGCTTCAAACAGAAGATTGGTTACAGAAGTATATTTATGCTGACCTTTACGAAATTTTCTTTGTTACGTTTGCATTGGAGTTACACGCTTGGATAGCCAAGTTAGCAGAATCTAGACCTACGCTGCATGTTGATCGACCCGTCACGTGGACGCCTGAGCTAGCCAGTATTGTGAAGCGGATCGACAATTCTGTTTCCCGCGCAGTAGACTTTTGGTTGAATAGTCTACTGGAAGGTTTTATTACCGAATTTGCAGTCGATACAAGAAAGAGTTTCAGTGAAGCTGAGAGGAGTTTCTTCCAAGTACACAGAGGTAAGTTCTTAAATTCTCTGAACTTATGGATTAAAATGCTTCTGTATGAAAAAGGAAAGCTGTGTATTGCTTCTGATGAATAGCATAGTCAAGTAATGTCCGTAGATTCTGATAGTGATCCTGAAGTTATTGGTTGCACTCGTAGTGGAAAACGATATAAAATAGGCCTTGACCAATATCCTTTTGAGTCTAGCCCAAACGATAGCCAAGTCCCTAGAGCAAGCCATATCGAAAGACAAGGGAGTGCTCATATCCCGTATTACCCCTTTACACCGCAAAAACCAGACGGAGCTCAGTATAATCCTACAGTAACACCTTCTAGTAGCCCACACGCTACTTCTAGTACCTCTGTACCACCTTTGTTTAACCATCCCGGAGGCACTGCTACGGTACCTCCACCTCAAACCCGTGCAAGAAGGATGGGTGATGACATGAAACTACCAACTTTTAGAGGAACAGGGATAGAGGACCCTGAGCAGCACTGGTTCTTATGTGAAGCCATTTGGACAATTAAGCAAATTAATGATGATGCTGTTAAACTGGTTCAGTTAGCAACCACACTAAGAGAAAGAGCCTTGACTTGGTTCATGAAATACTCAGCAGCACAGAATAGGACGCTTGCTGAGGTAAGAAATGCCATGATTAGAGAATTCAAGAAACCTAAGTCAGAATCACAGTGTATAACAGAGCTCAAAGACATCAAACAGTTACCTACAGAATCAGTATGGGACTTTGACCAGAAGTTCAAAGCTTTGATAGATCAAGTAAGCTTCGAGTTTGCACCACAGCAACATAAAGAATGGTTCATTGCTGCGCTGCTCCCACACATTAGACTTCCTCTTATGCAACAGAATCTCAATACTCAGGAACAAGCTCTAGAGATGGCTATGAAACTAGAAGCTTCGCCAATTGCAGGAACAAGCAACGATGTTGCGCATTTACAGAACCAATTAGCAAACTTAACCTTGCAAGTGCATGATATTAAGAAAGGCAAGGAGATTAAGGAAGAAATTTGGTGTACAAAATGTAAAGCCCAAGGTCATTCAAAGGACCATTGTCCTGTTTTCATAGACTATATTGCAACTGGAGCACCTAATCCGTTACCACAGGCACAAGGCCCTTGGTGCGAGATCTGCAGAACTAGAGGTCATAGACCACAAGAATGCCACTTACTTCAGAAATATGTACAAACTCCAAAGAATCTATATTGTAATTTCTGTAAATCAGTAGGTCATGATGAGAACAATTGTAGAGCATATGATCTTATGATAGAAAGAAAGCATGATGTTTATAGGGTACAAGCAGAGACACAAGGACCCACAGCAGGTCCACCTTATGACCAACCTCGGGACGCCCGAGCAGCAAATTACAGAGGACGCGGACGCACAACAAACTTTGGCCGCGGAAGAGGACAGATCACTTGTTATAATTGCGGAGAACAAGGTCATTTTGCTAGGGATTGCCAAAATCCTACAACCCTCTGCAGATATTGTAAATCTTCTGACCATATCATTGAAGAATGCCCTCAGTTACAGGCTAAGATGCAAGCAAAGACACCACAGGTCAATCAGAATATCCAGTTGATTGGAGCCGAAAAAAGAGAACCAGACCCTACAGTTAATATAGTGACACGCAGTGGAGCTACCACTGGTGCGCAAGAGATGGGAACGGGAAAGCAAGCGACGCAATGGGTGCGCCGCGCTAACATTAAACCAGCCCCGCTTAACCTACAGAAGCAAAAAGAAGCATTTAAGCAAGCTCAAGAGTATTTCTCAGATCCGAGAGCTTCAAGTTCTGTCGCAATTCCGCAGAACAATAATAGATCGCAAGTGCTAAGACAAGACAACCTGGTACAAGAACAGGCCACTACAGCTGGAAGACCTGATGACGATAAGGAGCATGCACTAGGCAGTGTTCATGCGTTCCTGCGACAATGTTTAAAATTGTTGCGCAATGAACAAGCAACTCTAGAACTCCAACACCTGTTGGATCAGTGCCAACACTCTGCTTCGACGAACACACCACAGCGTGCTGTTCACCAGATTAGGAGTCACATTAGAACAGGACAAGAGATGAGGCTCACAGCGCAGATTGGAGCATTTGAAATGGACGAAGTCATGTTAGATTTGGGCTCAGAAGCCAATTTTCTCACTATGAAGACATGGGAACAGATGGGAAGCCCTCAGCTTACAAGATCCCCTATCCAGCTAAGACTCGCAAATCAGCAACGAGTCTCTCCATTGGGCAGATTACCCAATGTACCTATTGATATTGAAGGAGTAAGAAGCTCTGCAGATTTTGAAGTAATCAAAATTATGGATGATAGTAGACCATACCCAGCGCTGTTAGGAATAGACTGGGCACTTGATAATTTGGCTGTCATTAACCTAAAGAAAAGACAGATGACCTTTGAGGATGACCAGATCAGGGTCATCGCACCTCTTGATCCTATTCAAGGACCAAGATATATAGAACCCATTCGCGCAGAAGAGGAAGCGCGCCACATGGAAAGCTTGTATCAGATGACCACTAACCACAGCGACTATGTCAACCCCACAGCAGACGGCCATATTAGCTGGCGATGTGATAGCTCGTGCACATCAGATTCAGATGCAGGATTGGAAAATTGGCAGAATCGTCTACATGAGGTTTCTGCAAGACGTTGCGCCATGATGACTAAATCCATCCGATGGATTGGCACAGAATTAATTGATACTCCAACTTTTGATGGCTTAACTGAAGTAACTAAATTCATACAGGAATATGAACAAAAGCTTCCAGAACCGCAGCGCATCCAGGCACTGGATATAGCATTGCGCGCTACACCCGCAAGATGGTGGATTGCGCACAAGGAGAATATTCATACATGGAAAGACTGTCGCAGATTGATACTGCGCAGATTTCAGGACACCACAGCCGAAGCGCTACACAAATATGAAGGACAGAGTGACCCCAGGTCACACACCTTTCAGCTTGGTGTATGGACAAGAAGCAGTTATGCCCATGGAATACATTGTTCCCAGTCTCCGAATTGCGCAAATTACAGAAATGGCAGATCCTGATACTATGAATGAAAGACTTTCGCAACTGCTTTCTTTAGAAGAAGACAGACTTATGGCCGGATTTCATCAACAGGTACAGAAGGCAAGACAGAAAGCTTGGCATGACAGGCACATTAAGCATAAGCACTTTGAAGAAGGAGACTTGGTACTCCTTTATGATAGTAAATTCATCAAGTTTCCAGGCAAGTTTCGTGTGCATTGGTTAGGTCCTTTTCAGATAATACAAATAACAGACGGAGGCGCAGTTCAGCTTGCGAAGCTGAATGGAGAACTACTACCTACAATGATAAACGGGAGTCGGCTTAAGCTTTATTGCGACGGCCACTCCGCCCTGTCGACATAATATATTACTCAAGAATGCAGATGCCCAGTGTAGTTGAAAGAGACATCGCATTTAGTCTACACGGAAGCTGCGACACACCCTCAGTTTCCAGCTTCCTGCGCAGTTCCTTGAAATATCCGCGCATCCTGAATAAAAATTGCTTGAGCAAAGCTTAGCAGTCCGCTCTGGCGAAGTTTTGCTTTATGGACCATTGGACTATCGCTCTTGCGAAGTCCCCTTTCATAATTTGCCGCTGAAAAGAGTTTTGTTGTCGACCCCTAGAGGCACGGTTTCCTAAGCTGAAATGACCCGCCGGAAATTTTGAATTACAGCAGTTATGTAGCCGCGTTTGAATAAATGAAGGATAAGCCCGCTATTTAATTCTACCCGTTCTGACGGATTCGGCTTAATCTCCGAAAGATTTGCATTTAACTCAGGCGCCGAAAGCATTAGCTTCTCCCGGAAGGCTGTCAGAACCCGTCAATCACACTAAATGCACCGCTACGGCAAGGAGGATAGCGTGTTGTCAACTCATCTGTAGCCGCCTATAGCTACGTAACCCAACTTGGTCGCATTTACTAACCCCGCTGGCTATAAATACCTCACACTTGTATCAATTTCGGGTTACTGTCTCGAGTTGCATAAGTTGTCTTTGAAGATCTGCATTATTGTTTTCAGAGCCGAGTGTGCAGACTATTTTCCCTTGTTTTCAGAGTCTATACCCTACGCAGTTCCGCCATTTGCTGTCCAGAGTTTTGTTATTTACATTGGTTCACAACGGAGAATTTATCGACTGAAGAAGTTGTTCGTCAATTTCTACGCCGAGGCTTAGATTTCGGCATGGCCACTCCGGTGACGCCGTCGCCCTACGTACACCCTGGTGCTACTGATCCCAGAACATCTCCAGGCACAAGAGCATCTCAGCAGCAGCCGGAGGAACCTGTTCCAGAGCCGCTCGCGTCTATGGTGAACTACCTTCCGCCGCGTCCAGATGATGCGCCGGATGTGCAGATTCCGAAGAATGCAAAGTATCCAATTCCGCTACCGCCACTACCGGCTAGTGTGCGGGTAGAGGGCCAACTATTGGGAAACATTCCACTGGTTAAATTCTCTGATTTTAACCTTGGGGACTATAAGACATATCCTCAGTTTCAGTTGGACCGATATCTGGATATCGTCCATAATCCCACCAGAAACGTTGATGAGTTTATCCCGAAGGGATTTGCAGCAAATCTTGAGCGCCCTGGACTCTTGAATTTGTTGAAGCTACCGCACTTTGGGCGTAGCAATGAAGTGAACGCAGTCGTTAAAACACTGCTATCCTGCGTTCATGGAGGTTACCTTTGGCTCGGGAGGCCAATTGATCTAAATGTTGATTTGATACACCGTATCACCGGCCTATCTAAGGTTGGTAAGGATCCCAATATCCATTTTGTTGGAAAGGAGAAGGACCGAAAATTAGCTGCAAAGCTGGTCCAGAAATATAATCTGACAAGAGGAGGTCGGGCTTATGACCTCACGACCGTAGAAGATGAGGCACTTCGCTTCACAGGAAGTCTGCTTGCAGGCAGACTTCTCACAAAGTGCCGACCGGAAGAAGTTACTGGAGCTGTCGTAGAGCTCGCTATCGCAGCTGCGGAGGGAGAACAGTACAACTGGTCTCTCTTCCTGCTGAATTCTTTTTTGGCTGATTGCCTGAATGTGCAGGACAATGCAGGCCAATCATTCCATTTTTCATGGCTTCTAATTCTATGTGCTCTCGTCGGGTGGAAGGAGCCCCCGAATACTCAGTTCCGTCCACGCCGCGCAGGAGAGGTTGCCGGCATGCGCTACATCAACCTCTGGGATTCCCCTAATCCCGCGAAGCGCAAGATGAATCGCGCTGTTTTTTGTGAGTATTACTATCTCCTCCGAGATACCATACAAGATATGCCAAGGCTGAGCGCGGAGACAGCCACATTGTATGACGGGAAGTTGGCTTTTACTGCCGACATCCATCAACTCTACCTTCGGCCTTGCGACATTCCAGGTGACTGGGCGCTAGGTCTTTACAAGATGACCACAGAAGATGTCGAAGAAACCATTAAGTCATGGTCGGACGAATGGAGAGCAGCAGCTGACATCGCACCTGCGATGCCACCCGCCGCTGCGCAAGAAAAAGATAAGGGCAAGGAAGCCCCTGAGCAAAGAAGCGATGAAGGCTCAACAGAACCAGCCACAAAGAAGCAGAAAGTGTCGCATCCCACTGAGGCCATTCCCTTGGAGGTCGACAAATATTTGAAAGAGCAATTTCGTGAGATGAGGAACATGCATGCTCACATCCGAGGTGCTCTAGACTTACAATTTGTAGAACTAAAAGGTCTCGCAGGAAGGATTGCGCAGACCCATGCGCCAGCATCTACTTCGCAGGCGCCACAAGAAATTCCAACTGGTGAGCGAGTTGAAGAACTCACAGAAAGGCACACTGTCGTGCATATTCCGCCTACCAGCATGACACTTCCAGATCCCCTAGCTGAACTGCAGGTAAGCACAGTTGGACCTGTAGAAATTAATTTGTCTATGATTCCCATAGAAACTCTACAGCTAGTACAGGAGAAAGTTTCTCTTGAGTTGAGAGCTAGAGAGCTCTCTACTTTCCAGGCAAACCAACGACTGCAATCGCAGGAGATAGTGCTGAAAGAAAGTCATAAGAATATCTCTGCGAAGCTTGCACTCTATGAGGCGCAAGACACCGGCATCAGACACGCAATAGAAGAGATTGCCCAGGAATTGCCGGCTTGCGAGATTCAACCAGACCTCCCTCTGGTTGCAAAAGTTCAAATTATTGGCGAAAGGGCGAAAACCCTAGAGCAAGAAATAGCTGCTATGGCAGAAGGCCATAAAACCCAGATTGCTGAGCTAGAAGCTCGTGTTGCTGCGCATCTCACGGATGATGCGCAGGTACAATTCGAAGCATTGAGCAGAGCTTCCACACGAATGAAAGGTCGAGTACAGGAAGCCAAGAACCTGATGGACCAGGCTATGGAAGCTTGGTCAGAGCTTGTGAACCTCCCTTTTAAAGTGGGACTATCAGAACAGGTGCAAGCTGCAGAACAGTCTCTCACTGTTCTGAATGAAGAAGCTAAGTCCTTAACAGGCTTGCCAAAGATGAAGAAAATGGGCGAAGTGCGCAAAATGCAGCAGCAACTGCACAAACTCAGAACTGAAGATGAGAAGCTCACCAACAGCATTCAGCCATTCATGGATGAGTATGCTGAAATCGTTGGCCAGATTGAGACAAAAATCAAAGAGATTGCCGAGTCTCAAGAGATCATTGATACACTCACTAAAGGCGAAGCAACCGCAGAAACAGTGCAAACAGCTGATCAGTGTATTGAGGAATTGGACTCCGCTATTGCGAAGTGGCAGAAAACATTCGCGGAGATTCAAGCAAACGCAGATGCGCAAATCCAAAGACCACGCGCTAGTGCGAGTGGCTCGAGGGCGAGCCACAAGTGAGTGTTGGGGGCCTGTTGGGGCCAAGGTCGCAGCTATAGTAAAAGCTGCGAATTTTGGGAAAAAGCACGAGTATGGAAGGAAAGTGCTAAATTTTGGGACAAGCACTAAGTTTTGGGTAAGAAGGAGACGGTGCGCAGTACGGTGCCAGATGGATGATCTCAGCGCAGATCACGGACCGGAAATTGCGGAGCTCGCGCGCACGTCATCGAAGAATGAAGGTGGCTCAGCTACCATAATAAATAAGGCGATGGAGTAGAGGGCTCAGCTACCCTCATTTAAAGGCTTAGTACAGAAGTTATGGTTGCTCGGATCAAGGAGGAGCAACGGACCAGAGCATTGAAGGCGAAGGACGATCGCCCATACCCACAATCTGCGCCGGAATTCACGGAGCCTGCAGGAAGCGGCGACGTGACTGCAAGCGGCGCCTACAGTACACCTAGCCATGTGCGTGGTTAGGGTTTTTGGGAATCACTGTTGGGAAAGGCCCACAGTTTTGTAAAGGTGTGACCGTCATGGCCACCTATATAGATGAATCATTGTAATGGGTAGAGGGTTCTTCCGCCCTTCCTTCAGTTCCTTCCTTTTGGAGAGTTAGAGAGTTAGATGCTAGACTGTTAGAGAGCCAGTCTAAAGGGATAGATCATGTGTTGATTATCCTTCACTGTATTTTCTACCCGGTGTGTAGAACTAGAGAGAGGAAATCGGATAGCCGAGGAGCTAATCCCTGAGTTGCCAGACAGTCTGAGTCGACGTCTGTGCCTTTGTAATCTCCATAGAGAGGAGACAAGCTTGAGAGAAGGGCTCCCAGCTGTGTGCGTGGAGTTTCCTGTAAGTTCTAAGGCTGCAGCTGTGTGCGCAGCATATTGTATAACTCTATCATTTTCTGGTTAATATAACGCTCCCGTGGACGTGGTTTTCCTCGAGGAGATGAGCTTCACTTATATCTTCTTGTTATAATGTTTGCATGAATGATAACTATTTAGAGTTCATTATTTGTGTATGCAAGACTCTGTCTTATCTTGGTGACTGTTTGAGCGAGTTGGAAAGATCCCTTGATAACTATAAGTGTCTTAAGTACTAAAGAGGTAGTAACACACGGTCGCTGCGGCGAGAGCAGACTGCGTTACTACGCTCGATGCGAAGGGCGAGGACGTGTTTAGCGCGTCGACCCAAGAAATAGTTGCCTGCTGCGTTAGAGAGGAGAAACTGCGCAGTAGACCTCCCAAGGAAGGGACCCACGCAGCTGCGCCGAGCGGCCTGCAGGAAGGTCCGACCGCCGATTTCACAGGAACCATTCAAGGAAGAGCCATCTCCGCGTCACCCCGGTTAAGGAAACCTGATTCCTTAACCCCCCCATAGCCACTTCGGGTGAGACCTCGAGCTGCCGCGCAGCTCGTTGCCGAGAGGGCCAGTGCGCCAAGGGGTTTTGTTGCTGCGCTTCATTAAAACCCGGGTCTGCCCAGAAAAGCAGCCAACAGAGAGGATGATGCATAAGCATCAACAAATTCAAGTATTGCAGAGAAATTTGTAAGAGTTAAAATCCGAGAAAACACTATAAGTGTAGGTTGAGACAAAGTACCACTAAAGCCCCCATTGAGTTAAATTTGAACAAAAGTGATGAACACTGCAAAATCTGATTGGTTGGTAAGGAGGTCAATGCCAAAAACAAGAAAAACCCACATAAAATCATAAACAGCTTAAAATTCCACATACTACAAGCTAACAACATAATTGTGGAAGTGAAAAATGTTTGGAAAGATGGTTGTAGGTGTAAAATTGTGGATTGCAAAACTGAATGATTTCAAGATGGTGTAGATTGTAGACATATTAATGATGAACTTGTAAAGTTCTTAGAAACATTTGAGAAAAATGCATATCTGCAAAAAGTGCAGCAAAATTTAGAGGAACCTAAAAATTTGGGAAACTTTGGTCTATTGCAACAAATGTGAACAAAAGTGATGAACACTGCAAAATCTGATTGGTTGGTAAGGAGGTCAATGCCAAAAACAAGAAAAACCCACATAAAATCATAAACAGCTTAAAATTCCACATACTACAAGCTAACAACATAATTGTGGAAGTGAAAAATGTTTGGAAAGATGGTTGTAGGTGTAAAATTGTGGATTGCAAAACTGAATGATTTCAAGATGGTGTAGATTGTAGACATATTAATGATGAACTTGTAAAGTTCTTAGAAACATTTGAGAAAAATGCATATCTGCAAAAAGTGCAGCAAAATTTAGAGGAACCTAAAAATTTGGGAAACTTTGGTCTATTGCAACAAATGTGAAAGGAAAAAGGCATGTAATAGAATTTGGGAAACTTCACTCTATTGCAACAAAGGTGAAAGATAAAAGGCATGTATAAACGTTGGCAATGACACCTTAAGAAAGCTTCACATGATGACAGTGTTTTGATAATAATTAGTATAAATCAAAGGGCTTAAAATGGGAATTAATTATAGTGGAAGAATACTTTAGTTGAACAACAAAATATTGTTCAAAAAATTATGTAAGTTGAACATCAATTGTAAAGTTTAAATTGTTAATCTTGTGAAATATTATGTTTTATATAATAATAATAATCTATTTTTAAGGCTCGTTGGGATGTAGACCAATTGGCAATGCCCGTGTAATCTTTGTAAGAGGTCGTTGGTTCAAAACCACAGATAACCCGTGCTCCATTGTAGCGGGCTCGATAGTTGCACCTAGGGGTATAGTGGTAGCGGACGGAATTGTACTCGTAGACATAGTGTCATGCCCCATCCCAATTGCCAAATCTCCTAGTACCAAAGATAAATTTGGTGCACGAGACTCCCATGTTTATGGGAGAATTTGGGAAACTTCACTTTATTGCAACAAAGGTGAAAAATCAAATACCAATTTCGTGCATGAGACTCCCTTGTTTATGGGAGAATTTGGGAAACTTCACTTTATTGCAACAAAGGTGAAAGACAAAAGGCATGTATAAATTTTGACAATGACACCTTGACAAAGCTTCAAATGATAAAAGTATTTTGATACTAATTAGTACAAGTCAAAGGACTTAAAGTAGGAATTAATTATAGTGGAAGAATACTTTAGTTGAGCAAGGAACTATTGGTAAAAAATTATGTAAATTTAACATTATTTGCAAATTTTTGTTTGTTAATTTTATGAAATATTATGTTTTATATAATAATAATAATAATCAATTTTTAAGATCGCAGCCAAGCCAAACATGGATTTGGTGTATGAAACTCTCTTGTTTGTGGGACCAAAGATCTCCCTCTACTCAGAGGTGTAACTGCTAAAGTCTACAAATGTGTACATATAAACCTTACCCCATTAGACCCACTCAAGCTCTAACATTTGTTTGAAAAAAAATCAATTAAATTTAAATTATTAACTTTGAAGTTTAATTTATTAAAATGGTGTTTTATACCATTTTGTTTAAAAAATCATTGCCTTTGAATCAATTTTAATTTGCTAACCTTGCATGAAATTGTTAGTGTAGAATATAAATACAACTTTTCACTTTGTGGAACAGAAAGCAAATTTTATAGTTGTTGCAGCAACATTTATAGTGATAATAAATATGAATTTAAAATTATGTTTTAGATAATAATGATTACACATCCTACATAGAGGTCAACAATGCTACTAAAACCAACATAGATCCATCTTAAACCCATATCTATTAAGCACCGAGAGGGATCCAATTTCTAGAGGTGTACTTTTTTTTTAAATTTAAACTCAAGAAATTTGCTCTCTTGATTGATAGATCCAGGTTTAAGTTTTAAGTTTTTATTTTATAAACAAACATCTGTTTTTTAATTACTTTTCATAATATTTTATTTTATAAACCAACATGAATTTTTTAAGTACTTTCCATACTTTTTTATTTTACGAGACGAAATGAATATTTTTAATTATTTTGTTGCAAACGTTATATCACACTATATCACGTTACAACATCTCCTTCATACTGGGCTGTAAAGCATCTCGTTTCACTCGGTGCAACAAAACATGATGATTTAATTTTTATTTCTTTTTAATTAACAAAGTATATTACAGCACAAGCCTGGATTGTTATACCCAACCTTGGTCCAACAGTGACCCACAAGTTAGCTCCGATCAAATTTCAATTGGGAATATTTAATCCTATACCATGCGCTGATCTATACATGTACCTCCAGTTACCTATTTTTAATGAGAAGTAATGAATGAAAATTCACAGCATTATCTAGCCAAATTTCAATTGGGAATATTTCATCCTATACCATGAGCTGATCTACACATATACCTCCAGTTACCCATTTTTAATGAAAAGTAATGAATGAAAATTCACAGCATTATCCAGCCACTGCTAAATATTCCCCAGAAACGACAGAGTTTTGTCATGGTGGTGCTTCATAGGCTAAAAAGTTCCCTAGGCACAATATAGTTTATCATGGTGGTGTTTCAGGTGCTATGACAGCTCAATGTTCTTCCCGTCCAACCCGCAAGCCAGATTGGTCAAGTTGTCAAGGCTATTCCAACCATCCTTAGTGAAATCTTTAAACAAATCATCTCTATGCTAGATATAGCTCCTTAAAGCATGGTTGCAGAGTGCCACGGTTATACCTTTTGTTTTTTCTCTTTGCCCAGTAAAATTTCTCTTTGAAAATCTTTTGAAATTTTGTAACATACAAAATACTGGTCAAGAATCTTTTGATAATTTATCATACAAAATAGCTCTTTGAAAACCTGTTGAAACCTTTACACAAATCATCTCTATGCTAGATATAGCTCCTTAAAGCATGGTTGCAGAGTACCACGGTTATACCTTTTGTTTTCTCTTTGCCCAGTAAAATTTCTCTTTGAAAATCTTTTGAAACTTTTAACATACAAAATACTGGTCAAGAATCTTTTGAAAATTTATCATACAAAATAGCTCTTTGAAAACCTGTTGAAACTTTATAATACAAAATACTGATCTAGAATCTTTTGAAACTTTATCATACAAAATAGCTGGTTTATTCAACCATAAAGTCGTCTGATTTCTACTAGTTGTATGACAAATAAAACAAAAGCATATATATTTCCCCTTGGAACTAAGCTTCGTACTTTCAATCAATAGAGGTGTACAATGATTCTTATACCGATCTTGACCGCAATAACATGCCATCCCTTAGTTGCCTTGTCTACAAAATGATGCTTTGCGCCTATCTGACATCCCTTGTCTACAAAATGATGCTTTGTGTCTACAAACCATTTGACATTTACTGAAGCAACGCATTGCTTTTGTTAAACCCAAAAGAGCCTGACGAACTGCAACTAATGTAATATTGAGATCAGTTGTTACCTCTTTCGTATGAACCAGATTAGATCCCAGTATGAACCGGGTTACCAATGGGCCAGATATCTGTGCTCATGCTTTATTGTGGTTGTGGAAACCTAGCACCGTCTATTTAAACTTCTCTATAGTTAGCTAGGATTTGAACATGGGACCATAGGGACACGTACGACTTTTGTCCAAGGAAGTAAATAATATTGAAGCCCAGTATTGCAGTTCACAGCATACATAAACATGATTTGATTATAAAATGAGTCCGCACTAGAATATATTTAGCTAGGATTTGAACATGGGACCATCGGGACACGTAAGACTTTTGTCCAAGGAAGTAAATAATATTGAAGCCCATTATTGCAGTTCACAGCATACATAAACATGATTTGATTATGAAATGAGTCTGGACTTGAATATATTTAGCTAGGATTTGAACATGGGACCATCGGGACACGTAAGACTTTTGTCCAAGGAAGTAAATAATATTGAAGCCCATTATTGCAGTTCACGGCATACATAAACATGATTTGATTATAAAATGAGTCTGGACTTGAATATCATACCTCCTCATTCATAAGCCAGACAGCGTAATAAAACAGAGTATGAAGTTAATGCCCATAGTAACAGCTCAACTCCAGAGAGTCTCTCACCTAGGTAGAGCGTATACAGATACAACTAGAGGTCATCTGAGTCATGAAATTGCTAGTCATAAAGAGGTAGTTTTTAAGAAGGTATGCGTGTAAATAAGTATGCATGCATGTATATAATACATGCACATGGTAAATCCCAGCTCAACATCTATCCAGCATCAGGGTTCTTACCAACTTCTAGGAGGGGAAGGGACTGGGATCTCCCTCTTAATTAATGAAGGTTCAACATCAAAATTTCCAGTCAGATGTACTCTTGAGAGTTTTTACTAAAAACAACAATTTTCTAAGCACATGATGAAATGACAGAAAACTATCCAATCTGGAGCCTTGAGCTCCACAATATCTAGCCATTCTCATGTGATTATCAATTATGACCAAGAAAATACATCTTCACAATTTTATCTGAGAAAAAAATTGTAGATACCGGAGAAGTCTACAGCATGCTAAGCACACGTATTTAATAAGCCATACAGTTCTGACATGAACAAATATTGCATATACGACCTCTAAGATATGAACAATGCACAGCACATGAGAACAAACAAGAGAACGGACTTTGTCTAAGGAGGGTGGCTATAGATGGTCAGCACACAAGAAGAAGCAAATATTGCAGAGAATGTTACCTTCTCTTCAATCAAATAAGATTTTTTGAACATGGCAGTCTTAAACAAACGGTAACCAGAAGGGTTCTCTAAAAAATGAAATGAAATCACACGGTATGCCTATATAATTAAATAACTATTTACTGCCTAATTCCAGACTAGAAGTCTGCCAGGCTGTTCATTTGCTGCATTTAAATAATTTGCAGCATAATTAAAGGAGTCCAAAGATCAATCGAACAGTCCTACATTAGAGGATACTGCCGCATAGTGCTGGAGTGACAGTAATAACTTTATGCCAAACAGTATTTGAATGCTGAAATTTGTCTGTACAAGGCATACAAATTTTGTGATGGAAGGTGAAAGTGTCAGTCATCACAAGAACTTCCTGGCCTCGTCCATTGTGCACGAGGAAAATCCCATCACTGCTTGGAACTCTGCTGTTTTAGCAATAACATGCCGGCTTCATCCATGGTACATAAGAAATGACATGACCACTTACATAGTGCATATGAAATGTGGTGTATCAGTACGATGTCCGGCAACTGACCGGTACACATAGAGTCTATCTACGGGCTGATCCATGGAACTTATATCTTCAAACTGATCCCTGTCATGGAAAACTTCAACATTCAAGTTAGGCATCTTTGCAGCCAATTTCTTGCAACCATGCATGGTAACAGAACAGGATGACATCCAAAGGGATCGCATTGATTCATACTTTTCCGAACCTGCTAAAAGAGCCGAATCACCAAATGGGCTATCCCTTATCTCAAGCTTACGGAGATTTGTGCAGCCTAATAATACATGTTCCATCCCAGAGTCACTATCACCAGCAAAAGCAACAGAAAGCATCTCCAAACACTTACCATAATTACCAATCAACTGAAAGACCTTGTCTGTAAGCAAGCCAGAGAGAGATAAACGTCGTAAACTTTTACAATACTGAACAACAGCTCCAAACCCTTCATCTAGGGGTTGCTTTGTCACATGATCTGGTTTTTTGGGATCAATAATACATAAGCGGAAACGAGTGAGAAGAGAGCTGTTTCTTGCAACAGTAAGCAAAGCTGCATTTGTCATTTGACAACAAAAATATAGTACAGAGGTGAGCTTAGGACAGCCCCTTGAAATAGCCATAAGGCCTTCCTCTGTCACAGCTCCTTGACCATAAGGGTCTAATGGAAAAACACGCAGTTCCTGCAAATCTTTGCAGGTTGAGGCAACCACTTCAAGCCCTTTATCTTCAATATAATCCAATACCTGCAAGTGCTGACAATCATAAGTCTACCGTGCAGCCAAGATAAAGCTGGAACTTGAGATACAAGTTCTGAACCTCGAAATGCATTCTAAAGATCTTACAAATAATTTCAGAACTCAAATGACTGAAAATGCGGGGGGGAAGACAAGCGATAGAGAGAGTATTAGCTAGCTAGACTACTCCGATTTAAGTTTATAGCATAACAAAAATATTGCAATATTACAAACAGCACTACATTAATTCAAAATACAAAAAACTTAAAAAGAATCTTTCAGCAACAAGTCTTGAAAAGTCAAGACATCACCCATAAGCGCTGCAGTTTGTGGCAATGACCAAGGAGCTTAGTAAGTTCTGCACTTTGAATTGTTGCATAACTCAAGTTCAGACAGGTCAAATTCACACAGACAGTGTCCACCGAGGGAAGATAACCAGGTGTAACCTCCCAAAAACCAGATAAGCTGCGAAGTGCCTTGCAATTCTGTAAGGCACCCTTAAGCTTAGAATATTGTTCAGTACGTGGCTCTTGCAGGTATGCACCTGTACCCAAATCCTCCAGATGTGGGGCACGAATCAAAAGCCGATGGAGTAGCTCTAATGGCACCAAACGATTCAATTTCAAACTCCTGAGGGAAGTACATCTTGCTACTAATCTCTCGAGTGCTTCAAAGTTCACCTCATCATTCAGACATGCAAAGTTTAAGGAAACAAGCGACGTGCACGAGTCTGGAAAACTACTTAGCCAATGGCCACCACGATCATCAATGTCATTCTCCTGCAAATCTAGCTCTGTGATATGCCTGCATAGGTCAAAGAGGACACAATTAATAATCAAATGGAACGAACAAACACATTACTGATCAGTTAATAAGTGCACCATTTATTGAAAAAAACTACGACTACTTTATTTTGTGGTTACTCACATAAGCATTGAAAATAAGTCCAAAACAGCGACAATGTTCATAACTTTGCTTAGGAAAGCCAGAAATCTTCAGTTTAGACAATAGAAAACACAATAAATCCCAAAACCCACATACATATTACATCCTTCGAAGGAGAAATCTCCACATAATTCAAAATATCTTATCCAGTTTTTCAGTTCAAACTTATATAATATAGGCCAGGGCATTTCTTTCCATGAAAAATGGAAACTCTGACAATATTTTTCAGTTCAAACTTAAGTCCTTTTTCACATAGTTCATAATCATGTGAACTTATGTTAAATTTTTGTTTTACCCAAGTTTTTTCCATTCTGTCATCCTAAAATTTCCATACAAAAATTCATATGCTTAACAACCACCTAACTTCAAAGAAAAAACATTCTACTCCATTTTTCCATAATTGTCCAAACTATTTTTTCTACCATATCTCAAGTGGTCAGCATATTTTCAAATGCCCTCCAGCAGAGGTGGAGACAGATTTTCATTGTCCAGTTCATCATGGGCTCATCATAGAATTATAGGAATATACTAAACAGTGTTGTTTACCTCATATAAGGCTCACCAAGTCTTCCGAGTCTGGCTGAGTCACCATATGAAACAAGTACTCGGCTCACACTCATTGAGTAGACTCTGAACTCATTGGCCCCAAGACACAGCAGACTCAAGAGTCCACCCTCAAACTCAGCCCAGACTCGCAAGTTTGACACTGTAGTGAGACAGACTTTCATCTCCAGCAGCGGTGGAGACAGTCTTTATTTTTATTGTCCAGTTCATCATGTTACTCGGAACTCACCTGTCCCAAGACTCAGCAGACTCCAGAGTCTACCGTCATTCTCAGACCAGACTCACAAGTTTGACCCTGTAGCGAAACAATCTTTTATCTCCGCAGCGGTAGAGACGGTCTTTATTTTCTTTGTCCACTTCATCATGGGTTTATCATGGAATTATAGGAATATACTAAACAGTGTCTTTTGACTCGTTTAAGGCTCATCATCTGAGTCTCACTGAATCACGATAGGAAAGTTAAAACAAGTACTTGGCTCAGACTCACTGAGTAGACTTGGGACTCACCAGTCCCAAGACTCACCAGACTCATGAGCCTATGCACAAAATCAGCTCAGGCTCGCAAATTCAATCCTGTAGCTATTTCATGGATTAGAAATGTCATTGATATATTTTTTCAGCACAAAATTGAGTATATTTTGAGTTTTTTTCCTATTGGCTGATTTTGACCAAGTCTTGAACCAAGTTTTACCGACCCGAGGCCAGCTGAGTCTTTGCCAATCAGAGTCTGACAACTTTGATACTAGAGACTATTCAAAAGATCTGGCTGTTTGCTTCTACCTTCTATATATAAGGATATTGAACATGTAGCTGGAGAAGGTTATGCATAGGAGGTATCTTCTATTTAAGTATCAGCCATTTTGAACCAAGCTTTGTCGAGCCCAGGCCAGCCGGATCTTTGCCAAGTCTGAGTTGATCAACTTTGATACTAGAGACTTCAAAAGATCTGGCTGTTTGCTTCTACCTTCTATATATAAGAATTTCAACATATAGCTCAAGATGGTTATGCACAGACGGCCATCTTCGAACAGATAGAAAGAGAACATCTAAAAATATTGGTCAAGTATCAGCCGTTCTCAGGTATAATTGATTAGAAGCACAGCTCTAACCAGGATGGCCATCTTGCTTATCATAGATCACTGAGAAATTGCCCTTTCACCCAAGCCTCCAGACATCCACCACAGAGATATTGCAGACCATCTCAACACATCAATATCACACTAACTGGAGCCTTGATATTGCTCTACCAATTTATTTATTAATTTAGTAGTTCAGCCTTGACTGCCAGAAGAGACCACTTTCTCGTGGACTCTAATTGACAGATAGCCAGGACACAAATTTAGACCCAAATGTGCAGACTACAAAGCTAACTGAACAGTGAACGTTCTAACTTATCCCAGTGATTTCCAAAAGAAATACTCCATGCCATCTGAACTTCTAGCAATCTACAATATGTATTTTAATATTTCCTCGTGATGTATATGGATCAGGGAACAAGTACGTACATTTTTACCTCTTGTTTTCTAAAAGGCCGTTTGTTAATGAAGTCTTGGTTATATGGCATAATTATAATAATGCTTTTCCTAGATATAAACAACTATAATGCTAAAGATTCCTGGATGATAGAAAAGAAGTCATCTATTGGACTTTTTCATCAGAGTTCCAGTGTTCCTGCTACTACAATCCATCTCAATTCTATTTTTCATAGGGCCTTAAAGGATTTTATTATTTTAATTTCATCTTGATCCTCTGCTTCTATTCCACAAACAATCTCCAATTTAAAAATGCTAGAGAAGATCTGCTTATTCTCACTTGTTCCTCCTCGATATTACTAATTCCCTAGAAGGACCCTTTGTCTATCAATGTTTTTTTTATTGTTTTCCAACTCCAATTTCTTGCTTGATCCTAAATTTCTCAGGTTTTTCCAGTTCCAATCTTAGCTTGATCTTATATGTCCATAACAGGAATGGTGTTTTAGGAATCCTTACAAATGATAGATAAGTTCCTGCTCTTCCTTAAAAGTGATAGAACTAACCAAGACTTCTAGATCATGGTTACATATATCAGTGATATATCGCCAATAGCACGATATATCACACGACCAGACCGTCAATGATATATTGCCACCAAAAAATCGCGACATTTTCCGATATCTTAATGTGTCACGATACATTCAATAAACCACTACATTTTCAGTACATAGCACAACTCGATGCAATTATCAGGCCTGTGGAGAAAAACACACCAGATTTTCAGATTAAAACCGCAGATTCAGGGATTTTAGGTTCATTTTGCATTGTTGAGGTAGGGTGAATAGCTCCAAGGAGGTTTGTGACGGTTTCCATCAGGAAAACAAGGGGAAATTCGGAGTTTTCTTTGCCATTAGCAGAGCATTTGTGGAGTGGGGATTCACCAGTCACCACAATCCATAATAATGGTAATATTAAATGGTAAAATTAAATTCTTAAAATATAGGGTAAAAGTGGCATTCTCCTTATCTTTCATTTTCTATCATTTTGCTTAAATTTTTAACTTTACCATTAATTGTTTCAGGATGTTTGAGAGTGGTTCCAACCTCATCGGACTTCATATGCAAAAAGTATAATTTTAGATCCCATTCAGAATTCAACAGACTTAATAGTTTTCAGGATTTCAGGATTGCAACGTTTCCACTGGATTCTATCGTGTATGAGGCATGGGATTCGCATTTAATCAAGCACATCAACCCCTCTATGTACCTTGATGTTGGTGGTGTTGACTGTTGAACTATTTTGTCATGAAGTGTTTCTCAAGGGAAGATGCATCCCAAAGAACGGTCGAGTAAAGATCCTGCCTATTACAAGTATGCAGTCAATACAAGATCTACAGCTGCAAGAGCGCTTTCATCTAGTCCTAAATGCCAAAAGATCTCCATTCTCTGGGTGGTAATTCCTCTATTGAGAAGTCAGATTTATTCAGTTTCAGTCCTCTGTTTCCTTGGAGCATATCACTTTCATCTAGTCCTAAATATCAGAAAATCTCCATTTTCAGGGTGGTAATTCCTCTATTGATAAGTCAGATTCAGTTTCAGTCCTCGGTTTCCTGAGAGCATATCCAACTTGGATCCCAGATTTACAAAGATAATGATATTATTTATCGTTACAATGGATAATGGCCAAGTAACAAGGCTGTGGAGAACTGGGTTAAGTCAGAACTATAGCAAACTTTCTTAACCAAATTTTGCGTACATGTTTCCTTCTGGTTCTTTGAAAACCATCAGGATATGGATAGAATCCTAGCTAATGGACCTTTGCTCTGGGTAAAAGCTCTTCATGAAGCCCTGGTTCCCAAGTTTAACCCAGCCAATGGCTACTATGCCCATATCTACCACTCCCCAGGGACTGTGCCTCCCAAACCTTCCCATCCACAGCTGGGAAGAGGATGGATGAGAAGATTGGTAATTCCCTGGGCCAATTTATTGAAAATTTGGGAGGGGGGGGGGGGCATGGATGAGGAATTTATTAAATCAAACAGAAATTATATTAAATGTGTGTATATGGGGGGGGTGGATGAGGAATTTATTAAATCAAACAGAAATTATATTAAACATGTGTATATGGTGAGATTCTCTATCCTCCGTAGGAACATTACAGTATACCTGTGCCAGATAATGTACAGATACCAGATGAGATTATTCTTGATCTTGATAAATTGCAGTGGCCCAAAACATTGAATCATGAAAACAGCACCTTCAGGTGCAGATTCTGTCATGAAACATGGCACTTCATGACAGACTGTCCAAACGGACAGCCTCTACCCTGCCTTGAAAGCAACTCACACCCCATAAAAATCTCAAAAATAGATGGGATGGATTTAAAAAGGTAAAGAGAAAAAGGAAGAAAACATTAGGGTCCAGTGGACAACAGCTCTCTCTCAGAAGAAAATCCTTTCCCAGGACAGAGACAAAAAAGGCTTCAAAGTGTATTGCTGTACTTCCTGAAAAAAATCTCAGAGTTTTTGTAGCAAAGACTTCTAAGACCAAATAAACCTGTTGAAGTTGAGGCACACAGACTGAGCACTCACGATTCAGAAGAACATATCAGATTTCTGCTTTTTATGAAAGGCAGAAAAAAGATTGCATCAAATCCTTAAGCACTGTTAAGTTTTCCTTGTGTATCCTGCGATAAAAGGTTGAAGAAACCTTGCTCCACTAAAGGAATAGGCTAAGCTCTACTCTACAGTGCCCTGTCACCTACAGATACTGCTGGGTGATTTGCAATTGTAAATCATTTTCTGCTAATAGATTTGCACATCTTTTATTCTGAACAAGAAGGTAAATAAGTAGCGAGTGAATCAAGATAGAGGATCTTTTTAAATGAGGACAATTATTCTTTTGTGTGCCAAATTAATTCAGAATGGCCTTATCACTTTTTCACAATATACTAGATGGTTTCACAAAATCCATCCGTTATCCCTTCATCCAGATGAATGCATTGATAATACCGACTAAGATCAGACATGCAAAATCCCTGTCTAATGTTTATTTGCTTCAATTGTCTTCTGTGAAATGCATGCTTTTGAAGTTCTAATCTTTCCTCGTTAGAATTAATATGAAAGTAGAGATGGAAGTCATGGAAGGTGAGTAGTTATCGTACAAAGATAACCATACAAGCTGTTTTTCTAATGCTGATGGGTGGGTGAAACCAACAATCCAAAGATCAATAAAGACATGGTTCTAATGTTTGCCCTTGCTAAAAGAGTAAATTAAAAATCTATCAATAAAGACAGGGTTCTAAAAGGTATGCTATATGTGTGTTTCAAGATCACCTAAGTGAGCTCAATAAAAGACAAAGATATGCCAGAGATTAGATTCAGGAGCGGTTCTCCCAAGAACTGGTGATAAAAATTTTAAATAACAGATTCACTTCCCACATTCATTGAATATGCTCTCCAATTTTGATGTTTGAAGTTGCACTAGTCTCTGGTTTAAAGAAATCAAAGGTAGCCACTTGTGAAAGCAGGAAAGTAGATCTAATTCAGAGCCATTTCACACAGCAATCTTCTAAAGATAATCTCTAAGAGATTGAAGTCAGAAAAAAGTTTACAATTTACAATGTTTGGCTCTCTTATAACACTTTGCTGTGTACTTTAAGAAACGTTATCTTGCTTCAATCTAAAACGCTGCAGAACATGTTTTACTTTAATTTACCCTAATTGATCTGCCAGTAGGAAACCACCTACATCAAAAAAAAAGGACAAAGGATTCATTCTCAACATATCTTTGAGGAAGATCACCATTCCTGGAAAGTAATTATAGATTGAGCTCTGTTACATTTCCTTAAAGTACTTCACAACTTGCTTCAAGAGAAGGCCGTATATAAACAGAAATCAGTCAACTGTTAGTATTAAGCGAGATCTTATCTTGATAAATCACTTAACAGAACCACTACTAGCGTGAAACTGCTAAATACTTAGTTAAGAAAATGAAATAAAGTCAATTTAACTTCATTATTTCAAAAAATATCTACTCAGATACAATGACGAAAATTAGGGGTACCAATGCCTTTATTGGAAAATATAGTGATAAATAAAGCCACTGCCCTTATTAAACGATGGGAAAAGCATATATCCAATATACCTGCTGCTCTGAAAAAATGAAGAGATATACTCTACCCAATATACTTGCTAATTGTCAACTGATCCTGTGTTGAGATAAGCGCCACTTTTCACATTGACTGTTAGCTATCCTGAATCAAAAATCTTTCTAAATTTTTAACAATAGTTAGACCATAGATGGCTAGGGTTGTCCTTAACCGAACCTGGTGACACGGGCCAGTGCAAAGATCTAGAAAAAAAAATTGCCTGAGTCAAAATTATCTAAATATGTCCATCTTATCTGTTTAATGAAGCATCTGAGGACGTCCTTCAATGATTCTACAGGACTTAGACACTGCCTATGTGAATTAACACGTGAAAAAAGATATTATAGGAAAGTCAGAGCGAACCTTTTACCGAATAACTTAATGATCTCCGACATGGCATTACATCAAAAGATAAGCGGCACTAAAATCTTTGCTTTCTTATTTTCTGAAGCAGCCATGGAGTACTTACTTGGGTGCAGGATGTTCGTGTAGTATAAAATATCCGAAAATAGCCGGGAGATATTAGTGATTTAAATGCGTGCAAACCGGACCTTCACAGGAGATAAAGGAACAGAAATAAAATATGACAGATAAAATCCAGAACTTCATGTTAGTAAGTTTTGTTTTACAGAGATATGTATAAGCTTGACAGCTAGTTTAGAGCAAACCCCAAGGCTGTAAAATCTGGCAGACTGAAGCTTCAAAATTCAAAAGAAAAACAAAAGCGAAGTAAAATAACCTTTAGGCCAGGGTTCTGTTTCCGCTGCTAAGCAAATCTTGAAATTTTTACGGGCTTGAAAAGAAACGAATCTTGCAATTTCTACGGCTTTGAAAAGAAATGAACAAGGAAGGAAGGAAGGCGAGACAAGGCCAGTACCTGCAGTGCGCGGCAATGGTAGCGAGCCCGTCCGTGCTGAAGCCGTCGCAACTGGTAAGCACAAGAACCTTGAAATTGGGAAAAGAACGCGCGAGGAGCTCAAGGCTCTCGTCGGTGACCACCATGCGCTTAAGCCTGAGTTCTTCCAACCAGGGGTATGCCTCCGCCATGGCAGCCAGCCATGGGTGGACATCGGCGCCCCAACCTGTAGGCACCATGTTAAAGTCCGCAAAATGGGGCTTCCCCTTTAGCGCAACGGACTTTATCCTCGGGAACCTCCTGATGAGTATAGGGGGGCTCACCGCGTAGCAATTTCCGATGAAAACCCGCTGCCTGCTGCCCGCCTCGATTCGAAACCACGACTTGCAGACCAGGGAAACCGCGTTCCTGTCCCTGTGCGACGACAGGAATGCCAATACATGCTCCAGCACTTCATCAGGGAACGAGCTCATCCTTCTCACCACCATAATAATAATTGCAATCCTAATAATAACAAATATACCTCACGCATACACCGCTTAGATTTCAGACCCCATGGCCGATTTTGGAGCTACAGGGAAAAACTAAAACGTCCTACGTACCTTCAAATGCATCAAAGCCCACAAAAATTAAAAACAAACAAAAAAATCCCAAACGAAAAAAGATCGCAGATTACCCCCAAAAATCTCCAGAGGGTATCTATCTGTATCTCTGTATATATGTACCGCGGTATATGTATTGAGTATATCAATCTGCAGACTTAAAGGCCAACTGAACCTCAAATATTGTTTATTAATCCGCAATATGATCGGACGGCCCAGATTGACTCCTCGCCCACCGCCGGTTAGCGAGCCATCCTTATCCACCCTATCTGGCACGCGATAGAAAACCGTCGTGTAAAAACATCTTTACCGCTCGGACATTTTAACCCCCGGTTTTTTTCACTTTCCTCCTCCTCGTGAGTTGGCACGCACAGACGACGACCGTTTTCATTCTTATTTTCTATGATAAACAATTGCAGAAAGAAACCCGGCGGATTTCTTTCCGGGATCCTCTCTTTTACTTAAATATTTGTGCTTTCTTCTATCTCATTAAATAATAAATTTATATTGGCATTTTCTTAAATGAAAACACTTCTAAGTCACTCACGGGCCCGATCCATAATTATTCGTTTTCTGAGGAGGGGAGGGGGGCCATTATGGGTCAATTATTATTTTATTTTACCTTCCGTTTCAGAGCTTCTCTAATGATGGCTGATGAATTATAAAGGAAACGTCAGAGTGCTAAAATATATGTAATTTTATTGGAAAATACAATAACAATAACCAGAAGCAAAGGAATTTTATGTTTTCAATAGTATGTTTAAATATGTATATATGAGGTTTTTGGGTTCAAATTGTGTTGAAAACTAATGATTGCTGTGAAACATAATTTTTGGATTATTAAATATTATTTTTTTA
Source organism: Larix kaempferi (assembly GCA_027924585.1). Classification (NCBI taxonomy): domain Eukaryota; kingdom Viridiplantae; phylum Streptophyta; class Pinopsida; order Pinales; family Pinaceae; genus Larix; species Larix kaempferi. The sequence goes on from BSBM01000797.1 coordinate 12,494,208, forward strand.
GTGTAGACTTTATTTTGATCATGGATATGGATATGGATATGGATATGTAGTAGAAAAAATCAGAAGTCTTATGGATAGAAAATTTGATATTAAATTTTTATGGAATAAAGTTAGTCAAAATTTTACTATTCTCCTAAATAATCATGTTACTTCTAAAAAGAAGTGCGACAATAATACCAATACAACCATGATTTAAGAAGCAAATCCCTCTCAATTGTCGTAATGCAGAAAGCAAATCCTTCTCAGTGGCATTAATGCATAAAGATTATCTAGCAAAAGAGAAGCAGTGTCATGGATCAAGGATCCTTCTCAATGGCCTTAATGCATAAAGACCCTTTAGCAAAAGAGAAGCAGTGCCATGATCAAGGATTATGGATCTAATTCATGTGACGCAAGGGGACGAGGCAAAATAAGTAATGTTGATTGAGTCTCTTACAATTATGAATCGGAGCATTGATTGGATTAAAATACAGAGAAGGAAAGGGAAAAGGGACAAAAATGGTGGAGTGTGAACCTCATTTTATAGCGAGAGACATTTGTACCAAGTTTTGTAAATCAATGAAGTTGAGATGTAGCATTGAGAATTAAATGAAGAAGGTTACACGTTCTACGATTTTGAGTCCCCTCTTCCGATGAACCATTCTGAAAGTCCCAATCACCTTTGGATTTCTAGTTTGCCATCACTGAAATCTAATCATATTTTTTTTGCTGAAATTACAATTTTGGATTGTTGAAGTCGTTGTTTTTAATGCAAAAATGGATTAAGCACCCTTGAATACCCCTACTACAACCTAATTTTGCAATGCTAGTGATTAATATTTGCAATTCCATCAATCGAAAATGACTCTTGCTATATTTCAAACAAAAAATGTTGTTTCCCTTCTCTTTATTTTGAGTGGCCAAAAAACGTCAAATCCTAGAGCTTTTAGGCTATGACCAAATAAATCCATTCGTAGTTGATTATTTAGATATAAACATAATTACATATAGTTAGTAAAATGGAGTTTGTGTTGTTGCTCCATAGTCAAAGAAGAGCTTGATAATAAATCAACATTTTGACTTTTTTCCAATGATGCCTTGTTGGAATCTAATGATTCAAATTTAGCCAAATATGCCCAACAAAAATTGGTGCTTTTAATTACATATATCAATTTGTAAGCGGAAAAAAAACCGAGCACTTGCATTGTGCAATCTCAACACCTAAAATTCATGATTTCATTAAAAAAATGAGATTACCAATTTCCCATGAAAAAAGTGGGTCGTCTATCCTACTTTTTTTAGGAAGAAGTTAAAAAGTGGACAATTTCAATTGAAATTATTTTCAAACTCTTATAAGAATTTTGTTGGAAGTTAAGTTCCACATAATTGATGGGATCTTTAACCATGGAACATTACCTATAAGTGTTTTAGCCCATTTTAAGAAAACCCACATCATCGACATTTCAAAAAAATGAGTGTATCAGAACAAAACTTTGCCTTGCTAGAAAAAAATAGACTCACCATAAAGGTTGAGTTTGTCCACTTTTTAACTCACTCCATTTTATTAAACCATCCACAAGATCAAACGACCATTGTGGGACAACAAAGGTTACATCACATGCACCATTTCCCAAGAGAATAAGGCAAGAAATTGCAAAAAACAAAATTATTGGTGCAATGGATGGCCAAATCACGCACTTAGTCTACTTCACTAATTATGGTCTCCTTCACTTTATGTCGAGGCCTTAGTGCTCCTTAAACTCTACCAATCTCAATCATATGTTTCTTGTCCACGTCATTTTATCAACTAACTTTGTCATTTTTCTCATTAAATCTTTTTAAAACATTGATTCTCATTATCATATATGTAACTCTAACATCTCCTTGATTTATGAATACAATACACAATGTATATTTCAAAGATCTCCCATCTCTACACACTCCACATAACTTTTCTTTTCCCATTTCTTAGGATGTACCATCTCCATGTGTTAATCTCATTCTATTTAAATTGGTTCTCATTTGTATTTTTCAAAGTGGAGTCATCCTCCTCTCTATGTATGTAGTTCTCAATTGTATTGTTCAAAGTGGAATTCCCCTCTCTCTGTGTATATATGTCTAAGTAGAAAGCTCCTTATGGGGCACTAACTATTTGCATGCAACCACTAGGTATATAGATTATGTTATTGGGTTGCACGTGTTCATCTTTATTATTAATGGGAGGCACACAATAGTGGGGGGTTGGATTGAGTAAGTAAACTTGAATGACAAAGACAACATATAGGTTGGTAAGTAAACAAATGGAGGGCATGTGGAAGGTTCCTTGGAGAGTAAAACAAAAATCATTAAATAAATTAAAAAAGAGAGGAGGCGAGAGAAAAAGTGAGCATCTCTAGGGTTATAGTTACTTATCTGGAATATTATTTTTACATGTAAGTAAATGCTTCTCATAATAAAATAAAATAAAATTGTCAATTTATTTGGTAAAAACAGTCACACACATAAAATTGTCAATTTATTTGGTAAAAAGAGTTACACACATACAATTGTCAATTTATTTGGTAAAAAGAGTTAGTGTGTAGTGTTGATCACTCAACTTTTTTTCATAAAAAGTAATTAAGTAATAAGATATTTAATTTGAGTTAATATTAAAGTAATTAAGTAATAAGATACTTAATATTAGGTAATAATGCACATGAATTAGAGTTAATAAATATTAGACGTGTAAAGATAAACATTTCAAAATAATAATAAAATACTAAAAACAAGCAATGTTAATGTCCTTATAAAAGCTCTTTAGGGCATTATTAGAGGATGTACATGGAACTATGTGCCTACACTCCCTACCCTTATGAAAACTCTTTGGGGTATTATTAGAGGATGTGCATGTTACTATGTTCCTACACTAGCTATGCATATCGAGTATGCACTCAAGCTATCTATGCTTGGGATCTTCCCATTTGAGGAATCTATAACAACCTAGTGTGTCTTTATCACCTAGTAGTGGTAATAGCTATTTTGTAACCTATTTATAATCGACCTAACCAATGTGTTAAGTTATTTAAGCTTGTTTTGGGAAGATAATGGGGGTGAGAGGGAAAAGCCTTGCATTAGAGGGATTTTGGTGTATCATAAAGAAATTGGGCTTTTGGGTGTTGTACTATTTTTCAATTATACTAGTTAATATAAGAGGCTTTAATGATTTTACATGTATTTCTTGATGTATTCCCTATGCTTATAACTAGTTATGTGTGATGTTCATGTTTTTGTATCAATGGATGTTGTACTTTCTGAATGGTTAATTGCTTATGTATTGGTGTTCATCAACATCATCTCTTTGTCATTCACTTATATTTTTGTACAACCACTATTTATATACTTTGGATACTTCAAGCTAGATTGTGCTTTACATAAAAGGTTGATGATATACCAATACCTTAAAGGGAATTAAAGCAGGCTAATGTTAAGCATTCATGAGAGCTTTGAATCTCCATTTTAAAGCCAATAAACAATTCGGATCACTTAAAACTTCATTAACATCAAAATAACATGTTTCTTAGGTTTGAATAAAAATTAGATATAAGAACTAACTTTTATAGAAAGAAAGATGCTACTCTCTAAGACCAACCTTTCACTTAAGTAAAAGTTTGAATGTAACATCACCTTTCACTTAAGCAAAAGTTTGAATGCAAAATCTCTTATAGTCATAAAATACTTTTTTCCCTGTAAATTTTATAAAAGATTTAGTCAAATAAATATCAAAGTTATTGTTTCTCTAACTCAGATTGGGGTCAATAGTTGAATATAACAACCTATTTTGCAATGAAAAACTTTTGTTATAATAGAAATTTTATTTTAAAAAATCGATATATATGAAAATTTGCCATACATATAGTTACCTATATAAATAATCAACTATTGATCCCAGACTAAGTTAAACCTAATCCATCTTAACCCTTTATTCATTAAGCATTAATAGGGATAAACAAAATCCAAGCACAAACTTTTTGATGCCTAAAAGATTTTAGGTTAAGATGAGTCTCCAGAAGCTTCCTATGATTTTATATAGTGTTGCGTATCCACCACCTATCAAGAGGTGGGACGTTGTCCACATTGTTTTTGGTGTGTGATTACTCACCTGATTTAACGTCCATGATGAATCAACTGCTTATCAACATCTCCCTTACAAGTATGCATTGACCACTTTTTTTAGGAATCAAACCACATCAAGAGTTATAACACTACTGTACTTTCATTGGCATGATTGTCAAGTATAAATATGTGCTACTCACTATTGAATATCACTGCATGTGGATAGAAAATGACATGAAAAATAAGCAATGTGGTATTGTGTGGAGTCAATGGGGAAATGGACCCTTGGCGAGTGTGGTTGAAGCCTACTAGATATCCTTTCTTAAAGTTCACTTTAGATTATACCCACAATTAATCACTTCATGATGTACCCTTTGAAAAGTGTCAGTAACTTACCTACGATACCTTAGCATGTCATCCACTCAATTCAATTATTTGGAGGGTTGCTTCATTGTAATTGCATGTAGTCAATTAAATTTATGAAAATGACACATAGTTGTAAACATTAATTGTTTTCAATGAGATGTCAAAATTAATTTAATTTTCAAATGTGCATCGTATTTATTATCATAATGTGTAACAACTTATAAACTAATAAAGCGGTTATTATGTGCAATGATGATGAATATAGAGAGAGACACGAAATATTAACATATCACTAGATGTGCCCATGGGGCATAGAATAGACGGTGAATGGGTGTATTGTTAAGACACTGCTTGTGTAAGGTCATCGATTCAAAACTCTGTGGGTACGAACCTTACAAAAAAAAGCATGCCAATAGAAGTGGTTGATAATGGCAAAAGAAGGTACACAACATGATTATTGCTTGCAAAGCACCATAAAGTATTTATGTAGTCCATAATTGTGATAAGTCATCAACCAAGTTGCAATGGATGGAAGAAGAGAAGGATATGGAGGTCTCTACGTAAATAAAAAAATAATGATATATATTTATTTGTAGTGTCTTGGATTTACTTTTACAATTATAAAATATCTTATTCTTACTTCTTAATTTAAGAAAATTAAGAATAATTATTAGTATTTTTTAAGTTGTTTTTTAAAAAGCTTTTACCTTAACCATTGCAATATTATATGAGATCCCACTTCAAATTGATGGCTATATGGTTATTATAGACCATTTATTGTATAATATATGTATGTTTTTGTAAATAATGAATATTGAAATCTTAGTTTGATGGTTAAGTGAAGTGACAATATTCTCTCTCAAGGTTTAAATCTACTAGAGATATGGTTCACTACATGTGGGTCATCTCCTCAAGGATTTTAGTGGTTTTAAAATTCCCCATCCACAACTTCTTAGTCAAAAGTTTCTAAATTTAATGTTACACATGAATTATGGAATAAGCACATTGCCTTGTTGTGATAAGATGAAGTTGGGAAAAAAAACATACTAAAATAGGTGGTTGAAATTCCAAAGTGTAAATATGTTTGATTTACTATTATTGAAGTTTCATGGTAAGTTATATTTATTTAAAACACATTGTGTTGATTATTTGAAATATTGATTAGAAATATTTCTAAATTGTATTTTCACTACAAGGAAAAGGCCCCGTAACAGAGGTTATAGTAAATGTTTTTAGTGTTACAAGATTGGTCAAAATTCTCAAAAAAAACCTTTGCTACAACATCCACAAATGGTACTAGATGTTTCATGGAAGGATTTTACAGAAATGTATTATAACTAAAAAAACCTCGCCGGCCGAAGGCTTTTGCGGAGGTTTTATTTTCGGTGCTCTTTATTGAAGAAAACACACTGATGCTAACACATGTAAAACGCACCGGTGTGTTTCAAATCAATACACGCACCGGTGCACATACAAATTTGTGAACCGATGCTTGAAAATACATATAGCACTGGTGCACACCAAAATTTTAACTGGAATCGATGCTTTATAATATTATGTGCACCGATGTTTTATAATTGTAGCATTGGTGCTTACGAACTATTAAAATGCATCAGTTCCTTATAACAATATAAGCATTGATGCTTTACATTAAATGTCGCACCGGTTCCTACGAACTAGTAAAAAGCATCGATGCTTACGAACTATTAAAAAGCACCGGTGCAATAACTGGAGGAAACACACCAGTAAAGTTGATTGGGATGATGAATGTCACTATATTTTTAAAATTAACGGTGTGGTTAATATAAATTAGTGCACTGGGGCGTGATAATAGAAAAATCCTTGAGGCATGCAACGAGTATTCTGTTGCACTGGGACTATGTTCTTATAAGCGCACTAGTGCAACATTCTCTCAAATGCACTGGTGCTACATTGTTCAAAAAGCATCGGTGTCATTAATAAGATCAGATGCACCAGTGATTCTTTTATGTTTGGTGAACAGTGGCTGCAAAAATCGCATTGAAATATATATATTTATTTTTATTTTATTTTATTCCATTATTCATCATAAATTGAAATATTTTTTATAGTAGTATTCATTTGAATTTTTATTATTTAGTTTGGATATGATGTTTGGATTAATTTGTTATATCATAATTTTTTGCATCTATTGTAATATTTAATTGTCGATGTAACATTTCACAACACTGCAGAATGCAATAGAATAAAAAACTTCATTTTATTATATATCAATATGATGCCCTTTGTCATTCAAAATGGGACAACATAAAGTCCACAATAATCAAAATTTCAACATGCACATAATTGTTACATTGTAACCCGTTGCCTTTTATTTGGGACATTATGTCCAGTACATTATACAAAATGTCTAATTTTCACATACAATTATTTCAAAATATACAACAACTTCCATTAACATCCAAAATATATGGATCATCATTCTTCATTGGAACTATTGTCATTGCTCTAGCCACTTGCATGACTTGTGTTATTTGGCCGAATGTTTTGTTGACTGCCTCAATTGTTTTCCTCTTCTTCAACTTCCATCTACAAACATAAAAATAAAGTGTAATGAATGTATATACATTGCTGGGAATAATGAAAATTAAAATAGATAATACATATGAATGTAAATTGAAAAGCAACGTACCATATCAAGAATTGAGTCCTGAATTATACGCGTTCCTTCAAAACCACATCTCATGCCTTATTTCAACAAATATTTTGTTGGTTGCACTTCATACTTTGTTTCCTGCAAGTTTTATACCCCGTAACAAAAAATAGATTTAATATAAATGATTTTTGTCATTCTATTAATTATAAAATGAGAGAAGTAAAACAACATAGATACTTACAAATTCAACAATTAAATTTTGATATGCCAACATATACTCACAACCTTTACTTAACCCAGTGTCAATCATTTCTTCTGGTGGATCTTCTTTGTATGTTAACACCTATTTGAAGACATCCTAAGGATGGTCGAAGTAAAAAAAATAAAAATATAAAGATCACAACCAATATGAAATCTTAAGTTGTTATGAGGAAATCACAACTACTCACAAACTTTGCTATCAACCCCTTTTTTCCTTGTTGCCTTGTCTTATGTGTTGAATGGGTTTCATTATTTTTTCTTTTTTGCAATAAAACAATTGAAAATTAATATTTAATGCTAAATTAATTAATTAGATGCACATAATAGAAAAATTCATTGATTTCATACATTTGAAGCATGTTGTTTTTGAGATGGCTTGCCCTGCGATGCAATTATGTCCATTTCCATTGTCAGACCTAGCATAACATTCAACATATGTGAACTAGATTTTTTGAAACATATTACCGAATATTATTAACTACAATATTACTCAAAATTCAAGAAAAAATTCATATTGATTTCTTTTTATTCATCCCTCTACAACTTCAAGGTTTTACGCTCTTTTGCACTTAGATTGCAAAGAATCTCATCGATCTTCCTCATTTTTTTGCTCTGCATGTCACAGATTAACCAATACATATTAGTTAAGTTTACAAATAATTCAAACATATTAATTTGATACATAATTTACAAAGAACTTGCCTTCTTCGTGACTTTGGATGTGCTCCCGTCATGTCGACTAGAATTCTTGGTCATTGAACACTTATCATGCATTTTCTATAAATAAACAACCCAAACCATTAAGTATATTCTACAAAAAAATACATATCTTCAAAATAAAAATAAAAACAGTCTGCCATTTCGATGCTTTTAAGTATAGGAAATGCATCGGTGCTTGTCATGCAAGACTGCACCGGTGCATCATACTTGAATGCACCATTAACCACAACAAAATAAAATAGTCATATACACATTTATCAGTGCAATTTATTTATTATAAAGCATTGGGAATCAAAACGGTGTGCTTTCACAATCAACGCACTAGTGCATTAGCACAAGTCAAATGCAATGAACAATGTGTAAGTGTTTTAAAAATAACAAGCATGACATTACTAGTTCACTATTACTCTAAATGCACTGGTGCATTTAAACAACTCGAATGCACCAAAAACTGCATAAGTATTTTTTTTTAACTAACAAGGCCAACTAGGTTTCAGATTTGACCTGAGAAGTGGTCCCATTGCACCCAAGGACATATATATAAACCTACAAACCCATTAAATCTAAAATACATAAAAAGAAAAATCATAATTGTGAAACAATAGAGGGATTTAGACCATAATGTAAGATTTTGCAGCCACATAAAACAAAATGAGGCAACAAGAAAATCTAAATAAGAAAATAAATAAACCATGCATTGTGATCAGTAGTAATAATTTACATACTTGAAATTTCTACTGTGTAAGGTTGTGTTTGATTCAACATACCTTACAAATTTCAATTTTCAAAATAATCTGGTTGCTCCAAACTCCTCCCAAATAACTCTCTCTTCCAAAGCTCTCCCCTCAAAATTTCGGCAAAATAATAAAATAGTGATTAGTTTTTTTTAATACCTTATAGAATGTTTTTGAAATTGAAATTCCCGCTTATTTTTCAGTTTATGGGGAAATAATTCATGTGAATTTTTATTTTCTATTTTCCAGACGTTAATGCACTATTTACAAAGATGCACCAGTGCATCATAACATGAAACACATCGTGCATATACATTTTAAAAAAAATGTCTAGAATAACGGTGTGCCAGAAAGACATGAACACCCCAGAACACTATGTTTTCCATGACACACCATATTGGAATACAATAAAAAATTTAAAAACATCATACTACAATGCATAAAAAATTATGGTTGCACTGGTGTGTCTTTAAATACTAAGCGCACCGGTGTCGACAATATTGAAAACTGCACACAGATAACTATCTACTATCAAATATAGCAGATTTTTTCTTTTGCGGATGTTCCAAAATAGTGTGTATGTGGTTTAGCAACATCGGTGCATCTATTTACACAGGACGCACCGGTGCGATTGTTTTTATTATGGCGCACTATTGTAATTAAATAAGTGCTATTGCAAGATTTCATTCCTTATTTAGGAAGCTAAAAGTAGGTATTATTCCATATTTAGAAAGCTCAAACTTTGAGATCATGATTCACTCTCAAGAGAAACATGAAAGATAATGAGGACGGATGGAACTATGGGCCACGGTCGTTAATTTGTTTAAAATAAATGGGACGTTATTCTGACTCTCAACGCTGAGAAAATAATTTATAACGGATGCAGTATTTAATGACATCCACCATTTCTAAGATGTGGAATTTCTCTTGATTTGTACTCCTTTCCAACTGAATGGATTTTTGTGGTAATTTGATATTTCATCTTAGAGGTTGAATACACACACACACACAAAGGAGCTTTGTTGTTTCATAAATATACTTTAGCAACTATGAGAAAATACTTTCAGTTAAACTTTGGTATTTCAACATAAACCCAAAGACATTTATTGTTAAAGTTAAGTTTGTGGTAGTGTCTCTAGGCGGCACACGATATTAAAGATAATAAAGTGTAAAAAATAGAAAAAAATATATTGTAAATTAATTCTTCATGTCAAATAATATTTAGGCATGGTATCATGATTCTCGAAAATCAATCCAAATAGGGGATATGCCACATAGTTCCACCCACCATTTCCTTTATATGGCTTGGAGCCTTCTCTTACTTAGAGATATTGAAGGTTGCTGAGGGGATTTGTCATTTTGTTGTTGATGCTATGGGTTCCTCTCTTTTTTCTCATTACTTGACAAACATGATGTTGGGGCCTACCTTCAAATCTCTAGAAGTAGAGAGAGTGGGTCAAGGAGATAGTAGGAGGCTCCCAAGGATTTAGTACGAGGCTCCCAAGGATTCAATAGGGGACAAAGATGTACTCTTATCCATCTGCCATGCACTTTGTTCTATAAAAATCCTAAGGATTTGATTTAGTGAACAAATAAGAAATTTAAAAAGAATTACAAGGTCAATTATAAGTACATGATGACCAAACCTATGAAGGAGAAGGATTGACATCATGGTAATCAAAATAGTGTTTTCAATGTAATGTTTATGTGTATTTCTATATAATTAGTTTGTAAAGATCTACCTTGCTCACGAGGATAAAGAAAAATTTATATATTGTCATGTCCCCTCCCTAGTGACCTTGGTCACTGCTTGGATCCTCCTATCCCTAGGGGTCTAAGTTCATAATTAATTGAGAAATTAATTAATTGGGGAAGTTTTGAGGCAATTACACCATAGTAGTTAATTAATTACTGGATAATTAATTATTTGCTTAGTTAAATTATTTCTAAGTTGTATTATTGTCATTTAAATGTTTATTACTAATAAATGTGTCAAGTGGTTGATTACTTGGATAGGAAATTCGAATTGGTCAAGTAGGCCAAAAACTTGCTTAAGTGGTAAATCTCAGAAAAGCTAAGGAATCTAGTGGAGACAAGTTGGCAAGATGCACCAAGATGGAAACTGACAAAAGCTGGAAAAATCAGACAAAAGCAGGAAAGTAGGAAGTAAATAAAGTGGAGAAAGCAAAAAAAACCGGTAAAAAAAGAATAGCAACAATCCAAAAAAGCTAACCTAGGCGCACATGCTAATCTGAGTGGAGGAAGACAAAAGAAGGCAAGTTTTTCTAGTCAGAAGTTTCCATTCCTATCAAGGAATGCACCCTCCTTCACCCACACGTGTGGCTAGCTTGAGGAAGAAGTCATCTCTTCTATTTAACAATGTTTCTAACTCCATCTCTCACTTTTGATCATTTGTAATTTGTGAATGAGAGCTTTGAGCTACTCACATGTTGAGAGATGTGCCTCAACCATTCTTCTTGGGTGATGTGCCCCAAGGCCCTATGAGTTTCCTATGAGTATTATGCAGGTCCAACAAACAATATTACAGCCAGTAACCTTCAGTACAGTTCAACTATGAAGATCTAATGTCAGATTGAAGAGGAGGCTACCATTGGAGGAGATTCATAGCTAGATTTGGTGGAAGAACACTGGTGGAAGAATATAATTATGGAGAGATGTTCTCAGGACCTCCAGTGAAGTCTATCAGCTGAAGTTGCAGAGATTAGTTGCTGCTATATTCCATAATTCAATATCAGATCGAGTTTCCACTCATCTTCTACCTCTACTACTCCCACAGCTAGATTTGGAGGTGATTCCACTGAAGAAGAGAGCTAGTTTGATGAGGGCGCCCATTTGAAGATCAACCACTCAGAGTGCAACAAGATCAGCCATCTAATATATATATGGACTGATATTCACTTCCAAAACAGAGCCACAATAATCTCTTACTTCTCTTCTCTATTCTCTCACTGATTGTAACAGAAAATTAGCCGGTGAGGCATTGTCATTTGAGAAGCAAGCAGTTAATGAAAGAATAAATATTCTGAAAGTCATATTTCGAGTTTATGTGTGGTACATGTTATATCAGAGTCTAAATTAATATCAAAACAGAGCTGGTGGTTTCTTCAAGTAGTTTGTGAAGTCAAAATTAATACAAGACTAGCTATATTGATGTCAATTCTAGACTAGTTTCACCACTTTTCCTGCCAAATCTATTCTAATCACTATTTTTACATTTTGTCAGTTGAAGCAGGACCTTGAATCAGTATAATATCCATAATAGTCCTTAAATTCATAATTTGGAAGCCTTTAGACCTCGTTTGGAAAGATTAGAAAAATACTAGCTCACCAATCTCGGGAGAGCCCGAAAACCCCAATTCTTCCCAAACTCTCTTAAGTCTTCTAAAACAACTTCCTGAACATAAACAACCCTCATTTGACTGATATAACCTCTGTATTTTACTCCTTGAACCCCCACCTGTCTAGTAAGCATATGCTGGTGTTCCCAAGAAGCTTTGGAGTAGACTTCAGCCTAGCTGATGCTCGAAACATAAATGGCCCCAGTGCTTTGTGCTTAGGACTCTCACTCTAATCTGATTTGCTTCTGCTGCACCTAACCTCATATATTTTCCAGAATTAAATATTCATCCCACCATCCTCATTCCTTACCTCAGTACCCCTCACTTACCTCCTGCACTGTTCGAAGAATTGACATAAATTTTACTAGTAAAATTTATGAAATTTTTTGGGAGTTGAGTTAATATCTTGGTCTAATATTTCCAAGGATATTACAGTGGTATCAGAGCATGGTCCTTTGAACCTGCTCTTGTTGTGGTGATGAGCTCAAGAAAAACCCCTAGCACTAAAGGAAAAGGCCCCAAAGACACTAGGGAAGAAGAGGTAGATTCTACTGAAGGAGAAATACAAGGGAATAGAGACATGTCTGATCAAGAAGCTAATGATGAGTTTAGACAACTGCTTATTAAAATGGTTAGAGGGATAGAAAATCTAACTCATAATGTGGCATAGAATGGTCAAGAAACTAAAGAAATCCTTAGTAGACAATTTGCACACAAAGAGGCAGAAGGGAGTGCTAGTGGTTCCCACCAGGGTGAAAGAAAAACATATGCAAAAACCATTTTTTCAAAGACTAGTCCACACAATAGGCCTAGAGACTTTAAAATGGATTTGAAAGATCAACCTCGACAAACCATGCCTACCCTCTTTGAGAAAAATAAAGAAGCACCTGATGCAAGTGTAGCTACTTGTGAGGAAAGGCATGCAGTATATCTAACCTTGAGTGATGAGTGCATAAGAGATCTCACTTTCAAAGATTTCTTTGAGATTTACCTAAAATATCAACCAAGGGGATATAATAGGCAGCCAACAAACAATTTTGAGTTGAGGAATGTTGCAGGTAAGGTCCAGATACCTTACTTTGATGGGACTGCAAAATGCAATGCTAGTTCCTAGGTGCAGAAACTAGACATATATTTTCAGCTGCATCCTATGGCAGAAAAGGATGCCATCAAGATGGCAGTTTTGCATTTGGAAGGAGAGGCCAGTGATTGGTGGTTCCATGGCATGAGAACCTTGGGACATGATGTAGTTGAGTCTTGTGAAGATTTCACCAGGAGGTTGGTGGAAAGATTTGATAGGAGGGATCCTGAGTTGTCTTTTCGTGAGTTGGCACATTTGAAACAAACCAGCACTCCAGAAACATATATATCAGAATTTCAAAAGTTGGCAATTATGGTCATTGATATATCAGAATCCAGGTTAATCCTCTTGTTCACAAAAGGGTTGACAGAACCTTTGAAAGGGTTGGTTAAAGCCTACTGACCAACTACCTTGCAAGAAGCTTTGAGCAGAACAAGGGATCTGCAAGATGCAATCCCAAGAACCAGATACCCACCTAAGTTTAATCCACCTGCAAAATTCTAGAATTCAAAGCCACCATTCAAAAAAAATGCAACCCCAAATAAGAAAGAATACTCATTCCGAGATCGAGATGAGTTAAGAAGGAAAAAGCTGTGTTTTTCCTACCAAGAACCATGGGTTCCGGGGCACAAATGTGCAAAGGGTAAAGCTCACTACATAGAAGTATTTTCTGATAGTGATGAGGAGGAAATGAGTGCAGAAGTACAAGTGGAAGAACCAGCAGAAGAAGGGTATAATACAACAGAAGAAGAAGAACCAACACAAACATAAGCAAAATTTACAGTTTTGAGTGGAGTTCCCCGCTACCACACTATGAGATTTAAGGGAGTAGTGCAAGGGCAGAAAGTTTCAATGCTCATCGATGGGAGGGGCACACATAATTTCATTGATGCAGCCATGGTGGAGAGAAGAAAACTCCAATCTGAAAAATTTGGAGGTTTCACAGTTATTATTCCTTGAGAGAACAACACTAGTGCAACAGATGGATTCCCAAGATGCAGGTAACTATTGGAGACCATACTATAACTGATAGTTTTTACATTGTTGATGTTGCTGATACTAATGTTGTGTTGGGGGTACAATGGTTTTTCTCACTTGGTGAGCATGTGGTAAATTATAGGATTCCCCAAATGTGCTTTAAAGATACTGAAGGTAAGCAAGTGGTTTTGAGAGGGGTTAACACCTACCCAAAACAAGTGATTTCTGCACATAGTATGAGATATGTTTTGAGGCGTGGAGATATAGAGTGGGCTGTTGAATGTTTTATCTCTACCAAAGGAACCACCATTGATGTGTCACAACATCCTGAAGATATCCAAAAACTGCTCCAAAAACACAAGAAGGTGTTTGAAGATCTGCCACATGGAAGGCCTCCTGATAGGGGTATTGAACATTGGATAGAGCTGGAACCTGGTACTTTTCCCATAAAAATACACCCCTACAAACATCCCAAGAGATTCAAGGATGAAATAGAGAAGACCATCAAAGAGCTGCTTGAGATGGGGTTCATAAGACCAAGCTCAAGTCCCTTTGCTTCATCGGTGGTTTTGGTAAAAAAGAAAGATGGAACAATGCGCATGTGCATTGATTACAAAGCTTTAAATAAGAAAACCATCAAGAACAGATATCCTATTCCAAGGATTGATGAGCTGATGGATGAGCTGCATGGAGCCAAATATTTTTTCAAGATTGATCTTCATTCTAGTTAGCACCAAATCAGATTGAAAAGTGAAGATGAGCAGAAAACCGCCTTTCAGTGCCATTTTGGGCACTTTGAATTTCTGGTCATGCCTTTTGGATATACAAATGCACCAGCAACTTTCCAGTCTTGCATGAACAGAATCTTCAACAAACAACTCCATAAGTTTGTACTTGTATTTTTTGATGACATTCTGATTTATAGTAAGACATGGGAAGAACATTTGCAGCACTTGGACAGTGTACTAACTCTACTTGCAGAACAATCCTTTTATGCCAAACTGTCGAAGTGTGAGTTTGGTATGAAGGAGCTCCTCTGTCTTGGCCACATCATTGGGAAAGAGGGAGTCAAGGTACACATGGAGAAGATCCAAGCCATCCTAGATTGGCCTAGCCCAAAGAATATAACTACTCTAAGAGGATCATAGGCTTATGCACATACTATAGGAAATTTGTGAAAGGATTTTCCAAACTCACTTCTCCCTTGACAGACCTTACCAAGAAGGGAGATTTTTTGCTGGAATGAGGAGGCTGAAAAAGCTTTCAATACAATGAAGGAAGT
This sequence comes from Larix kaempferi, assembly GCA_027924585.1. Taxonomy (NCBI): domain Eukaryota; kingdom Viridiplantae; phylum Streptophyta; class Pinopsida; order Pinales; family Pinaceae; genus Larix; species Larix kaempferi. The sequence goes on from BSBM01000797.1 coordinate 12,509,695, forward strand.
TATGAGCAGCTGCCTAGTATTGGCACTCCCATATTTCAACCAACCTTTTATAATGGAGTGTGATGCCTCGGGTGAAGGCATAAGAACGGTTTTAATGCATAATAGACATCCGATTGCTTATGAGAGTAGAAAGTTGCAACCCCATGAGAAGCTGTACTCTATCTATGATAAAGAGATGTTAGCCATCATGCATGCATTGGCTAAATTCAGGTAATACCTAGTGGGAGGTAAATTCATAGTTAAAACAGACCACAACAGTTTGAGGCATTTCTTAACCCAAAAGGAGTTGAATGACAGGCAGCAAAAATGGGTAAGCAAAATTCAATCTTATGATTTTGATATTGAATATAAGAAGGGTAAGCTGAATGTAGTTGTTGATGCCCTCTCTAGGAAGCCTGTTTTTTCTTTGCTGCAAGTGCTTGCTGACTGGAAGGCACAACTAATTAAGGAATATGCATAAAATCAATTTGCTTGTGAATTGGTAGATAGAGTAAACCAGGAAGATCATTACCAGGTTATCAATGATGTCATCTATTATAAGAACATAAATTTTCTAACTCCTGAATCTAAGTTGAAGGAGCATATTTTGATGGTTGCCCACAATGCACCAGTAGCAGGCCATCCTGGTATTTTCAAAACTTACCGGAAGTTAAGAGAAAGGTTCACCTAGAAGGGTCTCAAGGAGGATGTTCTAAGGCATGTGAGTGTACTGCATGTCAGCAGAACAAGGTTGAGCACACTCATCCTGCTGGTCTCCTTGTTGGCTGCTTTTTGGACAGACCCGGGTTTTAATGAAGCGCAGCAACAAAACCCCTTGGCGCACTGGCCCTCTCGGCAACGAGCTGCGCGACAGCTCGAGGTCTCACCCAAAGTGGCTATGGGGAGGCTAAGGAATCAGGTTTCCTTAACCTAGGCAACGCGGAGACTGTTCTCTCTTCTTGACGATTCCTCTAAGGCGACGGTCTGAACTCTCTTCAGACTTATGAGCGCAACAGCCCTCTAGCTCCCGCTCGGCGGCTGAACTACGCGGTACTTCCACTCCTGCGCTAGGACCAATTATCCTCTGCGCGGATATTCTATACGTAGTTTCACTTGCGAGCTCGTCGCAGCAACAGGTTCTCCTCTCGCAATGGCGACGTCGTCTTACCAATACCTTCTACTCTTAACGATTATAGTTCTTAAGGAAGCTTTACTGATTTACTCGACACATTCATAAAGATAATGCAATATCTTTGTATTTACCGTTAGTAAGCTAAAACAGGTAATCATCTCTATCACCACATCATAATAGCGAGAAATATGAAGTCCACCTCCACGGGGAAAACCACGTCCACGGGAGTATCTTATATTAACCAGAAAATGATAGACTTATACAATATGCTGCGCACACAGCTGCAGCCTTAGATCTTTCCAGGAAACTCCACGCACACAGCTGGGAGCCCTTCTCTCGATCTAATCTCTTCCTCTCCAGAGATTACAATAGTTCAGACGTCATCTCGGACTGTCTGCAACTCAAGGATTAGCTTCACTGCTAACCCGCTTCCTGACTAGTTAGCTATCTGTCTCACCGACTGACTCTCTATCTCACTAACTAACATCTACCCATTACAATTATTCATATATATAGGTGGCCATGGCGGTCGCACCTTTACAAAACTGTGGGCCTTTCCCAGCAGTAGTCCCCAAAAACCCTAACCACGCACATGGCTAGGTGTACTGTAGGCGCCGCTTGCAGTCATGTCGCCGCTTCCTGCAGGCTCCATGAATTCCGGCGCAGCTTATGGGTATGGATGCCTTGTCCTTCGCCTTCAATGCTTTAGTCCGTTGCTCTTCCTTGATCCGAGCAACCATAACTTCTGTACTTAGCCTTAAATGAGGGTAGCTGAGCCCTCTACTCCATTGCTTCATTGATTATGGTAGCTGAGCTTTCCACTCTACTACCTTCATTCCCTTCTGACGTGCGCGCGAGCTCCGCGATTCCCGGTCCGTGATTCGCGCTGAGCTCCTCCATCTGGCACCGTACTGCGCACCGTCTTCTTCTGTCCCCAAAATTGGCGCTTATTCAAAACTTAGCACTCTTCCATACTTGTGCTTTTTCCTCAAAATTCGCAGCTTTTACCATAGCTGCGGCCTTGGCTCCAACAGGCCCCTAACACTTACTTGTGGCTCGCCCTCGAGCCACTCGCACTAGCGTGTGGTCGCTTTACTTGCGCATCTGCTTTTGCTTGGATCTACGCGAATGCTTTCTTCCACTGCGCAATATCGTGGTCCAATTCATCGACACATTCCACAGCAGTCTGCACCGTTTCTGCAGTGGCTTCTTCTTTAGTGATGGCATCAATCACCTCTTGAGATTCAGCAATTTCTTTGATTTTTGCCTCGACTTGACCAACGATATCAGCATACTCATCCATAAATGGCTGAATGCTGTTGGTGAGCTTCTCATCTTCAGTTCTGAGCTTGTGCAGTTGCTGTTGCATTCTGCGCACTTCACTCATTTTCTTCATTTTTGGTAAGCCTGTTAAGGCCTTAGCTTCTTCAGTCAGAACAGTTAGGGACTGTTCTGCGGCTTGCACCTGTTCCAAAAGACCAACTTTAAAGGGGAGCTTCTCAAGCTCTGTCCAAGCTTCCATAGCTTGGCTCATCAGGTTCTCAGCTTCCTATATTCTGTCTTTCATCTGTGTGGAAGCTCTGCTCAGCGCTTCAAATTGTACCTGCGCATCATCTGTAAACTGCGCAGCAACACGGGATTCTAGCTCCGCGATTTGTGTTCTATGGCCCTCAGCCATAGCAACTATTTCATGCTCCAGGTTTTTCACCCTTCCTCCAATAATTTGAACTTTCTCAACCAGAGGGAGGTCTGGTTGAATCTCGCAAGCCGGCAACTCCTGGGAAATCTCATCCACAGCGTTTCTGATGCCGATGTCTTGCGCCTCATAAAGTGCGAGTTTCTCGAAGATATTCCCAAGGGTTGCCTTCAGCTCTATCTCCTGCGATTGCAGTCGTTGATTTTCCTGGAATGTAGAGAGCTCTCTAGCTCTCAACTCAAGAGAAACTTTCTCGTGCACTAGCTGTAGAGTCTCTATAGGAATTAGAGACAAATTTATTTCAATGGGCCCAACGACGCTTACCTGTAGTGCAGCTAGAGGATCCGGAAGTGTCATGCTCGTAGGCGGAATATGCACGACAGTATGCCTTTCTATGATTTCTTCAACTCGCTCAGTACTTGGAATTTCTTGTGGCACCTGCGAAGTAGATGCTGGCGCATGAGTCTGCGCAATCCTTCCTGCGAGACCTTTTATTTCCACAAACTGCAGATCTAGAGCACTTCTGATGTGAGCGTGCGTGTTGCGCAGCTCGCGAAATTTCTCTTTCAGATACTGGTCGATCCCCGAGGGAATGGCCTCAGAGGGATGCGACACCTTTTGTTTCTTGGTTGCCGGCTCTGTCGAGCCTTCATCACTTCTTTGCTCAGGGGCTTCCTTGCCCTTATCTTTCTCGTGCGCAGCGGCGGGTGGCATCGCGGCTGCGATGTCGGCGGCTTCTCTCCATTCGTCTGACCAAGACTTGATAGTTTCTTCGACATCTTCGGTGGTCATCCTGTAAAGACCTACGGCCCATTTCTCTTCAATGCCGCAGGGACGGAGGTAAAGTTGATGTAAGTTGGCAGTAAAGGCCAACTTTCCTTCATATAGCGTCGCTGTCTCCTCACTCAGCCTTGGCATTTCCTGAATGGTATCTCTGAGGAGATAATAGTACTCACAAAATACAGCGCGATTCATCTTGCGCTTCGCGGGATTAGGAGATTCCCAAAGGTTTACATAGCGAATTCCAGCAGGTTCTCCTGCGCGGCGTGGAAGGAACTGAGTGTTCGGGGGCTCCTTCCACCCGACGAGAGCACATAAAATTAAAAGCCAAGAAAAATGGAACGACTGACCGGGGTTATCTTGGACGTTCCGGCAGTCTTCCAAAAAAGAATTGAGGAGCAAGAGGCACTAGTTGTACTGCTCTCCCTCCGCAGCTGCGATGGCAAGTTCCACGACAGCTCCAGTAACTTCCTTCGGTCTGCACTTCGTGAGAAGTCTGCCTGCGAGCAGACTTCCTGTAAATCTGAGTGCTTCGTCTTCTACTATTGTGAGGTCATAAGCCCGACCTCCTCTTGTAAGGTTGTATTTCTGGACCAGCTTTGCAGCCAGTTTTCTATCCTTCTCCTTTCCCATGAAATGGATATTGGGGTGATCGATACCTCCTTTTCCTGGTTGTGTAAGTACGATCCCTAATGCTATGGAAGAAGCATCGACATGAACATGAAAGGGTTTATTCCAGTCTGGGAAAACTAGAATTGGCGTAGTGATCATCTTGTCTTTAAGTGTGTCCAAGCTCTGTTGGCATTCTTCTGTCCATTGGAATTTCGAATCCTTTTTCAGCAGTCTTTCCATAGGTGCTGTGATCTTTGCATAACCTTTGATAAATTTTCTGTAGTATCCAGTATGTCCCAATGTAGTGCGCAATTGCTTGACTGAGTTGGGCGCCGGTAAATTAGCAATGATGGAAACCTTCGCAGGATCCATCAGGAGTCCTTGTCTGCATACAATATGACCCAACAAAATACCAAAAGGAGCACAGAAGATACATTTTTTCAAGTTAAGGGAAATCTGGTGCTGTCTACATTTTTCTAACATCATTCACAGGTTTGCTATATGGTTCTTTAATAAGCCAAATACAGTCCAATCATCAAAATAGACTTCTAAGAACTTATGGATGAATTCTTTAAAAACAGCAACAACGACTCTAGAGAAGATAGCAGGAGCGTTTTTAAGACCAAACGGCATTACCGTGTACTGGAATGAGCCCCATTCAGTCGCAAAAGTAGTCTTATGGCGGTCGTCTGGATGAATTTTGATCTGATGGTATCCCGAAAATCCATCAGTGAAGGAGTAAGCCTCTTGTCCTCCAACATTATCAAGCACTTCATCTGTAAAGGGCGTAGGAAATGGATCATGCGCTGATGCGTCATTGAGTTTGCGCAGGTCCACGCAAATTATTATTTCACCTTTTGTCTTCTTCTCTTGCACAACCATAGGACTAATCCAATCGCTTTCTTCTACTGGCTCAATAATACCTGCTGTGAGCATCTTGTCAATTTCTTCTTTGACTTTTTCTTTATAGCGCGGATTCAACCTGTATGGGCGCTGCTTTACTGGCTTGGCATCTGGTTTCAGAGGTATGCGCATCACTCCTAAGTCTCCTAGGATGCCTTTCATTGCTGTGAATTTGGTAGGAAAGATATCCTGGTAGTCACGTAATAAATCTGAAATATGCCCAACAGTTTCATCATCCCAATAGTCTCCTATAGAAGCAAACTTGGGTTCGGCTTCTGTACCAATGTTAACCTTTTTGAGCTTGATGTGTTCTGTAATGGCAGGGATATCAAGCTGAGGACCTTCAACATTGCGCGTCCCTTCTGATTCTGGGATATTGATGTTGCGAGGATCATCCTCCTCTTCTCCAGTGGTGAAATTATAGCATTCCAGGGTTCTATCTGAACAGCCCAATCTGGTTGGGAATATTCTGGTAATAGACATGGTTCAAATACCTTCTTTTTAATACACTTCAGAGCCTGATCAATACTCGGGTGCTCTGACTCAAAACTGAAGGTAAGTTGAAAACTTTCTATCATTAGAGGCCAAGTAAGAGTGCCTCTGCGCAATTCTGTTTCAGTGTACCAGTTCCTTGGAACTGTGTCCAATGTGTGGATGAATAGGTGAACCCACTCATCGTCCGGAATATCTGACCATTGCTGAATGCATGCTTTGATGTGTGACCTGGGGTCACTCTGTCCCTCGTATTTGAGCGACACTTCTGCTGTGGTGTCCTGGAATCTGCGCAGTATCAATCTGCGACAGTCTTTCCATGTGTGAATATTTGCTTTATGCGCACCCCACCATCTTGCTGGTGTAGCGCGCAGTGATACATCTAATGCCTGTATGCGCTGCTGTTCTGGAAGCTGTTGTTCATATGCCTGTAGGAATTCACTTACGTTAGTTAAACCATCAAAAATTGGAGTGTCAGTCAATTCTGTGCCAATCCATCGAATGGATTTAGTCATCATGGTGCAACGTCTTGTAGAAACCTCATGTAAGCGATTCTGCCAGTTTTCCAATCCTGCATCTGAGTCTGATGTGCACGACCTATCGCATCGCCAGCTGATATGGCCATCTGCTGTGGGATTGACATAGTCACTCTGACTAGCAGTCATCTGATACAAACTTTCCATGTGGCGCGCTTCTTCTTCTGCCCGAATGGGTTCTATATACCTTGGTCCTTGAATAGGATCAAGCGGTGCAATGACCCTAATCTGGTCGTCCTCGAAGGTCATCTGTCTTTTCTTCAAGTTAATGACAGCTAAATTATCAAATGCCCAGTCTATACCTAAAAGTGCTGGGTAAGGTCTACTATCATCCAGGATTTTGATTACTTCAAAGTCTGCAGAACTTCTTACTCCCTCAATATCAATAGGTACATTGGGTAATTTGCCCAATGGAGAGACTCGTTGCTGGTTCGCGAGTCTTAGCTGGATAGGGGATCTTGTAAGTTGAGGACTTCCCATCTGTTCCCATGTCTGCATGGTGAGAACATTAACTTCTGAGCCCAAATCTAAAATGACTTCATCCATCTCAAATGCTCCAATCTGCGCTGTGAGCCTCATCTCTTTTCCAGTTCTAATGTGACTCCCAATCTGGTGAACAGCACGCTGCGGCGTGTTGGTCGAAGCAGATTGTTGACATTTATCCAATAGGTGTTGAAGTTCCATAGTTGCTTTTTCATTGCGTAACAACTTTAAGCAGTTCCTTAGAAAATTATAGACAGTACCTAGTGCATCTTCTTCATCGGGCCTTCCGGATGTAGTGGCCTGTTCCTGTACCAGGTTGTCTTGTCTTAGGACTTGCGATCTAATGTCATTATGCGGAGTTGCGACAGAACTTGAAGCTCTGGGATCTGAGAAATACTCTTGGGCTTGCTTGAATGCTTCTTTTTGCTTCTGCAGATTAAGTGGGGTTGGTTTAATATTAGCGCGGCACACCCATTGCGTCACTTGCTTTCCAGTTCCCGACTCTGGCGCACTAGTGGTTGTTCCACTGCACGTCACAATGTTAACTGTACGGTCTGGTTCCCTTTTTTCTGCTCCAATCAATTGAATATTCTGGTTGACCTGTGGCGTCTTTTCTTGCATTTTAGTTATCAATTGAGGACATTCTTCAATGATATGATCATAAGATTTACAATATCTGCAAAGGGTTGTAGGGTTTTGGCAATCTCTTGCAAAATGACCTTGCGCTCCACAATTATAACAAGTGATCTGGCCTCTTCCGCGGCCAAAATTTGTTGTGCGTCCACGGCCTCTGTAATTTCCTGTTCGGCTGTCGCGAGTTTGGTCATACTGTGGACCTGCTACGGGTCCTTGTGCTTTTGACTGTACTCTATAAACATCATGTTTCCTTTCCATCATAAGGTCGTATGCTCTGCAATTGTTTTCATCGTGGCCTACTGATTTACAGAAGTTACAATATAGGTTCTTTGGAGTTTGTACATATTTCTGAAGTAAGTGACATTCTTGAGGTCTATGACCTCTAGTTCTACAGATTTCACACCAAGGCCCTTGTGGCTGTGGTAAAGGATTAGGTGCTCCAGTTGCAATATACTCTATGAAAACAGGACAGTGGTCCTTTGAATGACCTTGTGCTTTACATTTTGTACACCATATGTCTTCCTTAACATCCTTGCCTTTCTTAATATCATGCACTTGCAGGGTTAAGTTTGCTAACTGGTTCTGCAACTGCGCAACATCGTTGCTTGTTCCAGCAATTGGTGAAGCTTCTAGTTTCATAGCCATCTCTAGAGCTTGTTCCTGAGTAGTGAGATTCTGTTGCATAAGAGGAAGTCTAATGTGTGGAAGCAACGCAGCAATGAACCATTCCTTATGCTGTTGTGGTGCAAACTCAAAGCTTACTTGATCTATCAAGGCTTTGAACTTTTGGTCAAAGTCCCATACTGACTCTGTGGGTAACTGCTTGATGTCTTTGAGCTCTGTTATACACTGTGATTCTGATTTAGGTTTCTTGAATTCTCTAATCATTGCATTTCTTACCTCAGCAAGCGGTCTATTCTGTGCTGCTGAGTATTTCATGAACCAAGTTAAGGCTCTGTCTCTTAGTGTGGTTGCTAACTGAACCAGTTTAACAGCATCATCATTAATTTGCTTAATTGTCCAAATGGCTTCACATAGGAACCAGTGTTGCTCAGGGTCTTCTATCCCTGTCCCTCTAAAAGTTGGTAGTTTCATGTCATCACCCATCTTTCTTGTGCTAGGTTGAGGTGTAGGTGTTGTAGCAGTTCTTCTGGACTGGTCGAACAAAGGTGGTACCGAGGTACTAGAAGTACCGTGTGGGCTACTAGAAGGTGTTTCTGCGGGATTATACTGAGCTTCGTCTGGCTTCTGCGGTGTAAAAGGGTGGTAAGGGATATGAACGTTCCCTTGTCTTTCTATGTGGCGTGCTCTAGGAACTTGACTGTCTTCTGGGCTTGACTCAAAAGAATGTTGGTCAAGGCCTACTTTATACCGTTTTCCACTACGAGTGCAACCAATAACTTCAGGGTCACTATCAGAGTCTACGGACATTACTTGTCTGTGCTATTCATCTGAAGCTATACATAGTTTTGCTTTTTCATACAGAAGCATTTTAATCGATAAGTTCAAAGAATTCAGGAACTTACCTCTATGTGCTTGAAAGAAACTCCTCTCAGCTTCACTGAAACTCTTTCTTGTATCCACTGCAAACTCAGTGATGAAACCTTCCAGCAGACTATTCAACCAAAAGTCTACTGCGCGGGACACATAATTATCTACCCGCTTCAGAATACTGACTAGCTCAGTCGTCCAAGCAACTGGTCGATCAATATACATAGTGGGTCTAGTATCTGCTAACTTGGCTATCCAAGCATGTAACTCAAGTGCAAATGTGACAAAGAAAATTTCATGAAGGTCAGTATAGATATACTTCTGCAACCATTCTTCTGGCTGGAGTCTAGAGCTTTTATTTTCTTGTTCAGCGAACTCTTTAGCCTTTAAATCGAACCACTCCTGAATTTCTGTAGTTGTAGGATTCTAGTAACACATTTGTTAGCTGAGCAAGTCTCAAGGCAACAGAACCATTTGTTGGCTCAACAACAGGGTTCAAAGCAATGGAACCATTTGTTGGCTTCAGCAACAATCTTCGTCGAAAAAATAACAAGTCTCACAGTAACAAGTCACAAGGCAACGGAACCATTTGTTGTCTCCCTTCTTTCTCTGGATTTCGCCTCAATCTCGCGTGTCGCTGAAATAACAAGTCTCATTCGCGCGGCAACGGAACCATTTGTTGGCTCCCTTCTTTCTCTGGATTTCGCCTCAATCTCGCGTGTCGCTGAAATAACAAGTCTCATTTGTGCGGCAACGGAACCATTTGTTGGCTGCTTTTTGGACAGACCCGGGTTTTAATGAAGCGCAGCAACAAAACCCCTTGGCGCACTGGCCCTCTCGGCAATGAGTTGCGTGACAGCTCGAGGTCTCACCCGAAGTGGCTATGGGGAGGCTAAGGAATCAGGTTTCCTTAACCTAGGCAACGCGGAGACTGTTCTCTCTTCTTGACGATTCCTCTAAGGCGACGGTCTGAACTCTCTTCAGACTTATGAGCGCAACAGCCCTCTAGCTCCGCTCGGTGGCTGAACTGCGCGGTACTTCCACTCCTGCGCTAGGACCAATTATCCTCTACGCGGATATTCTATACGTAGTTTCACTTGCGAGCTCGTCGCAGCAACAGGTTCTCCTCTCGCAACGGCGACGTCGTCTTACCAATACCTTCTACTCTTAACGATTATAGTTCTTAAGGAAGCTTTACTGATTTACTCGACACATTCATAAAGATAATGCAATATCTTTGTATTTACCGTTAGTAAGCTAAAACATGTAATCATCTCTATCACCACATCATAATAGCGAGAAATATGAAGTCCACCTCCACGGGGAAAACCACGTCCACGGGAGTATCTTATATTAACCAGAAAATGATAGACTTATACAATATGCTGCGCACACAGCTGCAGCCTTAGATCTTTCCAGGAAACTCCACGCACACAGCTGGGAGCCCTTCTCTCTCTCGATCTAATCTCTTCCTCTCCAGAGATTACAATAGTTCAGACGTCGTCTCGGACTGTCTGCAACTCAAGGATTAGCTTCACTGCTAACCCGCTTCCTGACTAGTTAGCTATCTGTCTCACCGACTGACTCTCTATCTCACTAACTAACATCTACCCATTACAATTATTCATATATATAGGTGGCCATGGCGGTCGCACCTTTACAAAACTGTGGGCCTTTCCCAGCAGTAGTCCCCAAAAACCCTAACCACGCACATGGCTAGGTGTACTGTAGGCACCGCTTGCAGTCATGTCGCCGCTTCCTGCAGGCTCCATGAATTCCGGCGCAGCTTACGGGTATGGATGCCTCGTCCTTCGCCTTCAATGCTTTGGTCCGTTGCTCTTCCTTGATCCGAGCAACCATAACTTCTGTACTTAGCCTTAAATGAGGGTAGCAGAGCCCTCTACTCCATTGCTTCATTGATTATGGTAGCTGAGCTTTCCACTCTGCTACCTTCATTCCCTTCTGACGTGCGCGCGAGCTCCGCGATTCCCGGTCCGTGATCCGCGCTGAGCTCCTCCATCTGGCACCGTACTGCGCACCGTCTTCTTCTGTCCCCAAAATTGGCGCTTATTCAAAACTTAGCACTCTTCCATACTTGTGCTTTTTCCTCAAAATTCGCAGCTTTTACCATAGCTGCGGCCTTGGCTCCAACACTCCTACAACCTTTGCCAATTCCTGGACAAAAATGGGAAAGCATATCAATGGACTTCATCACAGGTTTGCCCAAATCCCAGGGTAAAGATAGTATTTTTGTAGTAGCTGACAGGTTAACCAAATTTGCTCACTTTTTTCTGTCACATCTACTATTTCTGCTAGTCAAGTTGCTACACTTTTTTTAAGGGAATTATTTAGATTGCATGGGCTGCCAAAAATCATAATCAGTGACAGAGATAGTAAGTTTACTAGTGCCTTTTGGCAATCCTTGTTCAAATTGGTAAATACTAGTTTAAACCTTAGTACCAGCTATCATCCCCAAATAGACGGGCAAACTGAAAGAGTTTAAACCAATGGCTGGAAGGTTATCTCAGGGCAGCAAAAGGCATGGGTCAACTGGTTACATCTGGGGGATTTCTGCTATAACACCACATTCCACATGTCCATTGGAATGACCCCATTCAAATCCTTGTATGGGTATGAGTCTGCCACTTTTGCAGATCTGGTTTTTGGAAATTGTAAGGAACATAAGGCAAAGGATTGGCTGCAAGAAGGCCAAGACATCCTTAAAGCACTTAAAGAAAATTTGCAGGTTGCAGAAAATCAATGCAGATAAAAATAGAACAGACCGAACCTTCCAAGTAGGAGACTTGGTTTATTTGAGATTGCAACCATACAGGAAAACCACTCTTATGACAAAGGGGGCTGAAAAATTATTGGCAAGGTTTTATGGGCCCTACAGAATAACAAGGAAAGTGGGTGAAGTAGCCTATGAGTTGGATCTGCCAGTAGAGAGTAAAATACACAATGTCTTCCATGTGTCCTGTTTGAAGAAATCCCTGGGCCAACAAGTTAAGGTTTCATAAATTCCCCCCCCCCCCTTGATGATGAAGGACATCTAGTCCTAGAACTTGAAGACATCTTGCAGATCATAGAAAGGAAGCTGATAAGTAGAATTATTAAAGAATATCTGGTACAATGGAAAGGTTTTCCTAGTGAAGATGCCACCTGGGAAGATGAACAAATTCTGTAGCATCCTAGTTTGAAAATGCTTGAGGACAAGTAGTCTTGGGAAGGGAGGACTATCATGTCCCCTCCCTAGTGACCTTGGTCATCACTTGGATCCTCCTATCCCTAGGGGTCTAAGTTCATAATTAATTGGGGAAGTTTTGAGGCAATTACACCATAGTAGTTAATTAATTACTGGATAATTAATTAATTGCTTAGTTAAATTATTTATGAGTTGTAGTATTGTCATTTAAATGTTTATTACTAATAAATGTGCCAAGTGGTTGATGACTTGGATAGGAAATTCGAATTGGTCAAGTACGCCAAAAACTTGCTTAAGTGGTATATCTCAAAAAAGCTAAGGAATCTAGTGGAGACAAGTTGGCAAGATGCACCAAGATGGAAACTGACAAAAGCAGGAAAGTAGAAAGTAAATAAAGTGGAGAAAGCAAGAAAAGCAGTCATAAAAGAATAGCAACAATCCAAAAAAGCTAACCTAGGCGCACTTGCTAATTTGAGTGGAGGAAGACAAAAGAAGGCAAGTTTTTCTAGTAAGAAGTTTCCATTCCTATCAAGGAATACACCCTCCTTCACCCACACGTGTGGCTAGCTTGAGGAAGAAGTCATCTCTTCTATTTAACAATGTTTCTAACTCCATCTCTCACTTTTGATCATTTGTAATTTGTGAATGAGAGCTCTGAGCTACACACATGTTGAGAAATGTGCCTCAACCATTCTTCTTGGGTGATGTGCCCTAAGGCCTTATGAGTTTCCTATGAGTATTATGCAGGTCCTAGAAAACAATATTACAGCTAGTAACCTTCAGTACAGTTCAACCATGAACATCTAATGTCAGATTGAAGAGGAGGCTACCATTGGAGGAGATTCATAGCTAGATTTGGTGGAAGAATATAATTATGGAGAGATGTTCTCAGGACCTCCAGTGAAGTCTATCAGCTGAAGTTCAAAAGATTAGTTGCTTCTATATTCCATAATTCAATATCAGATCGAGTTTCCACTCTTCTTCTACCTCTACTACTCCCACAACTAGATTTGGAGGTGATTCCACTAAAGAAGAGAGTTAGTTTGATGAGGGCACCCATTTGAAGATCAGCCACTCAGAGTGCAACAAGATCAGCCATATGTAGATGGACTAATATTCACGTCCAGACAGAGCCACAGTAGCCTCTTACTTCTCTTCTCTACTATCTCACTGATTGTAACAGAAAATTAGCCGGTGAGGCATTGTCATTTGAGAAGCAAGCATTTAATGAAAGAATAAATATTCTGAAAGTCATATTTTGACTTTATGTGTGGTACATGTTATATCAGAGACTAAATTAATATCAGAACAGAGCTGGTGGTTTCTTAAAGCAGTTTGTGAAGTCAAAATTAAGACAAGACTAGCTAGATTGATGTCAATTCTAGACTAGTTTCACCACTTTTCCTGCCAAATCCATTCTAATCACTATTTTTACATTTTGTCAGTTGGAGCGGGACCTTGACTCAGTATAATATCCATAACAGTCCTTAAATTAATATCTTGGAAGCCTTTAGACCTCGTTTGGAAAGATTAGGAAAATACTAGCTCAACAATCCCGGGAGAGCCTGAAAACCCCAATTCTTCCCAAACTCTCTCAAGTCTTCTAGAAAAACTTCCTAAACATAAACAGACCTCATTTGACTGATATAACCTCTTTCTTTTACTCCCAGAACCCCCACCTATCTAGTAAGCATATGCTGGCGTGCCCAGGAAGCTTTGGAGTAGACTTCAGCCTGGCTGATGCTCGAAACATAAATGGCCCCAGTGCTTTGTGCTTAGGACTCTCACTCTGATATGATTTTCTGCTGTTGCACCTAACCTCATATATTTTCGAGAATTAAATATCCATCCCACCATCCTCATTCCTTACCTCAGTACCCCTCACTTACCTCCTGCACTGTTCGAAGAATTGACAGAAATTTTACTAGTAAAATTTATGAGATTTTTTGGGAGTTGAGTTAATATCTTGGTCTAATATTTCCAAGGATATTACATATATGAAATAAAAAACACTTGACCCAACCCTATCTTATTTGGGGATGGGGAGAAAGCTTGATTTTAGAATATCTTTTGAATTTGCTTGGGTCCATTGTATTATGGTTGTATGGGTTAAGCCATGACTAAGTTTATTTATATATATAAATTTTCACTACTTAAAAAAATCATGATAATAGTTGTTGGAAAAATATGGCATATCAATCGAAGTACTATTAAATGAATTTTGGTTATTTAACATGACTCTTTCTAGAGAGACACTTGGTTGTAGGTAAAACAATTGTCAATGGATAGTGGATTTCTAATCATGTCTTCATTGGTTGTCCTTGGACATATTGAACTTCTCTTTTCTAGTGTGTGTGTGTGTGTGTGTGTGTGAGAGAGAGAGAGAGAGAGAGAGAGAGAGAGATTAATTGCTCCCATCCTCTTGGTTACATGTTAATGTGGCTTATGTGGATGGGATAATTAATTATTAATGTCAAACTGAACTTCAAACATTATGTTTTTAATTAATCATTAATTAAATAATTGTAAGGTTTGATCAGAGGAAACATTCTAATCATAGAATGGTTTAATATTATTATTAATTATTATTTTCATCCTTAGTGCATTATTTCGGTATTTGGCTTGTTGGTTCTCCATTTGTAATAGAGCCTTAATGTTGTTACTAAATCTTACAATAACGGTAGTTGTAGAAGCCCTTATTTGTGGACATAGGCAAAAACCTTTGTTATTAAAAATCCTTTTTGAAATATGTTTTATGGAGGTATCCTCTTCTCATTAAAAATAATTTTTGAAATATGTTTTATTGAGGTATCCTCTGCTATTAAAATTATTATAATAGTGTTTTCTCATTGTTTACCGTGTCCATATCATTGAGTTTACAGTTATGATATATAGATGCAATTACATGATTTTTAGCCAGAGTAACTACAACTTCAATTTTAGAATTATTTGCAACTTATTTGTATAGCTTATAGATATTAGTATCAAGAAAATCTAAGGCTTGCACATATAATGCATGGCATATTGGAAACAACTTATAATCGTTGGTTGATCATTTAAATATTTTATAGCTGACCACCCCATAATTAATTGATAAGATGATTAAAATGATTGTAATTTTGCAATTTTGCAAATTATTTTGTATTTTTGCAAATTTGCAAATAATTTTATAATTTGTAAACGTAATTGCAAATTTGTAATTGTAATTTGCAAGCCTGATTACAACTGCAACTGCAATTTACGATTGTAAATTTGTAGTTGTAAAATCCTGTAAGTCATAACCTTCTAGGGAATATTCAAGTCTTAACCTTCTGGGGGACCTTCAAGTCCCTCGAAAGACCTTTGAAAGACAAAGACCTTCTATCTATAAATTAGCTTTGGTATACGCAATGGTATAACTGGACCTACAAAGACTTTATAAAAACACGCTAAAAGACTTTATAAAGACAGTAAAAAGACTTTATAGAGACAAATACTCAAGCTTAAAGTTCCAGTATAAAAACTAATAACTTGCCTAGTAATTAGAGATATCATAAAGAGGGTCCTTAGGCACTCGACCAACATGAGAGGAATAAATCCCGAGAAGTATATAGGTAGTTTCCCCTTTCCATAGTAGCTTAGTGGTATTCTTCAATTCTCAAATAGAAATGAAATGAATTAGAAACATTAAAAAGAACTATGTTGATTTGCTTGTCCATTTTGTAATTTGTACCTAATAAATCTAATTAGTAATTTCTTATTGTAGTTGTAATTGTTATTGTCATTTGCAGTTGTGAAATCATAATAATGATTGTAAATTGTAATTATCGCTAAGATTGTAACTTGAAATTATAATTGTGATTGTGCACAATTTGTAATTATAATTATAGCTAATATAAAAGACTTCGACATAAATACATAAATAAATAAATAAAATTGCATCACACACATGAATCATGTTCATTGGCATAAACAAAATACATCATACACATGAATATAAATATCAGAAACAGATTTGACAACCCATTGAATTCATAAAAAAAAAGTCCATATATATGCATAACAATAAAAAATATTACAATGTGATCATCAAATCAATGGCCACCACCACCATCACCTAACATCATGTAACTTACCATCATCATCATCATCATGACCACCTACTAAACATAAACATCATTTAACATAACCATCACACACGTATGACAAATATCATCTAATTTCATACACATCTATCATCACCTATCAAACACAATTTTACAAACACATAAAAAAATAGCTAACATAATCTAACATTCACATCAAACATCACCTAACATACACATGTAAACATTATATACCATAATCTAATATATACATTTAACAGATTTAAACACCATCTAACACACAAATATGAACATTGACATCAACATGAAAAATGCAATATGTGTTTGTGTGTGTGAGATAGAGAGAGAACAATAATATAAAACTCATGATACATGCCAAATATACATCTCCAATCCAATAACTGCTATAAGATATCTCGTCCACCTCATGAACCAAAGGCATCACTACCTCTTCCAATAGATCCAAAGGCATCAATACCTCTCATGTCAAGAAACAAAGTAGACTAGAGAGTAGCATATGTGTCTCCATCAAGGCGAATCTCACCCACTACAACCATCCTATCTAGAGCTGAGGTGAGTGGAGTAGGAGATAGTGGAGTGGTTGGTAGGATGATTGGGTGGATCAGAGATGTGGTGGGTCGACTGGGTGTGGAGGAGTAAATAATGGTTGTTCATGATCATGGTGAGGAGGAGTAGTATGAGATGATGACACTCTCACGTCATGGTTATGAGGAGGAGGAGGATGTGGATGAGGATGAGGATCACCATCCTCATCAGATGGTGTAGACTGATCCTCTGGCCTCCAAAAATCTAAAACCATGGATGCACCAACTACATATCGTATCAACCATCTCACATCACAGGGAATCATACTCCATAACTCTATGAGCTCAGGTTCTTTCATGATATGTGAGGCTCGTACAGGCTAGACTCCTCTTCGACCCAATAATGTTGACAAACTGTTCACCGCATCTTGTCGAAAGCTCTCATCTGGCCTACGCTATAGGCTGGGTCTAGGTAATGAAAGATCCTTAGCGTATTGCATATCCTCATCAGGATGAACAGGAGGAGGCACCTCCCCATTGAATGTTCCAATATCTTCAAAATATATAGTACACAACAAATATAATTAGACAATTTTTTAAAACTATTTAATAAAACAATTTAAAGAAAATATAAGATTTTCATTTGCATTAAATACGACAATTAAATGCAACTAGATTAATTTAAACATAATGCTAATATTACTTCTCTCCTGTGGTGGCTCAGCCTGGCTGAAAAATATGTTGGGACATGTCTAGTGCAATCATGCATATGGATATGGAAAAAGGTCCAATGCATAGCCCTCCTCGGTGGCTAACATCTCCAACACATTTGTTGTGATCCTAGTTGGGAAATCGAACTAGCCCCTCTTGGGAATCATCCGTCCCCACATGCATATCTGTACCTTGGTTAACGACCTAGGAGGCTGGTGGTCAAATGATGGCCTCATGGACAGAATCCTCTCAAAAAATAAACAAAAAATCTCTGAAGCAAAAGGGAAGTTGTCCCTCCCATCAAACACTGCACAACATCGATACAGAGCAAAACAAAATTGCCGTAAAAAAATGGCATACCACCTAATGCATCTAGGTGTCCACAATAAAGAATATACATAATATAAAAGAGGGAAACTAATGCATTTCCCATCACTAGTGAGGTGCGCGACGCTCGTAACTAATAGTGAGAGGCACCTAAACTCCTATGCATTGAAAGCACGAATCCCAATTTGTACACCGCGTAGTTGAAAATCAGCGGGATCGAGAGTGTGGGCACCGATATAACATTGAGAGTAATCAAGTTGAACGTTTGCTACAACACCTACGGGGACATCAAGGAACTGGGGAAAATCCTCCACTCTCCTCGATATCCCAGTGATGAAATAAATATCCTCCTTAGTGGGTTGGAACCACTGATCGGGACCAATGCAAAATGTCTATCTCCCATGATCCCAATGATGGAGCAACTACGCCAATAAAGTAGATCAATTCCCCTTAAGGGATGTAACCTCTTGATAGAACTTTAGGATGACTACAACCATCAAGAGGTATTTTGTATGATTGGTGATGGGGCGAGGGTACAAATCCCTCTCCCTCTCTCTCACCTCCCACTCACGCACTAAGTTGTACAGGTCAACACATGTCTGTTGTTGCCGAGCTAACTCTCGCTACCGACGGCTCTGATACACATATAACATCGATGAGTCTCATAAATAGACATAAAAAACATTGAATATTTCATTAAATGAGCATGCTATTTATTAACATCAAATAATATTTTTTTTCTCAAAATAAATGAATGTGACAAGCAGTGCGCCTAAATTATAGTCATGCACTATGGTCGGTGCTTTTGAAACAAAAGAGCACCGCCAATCATGCGTTCGAACACCCAAGCGCACTACTGAGTGTGGTAATATTTTTAACTATGTTTAGTTTGTCGGTGCATCCATCAATATGAATCATCGGTGCATTGTAGAGATGTGATTGCACCATACACAGTGTGCACATCTTAATGAGCGCACTGTAGTAGGTGCAACACTTTTCGGGTTTTATATTTCTTTTGAGGGCAACAGTGCACCGAAAAATCCGTGTGACAATGTTAACAAAGCGCACTGGAAAACATGTTGTTTTTACTACGTTAAGTGTGGCAGTGATTCCATTAATAGGAAGCATCGGTGCCTTCTAAACATGTCATCACACCGGAAACGGTGCAGAAGCATTAATAGAGCGCACCCTAATAAGAGAATCTCTTTGGGAGTTTTATAGTTTTTGGAGATAATGGTGAGACTTTTACACATTAGCGCACCATCAACCCAGTGCATTCTTGTTTATAATGCGCATTGGATAATGTGGTGTTTTTCATAAGTTAAGTCTCGTGGTGCGTCTATTATTAGGAAGCATTGGTGCATTATAAATATCTCATCTCATTGGACACAGTGTGTAAGTATTAATAGAATGCACCATGATAGGAGTATCTCTTTTTGAGATTTATAATTTCATGGGATTACTATGCACCGGTTACACGTTAGTGTGCCATCTATCATCTATCCAGTGCGTTCTTGTGTACAATGTGCACTGGTTAACGCGTTTTTTTAATGTTTAGTTTGGTAGTGCATCCATCAATAGGAAGCACCTGTGCGTTGAGGACACGTCATTGCACTGGCAGCGGTGTGCAGGTATTAGTAGAGAGCATGTAGTAGGTGCATCCATTTGTGAGTTTTGTAAATTTGTTTGGGATAATGCTGCGCCTCTTACATGTTAGCGCATTGTTTGTACGGTGTGTTCGTGTTTATAATTCACACTGGTTAAGATTGTGTGTTTTTTTTAATATGCTTTAGTGGTGCGTCATGCACAATAAAGTACACAGTGTGTGCGGTACGGTACAAATAGAAATGAACCATCTATAGTGCACCCTGTAAATTTATTGGGTGCGCCGACATGCGGTGAAAACTGAACGGCTTGAACGCACCGCGCAAGTTTTTTCATTTTTTTAAAATAAAGGGAAAATAAGGCTTAATTTCAATTTTTAATCTGCTAAAAATTTAAATTAGGAGGTCACAAAGACTTTACTTGGTCCCTTGCGCGTCGAGTAGGCATGGTAGTGATGTACACCAAATTTCAAATTTTGCCCATGGTTTCACAAAATTCAAATCCATTCAGCAAGCAATGGAAGCCAACAATGGAGCCACGCAGAGCATAGATGGTAGGTCGTCTAAGTAGGGAAGGCATGTCACTGGTGCTTAGGGGGGTCAAAAGCACTGTAGAGATGGTAGAAATGGTTTTTTCAATTCTGTAATTTTTTATTTAACCCTGCATCGGTGCGCATGACTGCCAAATACACCGGTGTTGTTTGGTCAACAAAACACACTGCAAATAAAAAATTAATATAATCCATGGTTTTTAATTTCCACTTTTTTAACCCTAAAACGGTGCTCCTGAAGCGATACAACATTGGTGCATTTATCTACAACAACCGCACTGGAAATGAAAATAAAAAATTAAAAAAATGAATGTGATAGGTTTTTTATTAAACCCTATCGCGGTGCGCTCGATT
This sequence comes from Larix kaempferi, assembly GCA_027924585.1. Lineage (NCBI taxonomy): Eukaryota > Viridiplantae > Streptophyta > Pinopsida > Pinales > Pinaceae > Larix > Larix kaempferi. The sequence goes on from BSBM01000797.1 coordinate 12,529,817, forward strand.
CCAAACACACTGGTGTTGTTTTGTTTAGCAAATGTAACGTAGATAAAAATTAATAATAAAAAAATGTAATCCTTGGTTTTTAATTTCTATTTGTTTTAACCTTAGAGCGGTGCTCCCGAATCTATAAAGCATCGGTGCGTTTAGCTACAACAACCACATCGACAATGGGAACTAAAAATAAAAAAATTGATGTGATAGGTTTCTTATTTTGGTAATTTTTTTATTTAACCCTACTGCAGTGCACTAGATACTAAACCACACCAGTGTTGTTTTGTAGCACAACCTCACCAAATATGAAAATAAAAAATAAAAAATAATATAATCCATGGTAATTTCAAATTTTTTTAACCCTAAAGTGGTGCTTCCGAATGTATACCACTCTAGTGCTTTTTTGTACAATAATTGGTGCATTTTAGTTTTTAAAATGCACCAACTGAAAAATTTTAGTTTTTTTTTTTCGCCTATTGGTGTCTGCAACCGCACTGCCACGTGATTTATGTCAGCATCGATGTGTCCTCAGCTTATACACACCGGTGTGTTTTAGCTATACAAACACATCGGTTAAAAAAATATATTAAAACCTCTGCCCACTCGTCACTAGCAACCTCCATCCGCATGCCTCGACCAATGACCTTCACTATAAACATATATGTGGGATCGTTTTAGAGGAGCATCCGCAAAAACCTCCACTAGAGAGTCTTTTCCTTGAAGTGTTTGAAGGAATTTTTCTTAACTCTAAGGCAAGGCTACCGTACTCATCTAAATCACCCAAAGCAACCTAATAGTTCATGAGTTTTACTCATAGAATAATGGATAACAACCCTAAGGATATCAACCTCACTACATTGTACAAGGGAATTATGAGAGATATTAAGCTAAGAACTAAATCTCCATATAAGAAAAACCATCACCACTTAGTTTTAATCAAAACTAAAAAATAGGAAGAGTTAAAGAACGCAAGAAGATTATCTAATTAGTTGATTAAGAGTCAATATTTTAATGTTAACTAGGAGGATTTAAGAATGTATGAGTTAATTACTAAGAGGGGAATTATGATGGGTGTGATCTCTAACATAGAAAAGGAAAGAAAAACAAAGAAAAAAAGGGTCAATGCAATATTTATTCTCTCTTTTTCACTTTTGGTGACTAAACTAGCTTGGATCAAACTAGAAAAACTCAACTAAGAAGAGATATTTCTAGTTGGATCCCAACTTGAACCATGCAAGGAATAAAGATTAAATATGTTAACATTCTAGATTTATTCCCCTTTGTTCCTTGATTTGATTTAGATATCAAGACATAATAATTTACTTGATTTTTGGCTAATTGGTTCACCCTTAGATGCCACCTCCCTACTCCATGATTTTAAAAATTTAATGTCATTTTTAAAAATTAATGGAGAAGACGACAAACATCAAAATAGAAAATAAATTAAAAGATAAGGCATCCACATACTTGATTTGTAAAAGGAAGGTAAATTTCATCTTTCTCGACAATTTAGAAATATGCTCAAACTAATTTTAATCTAAGTAGGCAAACAATTCAAGATAGAACACAAAATAAATAAGTAAAAGTGGCCTCTTGATTTCCTTGGTAGGAAGGAGATATATTCTACCTTACAAATCACTAGAATGTTCCTGTATAGTAGATTGAGAGAAGCCTATAATCAAGATTGTGCAATTTCAACTGGATTGAACCAAAGGATGCCAAAAGATGTAAGAGATATGATGAAGAGTAGGAGAACCATGCAATATGGACAAAGAGAGCCCTGTACAAAGATGGCAAACAGAAACAATAAAAAATGAGCTATAATCATGTGGGAGAGGGAGGCCTCTCCTAACCATCTAAAGGGATTTTCCTTTGATGAAAATGAAAACCTAAACAAGACCAAAAAGGAGAACCCCCAGCTACATGATTTGTGAATATGCATATAAAGAGAAAAGTAGGGAGCCTTCTCAAGAGATTGAAGAGGGAGGAAAAAATAAGAGGGAAGAACTATCGAGATTGTCTCATACCTAGTAGCCTCTATTCACTATTGAGGCCACAGGGTACTCTGTAACCACCATAACCAGAACAAATGCCTTTGCTCTAATACCACTTCATCACATACCCAACAACCTATGTGCTTTGTTACGGCCATATGGTACTCCATAACCGCCATAACCCCAATGAATTTTTTTTCCTTGGTACCATGAATAACTTCAATGCTCTAATATTAAATTAGTTATGGAATGCATTCATACTAATGTGGTGCTATGCAAACATAATTAAAAATGCATTCAATTACAATCCCATAATTATAATTACATCTTTATACATGCATTTAGAACTTGGCAACCAGAAAATAATAAATTGCATAACATAAAGTATAACATTCCATATCCATAACATGTATAATGACATAAGAACTTATGTGTCTAGTAATTCACCAATTGGTTGTATAGGAAGGACATTCCACCCAATCATAGGCTCTCTATTACACTTAATATCTTTGTAACATATTCCACCCCCAAGTTGGGGCTATGAATCCACCATGGTGAAAATCTTATGGCTTGACTCTAGTTCATATCACATAACCCAATTCCCAAAATTATCAATTCAATTTGCAATACAATAATCTCAATCTACCAACCCTCTCTCCCCTTAGCTTTCATAGCCCAAGATCCTCCTCTCTACCAAAAAATCCCTTGGGCTATCCCACTTCTTTCCGGGGCTCCAACATAGGCTAGCTAGGAAATCTCCATGGTAAGATTCCAAGGATTTTTAGATGTAAACAATTTCTCTTATTAACAATAATTAACTCTACACAAGGTCATAATTTCCTCATAATCCCATGACTATAATTATTCGCAATTTATTGGCTATAAAAACTATGGCAACATAAGCTCAGACCTCAAGCTCCAGGAAGAATAAACATGAATAATCACTTGCATACCAAAAAATCATGGAATATATTTGCATGCAAAGGAGATACCACATTCCTTCATGCAAAGTCCATATATCCCTCTTTGACCACTAATTCTAAGGTATAATAATAATCATAAAGCAAGGTCAAGAAACTTAGGATATAAATAAAATAATATTATTTCATCTTTCTTTTCCCCGATAAGAAATAAGGTTGAAAAACTAAGGTTAAAGAAGTCCCCTTTCTTTCCCCTCTCATAGACTCATAACCCCCATTCTTTGTCCTCCTCCTTTTGCATCGTATGATGCATTTATATTATAAATCAATATATAGTTAAAATTCACATGTATTCTTGGATTACAACCATTTTATTATTACATATACATTTGAATCCACGTGGATCACAACTAGAGGTATTACAAAGAGAATCACCACAAACTTTGAGATAGTAATCATGTGATAAAGAAAACTTGAAGAGGCAATTTTGAGAGAGTTAAAGGGGGTTAAAATAAAAATAAAGGTGTTGATTTATAGATAAAATGGCTAATGAAATGACCTTGTTTATTGTCCCCAAATTAAGGGAAAGAGGGGCATTTCAGTCCCGTGATACTGTAATTATTCAAAATGTACTGCAACAAATAAGGAAAAGTAAGACTCAATATTGGAGAAAACATGAATTAGAAGCAATACCATCGGATCAATTTGTAGTAATAGGGGCATAGCTAAAATAACAAATACATAGAAAGAAAAATTAAAATAAACTAATGGTTAATTGAACAAGTTAAAAGCTAATAAGCCTATTGGGCTAGCTTGACTAGTTGATTGTTTTGAGCTTCATCTAGGAGGTCTCTGTTAGATTTTCAGAATTTACTTCAATCTAATCTAGGATCTTAACTGAGAGAACAACATGTACAGCATATCTACAGCATATCAATCATGGAGACAATAATGCAAGCACACAAGAGACACAAAGATTTACTTGGGGAAAACCATAAAGGTGAAAAACCCCAATAACTTCCTCAGAGATAGATAGAGTAATGATACAACCAACCAAGAGAGATAGCCATAACCTAGCAGCAGATCCTCCTCCTCCATAAGTGCGCCACTCCTCCTTGAGTGCATGTGTGAGAAGTGAGTGAGCAAATAGAGTGCCTCTCGCACTCTATTTATACTTGACTTGACTTGCCTTTCTACCTAACTCATGTAGGCTCGAACTTAACCACATAACATAATGCTGACTGGGCCGACCCCCAATAGGGTGGTCTAATAACCCTTAGACCCACATGGCCGACCCCCAATAGGGTGGTCTAATAACCCTTTGACCCACATGACTTATACAGGGCCGACCCCAAACAAGGTGGTCTAATAACCCATCAAGTATAAGTTACGACACTTACAATATAAATGACGACACTTCCTTATAGAGGAATAATACCATCTCTATAGGAATACAATATACATATATGTGAAATACATTCCGAAGTTACATATACATCAACACTCCCTCTTAACTAGGAAGGTATTTCCCAGCACAGTTCTTCTAGCACAAGTCATCTTCTCTGGATCATCATCACTGGATAATCGTCATCGAGTCATCATCATCGTCACTGCTGCTGCTATCTCAATCAATCTCTGAATCTACTCGTCATAGGAAGTTCTACAGAGCCAGTCCTTTTTCATACTGGATGTAGGCCCACCACCTGCAGGTCTTCGTCATCACTGGCCATACTGTGGAATCCTCAGGACTTATTACGTGCGTCACAAAACCTCGAAAGAGCATCCCAGGATGTTACGGGTACACAACTCCGACCTGTAGGATCTCCCAGGGCGCTATTACATGTGACCCCACCACAAAACCTCGCAAGAGCATCTCAGGATGTTACGGGTACACAACTCCGACCTGAAATCTCCCAGGGCACAAATTACATGTGGTCCACCACAAAACCTCGCAAGAGCATCTCAGGATGTTACGGGTACACAACTCCGACCTGAAATCTCCCAGGGCAACGAATTACATGTGGTCATGGCAAAACCTCGCAAGAGCATCCCAGGACTGATTACGGGCACACAGCCCAACCTATCGGATCTCCCAGGGAAACGAATTACATGCCATAGGACAAAACCTCGCAAGAGCATCTGCCAGATATCCCAGGGCGCTATTATATGCCATAGGCAAAACCTCGAAAGACTATCTGCAGATCTCCCAGGGCAACGAATTACATGTCCTCCAAGAGCAAAACCTCGAAAGAGCATTTGCCAGATGTCCCAGGGCACCGAATTACATGCCATAGGCAAAACCTCGAAAGACCATCTGCAAATCTCCCAGGGCAACGAATTACATGCTCATCTGCACAACCTGATCCACGGCCATAGAGTATCAACCTGATACTCACCATACATCATCCTGATGTATCCATGATCATCCTGATCATCATCACTGCAACGTCCTGCTGCATGTCATCTGGAGCAACATCCTGAAGCTCGTCATCTATGATCATCCTGATCATCACTGCAACATCCTGCTGCATGATCCACCTGATCATCAATGCATCTACCTGATGCATACCAAGTATCATACATGATCCTCCTGATCATCAATGTATCCACCTGATACAAATACATGATACATATCATCATACATGATCCTCCTGATCATCAATGCATCTACCTGATGCATACCAAGTATCATACATGATCCTCCTGATCATCAATGTATCCACCTGATACAAATACATGATACATATCATCATACATGATCCTTTTGATCATCAATGCATCTACCTGATGCATACCAAGTATCTACCTGATACATATCATCATACATGATCCTCCTGATCATCAATGTATCCACCTGATACAAATACAAATACATGATACATATCACCATACATGATCCACCTGATCATACAATGTATCCACCTGATACATATACAGATACATGGTCCAAGCATCCAACATGATGCATACATACATACATAAAATGATCCAACTGATCATATCCAAGCAGAAACCAGAACATAATTCTGATGCTCATCATCCAGCGCTTACATCCACAGCCATGTGAAGGATCCTCCTTCCAACATGCTTGGAATGGCTTCAACAAATGTGTCCATCACTTCTTCCTCGAAGTATCCTTGATCTGAAGCACGCCAAGCCTCTCTCTGAAGTACTCGAACTTCACCCTGGCTAGTGGCTTCGTCAGCACATCTGCAATCTGCTCGTCCGTCGCAACATACAGGAGCTTCACAGCTCCTCTCTGCACCATATCCCTGATATAGTGATATTTGATCTCTATGTGTTTCGACCTGTCATGAAACACTGGGTTCTCGGACAGCTTCACACAACTCTGGTTATCACAGAAGATACCAGTAGACTCCAACGGGAGATCAAATAACTCAGACAGTAGCTTCCGTAGCCATACTGCCTCACAACTAGCTGAACAGGCTGCAACATACTCTGCCTCAGCTGTACTCAGTGCTACGCAGGACTGCTTCCTGCTAAACCAAGAGATCACACCTGATCCCATACTGAAGCAGCACCCAGATGTGCTCTTCCTGTTTGCAGCACTGCCAGCCCAATCTGAATCAACATAACCTTCCAGGTTAAACTTTTGATTCGCCTCATACCTGAGCCCATAATCCACTGTACCCTTTAGGTACCTCAGAACATGCTTTACAGTAACCAGGTGAACACTTCTCGGATCCGTCAGGAACTGGCTCAATGTGTTCACAGCAAAGCAAATGTCTGGTCTCGTGTTCGTCAGGTACATCAAGGACCCAATCATCTGACGATACATAGAGACATCAACTGACTCAGATGAAGCATCACATAGAAGCTTCAGATTCGATGCCATAGGTGTGGCCATGGCCTTGCAATCCATCATCCCGAACCTCTTTGGGATCTCTACTGCATACTTCCCTTGTCCAAGGAAGATTCTATCTGCACTTTGCCACACCTCCATGCCAAAAACAAATAGTGCATCATCCCCAAGTTCTTCATCTCGAACTCGGTAGTAAGCTTCCGCTGCGTGTCGACAATCAATCTATCTTCACCATACCAAGTTCTGGGAGCTTGCTTCAAGCCATACAAGGCTTTCTTCAATCTGCATACATATGACTCCATGTCAGGTCTTGGGACTGCATCCCAAACATCTTCTTCATGATCTACGGATCATGGCATTCCATTTCTTCATCCCAGATCCTGGGAACTTCAATATCTTCAATAGCTATCTTTCTTGCTGGAACAAATGTTGTAGTCCTTTTGTAGGAGATGGCATATGATCTTTCCTACACAACAAGTTAAATTGCATGATTAGAAAACATCTTATAGTTTTCAGAACAAATTCTTACACATAAAGAAATATGCCATACAGTCATGCAATTATCTTAGCCAATGCTTCAATACAACATTTATCCATATCCCGTAACTTTCTAGATGCCTTCCAATCTCTACCAGAACATTGTTAAGAGTGTGCACAACTCCCAACATGTCAGCAAAGAGGTTTCATTCTAGATAAGTAGCAATGGAATGTTGTACAGTGCCATAGGCTACTTACCCATGCATATTAGTAGTATACTGTTCATCAATGCAATTATTCTAATATGCATAATACACAACCTAATTCTAGGAACATCAGTATATACATTATTGAACAGTATTATTTAAGAAATGACAATTCAAATACTTATCTTTGTTTGTTCGTTGGGTGGACTCCCTCTGAGTCTTTGCTTCCTTGTAGGAGCTGCTGGAGTCCTAATCTGAGGTAGCTTCTTCTACACCTTTCTGTTGTGAAATGTAGAGAGATGATCAACTCCCTCTGAATATCTGCATCCTTGCAGAAACTACTGAAGTGTGCTCCTTTGCTTTCTTGCAGGAACAACTAGAGTGTGCTCCTTTGCTTTCTGGCAGGAGCAACTGGAGTGTGCTCCCTCTTGATCTTTGCTTCCTGAATTACCTGTTCTTGAACTCATATTCATCCTTGGTCCCTATGCATGCTTATTAGTATCATGAATGTGTTATCCTTGTGATCTCATATAAAATCATACATTCATTAGTATACTATTAAAACACAATAATCTCAAGCATGTATAGTCATGATCATTTCAAACAGAAATAATAAGCATGAGCATTCAAGGATTCTTATGGTTAGTCAAATCATAAGAAACATAACATGTCTAAACCTGTAATTACTCAAGCCTATGACTCTTCAGGTTAGTTGAATCATCAATCAAGATAAGAGATATAAAATGCATAAAACCTGTGATTATTCAAGCCTATACTTTCATGATTCTTCTGGTTAGTCATATCATCAATTATAATAATATACATCCAACCATGATTATTCAAACCTATGACTTCATGAATAATTATTATCAACAACAGTATAAGATCCTAACACAAGGTAGGATTTTAGCTTGATATAGGAAAAACATACCTGGATTAGCATGCTAGCTATTTATGTCTAACATAACCGCATAATGTCTTCTAGTTCTCTTTAGTGACTTGTGCTAGTAACCTGCATGTCTCATAAGTTAACCATTATAAAACTAAGTTATACATACCTCGAGAATGGATCTTCTATGAGATCCATGGCAATGGATGAATCTTTGTCCTCATGATCATATGTTCTTGAACTAGAACATGATTTGTCTTCTTGGTGTACCTTTCATGTTAGTAGACAACATAAAAATCATACAACATCACAATGTGTTAGTACAAACATAAGTTTCATACTCCTAATAAATGAATGACTTCTATCATGCATTCATAATTTTATTAAGGTGATATGACAAGTCTAAAATCAAGATTGTACTAACCGTGATAATATGAAGACAAGCATACCATAAACTTAATTATGAACAAATCTCAAAACATACCTCGATGAGTCATACCTGTCGAGATCACTTGTAATCTTCTTATGTAAGGCCTTAGCCTCATCTCCCTCTGAAACAGAAACTTCTTCACTTATGCAAGTGATTAACCCAATCCACTTGATTTGCAAGAACTGGACCTTGAGCTGGATATGGGTTTGTCAGAGAAACCCCAAAAATTCAAACTTTGAATTTCAAACTTCTGATAGGATAGAAATATGTTCCTTGATGAGCTGATCAGGTTGGTATATTCAGAATTTGAAAACTGCAAAGTTTCACTCCTCAATTTTGCCTTTGAAACTTCTAGATTCACTGGACGTGACCCTGAACTGGGGTTTGATGAAGCCCACTCTTTTGCCCCATCAAAATGTTTGATCCAAAGCTCTAAGCTTCTATTTTTCTGAGGAGCTTCCAGCCGTGGTCACAGATTTCAAAAATTCCCATTTTTACAGAAGCCCTAATTTTCCACTTTTCTGATCAAAGTCCCGAACTAGGGTCTAATCAAGCCCGGCCTTCTGCCCAACCAAAAATTATGATCTTGGTCTCTAAATTTCTATTTTGATGAGTAGCATCCAGCCGTGGTCTCCGATTACAAAAATTCCAACTTTCTCCAAAGCCCTAAATTCCGGAAGCCATGAATGAAGGTACCAAAAAATAATTCTGTTTTGACAGAAATATGTACCTGATTGTTTCTGGTGTAACTCCGAAATTTTTGATCCACAGGGTCTGAAAAAGTTTCCTGAGATAGCCTGACCTGTTATCTTTCCATCCTGATAGGTCTGACCTCAATTGGATTCTCTGAGAGAGAGATATGCCAAATGTCGCAACGTGACCTGTTTTGGGATAAAACAGGAGAGCGAACTTGTACGGCGTGCCACGTGTCACTGTTTTAACTTCAGCCTCTGAAAAAGTTTTCTGAGATATCTCGGCCTGTTACCTTTCCATCCTGACAGGTCTGACCTCAATTGGACTCTCTGAGAGAGGGTTATGCCAAATGTCGCAACGTGACCTGTTTATGGGATAATATAGGAGAGCGAACTTGTATGGCGTGCCACGTGTCACTGGTTCGACTTCGGCCTCTGAAAAAGTTTTCTGAGATAGTGCAGACTGTGTAATACCTGTCACTTTTTACGAAATTTCATTTGGAGCTTCCTAGCCCAAGATATGACCTTTTTCCCAAGGTCACCTGATTTTGACTCAGATCTGGAAGAGGCAGAAACCCTATATTGTACAGATCATAAATCACAAAGTACAACGAATTAGAGGTTGTCCTTTGGACACAAGATACCTGGAGATCTTAGCTTCGGCCTGTAACAATTTCAGATCCGAAAACTTCGCCAAAACGGATTTATAGCGAAAGTGCTACGATGACTGGTTTTTGCTATATCAAGCCCTAGCATCGTAAGTGCAACAAGTGTCATACATGCCATATCATGCCTTCTTTCAGGCTAGCTCTGATACCATGTTAGATTTTCAGAATTTACTTCAATCTAATCTAGGATCTTAACTGAGAGAACAACATGTACAGCATATCTACAGCATATCAATCATGGAGACAATAATGCAAGCACACAAGAGACACAAAGATTTACTTGGGGAAAACCATAAAGGTGAAAAACCCCAATAACTTCCTCAGAGATAGATAGAGTAATGATACAACCAACCAAGAGAGATAGCCATAACCTAGCAGCAGATCCTCCTCCTCCATAAGTGCGCCACTCCTCCTTGAGTGCATGTGTGAGAAGTGAGTGAGCAAATAGAGTGCCTCTCGCACTCTATTTATACTTGACTTGACTTGCCTTTCTACCTAACTCATGTAGGCTCGAACTTAACCACATAACATAATGCTGACTGGGCCGACCCCCAATAGGGTGGTCTAATAACCCTTAGACCCACATGGCCGACCCCCAATAGGGTGGTCTAATAACCCTTTGACCCACATGACTTATACAGGGCCGACCCCAAACAAGGTGGTCTAATAACCCATCAAGTATAAGTTACGACACTTACAATATAAATGACGACACTTCCTTATAGAGGAATAATACCATCTCTATAGGAATACAATATACATATATGTGAAATACATTCCGAAGTTACATATACATCAACAGTCTCAAGGTCGATCCCCTAGGTTGGCTACCTTTGTTGCATGCCTTGCTTAATATCACTATCAAGTCAAGCACTATAATCAGTGCTAACAAGTTTATACTAGGTACCATTTGAAAAAAGGTGGGAAAATGCCTAATAGTTTTCCCATATGAGGTCTTTTGGGTTGGCTGCCTCTGTTGTATGCCTCACTTAATATCCCTATCAAGTCAAGCACTATAATCAATGCTAACAAGTTTACATTGGGTACCATTTGAAAAAAGTGGAAAAATGCCCAACACTTTTCCCATAAAAATTTTCCTTAGAAAAAAAGAAGTTAAAAACTAATAAAATAGAATGAAAAATAGGTAAACGAGGAATCACAAATATTAAAAAATACAAAACTTGATTTAAGGAAGGTAGAGTCCCAAGGGATCAAAGGTAGTGAAGGGGTTCTAGAAGGGTTGAAAGAGTCAAAATACATGATTTAATATTAAAGAGGGGTTTAATTAAGGTAAAGTAGGGGAGGATTACATTTAATCTTAATAATAACCTTTTTGTGAAACCTAGAATATGGTGAGTGTTGCTATAGGGTTTTCACAAGAATGAAAGCACATGACTATGGTTTAGGGGGTCGAAGACATGGAACATTTGGATGAAGTGGAATAGGAAGAGGAAAGTCCATTTGTAATCCCTATCTTTAGGTACCATCAAGAAGTGATTTCTTTGTGGTGGTAATCTAAGCAGTTAAAGACCTTAAAAGGATTGACAATATGCAAAAGCCATTGGTACTAGATGTGGGTAGATGGAAAGTGTGTATCAGTATTTTCTTCGAGGTTTAAGCCCTGGAAAAATAAAGGTTATTAATTGAGGTAGGCAGTGAGCTAATCTGATCGAAATTTGTTCTCATAATAGTTCTCACAAAACCTTTTTTCCAAGCTTGTTAAGCGGTCCTCTGATAACTTAGATTGTGAATCGTGTAGTCAACAATTTAGTACTCATGGGGGCCGGTGTTAAGGATGCATGCTTGTCCAAGTTTAATCCAAATGTTGAGGGTCATAAGGAACACTCCAAACCATAGATAAAGGATTATGCAAGCATCATGTCTGGAATTTCGAGCCATAAGAAGAGGAGAAGGAAGTGTATTAGAGTAAGGTTGTAAAAGGTTTGAATGGTGGTGGGGATGGACGTTGGAATGGTGGAGGTGGAAGTTTTAATGATGATGGATTTGGTAGGGCATTTCATGGGGAAATTGGTCAAATGTATGTGTTATGTAACTGGTTATCGGAAGTATGGAAGGGTATGCTGGGATACATCCCAACTTTTCATCTTTTAGTTATAAGATTGATTTGCTTTGGGTTTAAATGCCAGGATTATGTAACCTTGTTACTTCCAATGAAGTGGTATGGGGACCTTTGGGCCTATGATTAAAACATTGGAAACTAGTTTTTGACCGAAGGCATGGGCCAACATTTTTATAGCAAGTTTGGGTTATTCTACCTATAACCTAATCTTCCATTGGAGCTATGGAATGTTAAGATTTTGGAGGGTATAAGAAAATCGTTCGGCCAATTTATAGGCATTGAAGAAAATTTCAACACTAAATAATATATGAGAGTGGTCAATATTTTAGTCAAAATTGTTCAACATGGAGGGTTACCTATAGACATTGAAATTGTGTGGAGGAAGTATATTTTCTTCTAGAAATTAGACTTCTGACAACTGTCATTTTGGTGTAATGGGTGTCATGCAATTGCTCATTTAAGGGTTGATTTCTTGAACCCAATTCAAGTAAAGAAAAGAGAAAGGAAAATTTGAGTCATAAAGGCATATCTCGAGGATAATATTGAACCTATTAAGAGTTGGAGCATAGAGGTTCATATAATGATCCCCGTCCCTAGTGCTTCAGAAGTGAATTTGGAGAAGGGAGAAACAAACAAGTTGGAGAAGGAAGTGTTAGGAGATGAATCCAATATATAGATCTCCAATATTCTTTTTATAGAGTTCTCGATTAGGCCCATGCATGATTTGTATGTACCAGGGCCCCCCTTTGGGGGTACAGGGGTGGGGCCCCCAAGGTGAAAATTTCTAGACCCTTATAATGTATTTTGGTTTCTTTTAGAACCCTCATATGTATTGTATAAGAGGGGAGTGAGTGACCCCCATGACATTGTAATACAAGAGAGATAAAAGAAAGAATCACAACTTTTTTGCTAAGTAATAATAAAAGATCGAAGCTACCATTGCCCTGTAGTTTTACCTGCATATAGCAGGGTTTCCACATAAATATTGTGTTCTATTATTGTTGTTGTTTGCTTCTATTTTATATTTTTATAATAGGAAGGAGAATCAAGAGTGAAAGCTCAACTTGCAAATTCGTCTTTCATAAAAGGTAAGTTCCTAGTCGCTTTCTCCTCTTTCTTTAAAAAATAACAAAGCGAATCCCTATCTAGGAATGGGTGTTCTAAGGTATTTTAAATATTGAGGGGAGTATAGGGATTTATGTGATAGGGATTCCTCAACTAGTTTGGAATATGGTGCAAGATACAACATGGGACATGCCAATTATAACCCATGTTTATAGTCCTAATTCCTTTCTACTTAGTGTTTGGAGGATTTGGAAGTTGGTGTAGACCTAGTTACTAGTTTGCATAAGGATGACAACCCATGGAAGAAGGAATCCATTTCAATGATGAAGAAAGGGGAACCTATTGCAAATCAAGCAAGGTTAAAGTTAAATCAAGATATCTTCTTAGGTCAAAGAAATTAGGTGGATTTTGGTAGGGGGTTTGGCTTCTACGTAGGATCCTCTAGTAGGGGTAGGAAGGAAGTCTAATATTGCCAAAGCTAAATATTTGGTGAAAAAGGAGGATAGAGAGGAGAGGAAACAAACCATTGGAGGGGCCCTTAGAGAAGGAAAAACTCCATTAAAAATACCCACATGACTATACTTTCTTTAAACTCTAGAGGGATAGGGGGTGGGGATGCCCCAAAGCAATTAACCCTCAAAAGGTTATGTAAGGTGTATGTTAATGCCTAAAAGTCGTACAAATGCAACATTTCAACGATTCATCCAATGAAGTGTCATCAACATAAAGAATGCATCTCACCACATGCATCCTCAACGGATCCAGAACACAACATGAGTCCACAAGTGCCAAGAAACAGTCAAAACAAGGGGTAGCATGGGTATTACACAGTTGACTGGACCTATAGTGTAGGTTACCTGAACAATGCCTGTGCTACACTCACGCGGCTTTCCTTTGAGATTCGTGCTATTGTCAAAATGATGGGATCACTCACGCCCACCGACGCATTAAAGACTCAATCCTGCACAAGGATCAGAATTCGACTCCTCACACACTTGGGGGCATTAATCAACCCCCCTTGTGTACCTTTGAACTAGTTCATGAAGGAGGAGAGTTCACATTTGTATATAGTTGTTTGATGGCCACCTCTTGGACTATAAAAAGAAGCCATTGGAATGCATTTGGTAGAGAGAAATTAGAGCAAGGTTATGCTACTAGATTTGAGTTGGAGTTTCCTCATAGACCACCATTTCCTACCATTGTGAACATTCCCGAGCTTTCTTGCCACCTACCATCAAGGGGCAAGTGTTTCTCTCCATTGTTCTTCCTCCTACTTAGCATTTAGTTTGGACAAGAAAGGAATCCCTAAGGGATATTGTTGGCTTCCCTTGAAGCCTTCACCTCCTAGGTGTTGTATAGTTATTCCATTGGGAATACAAGAGTGGTTTAGCATATCTTTAGTTGTTGTTGAAGTTTGCATTCTCCCCCCATCTCTTTCATTTTGTTTTTATTAATATTTTCATGTTTGAATGTGAACTACACTAACAATATCTTGCAAAATCACTTGGAGGAATATCACCAACCACCAAAAAGGGGCTCCAAGGACTAGTCCTTGCAGAAACCTACAAGGGTTAGTCCCTCACCAAGTGGAAGAGTGCACTTGTACAATTTTTTCCATAACAATGTATAATCCTGATGTGATACTTTAAGAAAAAACCACGTGCTCAAGGGTTAAGGTGGTCAATTTCTTGTCTTTTTCTAAAAGAGTGAAAGTTTTGTTCTATAGGTGCCATGGGGCTATCTGGAGGTTTAGTTACTGGGTGGAATTCTAAATTTGAAGTTTCCTCTTTCATTCTATCAAAGGAAAGTATAGTGATTGAAGGAACCTCGAAAGAATTAACGAAAGGGTTCAAATTCATTAACCTATATGGGTCGTATCATGACAAGAAACCATTTAAGGAAGGTCTTGGGGATTTTGGTGTGTTGTAGGGGAGTAATATTATTATTGGAAGGGATCTAAATTTAACGCTAAATTTGAGAAAAATATGGGGCAAGGCAGTAAGAGGAGATGCCCTAGTTTACTTTTCTTCTCATTTTTTTAAAGAAAACAATCTAGCAGCATTGAACTAGTTATATAAGTTTCAACGTGGAGTAATATAAGGAGAATTAGAAGCGACATATTGACAAGACTAGATAGATTTGCAATCATATGTCATTTATTGTCAAAATAGTTTAAGGTAAGATCTTGGGTAGCTCACTAGGGCTTGTTGAATCACCTACCTATTCTTTTACAAATTGACTCAGAGAGAAAAAAACCTATAGCCCCTTTTAATTCTAATTATTTTGGGTAGATAAGGAATATTTCAAAGCCCCGATGGTTAGAAACTAGAGGAATTATTATGTCAACAATGGGGAATCAACTTAAAGTGGAAGTTGCAGTTTGGGGTCAAAAATTTGCTAAAAGGAACCAAACAAGCTAAAAGAAGTAGAAGAATAAATAAAAATGTTATTTTCCAATAATGTAGTTGGAGATTTTTCAGAAGAAGAATGTATTTATCTCAAATACCTAGAATGAAAAAAGTAAGCATTACTAGCCAAAGAGGAAATTTGTTGGAGGCCAAAAAGTAGGGTCACCTAGAACTTTGAGGGTAACATGAATACAATTTTTTTCATAAATATGCCAATCATAAAAGGAACACACACACACCATATGGGAAATAAACTCCTTAGATGGTTCGAGGGTGAGATCTCATAAGGAGATAATGTATTTGAATAAGCAATATTTCAAAAAATGTGTATAAGGATTGTGAGGAAGCTAATATAGGAGAAATCATGAAAATCATTAGATTATTCCCAAGGTTTATTGATGAGGAAAATAACGAAAATATGGATGTGGAGGTGTCCAAGGAGAAGATTAAAGTAGTTTTATAAATTGCTTTCAAAAAAGAAAAAAGCCATGGACTTAATGGTTGGTTAGCATAATTTTTCATTGGTTTGGTGATAGATGATCTTCCAATATTGGTAGAAGAATCCAGAACTTCAGATAGAGTGTTGGGGGGATTTAAACTCTACCTTCATTTCCCTAATTTTTAAAAATAAGGATCTAGTTCTTTTTATGAATTTGGGCCAATATTGTTATGCAACTTGATGTACAAATCGATCTCCAAAATCATACCTAACATGTTAAAAGGGACGTTGTTTGATGCAATATTTGAAGCGGTTTCTTTTTAATAGAAAAATTCATGACATGGTTGGATTGGCTAAAGAAGTTATGCAGTCGATCAAGACTTAGAAGTGTTGATGTATATGTAACTTCGGAATGTATTTTACCTATGTGTATTGTATTCCTATAGAGATGTTATTATTCCTCTATACGGAAGTGTTTGTATTCCTATAGAGATGTTATTATTCCTCTATACGGAAGTGTCGTCATTTATATTGTAAATGTCGTAACTTATACTTGATGGGTTATTAGACCACCTTGATGGGGTCGGCCCTGTATGAGTCATGTGGGTAAATGGGTTATTAGACCACCAAGTGTGGGGTCGACTCGGATTAAGTTAACCATGGGTTATTAGGCTAATCTAGACAAGTCGGCCCCATTAGTTTATTGGGCAGGACAGGACAAGTATAAACAGAGATCGGGAGATCACTATTTCATCACTCATTACTCACACTTCTCTCATTCAGAAAGTGGCGCACTTGTGAGGAGGAGGATCTGCTGCTAGGAGAAGACTATCTCTTGTACTTTGGTTGTATCATTGCTCTATCTATCTCTGAGGAAGTTGCGGGGTTTTTCACCTTCTTGGTTTTCCCCGGTGAAACTCTGTGTCTCTTGTGTGCTTGCATTATTGTGTCCATGATTGATATGCTGTACATGTTATTCTCTCAGTTAAGATCCTAGATTAGATTGAAATTTCTGAAAAATTAACATGGTATCAGAGCTAGCTTGAAAGAAGGCATGGTATGGCATGTATGACACTTGTTGCACTTGCGATGCTAGGGCTTGATATAGAAAACACCAATCATTGTAGCAATTTCGCTATAAATACATTTCGGCGAGGTTTCAGGATATGAAACTCTTACAGGTCGAAGATAAGATACCCATGTACCTTGTTTCCGAAGCACAACTTCTAATTCGTTGTACTTTGTGTTTTATGATCTGTACAATCTAGGGTTTCTGCCTCTTCCAGATCTGAGTCATAAACAGGTGACCTAGGAAAAAAGGTCATAACTTGGGCTAGGAAGCTCCAAATGAAATTTCGTAAAACGTGACAGGTAGGGAACAGAATTTACTTTCATAGGCCAAAGGTTCAGAGGCCGAAAGTGAACCAGTGACATGTGGCACTCCGTACAAGTTCGCTCTCCTGTTTTATCCCATAAACAGGTCATGTTGCGAAACTTGGCATAAATCTCTCTCAGAGAATCAAATGAAGGCCAGACCTATGGGGTTGGAAAGATGATAGGTCAGGCTACCACAGGTAGAAGTTTTAGACCCCGTGGATTCGTAATTTCGGAGTTACACTAGAAACAATCAGGTGCATAATTCTGTCAAAACAAAATTGGATTTTGAGCACCTTTATTCATGGCTACGGGAATTAGGGTTTCAGAGAAAGTTCGTATTTTTGTAAACGGAGACCACGGATGAATGGTACTCATCAAAATCAAAATTTAGAGACCAAGATCAAATTTTTTGGTTGGGTAGAAGGTCGGGCTTGATCAAACCCTAGTTCGAGACTTTGATCGGAAAGGTGGAAAACTAGGGCTTCTGCAAAAGTTGGAATTTCTGAAGTTTGTGACCACGGATGGAAGCTCCTCAGAAAAATCGAAGTTTAGAGCTTTGGATCGAACCTTTTGGTTGGGCAGAAGGGTGGGATTTATCAAACCCTAGTTCCGGATCCTGTCGAGAAGATCCAGAATTTTGAAAGGCAATTTTGAGGGGTGAAACTTTGCAGTTTTCAAATTCTGAGTATACCAGCTTGATAGGCTCATCAAGGCGCTTCCTTCTATCCTTTCAGAAGTTTGAAATTCAAAGTTTGAATTTTTAGGGTTTCTCTAACAAGCCCTAATCCAGCTCCAGATCCAGTTTCTGCAAATCAAGTGGATTGGGTTAATCCTAGAAGAGAATCATTTGGTCACCTGCATAAGTGAAGAAGTTCCCGTTTCAGAGGGAGATGAGTCTAAGACCTTACATAAGAAAATTACAAGCAATCTCGACAGGTATGACTTATCCAGGTATGTTTCGAGATCTGTTCATGATTAAGTTTATGGTATGTTTGTTTTCATTAAGGTTAGTACAATATTGATTAACTTTAGACTTGTCGTATCACCTTAATAAAATTATGAATGCAAATATTCATTGATTGGGGTTTTGACACTTATGATTGTACTAATGATTTGTGGTGTTGCATGAGGTTGATGTTGTCCGCTAACATGAAAGGTACATCAAGAAAAACAAATCATGTTCTAGTTCAAGAACATATGACCATGGTGACATGAAGACAAAGATTCATCCATTGTCATGGATCACATAGAAGATCTACTTACGAGGTATGTATAACTTGGTTCCATAATGATTAACCTATGAGATATGCAGGTTACTAGCACAAGTCATTTAAGAGAACAAGAAGACATCATGTGGGTATGTTAGACATAACCAACTAACATATTAATCCAGGTAAGTTTTTCCTATATCAAGGTAGAATCCTACCTTGTGTTAGGATCTTATACTGTTGTATTGTTGATAATGATTATTCATGAAGTTAGAAATGTAAGTAATCAAGGGTTTATGAATATTATGTCTCTTACCTTGATTGATGATGTGACTAACCAGAAAAGTCCTTTGGTCAAATATGAATATGCATGAGTAAGAGAAGTCTTCCCTAAAACATTGAATGCTAATGCTTATTATCTATGTTTGAAATGATCATAACTATACATGTTTAAGATTATTGTGTTTTGATAGTATTGAGATTATACTAATGAATGTATGATTATGTATGAGATCTCAATGGTAACACAATGATGATACTAGTAAACATGCATAGTGATCGAGGATGGATATAAGTTCAAGGACAGGTAATCCAGGAAGCAAAGATCAAGAGGGAGCACACTCCAGTAGTTTCTGCAAGGATGAAGACATTCAGAGGGAGTCAACCACTTCTCACATCAGAATGGAATTGTAGAAAGGAAGCAAAGACTGAGAGGGAGTCAACCCAACAAACAAACAAAGATAAGTATTTGAATTATGATTTCTTGCATATTTGATTGTTTAAATAATATTGTTCAATGATGTATATACTGATGTTCCTAGAATTAGGCTGTGTATTTTGGCATATTAGAATAATTGCATTAATGAATAGCATACTACTAATATGCATGTAATGGGTAAGTGGCCTATGGCACTGTACAACATTCCATTGCTACTTATCTAGAATGAAACCTCTTTGCTAACATGTTGAGAGTAGTGCAAAACTCTTAACAATGTTCTGGTAGAGATTGGAAGGCATCTAGAAAGTTACAAGATATGGATGAATGTTGTATTGAAGCATTGGCTAAAATAATTGCATGACTGTATGACATATTTCTTTATGTGTAAGAATTTGTTCTAAAAACTATGAGAAGTTTCTAATCATGCAATTTAACTTGTTTTGTAGGAAAGATCATATACGAGCTCCTACAAAAGAAGGACTACAACATTTGTTTCAGCAACAAAGTTATCTATTGAAGATATTGAATATATTGAAGTTACTAGGATTCGGGAAGAATGCCATGATCGAGGAGTACCAGTCGATCATGAAGAATGATGTTTGGGATGCAGTCCCAAGACCTGAAGGGAAGTCTGTTGTGATTTCCAAATGGATCTATAAGATCAAGCATGTTGCAGATGGTAGCATGGAGAAATACAAAGCGAGGTTTGTAGCTAGTGGCTTCTCCTAGAAAGAGGGATTGAGTATGAAGAGACTTCTACACCTATAGCCAGGCACACTTCCATCAGATCAGTACTTGCTCTGGCTGCAGTGATGAAATGGAAGATACACCAGATGGATGTCAAGACAGCTTTGTTGAATGGTGTAGTCGAAGAGGAAGTGTATGTGGAGCAACCACTCGGTTTTGAGACACATGACAGAGGGACTCATGTGTGCAAACTGAAGAAAGCCCTGTATGGTTTGAAACATGCACCCAAGAATTGGTAAGGCAGAGTAGACAACTTCCTATCCAGTTTGGGCTTTACTAAGAGTAAAGCGGACTCCAACCTTTACTACGAGGTTGAGGAAGGCAATCCAGTGATACTACTATTGTATGTGGATTACCTGTTTGTAACAAGTGAGGATAGATTGATTGCCGACACGAAGAGGAAGCTTGCTGCCGAGTTCAAGATGAAGGACTTGGGTATGATGCACTACTTTCTTGGTATGGAGGTGTGGCAAAGTACAGATGGAATCTTCCTTGGACAAGGGAAGTATGTAGTGGAGATCCTGAAGAGGTTCAGGATGATGGACTGTAAGGCCATGGCCACACCTATGGCATCGAACCTGAAGCTTCTGTGTGATGCTTCATCTGATCTTGTTGATGTCACAGTGTATCATCAAATGATTGGTTCCTTGATGTACCTGACGAATATGAGACTGGATATTTGCTTTGCGGTGAACACATTGAGCCAGTTCTTGACGGATCCGAGGAGTGTTCACCTGGTTGCTGTAAAGCATATTTCGAGGTAATTGAAGGGTACAGTTGATTATGGGCTCAAGTATGATGCGAATCAAAAGTTTAATTTGGAGGGTTATGTTGATTCAGATTGGGCAGGCAGTGCTGTAGATAGGAAGAGCACTTCTGGGTGCTGCTTCAGTATGGGATCAGGTGTGATCTCTTGGTTTAGTAGGAAGCAGTCCTGCGTAGCACTAAGTACAGTCGAAGCAGAGTATGTTGCAGCTTGTTCAACTAGTTGTGAGGCAGTATGGCTAAGAAAGATACTATCTGAGCTATTTGATCTCCCGTTGGATGCTACTGGTATCTTTTGTGACAACCAAAGTTGTGTGAAGCTGTCTGAGAACCCGGTGTTCCATGATAGGTCGAAGCACATAGAGATCAATTATCACTATATCAAGGATATGGTGTAGAGAGGAGCAGTGAAGCTCCTGTATGTTGCGTCGGATGAGCAGGTTGCAGATGTGTTGGCGAAACCACTAGCTAGAGTGAAGTTTGAGTACTTCAGATGGAGGCTTGGTGTTCTTCAGATTGATGACACTTCAAGGAAGAAGTGATGGACACATTTGCAGAATCCATTCCAAGCATGGTGGTAGGAGGATCCTCCCATGGCTATGCATGTTAGCGCTGTGTGATGAGCATCAGGACGATGCTCCAGTTACTGCTCTGGATATGATTAGTTGGATCAGGTATATGATTTGCATCAGGTAGATGCATGATATGTAACAGGTGGATACATTGAATGATCAGGTGGATCATGTATATGATATGCATCAGGTAGATGCATGATATGTATCGGGTGGATACATTGTATGATCAGGTGTATCATGTATATGATATGCATCAGGTAGATGCATGATATGTATAAGGATGATACATTGTATGATTAGGCGGATCATGTATATGATATGCATCATGTAGATGCATGATATGTATCAGGTGGATACATTGTATGATCAGGTGGATCATGTATATGATATGCATCATGTAGATGCATGATATGTATTAGGTGGATACATTGTATGATCAGGTGGATCATGTATGTGATATGCATCAGGTGGATGCATGATATGTATTAGGTGGATACATCGTATGATCAGGATGATCATGTGTGATGAGTATCAGGACGATGCTCTGGATGACTTGCATCAGGACGATGCAGAGATGATGATCATGGACATCAGGATGATGTATGATGAGTATTAGGTTGATACTCTGTGGCCGTGGACAGGTTGTGCAGATAAGCATATAATAGCACCCTGGGAGATTTGCAGATGCTCTTGTTAGGTTTTGCCACTAGCATATAATAGCTCCCTGGGAGATATGGCAAATGCTCTTTCGAGGTTTTGCTTGGAGGGACATATAATAGCGCCTTGGGATATTTGCAGATGCTCTTGTTAGGTTTTGCCGCTGGCATATAATAGCTTCCTGGGAGATCTGGCAAATTCTTTTGCTAGGTTTTGTCCATGGCATATAATTTCTCCCTGGGAGATCTTGCAGGTTGTGCTGGGCACGTAGTCAGTCCTGAGATGCTCTTGCTAGGTTTTGCTTGGTAGCATATAATGTCTCCCTGGGAGATCTTGCAGGTTGTGTTGGGCACGTAATTAGTCCCGAGATGCTCTTGCTAGGTTTTTCTTGGTCACATGTAATAGATCCCTAGGAGATCCGATAGGTTGAGCAGTGTGCTCGTAATCAGTCCTGGGATGCTCTTGCTAGGTTTTGTTGACGCATGTAATAAGTCTTGAGGATTCCACAGTATGGCCAATGATGATGAATACCTGTAGGTGGTGGGCCTACATCCAGTATGAAAAAGGACTGGCTTTGTAGAACTTCCTATGACGAGTAGATTCAGAGATTGATTTAGATAGCAGTAGCCGTGACGATGACGATGATTCGAGGATGATGATTCGCTGATGATGATCCAGAGAAGAAGACTTGTGCTAGCATATCTGAAAAACTAACAAGAAGTTACTAGTATCGGTGTGAATATGGATCTAGCAACCTATGATAAGGTAAAATGATTGTTCATTTGGTTATTGTTGTTACAAATTGGTATGAACCTTTGGACAATAGAATGGATCATGGGGTGCCTTTCATCAACTTCTTTTGCAATTCTTGTTAATGGGTCTCTATTGCTGCAGGATAAGTGCGAGGTGCTGGAATGGGTCTAAGGCACACAACAGGGGATGAAAACCCAGCCAAAGGCTTCTAAAGACCCTACGCAAGGGCAATTCTATCCTTGAGCTATTTGGTGTGGCGATCACCCACGGATATTTGGCCTCCGCTGGCACTCTATGAGTAAAAGATTTTATCTTTGAAAGATCAGTTTTCCTATAACAGAAAACGGAATATAAAAGCTGACTAACGAACCTATCTTCATCTATCTAAGGAAAGAACCTATTCTAAGTCACATCTGACCTAAAAGGAGAATTGATGTTGTGTAGATCAGAATCGAAGTGTGACGAACAAGTAATAAGTTCCCTGAACATAAATGTCTTCGGGTTCTTCACTTGTTGATTTAAAGTTTTATCAAATAAGAAATTAAGTGACAATTCTTCAAAATGTTTGAGCTTATTCAAATACCTGATCTGTAATCATTGTGTTAATTGAAAAATTAACATTTGATTATACATGTTTATTTGCATCGAATCGTTTGCAGAAATATAAAAGGAAAACGTTCAATGAAAGAAATTTAATAGAACAGTTTCAAGCATAATCCAGACATACGGAGAAATCAATATGAGAGATCTTATGCATTAATGAATGCCCTGCAAAGGATTAAACACATAACCGATGACGAATTTGAAACATGAACTCAGCAATTCCCAAAGAAATTTGAAGAACAATAGGAGGTGAATTAAAAGATAACTTTCCTGAATAGAGAAGTCTTGTACAAAAATTACAGTGACTCTGATAAATAGAGTATCTTCCGTCCAAATTCCCGCTGAATTGTAATTCCAAAATTCCCAACCTCTTCCTAAGAGAAACTTTCCTCCTTTATACTAAATTTACATCAGAGTTCCAAAAGGAGAGATTCTACAAAATAGGGATTACAAAATCTGTTAAGATTTAATATGCTAAGACATAAAATAGCAGCATTGCATTCCATTTCACAATAATAGCATATACAGGATCACTGAAGAAACAACAAGCACAACATAAACATAAGAGACACAAATTTATCCTCGGAAACCCTAATGGGGTAGAAAACCCAGTAAAGCTTCCTCAATATAGATGACCAGCAATATACAAAGATGTAACCCTGAGCGTAAGCTCCTCCTTCTCCATAGCAGACCTCTCCTCCACAAGTGTGCCGCCACTCTCAAGTGAGTGAGTGTGTGTAAAATGAGGAATACACCTCCTCTATTTATACACTACTCCGACTTGTCTTTTACACAAAACATGTAGGATCGTATTTAACCAATGGGTTAAATACCCCACTACAACTGACTGAGCCGACCCCTCTAGGGTGGTCTAATAACCCTTTGACCCACATAACACATACAGGGCCGACCCCCACTAGGGAAGTCTAATAACCCAAGTTACCACAATCTGACGGAGGAATAAACATCTCTGGATATACAATAAGATCTTCACGGAGGAATGAAACATCTCCAGAATAATAAAGTACAAATATAATATTCTTTGAAGTTACAATATCTCAACACTCCCCCTTAACGAGAAGGATATTATAACAGCATCTGCACGAGCAAGGAGTCATCAACATCATAGATGATACATCTATAAATCATTAGAAGCTTTCTCAACATCATCAGTAACTCAAGCAGTTACTGGAACATCTTCAATATTGGAACATCAACATCTTCAGTATTGAGTCTTCATCTTCTGCAACACTCGAATAGCTATAGCAACATCAATATCTGAATCCTCACGATTGTCAACATCGTCATCACACGATCATCAGCATCGTCATCATACAATCATCAACATCGTCATCATACGATCAACATCATCGTCTAGATCAACACGATCAACATCGTCACATCATCTCGATCTACAGCATCTGGATCATCACGATCCACAGCATCTGGATCATCACGATCTACAGCATCTGGATCATCTCGATCTACAACATAAGTATCCTCAACCATACAAGTACATTAATCAATACATGTATCATCAAAAGTATGTTTTCTCACGAATACATCTATCATCAAAACATGTATTCTTACTAATACATATATCATCAAAAGCATGTATTCTCACTAATACATCTATCATCAAAAGCATGTATTCTCACTAATACATCTATCATCAAAAGCATGTATTCTCACTAATACATCTATCAATACAAGTATCCACACCGATACAAGTATACACAACAGCAGCATACCCTGCAATACACATGATCCAATTACGGGATGGTCAATCCCTCTCACTTTTGGACATAGGTCCAAGGATGATACAATCCTGATCCACTTATGGGATGATCGATCCCTCTCAATTTAAGACATCTCTCATGTCTATGGATGATGCAATCCAGATCAACTTACAGGATGATCAATCCTTATCCTTTTAAGACACCTCACCATGTCTAGGGATGATGCAATCCCGAATAAACTTATAGGATGATTAGTCCTTATCACTTTAAGACACCTCACCATGTCTAGGGATGATGCAATCCCAATCTACTTACAGGATGATTAGTCCTTATCACTTTAAGACACCTCACCATGTCTAGGGACGATGCAATCCCAATCTACTTACAGGATGATTAGTCCTTATCACTTTAAGACACCCACCATGTCTAGGGACGATGCAATCCCAATCTACTTACAGGATGATTAGTCCTTATCACTTTAAGACACCTCACCATGTCTAGGGACGATGCAATCCCAATATACTTACAGGATGATTAGTCCTTATCACTTTAAGACACCTCACCATGTCTAGGGACGATGCAATCCCAATCTACTTACAGGATGATTAGTCCTTATCACTTTAAGACACCTCACCATGTCTAGGGACGATGCAATCCCAATCTACTTACAGGATGATTAGTCCTTATCACTCTAAGACACCTCATCATGTCTAGGGACGATGCAATCCCATCACGTACATTTTGAACCCAGTTCACGGACGATGTAGTCCTCTCACATACATTTTGAACCCAGTTCATGGACGATGCAGTCCTCACATACATTTTGAACCCAGTTCATGGACGATGCAGTCCTCACGTACATTTTGAACCCAGTTCACGGATGATGCAGTCCTCTCACGTACATTTTGAACCCAGTTCATGGACGATGCAGTCCTCCCGTACATTTTGAACCCAGTTCACGGACGATGCAGTCCTCTCACGTACATTTTGAACCCAGTTCATGGACGATGCAGTCCTCACGTACATTTTGAACCCAGTTCATGGACGATGCAGTCCTCACGTACATTTTGAACCCAGTTCACGGACGATGCAGTCCTCTCACGTACATTTTGAACCCAGTTCATGGACGATGCAGTCCTCACGTACATTTTGAACCGAGGTCCAGGGACGATGCAGTCCTATCTTCAATTCTCGGAGACATTAGTCTACGGATCAATTCTGGGACCGAGGTCCAGGGAAGATGCAATCCCCTACCTGTTCATTCAGGACTTCATTCTCGGAGACATCATGTCTACAGCTCTCTTTAGGACTGAAGTCCAGGGATGATCCAATCCTCTCATGTCCACCAAGGACTTCATTTTCGAAGACATACATCTACGACTCTCTTTAGAACAAGTGTTCAAGGATGATACAATCCCTCTTATTTCTTGGAGACACTTGTCTACGGCTCACTTTAGAACTTGTATTCAAGGATGATGCAATCCTCACATGTATTCTCATCAATTTACTATCGATCCTGGGAACCCATACAGAACCTGATTCACACTTCTTCTTTAATTACACCATTAAGAGAATGGTCTTATCTAGCCACTTGGAGCAAACATCTCATCATGATTCTCTTCCTCTTTCTAAGAGAATCTTCTAGCCACAAGCCTTCTATAGTGTGTTTGATTTGAAAATCTTTTTTTTTTTTTTGTTGAACATCCATCGCTTGTTTAGTGTTCATCATTCATCATGATCTTTCCTACAAATCAAAATTAAGTACATGATTAGTAATACTTCATAATCATCAAATCATATTGACATGATAACCTATTATGCATACAGATATCATTTACATAGTTATGCAACTATTTTGACCAATACTTTGGCACAACACTTTCCCATATTCTGTATGCATACAGTGGCTATCTAGATGCCTTCCATCTCTACCAGAACATACTATCGAGAGTGTGCACAGCTCTCAGCATGTCAGCAAAGAGGTTTCATTCTAGACAAGCAACAATGGAATGTTTGTCCAACTTACCAATCATATGCATATTAGTAGTATATTGTTCAATGATCTATGAATGTTTACACTCAACATCATATATTCTAGGAATACAAATATGCATACAAGCAATATCATTTACTATTTCAAACAACAACTCAAATACTTATCTTTTATGTTTGTGTGGTTGCCTCTCGTTTGATCTTCTATATGTCTTTTGAACTTCTATTCATTCTGTACCACTGTGCATGCTCAAGTGTGCACTAGTGTCATCATCATGATCTCATACACAAACATACATTCATTAGTATATTCTCAATATTATCAAAACATTCTAATTCTAAATAATCTTGAATATGTATAGTCATGATCATTAGTATTCAGGGTTTCAAGGAAGTCTTCTTTTACTCATGCATATTCTTGTTTGATCATAGTACTCTTCTAGTTAATTAAATCATCAAGATAAGAGACATAATATGCATAAACCCTTGATTACTAACTTTATGAATAAGCATAACCAATCATACCAAGTATACTTATATAAGGGATCCTAACACAAGGTAAGATTCTAACTTGACATAAGAAAACATACCTGGATTAGTATACCTGCTTAGTTATGTACAACATACCTAAACAATCTCTTCAATGATTTAGAGATCCTGAGCTAGAACCTGCATGTCTCATAGGTTAAGCATAATATAACAAAGTCATACATACCTCGTAAGTAGAACAAAGAGTATGGATGAGTCTTTGTCTTCATGTTGTCATGGTCATGGAACTTGATTTGTCTTTTGTGATGTACCTGTATCTTGTTAGCAGACAACATCAACCTCACACAACACCATAATGAATTAGTACAATCATATTTCCCTAATCAATGAATGTCCTCGATCATTCACATGCATTCATACTGTTACTAGGGTGATAAGAAATTTCTAACATTAATCAAGATTGTACTAGTAAATAATATGAAGACAAACACATCATGAACTTAATCAAGAATCCGATTTCAAGACATACCTGAACCTCCTTCAGTCATACCTGTCGAGACTTCTTGTAGTCTTCTTATGTAAGGCCTTAGCCTCAACTCCCCCTGAAACTTGATATGGAGCTTGATTAGGGTTTGCTAGAGAAACCCTAAAAATTCAATCTTTGACTTTCACACTTCTGAATGGATGGAAGGATGTGTCTTGCTAGCATACTTCAATTTTGAAATCTCCAAAATTTGACCCCTCAAAATTGCCTTCGAAACTTCTGGACAGGAACCCGAACTAGGGTTTGATTAATCCCACCCTTCTTTCCAATCAAAAGGTTCGATCCAAGGCTCTAAACTCTTATTTTTCTGAGGAGCTTCCAGCCGTGGTTACAGACTTCAAAAATTCCAACTTTTGCTGAAGCCCTAATTTTCCATCTTTCCGATCAAAACCCCGAACTGGGGTTTGATCAAGCCCGATCTTATACCCAACCAAAAAATTCGATCTTGGTCTCTAAATTTTGATTTTCCTGAGTAGCATTCAGTCGTGGATTCTAATTCCAAAAATTCTAACTTTCTCCGAAACCCTAAATTCCGGAAGCCATGAATGAGGTGCTCCAAAAATAATTCTGTTTTGACAGAAATATGTACCTGATTGTTTCTGCTGTAACTCCAAAATTTTCACTCCACAGAGTCTGAATTTTTTTTTTGTGGTAGCCTGACCTGTCATCTTTCCATCCCGATAGGTCTGACCTCACTTGGATTTTCTGAGAGAGAGTTATGCCAAGTGTCGCAACGTGACCTGTTTATGGGATAAAACAAGAGAGCAAACTTGTACGGCGTGCCACATGTCACTGGTTCAACTTCGGCCTCTGAAAAAGTTTCTTGAGATAGTACAGTCTGTGTACTACCTGTCACTTTTTACAAAATTTCATTTGGAGCTTCCTAGCCCAAGTTATGCCAAGTGTCGCAACGTGACCTGTTTATGGGATAAAACAGGAGAGCGAACTTGTACAGCGTGCCACGTGTCACTGGTTCAACTTCGGCCTCTAAAAATGTTTCTTGAGATAGTACAGTCTGTGTACTACCTGTCACTTTTTACTAAATTTCATTTGGATCTTCCTAGCCCAAGTTATGCCAAGTGTCGCAACGTGACCTGTTTATGGGATAAAACAGGAGAGCTAACTTGTACGGTGTGCCAAGTGTCACTGGTTCAACTTCAGCCTCTGAAAAAGTTTCCTGAGATAGTACAGTCTGTGTACTACTTGTCACCTTTTACGAAATTTCATTTGGAGCTTCCTAGCCCAAGTTATGACCTTTTTTCCTAGGTCACCTGATTTTGACTGAGATCTGGAAGAGGCAGAAACCCTAACTTGTACTGATCATAACTTACAAAGTACAACGAATCTGAGGGTGCCCTTTGGACACAAGATACCTGGTGATGTTATCTACGACCTGTAAAGGTTTCAGATCCTGAAAATTCACCAAGATGTATTTATGGCGAAAGTTCCACGGTGACTGGGTTTTTCTATATAAAACCCTAACCTTCAAATTGTTGTAAGTAAAGCAAGTGTCGTAAGTGCCATACATTGCCTTCCTTTAGGTTAGCTCTGATACCATGTTAAGATTTAATATGCTAAGACAGAAATAGTAGCATTGCATTCCATTTCACAATAATAGCATATACAGGATCACTAAAGAAACAAAAAGCACAACATAAACACAAGAGACACAAATTTATCCTCGGAAACCCTCATGGGGTAGAAAACCCAGTAAAGCTTCCTCAATATAGATGACCAGCAATATACAAAGATGTAACCCTGAGCATAATCTCCTCCTTCTCCATAGCAGACCTCTCCTCCACAAGTGTGCCACTCTCAAGTGAGTGAGTGTGTGTAAAATGAGGAATACACCTCCTCTATTTATACACTACTCCGATTTGTCTTTTACACAAAACATGTAGGCTCGTATTTAACCAATGGGTTAAATACCCCACTACAATTGACTGGGCCGACCCCTCTAGGGTGGTCTAATAACCCTTTGACCCACATAACACATACAGGGCCGACCCCCACTAGGGAAGTCTAATAACCCAAGTTACCACAATCTGACGGAGGAATAAACATCTCCGGATATACAATAAGATCTTCACGGAGGAATGAAACATCTCCGGAATAATAAAGTACAAATATAATATTCTTTGAAGTTACAATATCTCAACACTCCCCCTTAACGAGAAGGATATTATAACAACATATGCACGAGCAAAGAGTCATCAACAGCATACATGATACATCTATAAATCATTGGAAGCTTTCTCAACATCACCAGTAACTCAAGCAGTTATTGGAACATCTTCAATACTGGAACATCAACATCTTCAGTATTGAGTCTTCATCTTCTGCAGCACTCGAACAGCTATAGCAACATCAATATCTGAATCCTCACGATTGTCAACATCGTCATCACACGATCATCAGCATCGTCATCATACAATCATCAACATCGTCATCATACGATCAACATCGTCGTCTAGATCAACACGATCAACATCGTCACATCATCTTGATCTACAGCATCTGGATCATCTCGATCTACAGCATCTGGATCATCTCGATCTACAGCATCGGATATAACCATCGATCCAAGAAATTTTGTTGTATTTAAGCTAAAAATATTTTCCGCCACCTTTCACAAAAGAAAGACTTGTTCTTTAATTTGATAAGGTTTCGTGGCACCATAAAAAATTGATCACAGATTGTTCACTATCATCGACAGGTGGTGTAGCTTGCAGAGCATCCACTGTAGGAAGTTCGGGGTCGGAGAACCCACTGTCAAAAACAGAGAAATCCATTAAAGGATTTACTTCAGGAACGGTAGCCAGCACGTCAGGTTCTTCATTGATTATAAAGTCTTGTATAACATCAGTATCAAGATCAGTTGATCCCTCCAGAATTTCCTTCCTTTTCCTTTCAGGGTTGTGAATTTAAGCAGACAAAGTTTCAAAGTATTCTTCACTGCTACCGTTGCTAAGATCAGGAACACTTGCATCAAACGGTGGTGACAACATTTCTTGGTATAACAAGGGGTAGAGCTCTTCATTTTCAATATGAACGTTAAAAAATTCACCACCTGCATGAAAATTGCTCATTCTGAACGATTCTCGGATAAGAGGATGTAAGAAGAATGCCAAACAGAGTGTTTCCTGTTTCACAAGGCAATGGATGAACTGGAATTTTCATGTTAATCGCTATTTAAAAGAAGTACGAGTTCAATTACTGCTTGCATGATTTCGAACTGCCTTACGATCACATCGTTATAAGCCATCTCCTATCAATAATTATGACTGGTAATTAATAATGGAGACGAAGGTTATGGTGACAAGGCTAATGTGCAAAACGGTATGGACTAAGAGTTCCAGTACACAGGCTATCAACTCTTCACATGTAACAAATCTAATCATAAAGAAGTAGAACAAAAGACGACAAGATGTCAAAGCTCAAGTCCAGACATAGCAAACTTAAGGCGGAGAGAAGGCATCCATCCAACACAAAGCAACTGATAGACTTATATTAGCATTTGCTGTCATGGATTACACAAGATGATAACTTGGCAGAACCAACTTTCAAAAGATAAAATGGAAGGTTTGACTTGACTAACTGCCCAAAATCAACATGACCGTAAGATTATAATAGATGGACGGCTGAGATTAACCAGAGCGGAACGTGGAATCGGGCTCAAAAATTTCATGGAGTTCTTGTTCAAAGATATCGCAAGCCGAAACCCAAAAGTACAGATTTGCGGGTTGCGGGTCTGTAGACGAAAATAAAAAGATTTCTGAAAGCTGAAAACCGACTGTGCGGGTGGCGGGCTTTGGAAACGTAAATCTGTGACGTAAAACAACCATCCCAAAAGCCGTATTCTGAAACTACGGTTTGCGGGTTTTGGGAGCACACACCAAATAAAAGAAAAATCAAAATCCTGAAAGCCGAATGCCGCCATTGCGGAGTTCAGGTTTCGGGGTAATTATTTATTAATCTTATTAGAGAATGATCCCGCAACCCGTAGTCGTCAGGTTGCGGACTTCGGAACCATAAAAATCAAAACATAAAACAACAGTCCCGCAACCCGCATCTGTCGGGTTGCGGGTTTCGTACTCTCCAAATGTCGGGTTTCGGGATGAAGATAACAGTCAACAAAATACTCAAAATTTTGGCTCCTTTCAGACCAAAACACTTTGGAATAAATGATCAAACCATCATAAAAAAACAGATCAAAAGCATGGGTGAAGAATTTTAGGGGTAAAATCAAAATCTAAAATTTTCAAGATGACTCACCCAAACACCTTTGCGTTTGTTAAAATTGGGGGCTCCCATGCTTGGCTAAGCATGGGATCTGTTGTGGCCACAACAAATGGCGACTGGCTGGGAAGAACCAATTATCTCTGTAATCAAATCCAACTAAAGACAACATGTCAATCAATCAATTTCTTGAAACTCAATTCATAGAAGATACTCAAAAGATAACAGTTAACAAACAATGTACATGAAGATGGATAGACCTCAACAATGACCATTTTAAAGATAACACTCATTCGATAAGGAGATTTAGAGAGTAATACCAAGTCTTTACCATGATGTAATCATTGAAAACTAGCTTGTGTTGAACCTGGGCACAGTCTTAGAAATGCTCATGGATTACCTAATTACAAATCCCCTTGGTTTATTAATTATATGTATATTCAGTGATCCTCTATGGATTCCTTTATCTTTTCTCTCTCTTTTTTATTATTATTATATATATTTAAAAGATATAAAACCTTGTTAATACAATACCACTGTACTGACTTGGTGATCAGATGAAACAGTGCCATTCACAGGCCTGATCTGGAAACTGGTCAAGCTAGCTTGATAACGAGACTCCTTGTTTTTTGGTTGTAAGGCCAAAAGAAATCATCATGGCTTGGTGACCATATAGTGATAATTCCAGTCCAAGGTCAAACTCATGATCATAGCAGGGTTGGCTTGTGATAAGACCCCCCTGTTCTTGTATATAACAAAAATCTTATATGGCATAAGCTACAAGGCATTACCATGGCTTGGTGACCATATAGTGATAATGTTAGTCACCAGTGCTTTGCGGATCGTGAATGGACCGACTTGTGATAGGATCTTCCACCTTCCAGCAAAACTGAAAGTCATCCTCCAAGTGTGGTGGCTTGATGTGAAGATGTCATTCCACTTTAAACACCTATGAACCTAATGGGCTGGCTTGATAACAAGACCACCCACCTTGTAACTTATAATTTTAAACAAATTTCATATTCAAAGTGATCGTAAAAGGACCCATGAGCAATCGCGACTGGTCAGGTTATTATGATATGCCGTTCAACCATGAAACACCAGATAGAGAAATGATGACCATCCTCTGTACCTCAATCACACAAATAAAGCATGGTGAAAGATAATGATCAAAGCGAAAAGTATCCAAAGGCACTGCACTTATTTGACTGTTTATTCTTCAGAGCAAGTTCTAATCAAAAGCCAGAAAGTAAGATTGGTGACGATGCTGAAGCTTCAGAAGCAATTGTTACTAAGAAAAGTGATCATAAGCCATTACCACAAGTGTGAATCCTTATTAATGAAAACCAAAACAAAACAAGAAAACCAATCAAAATGTCAAATGGAATAAAACAAATAATTGAAAAACAAGCCACACCTATGTACAAGTGCATCATATTGTTCAAACAAAATACTTTTTTAGAAGAGACACATTCACTGGGAAGGTGTCTACAACTCCCTCTAGTGTCTGTAATCGAACAGTGCTAGGACCAATCTTTTCTGTAATACTGAAAGGTCCTAGCCAAAGGCGCTGGAACTTGGTGTACTGGTTCTTATCTTTACGTTGCTTATCCCACCTTAGAGCCAGGTCACCAACAGAAAATTCCCTATTAGATGAATATTTTTCATCAAACCATCTCTTCACCATCTGCTGATGATGATACAACTTGTTCTTGGCTATTTCCATTTCCTCCTCTAGCTTCAAGAGGGTGTTAATTCTTTGTTGGAGGGGAGAAGAATCATCTTCTTGGACAGACCGGGCCAATTGTAGCAAAGGAATGGTAAGATTAGTGGGGAGGATGGATTCTTTGCCATAAACCAGACAGTATGGAGAATTTGCAATTGCTGCTTTTGGGGTAATTCGATCTGCCCATAATGCATTATACAACTGTGTGTGCCAATCTATGTGATGAGAAGCTACAGTTTTCTTGAGAATGTTTATCAGGTTTTTGTTCGATGACTCAGCCAAACCATTACCTTGAGGATAATAATTGGCGGAAAACTTAAGCTTAATCCCCACCTCAAAGGCATATTCGGTTATATCGATTGAAGAGAAGTAGGATGCATTATCGAAAACTAAGTACTCTGGAGCGCCAAAGCGTGTGATAATCTGGCTATCAAGGAAAGAGATTACTTGGGCAGCGTTACATTGTTTAAGAGGAGCTGCCTCCACCCATCTAGTGAAATAGTCTATGGCTGTTAGGATATACTTGTGTTGGAGGGACGAGGGAGGGTTTATAGGCCCAACAAAATCCAGTCCCCACTGTTGGAATGGAAACTGAATTGTAACCGGTTGTAAAGGAAATGCAGGTTTCCTAAACTTCCCAGTGCATTTGTGGCATGGCTCACACTTCCTGACATAATCATAAGCATCTTTAAACAATGTGGGCCAATAATATCCGGCCCTAAGAATCTTGTGTGCTGTAATCTCTCCCGAAAAATGCCCCCAGAAGGACCTGCATGAAATTGAATCAAAATGTCATCAGTTTCATGTTTTTCCAAGCATCTAAGAAATATTCCATCATAATTTTTTCTAAAAATAACATGATCGATGAATTGATAAGGAGCAGATTTCAGTCTTAAAGCTCTTCTTTTCTTAAAATCAAGGGTTTCGGGAGCAAACCCATGGTTCAGGAAAAATCTGATATCGTCGTACCATTCCGATGTCGGGGCATCGATTACATTAACAACACCTGAAGGAATTTCTTCCTCATGGTTCCATTCAGACTGCTGCTGTGCAGGGTCGTTGGATTGCGTTGTAAGAAGACAAAGGCCTTGGCCTTTTACAATTTTAGCTGGTCCGATCTCAAGATCATATTCTTGTAGTGCAGTCATCCAATGGGCCCTCTTTTCCCCCAATTCCTTCTGGATTAGGACATTTCTGATAGCAGAATATGGAACAATGACTTTAGTTTGAGACTTCAGCAAGTAGGGTCTGTAATGCATGAAGGATTTATAGACCGCATAGGCTTGCTTATCAATCTGTGAGTATTTAAGCTCTGCAACATTGAATATTGAACTCATAAAAGAAATCAGGATTTCAGTATCATTGTCATGCTTTTGAGTTAAGACAGCTGCATAAGAAAAGTCAGTGGCAAAAGTATAAAGAATGAAATCCTTATTAAAATCTGGGGACATGAGAGCAGGAACTTCTGCAATAGCCTTTCGAATTCGGACAAACGCTTCTCTCTGTTCATGCGACCAAGCAAACTGCACATCTTTTTTGACCAAAAGTTGTAATGGTTTAACAATCTGGGCAAAATTTGGTACAAATCTATGTACAAAATTAATCTTACCTAAGAAAGATTGTATTGCTTTCAGGATTGATAATCATACCTTCTTTTGAAACAATGAAGCCCAACAGCTTTCCTTCTGTTACTGCAAAAATAGATTTCTTCAGTTTGAGAGAAATACCGAATTTTCTGCAGCGATAAAAAACTTGTTTCAAAGAAAACACATGTTCATGCCATTTTTTAGAGTAAATGGTGATATCGTCAAGGTAAACTACGATAGAATTATGCATTAACCCTCGGAAAGCTATATCCATAGCTCTCTGAAAAGTAGCTCCTGCATTGATCATCCCGAAAGGCATCCATCTGTAGGCAAAAGTGCCCCATGGGGTCCTGAAAGCTGTTTTCAATTGATCGTTCGGGGCAACCATAACCTGGTTATACCCCGAAAAACCGTCTAAGAGGGAAAACATCTCTGACCCGTCTACCTTTTGAAGAATCTGCTCCATTGGTGGAACAGGATAGTTGTCTTTCTCAGAAGCCCGATTTAGGTTCCTGAAATCGACACACAGTCGAATTTCACCTCTTTTCTTATGGACAGGTACTAAATTAGCAATCCATTGAGTATGTCTGACCGGAAAGATAATTCGAGCAGTGAGCAGCTTCTCCAGCTCCTTTTTTATGGAAGGCTTCAAACTGGGGTGCATCTTCTGCAGCTTTTGTTGAAATGGCTTCACCTCTGGTTTCATGGGTATATTATGAAACATGACGCTAGTGTCAAACGTTTTCAACTCGTCATACATCCAGGCAAAAACATCCTTATACTGTTTACACAATGCAATGATGGCTCTACGTTCTTCAGGGGTACAATCAACTCCCAAATTGATGAAGCGAGGTTCCTGTTCGGTTCCTAAGTTGACCTGCTCATAGTTTAATGATGAGCTTTGAGTTTTACAATTAGTTTGAGATTTGAACTTGTCCTATAAATCGTAAAACTTTTCTATATTGATCACAAACTTCGGGATGACGTTTGAGGAATCAGTGAGAGACTTTTCATGTTCTGCTTCATCGATGGCCATGTCTTGAAAAGTATCCTAAGCCGTAAGAAAACCGCGTATCTGTCGGTCATCATCAAATACTTTCCAATTAGTCACATTATCCAGAACGGATGGTCTGTACATCAATTCGATAGAAAAAGTTTGAGGAGACAGACCTTCTGGCGGGATCAGTCTAGATGATGTATTTGCTAACAGGTCTGCATCAAAATTTTGTGACCTAGGAACTGATTTAATATTGAATGACGAAAATGAGTTGGTTAGATCTCTTACCAGCTTTTGATAATTAGCCAAACGCGGAGATAAGCAATGTATTTTATTCCTGACTTGCTTGACTATAATTTCGGAGTCTCCATAACATTCTATTGCTTGCACACCTAAATCAATGGCCTTTTTGAGTCCCTGCACACGAGCTTCATATTCAGCTACATTATTAGTGCAATCAAATTCTAACCTGTAGGCAATCATGATTTTCATTCCTTTAGGATTGATAAGAACACAACCTACTCCAGCTCCCATCTTGGACTTGGAGCCATCGAAAAACAAAGTCCATGAGACAAGGTCTAATCTAAAATTTGTATTCACATTATATACATTATGCACAATTTCACCAGAAAAAGGTACAGAAGTAACCTGATTAATATGTGATTCGTTTCGGATGCTTTCTTCTGGTGAGGCATCAGCTGGGAATTCACCGAAAAAGGTATCAAATGTAAAGTGCTCTGTATGAGAGGTGAGATAACCAGCAGGTTCACTTGAATCATTAAGATCAGTAACTGTCAGTTTCATAAAAGGTTCTCTACTGATCTTAATTTTATTTGGTTGACCATTGTATGGCAACCATAAGTGGGACTAGTCGGTTGCAAAATAACCTTTAAGTTTCTCTGACCACTCCCTACTTAACCACATCCCATAGGCTTCTGGGATGTCAGCTATCACAATGTCAACTGTCTGATGGCTCCTGGGATCAGCTGACAGCGTGACCAGAACATTTTTCAATTTACCAACCACTCTAACTTTGGATCTGTCAAGTTGCACAATCTGGGTTGGACAAGGTTCCCATGTTGCATTCGATTTCCTGCAAACAGATAGGGGCATCACATTTGATGACACTCCCAAATCTATCATGTAGTTGTGTACATTCCGGTTGAAAATATCAAAAGTAAGCAAGAAAGGGGGAGTTCTCTTACTTGCTAGTTTTTGATCATTAGTTTTAGTGACAGAGTCTATATTATTATACTGTGACTCTCTAGGCTATTTGACTATCATGTTTTTAGGTAAAGAGTCTCTCATAGCAGGAATCTTGAGTAGCTCAAATAGAGATATGTTTGCTTTGACTCTTTTTAGGTCTTCAACTAGGTTGTACTCCATTTGGGGGAGTACTGTATCCTTCTGTGGGATAGTCTTGTTATTTGTGGGAACTGGGGAAGAAGATGATGGTTCTTGAGGTGGCTGTGGTCTTGAATTTGTATTATAGGGATGTTGTGTGTTAAACACCACCTCAGGTTCTTCTTCTTCTTCACACATAGGGAGTTCTGAAAAGAAACCCACATCATTGACTTGTGGATCATCTTCTGCTTCTTCTTCAGGTAGTGGAGGATCTGGGGTGGACTGATCGTTGAAAGTATCAGGGGTGACTTGGGATTCTGCTGCCAATGCTCTAAAAATAGAAAAGAGTTCATTGTTTGTGAGTGCATCTACCGGATTTGGTGGTGGTGGATTTTGTGGAGGCTGGTAAGGTCTCCTAAACGGTGGCCTTACAAAACCTCTGTTCTGATTCTGATTATCGTTAGTGTTCTTCTTCAAATCCACCATCTCATTTGACATATTCTGAAGGAATTTCTTCATGTCAGTCAAATCAAATGAAACCTTGTTCTGAACTGTGGGTTTAGGGACATTCTCTATTTTCTTCCTGGAAGTGGAAGGTTTCCCTTTTGAAGTTTCAGGGCTTTCTTCCAAACAAAAGATGTCCTTCTCAACTTGAATTGCTTCATCAAATGCTTCCAGTAAAGTACCTTTCTGTGCCCTTTTGACCCATATTGCAATAGGGGGAGGCAGAACCTTTTCATAGTAAGCCACAAGAATTCTTCAGAAGGAAGAAGATTGGCAGGAATTTTTTTTTTGAGATATGAAAACCTTTGGTTAAAGTCTTTTACCCTTTCTTTTCCTTTGGCTATCATGGAGGATAATTCTAAGACAAGATCTTGTGGTGTTTTGTCATCCCCGAATTTCTGGGTAAAATGTTTCTTGAATTCATCGAAGGAAGTTATAGATTGAGTCGGTAAAGCAAAATACCAAGTGGTTGCTCTACCCTCAAAAGTATATGGAAAAAGTCTACATACTACATCCTCATATACCACGCTTCTAAGCCCGATTGCTTGCATGAAAGTTTTTATGTGATCCAACGTGGGTGTTTTATCATCAGGGTTGAATTTAGGCAGCCATTTCTCAGGATTCTTTGGTAATCTGTGTTGATTGCCTAATATGAAAACCGTGCCTTCGTCAAACCAAGGTCTGTTTTGACCTTCTCTAGCCATTGGAGGTTCTTGTTATTCTTCTTCAGATGACGAACTAGAAGAATTCTCTTTGTCTGAGGAAGATGATGAGGATGATGGAGGGGATGGTGGTGGACCATCGGCTCCAAGATTTGGTTGACCTTGTGTCGTTGTGTGGGTGGTCTCACGGTTATATTCAGGAGAATCTGGTTGATTAACTAGGTCTTGGTTTTCAGATTGGTGATCAGTTGTATGTTGATACTGTGCGTTAAAACTATCAGTAGGTTGAATCGGTGGATCAGAGGTCTGTGAGGTGGGAACTTGCCGTTCTTCCTGATCGCTAGCCTGCAAAACACCTTCTAAGTTCAGAGCTGCCAGACTGTGTCTTCGTTGTTCTACTCTTAAAATCCTATCGACAGATGTTTTCAATAACTGTTCTAACGAAATGGGTCCCCTTGTGGGCGACGTGAAGATGACTTCTCCTCTGTTCTCCTGTCGTACCACCAGTGTAACGGGTATAACCGTAGGTTGTGCAAACGTGACAGGGAGGATTGTAGTTTGTGTATTTGCTGGTTGTTCAGATGTTGAAGCCCTAGTCTGGCTTCGGGTTTGAACCGTTGAAGTACTTGCTGGAGGAGGTTTATTAGTAGTTTGCTTAGGCATGTTATACTAGTGGCCCTCCTTCTAGCACCATTTGTTGATGCCTCAGGGGTGCAGGATAAGTGCAAGGTGCTGGAATGGGTCCAAGGCACACAACAGGGGATGAAAACCCAGCCAAAGGCTTCGAAAGACCCTACGCAAGGGAAATTCTATCCTCGAGCTGTCTGGTGTGGTGATCACCCACATATATTTGGCCTCCGCTGGCACTCTATGAGTAAAAGATTTGATCTTTGAAAGATTAGTTTTCCTATAACAGAAAACAGAATATAAAAGCTGACTAATGAACCTATCTTAATCTATCTAAGGAAAGAACCTATTCTAAGTTAGATCTGACCTAAAAGGAGAATTGATGTTGTGCAGATCAGAATCGAAGTGTGATGAACAAGTAATAAGTTCCCTGAACATAAATGTCTTCGGGTTCTTCACTTGTTGATTTAAAGTTTTATCAAATACGAAATTAAGTGAAAATTCTTCAAAATGTTTGAGCTTATTCAAATACCTAATCTGTAATCATTGTGTTAATTGAAAAATTAACATTTGATTATACATGTTTATTTGCATCGAATCGTTTGCAGAAATATAAAAGGAAAACGTTCAATTAAAGAAATTTAATAGAACAGTTTCAAGCATAATCCAGACATACGGAGAAATCAATATGAGAGATCTTATGCATTAATGAATTCCCTGCAAAGGATTAAACACATAACCGATGACGAATTTGAAACATGAACTCAGCAATTCCCAAAGAAATTTGAAGAACAATAGGAGGTGAATTAAAAGATAACTTTCCTGAATAGAGAAGTCTTGTACAAAAATTACAATGACTCTGATAAACAGAGTATCTTCAGTCCAAACTCCCGCTGAATTGTAATTCCAAAATTCCCAACCTCTTCCTAAGAGAAACTTTCCTCCTTTTATACTAAATTTACATCAGAGTTCCAAAAGGAGAGATTCTACAAAATAGGGATTACAAAATCAGATCTAACCATCGATCCAAGAAATTTTGTTGTATTTAAGCTAAAAATATTTTCCGCCACCTTTCACAAAAGAAAGACTTGTTCTTTAATCTGATAAGGTTTCGTGGCACCATAAAAAAATGACCACGGATTGTTCACTATCATCGATAGGTGGTGTAGCTTGCAGAGCATCCGCTGTAGGAAGTTCGGGGTCGGAGAACCCACTGTCAAAAACAGAGAAATCCATTAGAGGGTTTACTTTAGGAATGGTAGCCAGCACGTCAGGTTCTTCATTAATTATAAAGTCTTGTATAACATCAGTATCAAGATCAGTTGATCCCTCCAAAATTTCCTTCCTTTGCCTTTCGGGATTGTGAATGTAAGCAGGCAAACTTTCAAAGTATTCTTCTCTGCTACCGCTGCTAAGATCAAGAAAAACCTACATCAAACGGTGGTGACAACATTTCTTGGTATAACAAGGGGTAGAGCTCTTCATTTTCAATATGAACATTAGAAAATTCACCACTTGCATGAAAATTGCTCATTCTGAATGATTCTCGGATAAGAGGATGTAAGAAGAATGCCAAATAGAGTGTTTCTTGTTTCACAAGGCAATGGATGAACTGGAATTTTCATGTTAATCGCTATTTAAAAGAAGTACGAGTTCAATTACTGCTTGCATGATTTCGAACTGCCTTACGATCACATCGTTATAAGCCATCTCCTATCAATAATTATGACTGGTAATTAATAATGGAGATGAAGGTTATGGTGACAAGGTTGATGTGCAAAACGGGCTCGACTAAGAGTTCCAGTACACAGGCTCTCAACTCTTCACACGTAACAAATCCGATCATAAAGAAGTAGAACAAAAGATGACAATATGTCAAAGCTCAAGTCTAGACATAGCAAACTTAAGGTGGAGAGAAGGCGTCCATCCAACACGAAGCAATTGATAGACTTATAATAGCATTTGTTGTCATGGATTACACAAGATGATAACTTGGCAGAACCAGCTTTCAAATGATAAAATGGAAGGTCTGACTTGACTGACTGCCCAAAATCAACATGACCGTAAGATTATAACAGACGGACGGCTGAGATTAACCAGAGCGGAACATGGAATCGGGCTCAAAAATTTCATGGAGTTCTGTTGATGCCTCGGATATCGTAGCATCAATCAGAAAGGGATTCTCCCCGAGAGATGATCCCAATTAGATTATCTCCTGTTTGGTGTAGGGAATCCGTCCGGTTAGCGGTTCCGGCAATCGTGAGTTTGGAGTTTAATTCCGATTCTACCGGTTATGGCCCGATCCACCTTTATTTTTTGGATTTTATGTGTTTTTAATGAGATGCAAGTGCCTAGTTTATATTTGATCTAGATGCAACTAAAATAGATCTAAGCCTAGAAACTGAAGTAAATCTAACTATCCTCGCAGGGAACAAATTAAAGGATGAGCAATGAGCTGTAACAGATAACATAAAGAAAGAACAGATAGCTGTCAATTTTGATAGGTAAAGCTACAGCAAGATAAAGGATCTTAGAAGATAGCTTCTAGTTTAATGTAAAACGCATCTATTTGCTCATGAAACAGAGAAAGAAGCAAAATTATCTAATCTAAATGGAAAGACCGAAGAAACAGATCTAAATGTAAACAAACTGAAATTAAATTTAAAGATCCCTGCAAGGAGCAAATTAAAGGCATGAACAATGAACTATATGAATTATCTTGAAGAAAAAACAGTTAGCCGTTTAATCTAAAAGAGAACTCTACAACAATGGTAAAGATATCAGCAGCTAGCTCCTGATTTAATATGAAACGCATTCATTGTTCACAAAATAGAGAAAATCGTATGCATGGGAAGGAGCAAAAATCATTAATACAAAGAAATAGTTCAGATAGTAAGAATGATCTCACATTACAGTATGGAAGTCATTATAATAGTCCAACATACATCCGTCCAACATCTCATGCAAAACGTCCATCTCCCTGGCTTTTATTAGAAAATTCGATTTTACAGAACCGATACAAGATAGCTCGTACAGGTTTACAAAATTCCTTCTCTGCCAAAAGTCCTTCTCTATTCTTCCTAGCTTCTATTTATAATTACAAATCTGCCCTTTGGGCTGCCACCTAGCACCTTCCACTTATCATTTACAGAAAATTCTCTCCTATAATAGACAAAAAATGCGATTCCCTTTCTTTTACAGAAATCATTTAAAAGAAAATAGGGACAGCTGTCCCATAGTTTCTATGCTTTACACATATGAGAGTCAAATACAAAAATAACAGAAATAGTGCTTTGAAATCAGTGATTTCACTCCTGTGCGTGAGCTTCTGCTGGCAGAGGATCGCCCAAGTTAATTGCTGCTGATGCTTCCTGGGAAGAAGGGATTGAGCTCGCTGGAATTTCTGCCACTGCTGGGGAAGAAGGAATCGAGCCCACTGTGGTTGCTGGAGTGGCTGCTGGGAGAGAAGATTCTGGATTTGCTGATGCTCCTACTCCTGCTGCAACTTTCTTCTCCTCCTCCGCTATGTAGCTATACCACATACCTGTGTCCCTTATGACTATGTTTGCTGCAGTAGGGAACAAGATTTTTTGAGAGGTCACATTCTTCCCAAGCTCTGCTCCAATGCCTTGAACTTCTACTACTGCAGCTTGATGCATTTCCTTCAGTAGATGGTTGTGGAGTGATGACAATCCAATATACTGTTGGAGGTCATCAATAGCTAGGACCTCAATCCTCTTCACATACTCCGTTTGAACGCCTAGTTCTTCCTTTAGCTGAGACAAACGTTGCTCCTTTTCCGGAAAGTCCTCCAGGGTATGAGGGAAGCTCAATGTGCATTTGTCATGCACCCCTTGGAGCCTTTGGTACAGACTGTTAATTTTATCTGTTGTTCTTTGCACACTGGTTATCAGCTTACTGGCACAGTTCCTGCCAAACTCCAAAAGGGCTATGTCCTCATTAAAACCGTCCACAGATTTAAATGGGAGGTGCGTGGGGAAACCCCCTTTTCCTTCTCTCCATGCCATCTGACTGATGATATTCGCCTTGACACGGGTATTCTTAGCTTTGAGCGTATGGGCCTCCGCATTAATTTCTTTTAACCTGACCACCATGGCCTTGAGCTTGCAAACCTCATCAGTGATTAGCTCCTGAGTTTCATGCATTTGCTTCAGGATGCTGCAGGACAGCTCATGGAAGGGAGATATGTCCATTGTTTTGCTCTCGGCTTGCTCTAACTGCTCAGCTAATGTCCGTTTGTCTGCTTCTAGCTGGGATGCTTTATCTTCCGCTCTATTCTTCTATGCCTCCACAATCATCATTTGGAGTGTCAGTTGGTCCTTTTCCTCTTCCAACTGGTTATACTTACCCGATAGCTCTTTATGCTCGGCATATAGGCAATTATACATGTTTACTACCATATCCCTTTGGGCCTGCTCATTAGCCACCGTCTGTTGTAGCGTACGAGCTCTCTTCTTTGTCAATACATTTTCTCTGACTATAACGCCCACATTGTCCAGTGATGTTTTGGCTATTTCCACAGCTGCGGATGCCATAGCAAAGGGATCTTGATTTGTGTTCTGCATTATGGTGACCTCTCGGTGGGTAACGATGTCTTCATGGAAGGGACTTTTGATCCTCTCTTCTGATTTGAGGA
The DNA here is from genome assembly GCA_027924585.1 of Larix kaempferi. Taxonomy (NCBI): domain Eukaryota; kingdom Viridiplantae; phylum Streptophyta; class Pinopsida; order Pinales; family Pinaceae; genus Larix; species Larix kaempferi. The sequence continues at coordinate 12,574,405 of BSBM01000797.1, forward strand.
CCATAGCTTTCCTTTTCTTGTCATACACAAACTCATTCCACCTGGACACCGTATGTTTTCCCGATGGAGTGTACGGGACAATAGGGCGGTTCATGATGTCTATGTCTTCTTCAGCAGGTGGGGTCCGGACTTCCTGAGCTGGATCTGCTCCCATATTTTGGGTACCAGAGCCACCTGCTTGAGATGCGTCTATTTCCATGTCTTGGACACCGGATCCACTTGCTTGGGCATCTTCCCCTGCTTTCAGCTCTTCTTCCACCTTCCTTTCTGCCTTGGCTTGCTCAACTTCAGCCTCTTTCTGCTTCTGGGCTTCCTCGGCCTCTTTCTGCAGGCTTTCTTTTTCAGCTTCCTGTTGCATTCTTGCCACTTCAGCTTCCTGCTGCCTTCTTTTAATCTGAGCTCTTCCTGAGCTCGGGCATCCTCAACTTCTTTCTCCTTCTGCTGGCTGGTCTTCTAGACCTTGGTTGAGCTAGAGCTTGCTCCAGTGCCTTGGCTACAGACCCGTAGCTCAACCATGTTGCTGATGCCTCTAAATGCCTCTTCCTCAGCATCAGGATAGTGAGAGTACTCGAAGTGAGCATAAATCTCCTTACAGTGCTCAGCAACTTTTCCCTTCCTGTCATTCTTGTGGAAGATTACCTCACCGAAGTGGAAGGCTTTCAGCTCTTGAACAAATTCATCGGCCGAGGAAACCCCCGAGAACTTGTAAGCACCTATGCAGAAAGGTAGAGTTGGAAAGGAAGCCTTATGCTGTTTGTGGAGCATTGCTCCAATTCCATCCAGGAAGATTTGTCTTACTGCCTCCTTGAGGACCACATAATCCGTGGCATACTGCGGCAAAATGTATGGGGGATTGGTCCCTCCAAACATTCTGAGGTAGGTTCCTTGCTCTGAAAAGTAAAAATCCCCGTACTCCTCAAGGACTTCCACAGCGTTCTCTGACAGGCAGTTGGGCTCCTCCTTGAATAACTTCTCATATAGGGGCATGATGAACCCCTCACAGATGAGTTTGTAGCTGGGCTTGTAATTCTGAGTCCACAACATCCTGAAAGCGATATAGATCGGGGTGGTGGCCTTATCCCATGTGCAGCCCAATTTGGGGAAGTCCATCTTGGCCAAAATACAATCAATCAGATATGAGGACATGAAAAATTCAGCCTTCTTCAAGGCTAGTCCTTCTCTAGTAGCAACTATCATCGAGGCCAAACTATCTGACAGGAGAGTGGCCCAGTCAAACACGGTTCCTTTAAACGCCACAAAGTGGATAATAGGGGCCCACTGAATCTTATACACGGTGCCATTGGGCATGCCGAAGATTCTGCACAGCATCAAGGCGATCAATCTGAAAGGAGGTCTCAGATTCTGTACGTCATATTCATCATTTCCTTTCTTTCTCAAATGCTTGCCTGCCATTAGTAGCTTCTTGGCCATCTCGACGTTGTTCATATGGCTTAGCCATTCATCAGTCAGAGATTGTTGGACACGGGGAAATTTGTAGGCTGCTGCAAGATATGCGGGTTGAAATGAGGCAATGGTCACTTTCCCGCTGTCATTTATCACTCTTCCTTCAGCATCGGCATGTTGGAGTATCCATCCGATCACTTCAGCACAGGGGAACAGCTTAGGGCGGGTAGCGGCTCTAGTTATGCCTGAGGCTTTGATATTTAGGTAAATTGGCCCCTCTTCTAGCAACATATCCGGGATCTCTTGGTCCCGGATCATTCTGTAAATGTCACCCCATCTGATTTCTGGAGGAACACCAGTGGTGCACCTAGTATCCTGGAGTGAGGTCTCAGTTTTAAGTGGCGCGGGCTTCTTTTCTGTCATTTTAGCCTTCTTCTTACCGGCTTTCGGCATTTTGACTTATCCCTGATAGCACCCATATACAATTCATCATGAAATTGAGCAACATACTGTGAGATTATAACAAAAGCATTACCCATTTAACCAGGCCAATGATATATATGAATAAAACTGTGAAAATGTATGCTGGGAGCAAATACACTGTTCCAAATAACAAATCTAGATTAAATAATCTTAATTCTTTAAAGGGACAAGGTTCGGAATGCTCCCGAGAGGGTAGGTGTGTCGCGGGAGCCACTTGCTCTCGGCCCGGCTGCCAGGGGAAAAGGGTGACCTTCGTCATGGTGCTTTTAATGATTAGTGGCGGGCGAGTCTGAGGTCGAAACTAATTTAAAAACTAGACCAGGGATGACCCTCCGTGTTGTCACACAGGCGAGAGGTTTTAGCCCATACGCTATTGTTATTTATAATATTTGACGGGGCGTCCTACAGTTGGTTTGAGTTCGAGCGAGGGTGATGGCGCCTAGAGAAAGACTGACGAAAAGGCTCGGGCGGCCATAGTTTCGGGTTTCGGCTGGTGTAGTTTAAACATTCACGGGGTTTGGTGACTTCGAAATGCAAAGAACAACGACGTATGCGGCTTGCAGACTGACGGTCTAACATTTTAAGATTTTTATGTTTTGTATGACGGAACAAATGAAAAAATAAGCCGTATTTGATGTGCAAAATAGCCTATGACGGGCATTTTGCCCGTCGAATTCAACCAATGCCTATCGTTTTCAAAAAAAAAATGACAACCCAATAGCTATTTGACACGTAGAAGGTACATATTTAATGGTTAAGATCCTACCTGGCACCGACGAGGATAGCTGACTGAGGTGGCCGTGAACGTGGTCGAGCAATCTGAGCTGGAACGGTCCCGCGGCGTCCAATGGTTTTGCCAATCAACAAAATGACAATGCTTTGGTTTGAACCCCTACCGTCCATTTAAATGAACTGGGCACGTGTGGCACTTAAATTTGGTGGGTGGCTTATTTAAAGCGCAGCTTAAATATAAGTACATTGGCGTCAAATCAAACCACCTCGGTACGCGTGCGACCGCCACCCGCGGGATGAACTCGCGACCCTCACCCACTGTTGCGGAACGATAGAACGAAGGTTTCCGCCGAACTCCCCACCGTTTCGGGAGGTATTGACGAACGACTTCCGCAAAAGGACGTGAATGGTTGATTCCTTCGGCGGCACTTTTCGGGGTGATATCGCGAAGGCTTCCGAAATTGCGGAGAGCTTTTGCTAATGGCTTCCGCCATTTCGGAAGACTTCCGCCAATGCTTTCGCAAAAGGCCATCGCGAAATCGAGAATTTCTCTAAGTTTCGGCTGCTCTCGCTTCTGACGTTGCGGAAAGCTCTCGCGATTTGCTTTCGCCGTTTCGGAAGGAAACAACGAATGGCCCCGCTGTTTCGGAAGACTAAAATGAAGACGTCCGCAACTCGAACCAAAAATTCCAAGGCTCCGCGGGGTTTCGGAAGGAATATCGCCAACGCTTCTGCGAAGGCTCGGGAAGAATATCGCTAACGCTTCCGCAACTTCAAGACTCAAAGATTTTCGAAAAGACTAAGTTACTTGGCGGATTTAGGGAAGGTTGGCGAATTTCATCCTCAAGTTTCGGGCGGCTTCCTTGAATTCTTCCGCCGCCCCGGAAGGAATTTGTCAAACGCTTCCGTGACCTTTCGACAATAATTTCGAAGCCTTTTCGGGAGACTTATGACGAATGCTTCCATAGTTTCGGAAGGATAAAATGAACGGCTCCGCAGTTTCAGGATGGAAATTCCAACAGCTCCGCAAAAAGAAAATTTTCTAAGTCTCTTCACAGTTTCGGAAGGAATTCGTGAATTCCTCCGCGGTTTCGGGAAACTTACGCGAGTGGCCTCCGCAAGTTTTGGGCGGTTCCCTTAAATTCTTCCGCAACCTTTTGGGAAAATGTTTCAAGTTCTTTTCGAGAGGTTCAGACAAAAAGCTCCCGCCATTTCGGGGGGAAAGCTTGAAAGCTTCCGCGGTTGCGGAAGGTTTGAACGAAGAATTCCGCCATTTCGGGAAGGATTGCCCAATGGTTTTCACGACTTTCCAATCGAAATTTTCTAAGTCTTCTTTCGAGAGTTTAAACAAAGGCTTCCGCCACTGCGGGGATTTATCAAATCATTCTGTGACTTTTCAGGAAGACTTCATAGAAAAGATTTCTGTGGGGAAACAAGATTTTCTGTTGAAAAACAAAGATAACAGCTGGGATGGCTTCTTAAGGCAAACTTTCTACAAAAAATGAAAGGAGGGGCCCCAATATGTACAAAATTTGGGGGGGGGGTGTTGCTGCAACAACAATGGGCATAAATATGAGAAAATCCTCATTACTATGGAGCGGGGTGTTTGACAATGTCAAACCCCAACTAGAAATTTTATTTCCAATGAATATGATGGAATTAGACTAAGGAACTATGTATTTAGGCTTTAACTTGAAACCTAATAAGTACAAGTACATACTTGTTTTGGTTGTACAATAAAAGTGGAGAAAGGGTTTCTTGATGGTGTAATAGATGGATGTCTAGAGGAGTGTGGTTAGTCTTGGCCAAATCATTGTTAGAAAGCATCCCAATATACTAGATGTCCATGCTACCTATTCCAAAGGGAATTCTTACAAAAAATATATAGAAATGTTTTAGTTTTCTTTGGAATGTTAAGAGGGAAAGGAAAGGAATCCCCTTAGTCAAATGGAAGAAAGCGATGAATCTGAAAGAAGCAGGAGGATGAGGTTTAAAGAACATACATGTTTTCAATTTGACGTTTGCTACAAAAATTTTGTGGAGAGTTATTTATAATGAAGGTCTTTGGGGTAAGGTTGTGAAAGGGAAATTTTTGAGAATAGACTCTATAGTAGATGAGTTCAATAAAAAGGAAGAATTCAAACAATGGTTCTATTGGTTGGAATGCTCCAATGAAGGCCTTTCCCTTAATTGGGAAATGTATAACTTGGAAAAATGGCAAAGGGAATAATGTGAAAATTGGGGGAAAACTCTTGGATTCGTTGCAAAGGAAAATTTAGATTGTTAGAGGAGTTAATGAGGGACCTTAATATCTTAGGAATATATTCCTTTTAAGATGCAACTTATAATGTTGGTAAGCATGTGTGATCTCAAGGTTGGAAATTCAATATTGGTTTAAATTTCAGGGAGAAAAAGTTGAGGAATGGAATCAATACATAAGAGGTTTATTTGTTAATGCCATAAAAGTTTTAGATGAGGATGACTTTCATATGTGGTGAAAAAATCAATGGACAAATGAATAAACTACACAGCTAGGTTCCAAGGCAAAGATGGAAGAATATTTTGAAGGAGAAAGATCTTGGTGGTGGTCATTAGTTTGGAAGATTGACAACCCTTTGAAATACACACACACACACACACACACACACACGGGCTTGGATGGTATATTCTATGCAAATCCAATGAGGAATCTGTAGATCATTGTGTATTTCTTGTCCATTTTCAAGAGCAATTTGGAGTGATATCTTCCAAGTTACAAATTGGTGGAATAAATGGGAGCAAAGGTCATTTCTAGGTTGTTTTAATACCTAGGTTCTATATCAGTCAGTAAAAGTGTTTATATCTCTTCCTTGTTATGTGATTTAGGGTGTTTAACTATCTAGGAACACAATGATCTTTCGAGGTCTCGACTTTAACCCAACTATGGTTGCACACATAATCACATGTCTTGAAAGTGCTAATTATGTTTCATTTAAAGTAAATCCAATCACAACTTTAAAAGAACCATAAATTGATTATGATCAAGCATGGGGGTACTTTAATGGATCACCCTAGGGTAATCCTAGTATTTGTGGGATTGGAGTCATTCTATTTATAAATCAACATCAATACTTTAAACTTATTTTTTATACATCCCTAGGCACAAATAACCAACATAATCATATGCCATGTGGTTGCTCTGAATATAGTTGTAGACAAAGGTGTCAACGTTCTTCAAGTGTTTGGAGATTCAAAGTTGATGTGGATTGGGAAAACAAAAAAATATAGGCTAAATAATCTATTTATAGAGCCTCTTATGAACTAATTCTTGCAAGTAAGAAAGTCCTTTGAAGCCATATCTTTGTTCATATTTACAAAGACTACAATGTTCAAGCATATCAACAATCAAAGGATGGTTTTTTTCTATAATAGGAAGCATCTATAAATGAACAAGAGATCATAAATGGTACCCTTGTTTCAAATGCAATTTTGTTCTTTTAAAATTTATTTTAGGGGAATATGTTTCATTGTGGAGAATTTTTATTGTCTATGATAGCAAAAATGTGATTTTGTAGCCATCATGGCTAGTTTATAATAACTTTTTAAAACTGGGAATGTAAAGCTTGCCTTCATGGGGCCTATAAGCATGTCTATTAGCATATAGTGTTGTTAGAGAGAGATTAAAATTCAATCCTCAAGAATTTTGTTTTTGTTGTCAGCTTGAGAATGGTATAGGGTATATATTATGATTTCAACTTAGAAATATACAATATAATGCTTTTTTTTTGTTGAAAAAAGGGCAAAACATGGGATGCGATTGACTGCCATTGCCAATACTTGTAGGATGTGAGAGGAGTATCATCATTAAATCGTGGGAGTCTTGGCAAGAGGAGTGTTTGGTTTACTTGGCAATGATACCATACTCATGAAGAATCCCATTAAAGGTGCCATAACATAGGTTGGGGATAGGATGTGATGTGATCATGAGTTCTATACCAACTAATCCATACTCCTGAGAAGACTGAGGGATTTTGCAGATGATGGGGGGGGAGTGAGGTATCCTAATTTACTAAAAGTTGGGAAGATGGCTAGAGTTTTACTTACACTTCTATGGAGTTGTGATGTGATTTCTCAGGAGTTGTGATGATGCCTATTGTTGTCGATGCATGTGATGAGTACATTTAACATTACACCATGACATTTAACATTAAAAATAATAATCTTAGCAAAGGGATATATTCCATGGCAAGCAAGGTCATTTCAACACAAGGGGTGGATTGTTGGTGGTTGCAAAGATGGTAGAGTATGATGGAAGTGATCATGGAACAACTTCCTTAATGTATTAGATTTAAGTGCACATGTATTCATGAAATAAAAGAGCATTTAATATCATGGGGGTGATTTGACTTGCTTCTTCCTCTTGCATTATGAAAAGCATGTAGTGTTAGGGGCTTAGATCTATTGTTGAGCATCAATGCACATGCGGAGTTTTCATGTGGTGTCTACATGTGCACATCCCAATTTTTCATACTATTACTATTATAAAGTGTTTGTGTTTATGCGATGAGTTCATTATGTGCATCTAGTTAATAAATATTTAATTAAAGACGTGTCTAGGTTTATTATAGAGAGAGTTAAGTGCATGTGCATATAGTTAATTATTGGATATTTTTAGAGAATTACATGCATGTGTTATTATTAGATTTATGTGCATGATTGTATGATAAATCGAGATAAGAAATAGGATTTTAGGATTCATGCATCCCTATCTCTATTATGGAGAGAGATTGTGAATACCGATGGACGAGTTCTCGAGGAATTTTGTAGAGTTGTTAAGCTTGTGGATTGATGAGTCTAAATTGAGAGATATAGTTGGTATAGTATTAGTGATTGCAAGCTTGATGGGCATTTAACTCAAGCTTTCAAGAAATTAGGTTGAGGGAAGAGAACTTGTATCCACCATAGTTGGTTTCAAATATTGAGCTTGGACAATGTTGTTGCTACTAGAGCTATTGTGGGAGGTATTTTTCCATTAGCTACACATCTCTTGAAAACATGTATTCTTTAATCCTATTGTTTTTGTTTCCAATGGGAGCTAGTTTATATGCAAATTGCTTTGATTGGATAAATCCACCTTGATTATTTATTGGATTGGATATTAAAACCTTGAGGAAATTAAGTTTATGGAACAAAGTTGGAAGGTTAGGTATTTTATGAATTAGTGAGTTTTAAATGAAATATGAACTTTCTATAGCTCAGTTTTAATTAATTATGCTTATTAAGCAAACTTTAGGGATTTTAATGAACCATGCAATTAAATTTTGTTATCTTTTTTTACAAATCAACACTTTTTTTCCCTAAAAAAATTGTATTTTTTATTCAATAAAGAAGGAAAAATACATTTTGCATATGCTTAAAGGCATTTCATAACCCCTACAAAGGGATATACATCCATAATCTCTCACATATGTCATGGCATTAAAGCGATCAATACATGGTTTCTTGTAATGTAGTTATTTAAATGGTGATGCAATCATTGTAAGATGGGGTATCACACATGTTACCTAGATTTCTTATTGAATTTGAAACTTGAAGTTAAATCTACATACCAATAGGAGGCCCTCTAGAAGCACATAGAAGGATCCTAGAGGTGTTGGGAACATTTAGCTGTCACACATGAGCTCCAAGACAATGTACCTCCTCTATAGAGCTCTAAGACCATGTACAACCATTGGGGCTACATGCACCCCCTACATGGGTCTGATTCCACAAAATAGCTTTGTGTGCATGCCAAATTTCCTAGGAGACTACACAATGGAGAGCTTGGAGATGTGCCAACAAGACCAACATATAATTTTAGTAATGAGAAAGACACTTCAACTTCCACATAATGGAATTATTGTTGGGTAAAAATTTGAGAGGCCATAGGTGATCCTATAATCCCACACACCAAGATCACTCAAAGAGGGGAAAGGATTAAAGGGGAAAAGGTTTGAAGAAGGCAATTAGTGGAACACTTGTTTCCATTAATGGAGCAAGTCAAAACCAATCTTGTTGTCCTCTATAAGACTTGGATTGAGGATTGATTTAGAAATATAGAGTTATTGGTTCTTAATAGGTTATTTTGGTGTTTTGGTTATTCTTCGAAGGAGTGATTCCTTTTCGAGTCATAACCAAAATAAAAGGGGAACCAAAATCTAACACTCTTCCTAATAGAATATTGAACACACACAAAGGAAGAAATATTATTGTTGTGGTATCCAGAGTCCTATGTACATTTAATTTTGCTCACATAGCCGTTTATAAAATTTGTATATTCTCTTCTTCTCAAAGAATTAGTAAATCATATACAAAGCTTTTCCAGTACTAAAGCTTTTGCATAAAGTTTTTCTCCATGGTAAAATCCGTATATGAAATATCATGGTTGTATGTGTTGAAATTACATCTTTCTTTTTTTCAATAAATAATAGCAGTAAGCACATCTACCATATTATACAATAATAAATATAATCAAAGATATGTTTTGATGAAATATTTATTTGGATACCTGCTACAACATATTGAACACATTATAAGGGCCCAATTTCAAGAACACTTGGTGAATAACATGTATGGTAAACGCCTTCAGTGGATGCCAGAAGAATGGAGAGCCATTGCTGCAAGGTCTAGAAATAAACAAACATCCAAATTAATGATGAGGACTTCCAATGATGAAAAATACAAGGAAGGACCTAAATGTCACGTGCCCAGATGCCTAATTAGGTTGTAATCAACATTATTACATGGAATTAATATAGAATCAAAATTAACATTGCTGATGACAAATTTATTCATTACCCATTAAATATTTTAAACATATTAACGCAAAAAACATAAATTCTACTCATATATTGAATGATAATAGCTTATACATGGGAAATTACACAATAGCTTGCATACACAATCATTTATCACATAAACAAATACATATCCTTCATGTTCTATCTTCTTTAAAGATACCCACAAAGCCCACTACATCCACTATACACAGTTGAAGATTAATTTACAAAGCATAACGGAATCCTCTTCACTGCTACATAGTCCCTTAGGTTGTCCCACTTCCTACCAATGCTCCAATGCAAGTTGGTCAGTAAATATCTATTGTTGGAAAAAAGGAATGTTAGTTATGCATTAATACCTATCCCACCAATTTCCGCTAAACACTCTCATAGATTCCACATAATATCATGGCTGCAAACTATGGCACAATATCCATCTTGGCGGAACTTCACTCTAACCAACAACATTTTATCACCTCCCAACCTTATCTCAACCATGGAAGATTTTTTTTTTTTACCAAAGGTTAGCAATACCCCTCGCCAAGGCTTGCATGCACTCTAAGCTCATGTGAGCAATACATGCCCTGTCATAAACTTTGGAAAATATTACTTAAGGCACATACAAGAAAGAACATGTAGGGTTAGGGTAATGAAACTTTGATGCACAAAATAATATTAATTCATGGCTCCCCCTATTTACCCACTCATTTTTTCATTACCCCCATGGTGCTCCTAGGGATATCTAGCCTCAACTGCACCCTTGTTATATTAGTTCATTATTTATATTATTAACTCCAATGTAATAAAATTGTAATGCACTGACCCACTTACCATATACTTACACAATAATCACATATATACATAGAGTGTATTATATTTCTCTTCCCTTGGAAAAATAATGTCCTCGATGTCCCTCTTTCCAATTAATATCTCAATCTCTGTATTAATACTTCAACTATGCCTATAACAATAATCAAGGGAGAACATTTGTATTATAGCCATTTTTATACAACAATTATCTTGTTCATGTGAATTTTCCAAATCCATAGCTGGAATATATCTATTCAAAATACAAAATAAGATATGCCATTAACCTTCTTGAAAAAAGATATGCCATTAGCCCACTACTTATCTGTATGTATTTTTATTTGCTTCACAAGGATACCATGGGCAAGAGTTCATCTCACTATATTTTTTGACACGCCCTTCTTGATTCAAATAAAAATTTCACATGGATATTTGACAACATATTCATTTAAGTTGCCTCTCCCTTGCCACACTCAACCTTCATTATGAAAACGACACCTCAAGTGATCCATCTTTCCAAGGCTTTCATGTGCTAGAAGAGCATCAACTTATAGAGTATTGTTGCTAAACATTGCACTTGGCCTTATCCCTGAGATTTTCATCTTACGATTGTCATCATTTTCCCCTACTAGGTAGATTCACCATCCTGTTGTGTCATTAACATGCAATGTTACGAGTAATCTCTCTATCTATTAGCCAACTTTTGAAGGAGTCGTTACAAAAAATTCTTTCAATTAATACAGTAATTTCCACATATACTTAGATTCTAATCGTGTAAGTAATAATCTATGTCTTCCTTATGGCTTAATTTACTATCATATCCGATAAATCCCTTTTTCTAACTATGTTCTCCTGATATGCAGTGCCCAACCTTGGCACTGGGTCTCTATTTTGTTTTTATGTAAATACCAAGTTTTTGTTTTCTGTAAAAAAAATCAATTGTCTATGTTTCTGTTTTCTATATGTTTATATGTCTCTGCAAATAAATAAACATAAACTTAAGACTTTTCATTTTAACTCTGTTTTTTTAACATACATAATTTGAAAATAAAAGAAAATATATTTTATTTAAGCTAACTCAGTAAAATACCTAGATCCGTAGATTGCAGTAAGATAAGAAGATTTATGTAGTGGATTCTGTAGGTTCCCTTAGCAACCTGAAATGATGTGTCCACCCTGCTGATCAGCTATTATCTTGCTGACCCTAGAAAATCAACGGATTTCCTAGCCCCTGAGCTCACAGACCGATAATCTCAATAACAGCCTCGTCCTCAATCGAGTTGTTCCCCTCCTCATTGGAGTTTTCTCCCTCCTCCAATCCTCAAGTTTTTCCCCCTCCTCGAAATATTTCACATCTCAATACCAATCCTCCCACTTTTCCCATCATCCCCCCGACTACTTCGTTCAATCTTCCCTTTATAGAAATTTTCCTCCATAAATTCATAACTTCCTTGTCACTCCACCACCCTAGCTGTCATGGTTTTTGGAAGTATCAATCATTAATGCAACACCCTTTTCAAGGTAAAATGATGACTATATATTATTTTAAATCATCCAAGTTTCTCTCGAGCGGTGGAATTATTGAATTTCTAGTTTAGATTTGAATTCCTTTTGTTTAATCTAAGCAAGATAATTATGAATTATATTTAAACTCCCAAGACAATTTTAAATAATATTAAAATCACTCCACCACTTAGTTAAGTGTTTTAAATAATATATATTTTGTGTTACCTTTCAAGATGTGAAATGACATAAATCTTAAATGTTTATCCACATCTGGACACTAAATGGTCTAACTTGTATAAAATAAAATATTATTTAAAGATTATTCCCTCATATCTCCCTTTATTTAATTCATCAATTTAATGTACCTCCTTCCATTAATATGGAAACAATTCAGATTATTCGATAATTTTTTTATTTATTTTTTTAAAATCTTTTAACTTACTTGGAATGATTCGGTCAATTAGTTAACTCAATAATCCATTTAATAAATTATTGGATCCACTATGGTTTATAAAAAAAGACAATTATCATTTTGTTTTTATTATTAATTAAATAATAATAGTAATAACAATAATAATCAATAGTAATAGTAATTAAGTCAATGGTGAATAATGAATAACAATATTCATTTGTTTAATCGATAAATGATCCAATATCAACATAGTACCTTTGTGTATTAATAAACGAATTACTCTTAATGGTTTAATTAATCATGATCAATAATTAAATAGTACACTCTTCTAGTATTGATGTTTAACTGTTATACTTCATATTGACTTCATACTGACGACACCTTCACTTGAGTATACTTACAATCGAGGAAACTTATTTTAATTGTTCATTACATTGTTTACATACAAAGACTAATTAACTTATTTTACACATTAGCATCTTGATCATATATTACTAAAGTCGTTTACTAACTCCTTAACTCAGTTATCTATGACGACTTATAGCATTGTTAAATCCTTATAAGTATGTTGTAAACCGATATTATCGCACATGTACAAAATGTGCATGCATGGCCAGCGTATGCACAGGTCTGACATGTACTATAAATGTACATCATATTTCCTATGCTTAACAACTAACTAATACTAATAATACTTCATGCAAACAAAACAATTATACATTTATCATAACATTACTAAAACATCATCGGTCATTTTATCAGTTAACCTTTAATATTTCATTTCATTATCTTTATGATTACATCAGTTCAATCAATCAAGTACAAGGAAAGCTACCTACTACCACTAACTCAATAACAAGGAATACCCAACCCTCAACAATACTAACTAACATATCCTCCCATCCTAACCTACGTCCACATCCTCTCTATCCTTCCTCTGCTAGTACAAAAGTGGGTGCCAGCTATACTGACCTGACCACATAGAACCTGAGAGCGGTAGCATCGGCTAACTAGTGACCCTAACCTCTCCTAGCAGGCATCCGACCATCATCATCACAACAAATTGGGGAGCGTGTCTCAGCACGGCCCTCCCATGACCCCGGGTATCATAGAAACATAGGGTGGGAAATACATCCATCCCTCTCAACATACTGGGTCTACACTCTTATCAAATCATACTTGGTTGCTATCAAGATTATCGGACCATGTCATCGTATCATCAATTTTGGTTGCTAAGGTTTCCTGCATGGAGAATTTCTTATCCCATATATCAGATCAAGTATCCGGCTATCCCATAGCCCTTGCGTCTTGTAGGTTAGTATTCCGCAAAATACACATTTTATAACAAGCATTTCCATTCGATCTTGGATTGATCCATATCATCAACATCATTTTATTTCATGTCACAATTTTATCTCATCACAGGTATGCATGGAATATACCAATTCTATCAATTTCATCATAGGATGGCATCCACGTACAACATCATATATTTCACATTTCATCAATGAAAACGCTAAAACATATATTGTCATCATAAAAGCAATGAATCTCATGATAATCATAACCTAATAACTGCATGAACATAGTAACATCATAATATCGTAGCATCATAGTCATAATTACAACATAACATAGTAACAACATAAACATGGTAGCAACATATAATCAGGTCTATCATGTCATAAGTATTGTTTACTCATCCTAGCCGAATCCAACATATAATAAGAAAATAAGGTGTAATATGTCTCACGGATAAACGTGTCTAGTCGAAATATGGGGCATTACATGATAGAGCTTTCTTGTAATAATCAAAACATGACTACTTGTGCCTATAACCTTTCATTGCACATCCATGATAATTCATGAAATGATCTTAGAATTATGAAATACCAATAATTCCATCACTTTATATGTTGACATATTATATACAATGAAATGTGCCACAAACATTGCATTCAACAAGATTTACACATTCTATTTATGCACATCCACTTAATACACCCTGCATTGATTCGGGAATAAAAAATTCTCATGTCATGCATTCTGACAAAATGAGTTGGAAGGTCTAACTAGTACCTCAATACATCATCCAACCACCTCCCCAATACTTTCTCAACCATCTCGACACCTTCCTCTTCACCCCAAGACGACATTCTGAATATACACTTTCTCTACTAAATGGTCTCTTGGGTGTAGTAAAATTCCTTTCCTTTCTCTACTCAATGGCCCCTTTGGAAAACCATTCCCTTCTAATTGTGTCTCAGTGTTAGTTAGAAGGTTACAGTCTAGGACGTTGACACAAGGAGGGAGACGATTGGGCAATTTTGCAATGCTATAGCCTTTCCATATCTATCAACATTATGGCCTCATACATGGCCATCTCACATGGCATTCACTCTTACAATAGGATCACAAGTATCGAGTTTCCTTGGTTATTATCTCATAACATACCCATCTTAACATAACATTTTATCTCATACAAGTGCATCTAAAAGACTTGAACCATTTTATGTGTCTAAGGACTTTTGAATTTACCACACACCACCTAGGTATAATTCACACAATGCATTCAAACAACATAACATATTTATTTATGATAATAAATAATGACTAAAGGAATTCTTACCTAAATTCCGTTCAATAGATATGTGATATTAGCATACTAAATTCATACAAGCATGGTTGGTTACAACATAGTTGACATTACTTGATTAATTGGTGTCTCATTGAAGCTTACATCTCTACAAGGAAAACACCTTCTAGTGGAGGCTTTTAGTGTTACAAGATTGGGAAAAAAAATCCACTAAAACCTATACCATTGGTAACATAGGGTTTTGCAGAGGTCATAATGATGTTCATTATAACTAAAAAATAATAGGCAACCCAAGGGTATAGTAGAGGTTTTCTATTTATTGATGCACATATATCACATTAATGCACTTGTGCACTAAATTTTAAAGACATTGTGGTGCGGATGCTAATATAAGCACCGATGTGTAGTTGTGAATGGTGGACACTAGTGTGTTTAACAAGGATAATAAGCAACAATGCTATCAAAAATATTACACACACTAGAGCGTTATATAAATGAAAGGCACCGATGCATAACATTTAAATTGTAAGCACCAGTGCACATATTTTATGCACACAATTTGAATTCTATGCACTTGTGATTTTCATTTATATAACACTTTAGTGTGTGTAATATGGTTTATAGCACCAATGAGTATTATCCTTATTAAATACACCAGTGTCGACCATTCACAACTACTCACTAGTGCTTATATTACCATTTGCACTGTACTGCCTTGTAAATTTAATGGTGTCGATAGTGACGATTGTTGTTTTTTGTCGACTTTGGTGCACTTCCTATACATAATCACATAAGTGCTAATGTTATATATAAATCACTTGTGTTTCTTCTTACTTGAGTACAATGATACCGATGCATTGATAACAGTTAGAATCATTGTTCCGATTTATCCAATAAAAAACACATGTGCATAATTTCTTACAACAAAAAAACCAATGCACTATTAATAATTCATGTATGCCTCACACCGTTTAGTGAGTTAAAAAAAATACAATGCACCAATATCTCTATATATATATTTTTACTTTTCATTCAATAATAAAAAATCAAATAATTAAATTATTATAATATTGATTTTTTAATTTTAATTATTGCATTTGGATACAATGATTGTATTAATATTGATATGTTTTGGGGATTGATTGGTGCATATTGTACAGGTATACGCACCAATACATCATACACAAGTATACACATAGGAACATAGGTAAACTTTTAAGGTGATATTCATCTAAAATAGTGCACTTTCTAAAAAAGAGCATCGGTGCATTATACTTTACATTACACACTGATTACTGATTACTGATTACTGAGAAAGAATTTTTTTTAAATGACAAGAACATCTTTTGGGATTATCCAATGTAATAAGAGGTTCCATTGCAAGAGATGCCAAACACCCCATATAGATACACACAGACATTAAATATCCAGTGCCCATAAAAAGGTCTCACTATGAAATTATAGATAGGGTAAAATCCTATCGCTAAAGTTTACAACCACATAAAACATAAGGGAAGCAACATGAAAGATAGGGCTTCCAGTGTTGGACTTAACTATGAAAAACTTTTATTGTCTTCAGAATGCATTGTAAATATTAATAATAACACAAATAATTAATGATTTTATTTGAAATAATTAGGGGAAAATTTGAGATGAATATTAAGAAATTACATACATGAAATTTCTCCTTTGCAAAGTTGTATGTGACCTATAGTCCCTTACAAATTTGGCTATCCATAAAAATTTGGCCACTCCACAATCTTCCTTGTTAAATCTCTCTTGTACAAGTCTCCCCTCAAACTTTTGGTGAAATAATGAAATAATGAATATGGTTTCTATGTTGATGTATATGTAACTTCGGAATGTATTTCATCCATGTATTTCATATATATTTATTGTACCTTTATAAGAGATGTGTTATTCCTCTATAAGGAAGTGTCGTCATGTGGATTGACAAGTGTCTCAAGTGTGTGTACTTGCCGATGGGTTATTAGACCACCATGTGTGGGGTCGGCCCTGAAATATATATTATATTATGGATGTATCTAGATAGAC
Organism: Larix kaempferi; assembly: GCA_027924585.1. Taxonomy (NCBI): domain Eukaryota; kingdom Viridiplantae; phylum Streptophyta; class Pinopsida; order Pinales; family Pinaceae; genus Larix; species Larix kaempferi. Next base: position 12,591,197 of record BSBM01000797.1, read on the forward strand.
AAGTCGACCCCATTGTGTAACTAGGCAAACAGGTTAAGTATAAATAGAGATCGGGAGATCTCTATTTGGATCATTCAGAAAGTCACACTTCTCTCACTCAGAAAGTGGCGCACTAGTGAGGAGGAGGATTATCTGCTACTAGGAGACTATCTCAAGTGTATTTTGGTTGTACTTTGGTTGAGCCATTGCTCTCTCTATCTGTGAGTAAGTTGTGCGGTTTTTCACCTTAGGGTTTTCCCCACGGAAACTCCGTGTCTCTTGTCTCTCATGCTTTTGATTCTTGTGATGCTTGTCATGCTTATTGTGATTGTTATGCATTGATATACTGTATATGTTATTCTCTCAATAAAGATCCAAGAGTATTGTGAATTAATGCTCAAAATTTAAACTGGTATCAGAGCTAACCTGAGAAGAAGACATTTTGTAGTGACAAAAACTTGAGTTTCTTGTTTATTGGGTTTCTCTCCACAGATTTTGGAAAAGCAGTATAGTAGATTGACTCTACTCATCAAGGAGAATCCATCTGTCCAATCAGAATTCAATTCTGAGGATTTTTAGATTTGGCCCTAAAAATTAGGGTTTCCACAAAAATAGGAATTTCTGAAATTTGAAGACATAGCTGGAAGCTCCTTGCAAAAATCGAAGTTTAGAGCTTTCGATCGAGATTTTTGGCTGGGTAGATCTCCTGGAAACTCAAACCCTAATTTAGGGCTCTCCCTAGTGAACCCGGGAGGACAAAAAGGCAAATCTGAAGGGTAAAGCTTTGCTGATCTCAAATTCTGAATACACCAGGCTGATCATCTCATCAAGGCGCATCTTTCTATCCTTTCAGAAAGTTGAAATTCACATTTTGAATTTTTAGGGTTTTTCCGACAAACCCTAATCCGTGACTAGATCCAGTTTTCAGCATTTCAAGTGGTAAGAACTAAATCTTTTCTATTTCCATTTGAAGTACTCTTTAAGACGTCTCACCACACCAAGCTTGAGGATAAGCTTGAAGGGGATGATAACTTCCGAGCTTGGAAGTATAGGATTGGGTTAATCCTGGAAGAGAATGAGTTGGACTCATATATAAAAGAAGACATCCCTATCCCAGAGGATGAAGAGGCTAAAGTATTGCATAAGAAGAACTTGGTCAAGGCAAAGAGAATCATTGCTGATTCTATCAAAGACCATCTCACACCCCATGTGTCTTCTCTAAAGACACCCAAGGAGATGTTTGACTCTTTGACCAAGCTATTTGAAGGGAAGAACATAAATCGGAAGATGACCCTACGGAACCAATTGAAAGGAGTAAAGTTTCAAAATGGAGAAACCATTCAATCTTATTTTTCAAGGGTCTCCCAGATCAAGGAACAACTAGAAGCAGTGGATGAAATGGTGGAGAATGGTGAAGTTGTCATGACCACTCTAAATGGCCTACCTAGGTCATGGGAATCCTTCATTCAAGGAATATGTGCAAGAAAGAAGTTGATTTCCTTCAGCAGACTACGGGAAGAATGCTCACAAGAAGAAGTAAGGCTTGTGGCACGAGAAGAAAAGATGGGGAATGAAGATCAAGCTCTCACAGCTCACACCAAGAAAGGGAAGTCCAAGAGAGAGCCATCTCACTCCAAGAAATCTTCACATCACTTCAAAGAAAGAAGAATATGCTTCACCTGTAATGAAAAAGGACATATTGCCATAAATTGTCCCAAGAACAAGAAGGACAACAACAACTTCAACAAGAAGAAGAAGGGCAGCAAAAGAAGGTTTCATGCTCATGCTACCGAGGATGATGAAACCACCCAAGAAGAAGGCTAGGGTAGAAAGTGATGATAATAATGATGACTCATCAAGTGAAGAAGAGTATGTTCTAATCTCTGCTCTATCAGGTACTATCTCCCATGGTTGTAATGATTGGTTAATTGACAGTGGGGCTTCCAAACACATGACTGGGTTTAAGGAATCTTTTGTGAACCTATCTGAACATGAATCACCCCATAAGGTGAAACTTGGGGATGATTATCAATATCCAATCAAAGGAAGTGGTGAAGCCTCCTACAACCTAGATTCTGGAAAATATTTGAAGATCAAAGAAATCCTTTATGTACCTAGACTCAAGAAGAACTTACTCTCCATCTCTGCATTGGATACAAAAAGTATGAGGGTTGCATTTGTGGATGGCCAAGTCCTAATGTGGCCAAAGGGAAAGACCATAGATGATGCAGTAGTGATTGGAGAGCAAGAGGGAGGTTTGTATAAATTGAAGGGACAACCTGAACATGCCATGGTGCATGAATCCATGGAGCCAAGTGAACTTTGGCATAGAAGACTTGCTCATATGCACTATAGGGCACTTCCAATTGCAAGCAAGGCTGTAGAGGGTCTTCCTGAAATCAAGACCAAACATGAAGGTGTTTGCAAAGGATGTGCAAAAGGTAAGAACATTAAGAAGGCTTTCCCAAGTAGTGAAAGCAAGGCAAAGGATATCCTAGAAATCGTCCACTCAGATGTATGTGGTCCTATGTCATCCAGTTCTCTAAGTGGGTATGTTTACTGTCTCATTTATTGATGAATTCTGTAGGAAGACTTGGGTATACTTCTTGAAGAACAAAGATGAGGTGTTTGATAAGTTTAAGGAATTCAAAACCTTGATGGAGAATCAAACTGACAAGAAGATCAGAAGATCAAAACATTCAGATCCGACAATGGTGGAGAATTCACCTCAGGTGACTTCAAGAAGCTTTGCAGTGATTCATGGATTAAGAGGGAGTTGACTGATCCTTACAATCCACAACAGAATGGAGTTGTAGAAAGGAAGAACAGAACAATCATGGAAGCAGCAAGAGCAATGCTACATGACCAGGATCTACCTATGCATCTATGGGCAGAAGCAGCTAGAACAACTGTATATGTGCATAACAAAGCACCCCACAAGATATTGGACAACAAGACACCAGAAGAGGTCTTTTCTGGTAAGAAACCTGAAGTCAGCCATCTCAGAATATTTGGTTGTCCAGTATTCACTCATGTCCCAAAGGAAAAAAGGACCAAACTAGATCCTTCAGGAAAGAACGGTATCTTTGTGGGTTACAATGAAAGCTCGAAGGCTTACAGAATATACTTTCCAAGGTTCAAGAAGATTGATGGCAGCAAGGATGAATATAAGTTCAAGGACAGGTAATCCAAGAAGCAAAGATCAAGAGGGAGCACACTCCAGCAGCTCCTGCAAGATGCATATTTTCAGAGGGAGTTGACCATCGTCCTACATTCCACAACAAAAAAGGTGTAGAAGAAGCTACTTCAGTAGCTCCTGCCAGGAAGCAAAGTCTCAGAGGGATTCCACCCAGCAAACAAACAAAGATAAGTATTTCAATTATCATTTCTTGCCTATTTTTGTTTAAATAACATTATGCTTATGTTCCTAGATGTATTGTGCATATTAGAATGATTTCATTAATGAACAGTATACTACTAATATGCACATGATGGGTAAGTAGCCTGTGGCACTGTACAACATTCCAGTGCTACTTAACTAGAATGAAACCTCTTTGTTGACATGTTGGGAGTAGTGCTAACTCTTAACAATGTTCTGGTAGAGACTGGAAGGCATCTAGAAAGTTGTGAAACATGGATAAATGTTGTATTGAAGCATTGGCTAAGATAACTGCATGACTGCATGACATATTTCTTTATGTGTAAAGAATTTGTTCTGAAAATTATGAGATGTTTCTAATCATGCAATTTAACTTGTTTTGTACGAAAGACCGTATATCTTCACCTACAAAAGAAGGACTACAACATTTGTTCCAGCAACAAAGATATCTATTGAAGATATTGAAGTTCCCAGGATCTGGGATGAAGAAATGGAATGCTATGATCCGTCGATCATGAAGATGATGTTTGGGATGCAGTCCCAAGACCTGACAGGGAGTCACATGTGTGCAGATTGAAGAAAGCCTTGTATGGCTTGTAGCAAGTTCCCAGAACTTGGTGTGATACTAAGAGGAAGCTTGTTGCTGAGTTCGATATGAAAGATTTGGGAATGATGCATTATTTGCTAGGTATGGAGGTGTGGCAGAGTGCAGGTGGGATCTTCCTTGGTCAAGGGAAGTACACAATAGATATCCTGAAGAGATTCAGGATGATGGATTGCAAGGCCATGGCCACACCTATGGTATCAAATCTGAAGCTTCTATGTGATGCTTCATCTGAGCCAGTTGATGTCTCTATGTATCGTCAGATGATTGGGTCCTTGATGTACCTGACGAACACGAAACCAGATATTTGCTTTGCTGTGAACACATTGAGCCAGTTCCTAACGGATCCGAGGAGTGTTCACCTAGTTGCTGTAAAGCATGTTCTGAGGTACCTGAAGGGTACAGTGGATTATGGGCTCAAGTATGAAGCGAATCAAAAGTTTAACCTGCAAGGTTATGTTGATTCAGGGGTTGGCAGAGTTGCAGATAGGAAGAGCACATCTGGATGCTGCTTCAGTATGGGATCAGGTGTGATCTCTTGGTTTAGCAGGAAGCAGTCCTGTGTGGCACTGAGTACAGCTGAGGCAGAGTATGTTGCAGCCTGTTCAGCTAGTTGTGAGGTAGTATGGCTACGGAAGCTACTGTCTGAGTGATTTGATCTCCCATTGGATCCTACTGGTATCTTCTGCGATAACCAGAGTTGTGTGAAGTTGTCTGAGAACCCAGTGTTTCATGACAGGTCGAAACACATAGAGATCAAATATCACTATATCAGGGATATGGTGCAGAGAGGAGCTTTGAAGCTCCTGTATGTTGCGACGGACGAGCAGATTGAAGATGTGCTGACGAAGCCACTAGCCAGGGTGAAGTTCGAGTACTTCAGGGAGAGGCTTGGTGTTCTTCAGATAGAGGACACTTCAAGGAAGAAGTGATGGACACATTTGATGAAGCCATTCCAAGCATGTTGGAAGGAGGATCCTTCAAATGGTTGTGGATGTAAGCGTTGGATGATGAGCATCAGGATGATGTTCTAGTTTTTGCTTTGTATGATCAGTTGGATCATTTATATGTATATGTATGTACGCATCATGTTGGATGCTGGATATGATTAGTTGGATCATTTATATGTATGTACGCATCATGTTGGATGATGGATATGATTGGTTGGATCATTTGTATGTATTTTGTATATGCATCATGTTGGATGCTTGGACCATGTATCTGTATATGTATCAGGTGGATACATTGTAGATCATGTATATTGATATGTATAAGGTATGATCAGGTAGATCATGTATGTTGATGGATACATTGTGTGGATCATGTATCTATGTATCAGGTGGATACACTATGTATGATGATATGTATCAGGTAGATACTTGGTGTGCATCAGATGGATGCATTGTATGATCAGGGTGATCGTGGATGACAAGCTTCTCTAGATGACATGCAATAGGATGTTGCAGTGATGATGATCATGTGTACATCAGGATGATGTATGGTGAGTATCAGATGATACTTTGTGGCTTTGGATCAAGTTGTGCAGATGAGCATGTCTGGGAGATCCTATAGGTTGGAGTTGTGTACCCGTAATATCCTGGGATGGTCTTTCGAGACATTACTTTGGGAGGACATGTAATTTGTGCCCTAGGAGATCTTCAGGTCAGAGTTGTGTACCCGTAACATCCTGAGATGATCTTGCGAGGTTTTGTCCTATGGCATGTAATTTGCTCCTGGGAGATCTGGACAGGATGAAAAAGGCCTCAGATGCTTCAGCCAGGTTTTTCCATGACCACATGTAATTTGCTCCTGGGAGATCCGACAGGTAGAGCTTTGTTCTCGTAACAGCCTGGGATGCTTCAGCCAGGTTTTGTGGTGAGATCAAATGTAATGTGCTCCTGGGAGATCCGATAGGTAGAGCTGTGTGCTCGTAATAGCCTGGGATGCTTCAGCCAGGTTTTGTGATGGGTCACATGTAATGTGCTCCTGGGAGATCCGACAGGTAGAGCTGTGTGCTCGTAATAACCTGGGATGCTACAACCAGGTTTTGTGACGCATGTAATAAGTCTCGAGGATTCCACAGTATGGCCAGTGATGATGAATACCTGCAGGTGGTGGGCCTACATCCAATATGAAAAAGGACTAGCTCTGTAGAACTTCCTATGATGAGTAGAGTCAAAGATTGGTTGAGATAGCAGCAGCAGTGACGATGATGATGACGATGATCCCGAGAAGAAGACTTGTCTAGCAGAACTGTGTCGATAAATACCTTCCTAGTTAAGAGGGAGTGTTGATGTATATGTAACTTCGGAATGTATTTCATCCATGTATTTCATATATATTTATTGTACCCTTATAAGAGATGTGTTATTCCTCTATAAAGAAGTGTCGTCATGTGGATTGACAAGTGTCTCAAGTGTGTGTACTTGCCGATGGGTTATTAGACCACCATGTGTGGGGTTGGCCCTGAAATACATATTATATTATGGATGTATCTAGATAGACAAGTCGACCGCATAGTGTAACTGGGAAAACATGTTAAGTATAAATAGAGATCGAGAGATCTCTATTTGGATCATTCAGAAAGTCACACTTCTCTCACTCAGAAAGTGGTGCACTAGTGAGGAGGAGGATCATCTGCTACTAGGAGACTATCTCAAGTGTATTTTGGTTGTACTTTGGTTGAGCCATTGCTCTCTCTATCTCTGAGGAAGTTGTGGGGTTTTTCACCTTAGGGTTTTCCCGACGGAAACTTTGTGTCTCTTGTCTCTCATGCTTTTGATTCTTGTGATGCTTGTCATGATTATTGTGATTGTTATGCATTGATATACTGTATATGTTATTCTCTCAGTAAAGATCCAAGAGTATTGTGAATTAATGCTCAAAATTTAACATTCTATTATAAACTCACTTTTAGAAAATGAAATCCCCACTCATTTTTTGTTGTTGGATATTTCAGTTCATTGATGAAAAACACGTGTGTCATTTTTATTGTAATTATAATTTTATTTTTTTATTATTTTTATTTTTAAATTTTGGATCTTAATGCACCTAAAATAGGAAAGTACACTAGTGTGCTCAGTATGTAAAAACACATGGCACTAATATAAAATAACAAAATTCAAACGAAAATATCCTCTCAAATGACCACTCTTATAGAAGAACATTATCTTCTTTTAATGGTAAACCGGAGAGAAACTAACGATCTAAAATAATGACACCAACTGATTGCCTTAGGGCATACGACACATAAAATGAGAAGGAATTTGTATAATTGTTCGCTTCAACCGGGGAACTTATGTTTGATGCTCCTATTTTTTTTTACTCTTATGTTGAGAAAATGTCCATTGGGTGAAAATGAAATCTATATTTTATGAGGTTCCATATTGGGAGCATCTTAATATTTCCCACTTACTAGATCATATGCATATATTTAAAAATGTTTCATCTTCTTTATGGAGCTAAATATAATTGAAAAAATTGACACATGTTAGAAGAGATCTTATTTCTTCAAATACTAAAAAGGAACATTGGCCAAGAAAACAAAGTAGAGGATAGGTTGGTCCCTCATGGTATTTCAAATTAGAAGGTGATGTCCCATGGATTTTAAAGAAAGATGATCTTTATTTGGCAAAGGAGATTATATTGGGTGTGAAGGTGCTTTCTTTATATGGGTCAAATCTATGACATTGCTTCACCAGAGAAGAACATTTGTTGGGGTTGAAATCACATGCCCATTTGAGGATTCTAAGGGTATGTACATTGAATACATGATCTTTTTCCTTGCAATGTAGGTTATAATATACTATGCACTCACAATTGCATGGAAATTAATTTGCATATGTGTATTTTGTAGTGTCATTACCTTTTTCTAATGCGTGGTTGTGTGAACCATGACTTCCCTCAAAACCTACGACACACCATATCAAAATTATTTACATTTGTACATTGGATCACATCAAATGAGATCCATAATGGCTAGCATTCCATAGTGGCATTGAGAGATAACTGAGATTGTTTGTATGTTTGAGAAGGATTTACCCATGAGTTTCTTGTACTTACATGTTTGATAGTATAATTCACCTAGTAGAAGAGGTTGAATCAGTCAGGGTGGTCTCATGTTGTTAGATTTTCTTCTTAGTGAGGTACATGAAAAAATCGAAGGGATTTGTTAGATAAAAGGAAAAACCCGAGGGGTCTATCGTGGAGGAGTGCATAGTATACGATTCATTATATTATGCCAATGATGACAACAAGAAAATCAAAGACACACTAGGCACTATGGTTTAGAATGACCAACATGATAAGGAAAAAAAGGAAGGGGCAACTACTCTAAACAAATGAGAAAAGGTGCATGATAAAGAGTAGGTCGTTTATATTTTGTCTAATTTCTACAGAGAAAATATTTCAATAAACTTGATAGTATATATTTGTTATCATATTATTCCTTTTTATTTCATGAATACATCAACAAATTCAGAAATCGATGCCATCAATTAATTCATTATTTACAATGTGGAGGCAATGCACCTCTGGGTCAAATTGTATGGAGAGAAGAGAAAGAAATGGGAGAGTGACATGAAAGAATTTGGGTGGTTAAATAGTAGAAGCATGCCTTAGCCTAATCATTTAAAATAAAATATGCTAATGCTCCATCGTATGGTTGGGTGGTTGACAAGATCAAAGAGAAATATGGCGCATCCTATCTTTACTTGCATGGTGAATAGGATGCACTAAATATAGGGATTGGGTGAACCAACTATATAGTAATATTTCTATGTACATTTTTCACTTTATGATGCATATTTGAATTATAACATCTATATTTTTTATTAATGCTTGATTTATTAGACATATGGCGTCATCTTTTGATCACATTTTTATAGGTGCATTTGTTCCCATCTATGTGGGCACATGGACATCATTTTTTCACTAAGGATGTTAATGATGGACATGCCACACTCAACTGTGGAGTGGAAGTAAAGTTTGATGAATCTAGTCATGCTAGCCACCATGATCAAAATATATATAGAGGAAGTTATGTTACGTTAGAAAGATACAAGCTATCACGCAAGTGGACTTCTCATCTATAAGATATGTTAATTTTAGGGGAAAATGGCGGGATACATATGACTAGAGTAATATACAAGAATATCATGATAGTGGGCTAACATGTATCAACTCTAGAAGGATGTGGGATGAAACTAAGGAACCTTATGTTTTTCCAGAACTCTGCAACTAAGTGTTTTTTTAACCGGATGTGCTAGATAGGTATTTCTGGCTCATACTAAGATATGACCCTAGATCAAAACAAGTTTTTGAGAACAACAATGTTATAATGCTAAGCAAGGAAGATAATCCGGGTGATGGCAATGGAGAGTGATATGCACATGTTCTATTTCAACATTTTTAATGTGGATGTGCCATCTTATTATTGTTATCTATAATTGGTCAATTATGTTTTCTAATTCATTTTATGATGTTGGAAATGAAAAGTTAACAACCATTTTCAACCATCATGTTGAAAATAAACTGAAGTATTTTGGATGATCCCAATTAAAAATAATATTGATGTAGATCCTCCCATTTTGATAGCCTTATGATATAGATGTAATGTAAAATGTTAAGAAAAAAACATTATGTACTTAAAAAGGTTTAGTTATGAAGGTCTTTTGATCTCATCGCATATTAGTATAAAACTTTAGAATTATTTTTACGATTTAATAAAATATTTAATTAAACAAATTGATAAAAAAAATCAAATCTGATTTAAATTGTTTTCATGATTTAATATGCATGATGCTATCACTATATAAAAAAAGTTAGAGGAATACAAATATTGCTAGATTTAATTATAATAATTTTAATTTGATCAAAATTAATGAAAATATTTAGTAAAAATATTGAAGAACAATTTTAAAAATATATAATTTAATCCAAAAAAATGTAAACATGTTTGATTCATTTAACCAAGTTTGTAGACATATTTGATCTATATATTGTATCTTGTTTTATAACAAATAATTCACATTGAAAAATGGTTAAACACCATATAATGGCATTAAAAAGATTACCGCATAAAAATGACACAATAGCAAAATCAAAATAGTATGTTAACTTTCATGTTGAAGATTCTTAAAATGACAAGTAAAATGTTAAATTTGATAATCTCGTACCGGAAATAAATATTTGATTTATCCATTTTAATGATTTATGCTTACTATAAATCCACCTAAGTTAGACACCAAATAAATAGAGATATAATTTTACCAAATTTAGTACAAAGTGTTGTTCTCTATAACCTATAATCCTATTTTGTTAATAAATGTGTTTTAGCATCATATAAATTATAATTAAGTTAAAGCATTCTAAATACAATTACCTATAAGTTTGGATATTTTAAAGACATTTTTCACATCCTCAGATCATGTGGTCTCTAGAGTGAAGGACAATATGATGGCAAGTGGCATGTCCCAAGGAGAGGACCAAACCAACTACAATTGTCCATCCTCTCGTTGAAAGGACCACCACCTCGCCCCTATTAACAATGCATAAAATTCCTTGCTTGCTCTCGACCCCGATAAAGCGTGAGATCTATCAGCTATGCAACCAATCTGTTAATGGAATTATGGCAACAACTTAGCGCTACGGTGGAAAGTACGCCTGCAATGATGTTTTATAAAGGCGTAAACCCATGAACTGGCCGAATAAAAATCCAGGTACCATCACAGAGGAAACTACAGCAATGTTTTTTATCAAATTCAGTCACCCAAGCATTTGATTTCAACATCATGAGGGAAGATGGGCACTAGCTCTAAGGAATTTTACAATCAGGCGGGAGGGAATGGGCTCAGTGGCTAGCTGGTACATTTTGGGGTTCGTCTCTTCATTGGTTGTTTATATACTTGTATTTTTTTTATCTCCCTTTTATGTTTTTCTCTTTCAAGTCAATCAATCACTTGCTCCCTAACTCTCAAAGCACCTTTTCTTTTGAGGTGTTGGCATCAAATCCCTCTCTTTGCTCCTTCCCTCTAGTATTTGTGATTCCCGTCGAATATCATCCCTTGTGTTATGTTAGCAGGAGGTGGTTTCCTCTTCCCCTCCTTGAAGGTTCGACCTCGTCCTCTATTCCCATCCCCTTTACAATCCCATCCTCCTTTACTATGCCCAAAATTCCCCTCTCCTGCGACCCCTGCAAGGGTAAGGCCCCTATCAATGCTAGTAGAATGAAGCTCAAAATTGAAGATGACCGCTCTCAGTAATTCCGCCCCAACCCAACCTATATTCAAAGGAAAATTGAGGAACTTGAGGAGGATACCTGTTTGGAATAAGAATGCACTATGGATGAGGAAATTTTGGAAAAGATGGAGGGATACGCTCAGGACCTAGGAAACACAAGAGCCAGAGAACCTAATTTTTTTAATACAATTGCACTAAAGTGGAAGATTAAATCACTGTTGAGTAAGAACATCTTTGACACTCAAGAAGAAAGAAATGGTTTTATTTCGTTGATGGAAGAAATTATAGATCAGAACAACAAGATGCAAACTCATAATAGAAGATTGGACAGAAAGTTAATCTGCCTCTACATAGCTTCTCCAGGAATGGACTTTCCTCCTAAAGACCACCTGAACACTCAGGCGAGCCAAGTCCCTATAGATCCAACACCGAAAGATGAGGCAAAGAATAAAAAATAGGTTCCTTCAGTCAGCGTTTTTTGAGTTTTTTGAAAGCTATGCCATTATTGGCATTATGCAGAACTCATATTATGTTATTAGTCTTCAATTAAATCCTTTCAAAAATATTAGTATGATGGATAGAGCAACAACAACTAAACTCATGTTTAATATCTGGTCCGGGCTTCCTTCAAGTCGACCAAAACTCTGAATTTTTTACTGTATGTACATCTTTTATATAAATCAATAGAAACTCTACTAGCTTATAAAAAAAGAAGTATATCACAAAAAAAATTACATTATATATAATTCATAACTTTTCGTTAATTTTTTTTTAACCATTAGTATTAAACATTGTTATATTTCTTCTAAATCTTTCATCAAAGATTACAAATATTTTTTTGTAAGTTATGACTAAGAATATTTTTATGATTTTTCAAACCATTTTATTGTTAAAAATCATTTTAATGTGTAATGCGTTTCTTTATCTAATATTTTGTGATTGTATGGAAGGGTTGATTGAAATTAATTTAATTTAGTTGAAGAACACCCTCTCCATTTTATCCCGGGGTTTGATATGTAAATAGTATGCAATGAAAAATTAATTATTGTGACAAAGTGCATTCCATCAACTATGAAATTTGTCATTCAATTTGGAAGTATTTACCATGAACTTAGTATGTCTAAATCTATTCTTACAAAACAAATTAAAAAAAAAAACAAATACCATATTTATTTTAATGAAATAAAAAATTTAATTCAAATTTAACATATTTTCATACTAAATTAATTAAGGGAGAAATTGAAATTAAAAAGTATTTAGTTAACATCAATGAAGAGTATAAATATAAACTTCAACAATATAATAGTGTATCATCCATTATTTTCACAAATAAGTAAACTTTAATGATCACAACAAAGAAGAGTATGAATATAATCTTCATTAATCACAACAATTAAACATTATATGGCATTTTTCGGCAGGGGTGTAGCTCAACCGAAGATTCACTTGATATGAAGGACATGTTGTAAATGGAGGTCTCGAGTTCAAATCACCTCGGCTTATCCGTGACCCATGCTTGTGGGATGTTGTGGGGCACCTAGGGGTATAGTGGTAGCAAGATTGGATCCCTGGACCCCGTGTCATGCGAGTACCAACCTAGTCCTCAATTTCCGATTCCCCTAGTAAAATAGAAAATAAAAAATTATATGGCATCTCTTATTTAAGTCACCCATACATCTCAAAATTGATTTTGAAATAGAGAAACCATTAATGATGTTAACCATTAACATACACAATACATTTTATAAACAACATTATCACACTGATGTTAATATTCCATTTCAAATTTAATGTTAATGTATCACTGATGTTAATGTATAAACAACATTAAGATCAGTGATACATTAACATCAAATATTCCATTTCAAATTTAATAAGTGATACATCTCAAATTTAATTTAAAAATAAAAAGAACATTAACATGCACACAATATATTTTATAAATAAAACAACATCAACATCAACATGATACGAAAATGCATAATATATATGAACGATAATATCATAATCAATATATAAGTTAAATATATATATCAAATATATGTATCAAATCAAATAAAAAACTCAAATATATACGTGAAATATACATTGCAACAATCAAATATATACATGTGATCAACAACTGATATAAGTAGCATGTCCACCATCGAAGCTAGAGGCACCAATACCTCCACCACTAGAGCCAGGGTTATTAGTACCTCTGCTAAATAAAAATGTAGAATGAAGCAACTGATACATCTCTCCATAAGAATCTATATCACTTAATGTGGCCATATCCATTGTAGTAAAGGCAAGTGCAGTTGGTGTCCCAACTAGTTGTTCAACTATTGGAGGAGTAGACGATGGTTGGTTGGTTAGAGGAGGAGGAGATGATGGTTGGTAGAATAGGTGAGAACTAGAGGGTGGGTCATTGAACTGTGGAGGAGGAGATGATGGCCAGTTAACTAAATAAGGAGAATAGGGTGTTTGGTTGGCCAAAGGAGGAGAAGAAGAGGGTGGAGGAGGTGGATGATCACCATCCTAATTAGTTTAATTGGAAGAAGAAGGATGATGGAAATGGTGATACCTCCTCCTTTCTAGTAGCCTAACCACACCAACAATATGATGCATCATTAGTGTCATATAATTTAAAAGGATCGCTTATATATTAGCAAGATTTGGGTCTTGTATAATAACACACCATATGTTAGGTCATCATTGCACATAACTGATTTGCTAGCTCCTGGTAGAATTTGCAATCTAGCTTGCATCCTAGGCTAGGTATCTATATATGAGGTAGATTTTCTACCTCTTCCATCTCCTCGTCTTGTTGGTGAGGAACCTCCCCATTATATGTACTAATATTTGCAAAATAATAAACAATAATAATTAGACAGTTTAAATAAAATGTTACAATAAATTACATGTGCATTAAATAAGATAAAAAATGCAACTAGATTAATCAAAACATAACGTTGATAATACCTATGGCATTTAGTGCTTCATATTGGGTAAATAGGATGTTTAGACATCCTCACCAATATAGCCCTATGTATGGGTATTTCACAATATCTAGGGTATAATCATCCTCACTGGAAAGTATTTGCAGTATCCATGGACTGATCGTACATGGGAACTTCAACTCAACCCTATTTGGAAACATACCCCTCCCAAATGTGCATACACATATCGGTACTCAACCTAGGAGGGAGGTCATCAAATGATGTCCTAGTGGCAAAAAACCTCCCAAAAAATAAACAAAATAGCTATGAACCAAATGGGAAGCCCATTCTCCCCTCAAACATAGAATGGCAATGATCCGGAGATAAACAAAACTTTTATTTTAAAATGGCACATCTAGGTCTCTATAATAAAGAATGTACATAGTACAATAGAGGTCAACTAATGCATTTCCCATAAGTGGTGAAGTGTGCCAATATCAAGACCAAAAGTGAGAGGCACCTAACCTTTTCTATACCAAACGAATGCCAATCCAATTGGACACTAACAACTTGGAACTAACTAGGGTTATTGATGTCCTCACTGACATATCTTTCAACATATTCAAGCTAACCCTCATCCATAATGTTAGGTGGGTGATTGGGGAACTAGAGAAAATCCTCCCCTCTCCTAGACACCCTAGTAATGAAATATATGTACTACTATGTGGGTTAGTACCATATATTGATATCAACCTTAAATGCAAACCTAGTATGATCTAGATGATGGATACCTCATTAGAACTATGTTCTCCCTTCCTCATAAAACTTGAGGAGGCCAACATTCCTCAAGAGGAGATGAGTATACATAGTAATAGGGTAAGGGTACAAACCCCTCTCTCTCTCTCTTGGGCCTCCCACTCACACACAAAGTTGTATGAGTCGACATGATGTTGCTACTATTCATGCTCCTATTGGAATTGATATATTTGATTCACATACAAATTTCAATAGACACACACACACACAACAACAAAAAACATAGTATAAATGAGCATTTTTATTTATTAAAAATTGATTTTTTTTTGCAAAAAAAGTGTCTAACAATACTGGTGTGCCTTTAAAAACATAACACACCTTTCCCTCCATTGAGAAACATATAGTGCACTGTAAGTGATGCTTGGTTCACCATCATGATGCACACCGTGATCATTAGTGCACCCCACATAACTAGACACACTACATATGGAGAGTCTGTTTACTTCAAAACGCACTGATTATAACAATTTTTTTGTTGAATTTTGAGTATTAACAATGCACTTAAAATATATGCACACATTATTATCACTGGTGTCGCCATACATCTCAAAGTGCATCGATACATTTGACCCCACATGTAACACCATGAATTGATCCGGATTTTATGAGCAGAACAAAATGAATACAGATTATTATCAGATGCTTAACACAAAATAATAGAGATACAGTAAAACTAGTTTTCTATTCAATAAGGAAATAAGCTAGAACTGTAAAATGCAGCGAAAACAAGCTTGCTGGAATGGTGGCGGCTTATCTCTGAGAAGAGATGTGACAGCTGCGCTCATTTCACAAGAAGATGGTTACAATGAGGCTCTCAAGGCCTTTTACAATAAACAGGAATGTCAAAAACCCTAGACATCCAAAAACCTAACCCTAGGAGATTGTAACGTCCCCTTCCATCATCAAATGCAGGGAAGGAAACATTAACAACACACCGGGGCTTTTGGCAGACTTAGCCCCAATATTATTTCTCATAAATTCATAAGGATTAAAAACTTCTGTGTGCAGATGCAAACTCAATAAAACACAACGGAAATAAACATAACAACACACATAAGCATAGATTCACATAAGCATATTTATCTCAAGCAATCAACAGGCAGAGAATTCAATCCCCTTCTTATGCTACTTCATATTGATTTCATTAACATGCAGAATAATCATTCAAATACCACGTTGCAGAACACAGATTGTATATAATTTAATCCACAAAGAATACTTATCTTGCAACACAAATGTCCAACGACTGGCTACGTGAGAGCAACGTTCCTCCCAACCATAGATCTCTATCCAACCTGTATTCTTTCAGCTGAGAGATCACCCCCGAGCTGGGCTGTGTATCCACTAAAGAGGAACTAGATGGCTCACTCACAGTCAGGGTTTCACTCAAACATTCATGCTAAGCCAACACACAGTTGGGTTTTTCAAGCATGCAATAGGAGATGGAGGAGGATGCTAGTCCACTGAGCTCAATCCCAGAGCCACATACACTTCAAGTTGGACTCAGCAATCCCATCCTCTGTTCATACTTCCACTCTTGGATTTCTCACAACTCTGTCACACATAACTCCAAATCCGTCACTGATTTTCTGGGCAGTTAAAACTGGATTTTCCCATGGATTTTGGGGTAGCTATTGCTCCCAAATTCGCCCCAAGGTTCATACCAATGGATCCCCCATTGGATTTCACTGTCCAATACCAACTCTGGGCGTTTTTGGCTTTTCAAAACGTGGGTTCTTTCAAAGTCGCGATTTCTGGTTTTTCACTTTGCTGGCAATTCATTTTTTGGATCGAAAATGGTGCTGGTAACTTCCACAATGGAATGGGGATGAGGAAGAAGCAACCTCCCATGAGTTAGAGTGGCTTATGGTACAAGAAAACAGAGCCCATACTCTGCCATACGAATTTCTGGGCTTCCCATGCTCCATTAAAGCCATGGACTGAATTCCTCAACCACTTCCTTACAACATAAATAAATGTCAGCAAGGTAAGTCAAATGGGTTCTCAAGGTGACATATGGCAGCCTATGGTTCAATCCCACAACCCCCTCACCACTCCCTAGTGGATACACATGGCCCCTTCTCATTCGTTGCCTCCATAGCCAGTTTTGGAATTTTATATTGCATGATGTTTATTTACATCCTATTACAATTTCCATGGATTAAGAGCACATGGGCATCAAAATATCAATGCTTGCCTTTTAAATCAAAATTCAGGTTTTCACTAGCGGGGCCTTGGCCTTGAGCTCCACGCTAGGAAAACATACATCACATGTACACATTATTTACATTAAATGCTAATACATCCTAAGAGTCAGAATGGGGTATTACAGAGATGAAGCACCAAAAGTCATGTGGGCCCCGTTTGGGTAAGTTAGTACATCAACTTTCCGGGGTCGTAACTTTTGCATACGATCTCCGTTTGGGGCGCTCGGTAGCCCGTTGGAAAGGTATATCCGAGATTTACAACTTTCGAGTGGGGCCAAATGAATGCTAGGGGCAAACATTTGGCCCCCCAAATTAGCAAAAAAGGTCGTTTAGGGCCTCAAAATGGCCCCGGAAGTTTAGGACCCGAAAAACTGCTAAAAATAGTACAATATAAAAAATGCCATAAAACTGTTTTGAGCCAGTTGGAAAGGTGGGTGGCCACCAATATCCACCTAGATCAATCCTCCCTCCTTAGGAAGCAATGGTCTCCATTGCGTTGAGTTCCCCCATCAGATGAGGAAATTTCTGCTGAATTTGGCCTCGGGTGAGCCACTTGCCTTGGTGCAGGAGCTGCCCTGCTTTCACAACTCGATAAAGATGGATCCTTTGATGTCGAGTGCCCTTGATCTGTGTGTCTGCAATATGATCACTGGATGCTTGTTGTAGGCAGTCAGGGTTGAGCTCTGTTGGTGTCAACTTCTCTGCTATCTCTGAGGTGTCTAATAGTGGTGGGAAATATGGCTGAAGGAGAGCCACATTGAAGAATGGATGCAGACCAAGGAAGGGGGGAATGTTGAGCACAAAAGAATTGTCACCCACCGCCTTGGTGATGGTGTACGGCCCATAAAGGAGTGGGCGAAGCTTTCGATGGGGCCCTGTAAGGCGTTCTTTCTGCAAATGCAACCAAACTTTGTTGCCCACCTGAAACTTATGTGGCACCCGATGTTGATCATGGCGCTGCTTGTACTTGGAATTAGACTTCTGTAGAATATCCTAAACATGTTGGAGGATATGCTGGATCCGTTCAATGAACTGGGCGGCTTGGTAAGCTTCTGGGGACGAGTCGACCGAGCTGGTCGCAAGGGGAAGTGCAACATCCATGGGGCCCAATGGTTGGAATCCCAACCCCACCTGAAAGGGGCTGTGGCCAGTTAAGCTATGCAGGGCTCGGTTGCAGCTATGTTGGACATAGGGGAGACTCTCATCCCATGTGCGAGGGTGTGTTGAATTGTACATGCGTAGGATATGTACAACCATCCGGTTGATGACCTCCGTTTGTCCATCGGTCTGGGGGTGGAAGGCAGTGGATTTGGTGAGCTTGGTATCCAGCAGTGACTAGAGGCTTGACCAGAATGATCTGAGGAACCGACTGTCATGGTCTGAGATAATGGTCCGTGGGATCCCAAAATGTACCCATACTCGTTCAAAGAAGAGCTTGGCAGTGGCTTCTGTTGTGATGTTCTTCTTGCAGGCGGGTAGAATCGCCATCTTGGAAAAGCGATCAACAACCACAAAAACACAGTCGTTTCCCCTCTTGGTGGACGGAAGGCCCGACATGTAGTCCATTGAGATGGATTCCCACGACCTGTCAGGAGTAGGCAGAAGGGTGTATAGGCCCTGTTTCTTAGTGGTCAGTTTGGAAACGCAAGCAGTGCAGGACCTGATATACTTGCCGACATCCTATCGAAGTTTCGGCCAGACGAAATGTTTCTGCAACACTGCCACTGTCTTTTCAACGCCAAAGTGTCCTACCACCCGACTGTAGTGAGCTTCCCAAATCAGCCTCGCGCGCTCGCTTGATGGAACGCAGAGATGGACCAGATGACACAACAACCTGTCCTGAAGATGGAAATTAGCAACCACTGAGTTGGTGCCCAACATTTGATAGGTGGCGGAGAAATCAGGATCTGTCTCATAGAGGTGGGGCTATCCAGAAGTCTCGTGGCCGCAAGAGTCTAGCACTATGGTAAGTGCTGCGACTGGAGGTCGACTAAGGTAGTCAACAACTTGGTTGGTACTCCCTGTTTTATATTTGATGTTGAGGTGGAACTGCTGTAAATATGTTGACCACTTCTGATGGTGGTCATTCTGCAACTTTCCTTGGGTCTGCAAGAACTGTAGTGGCTTGTGATCAGTGTGGATGACTGTCTCCTTCCCAAATGTAATGTCTCCATTGGCTGAAGGCTTGTACAATGGACTACATTTCTTTGTCGTAGGTAGGGTACTCATGGACAGCATCTGATAGTGTATCACTATGATATGCCACGGGGTGGCCGCGTTGAGTGAGAATGGCGCCCACAACATAATCTGAAGCATCTATCTCAATCTCAAAGGGATGTTGCAGGTTCGGTAATGAGAGTACCGGAGATGAGCACAAACTCTTCTTCAAGTCATCGAAGGCTTGTCGTTGGGATAGGCCCCACACAAATTTTTCCTTACCACCACCCCTGGTCACTTGGCTGAGGGCCCATGCGATATGAGAGAATCCTAGCACGAAACGGCGATAGAAATTGGCGAGGCCCAAGAAGCTCCTAAGTTCAGTGAGCGTGGTTGGGGCTGGCCAGTCACAGTTGACCTGGATCTTGGCTGGATCCACATGCACACCATGTCGATCAACGATGTAGCCTAAGTAATGGACCCTGTCCATGCCGAAGGAGCATTTTTCCAAGTTTGCATATAGTTTGTGCTTCCGCAGGGTGTGCAGAACCTGCCGAATATGCTGCAAGTGTTCCTCCCAAGTCTTGTTGTAGATGAGGATGTCATCCAGATACACCACTACAAAATTGTTGGTGAAAGGTCATAGGATATCGTCCATCATCCTCATAAAAGTCACTGGAGCATTTGTCAAACCAAAAGGCATGACCAGCCATTCAAAAAGACCTTCTTTTGACTTGAAGGCAGTCTTCCATACATCTGTCTATTCTATTGGGACCTGGTGGTAGCCAGACTTCAAATCAATCTTACTGAAGTATTTGGCTCCCGTGAGCTAATCAAGGAGGTCGTCGATTCGGGGAATCGAGTACCGGTAACGGACTGTGATTTTATTCAGGGCCCGGTAATCAATGCAGAGTCGCCAGGTCCCATCTTTCTTCTTCACCAGCATGATTGGGCTCCCACAAGGTGATGAACTAGGACGGATGTGCCCCTTGTGGAGCAATTCTTGGATCTGCCTCTTGATCTCCTCATTTTCCAACAGAGAGCGGCGATAGACTGGCCCATTGGGTAGCGGTGCGCCTGGGGTCAGATCGATGGGATGCTTGACTTGGAAGTGCAGAGGTACCCCGGTCGGAGAGGAGAATATATTTGAGTATCCTTCCACCACCTTATCCAATTGCTTCTGTTGTGTGGATAGAACGGTCATGGAGGCCCAGGATGTGGCTGCGATCTTTCTTTCACTCTGAGAGCAAATCATGAAGAAGACAAATTTCCCGGTCTGAGAGATGACCTTCCTGCATTGCTTGGCAGAGATCAAGGAAATAACACTAGGAGGGACTGCCTTGGGTATCCTGTACAATTTCCTGTTCAAAGAAATAATAACACTACGAGGCCTAGACTCATATACAGCATGACGTTTCCATAAATAAGGTTGGCCCAAAAGAAAATCCGAAACTTCGAGAGGAGCAACATCACACAATACCTCGTCCTTGAAGGGCTTGATGCCGTATGGCAGTCGGCACTGTTGGCTGACGCGGAGATCGCTTCCTTTGCGGAGCCATCCAATGGTGTAGGATTGTGGGTGCGGCGTTGTCGGCAGGGCCAGGCGCTTGACGACCTCTACTGAGATGAGATTCTTCTGGCTACCGCTATCAATGATGAAGTGCAGCGGGGTGCATTTTACCCACATCTGTGAATGGAAGAGGCGTTCTCCTTCTTCTGGCTCGTCTGGTTCATCAGGCTGGAGCTTGGTGGTAGCAATGGTGGCACTGGGTTCCGTGTCAATGATCCGTCTTCCCCTTTCTGGTTCGGACTCAGAGTCAGAACCCGCATCTGATTCAGATGCTTTCACTTAGGCCACCAGTGACTGCTTTGAGCGGCAATTAGCAGTGTTATGCCAAGGGATCTTATGGAAGTCGCACCACTTCCCAGTATCTTTCTTTGTTTTTCCGGTGTCCTTCTTTGCTTGCTGCTTGCACTGGTTGTCCTGATACTGTCCATCTTTGCTCTGTCCTTTATTTTGTGGGTTAGGGCCGCCCTTTCCTGTCTTTTGCTGTGAAGGGTTCCCAGGCCCAAATTGCTGCGTCTTTTGTTTGAGCTTCTGCTCGATTTTGACGGCATATCGGTAGGCCGCGCCCAAGGAAGGGATGTCTAGAAATTCCATTTTGGTCTGGATGTATCTATGCAAACCACCGCGATACTTGAGCACCAGATGTCGCTCTGAATCTTTGATACCCAGCTTGGTGCACAAGGTATGGAAGATATTTGTGAACTCTGGCATTGCTTGGTCTCTTTCTTGTCGCAGTGTGGTCCATTTGGTATACAAGTCGGCATAACTTCCAACAGGGTAGTATTGTTCCTTAATAGCATCCCTGAAGGATTCCCAGGTGGCCGTGACTGAAAATAATGAGGCTTCTTCTTTGTCCTTTTGCTCATAGAATGTTTCCCACCAATCTTTGACATGGGGAATGACTTTGAGGAGCGCAAAAGTAATATTTTCTTTATTCAAAAAGTTATGGACAGAAAAATACCCTTCTAGTAGATTCAACCACTTATCTACAACATCTGCGTCTATCTGTCCTTCAAATATAGGAATATCGAAGTTGATTTGTACCTTGAAGGGGGCGGCGCTTCCGCTCGAGGAGGATGCGTCGCTTGTTGGTAGTCGCCGAAGGATTTGGGCAAAATTATCCATCATCTCATTCCTCTGCTGCGTGAGGGCTTCCTCAAGCAACATTTTGATAGGATCTCCTGTCCCGTCATCTTTCTTTTCTCCTGCCATGAGAGGTCGCTTGGGTGTGTGAGAGCTTTTGTCCTCAAGAGAAACAAGCTCGAGACCCAATTCTTTGTACCCTAAACTCGTTGGGGACATGCATTAAGACGACAAGGAGCAGACCGCTCTGATACCACTGATCTAGATTTTATGAGAAAAACGAAATGAATACAGATTATTATCAGATGCGTAACACAAAATAACAGAGATACAGTAAAACTGGTTTTCTATTCAATAAGGAAATAAGCTAGAACTGTAAAATGCAGCGGAAACAAGCTTGCTGGAATGGTGGCGGCTTATCTCTGAGAAGAGACGTGACGGCTGCGCTCATTTCGCAAGAAGATGGTTACAATGAGGATCTCAAGGCCTTTTACAATAAACAAGAATGTCAAAAACCCTAGACATCCAAAAACCTAACCCTAGGAGATGAAGCACCAAAAGTCATGTGGGCCCCATTTGGGTAAGTTAGTACATCAACTTCCCGGGGTCGTAACATTTGCATACGATCTCCGTTTGGGGCGCTCGGTAGCCTGTTGGAAAGGTCTATCCGAGATTTACAACTTTCGAATGGGGCCAAATGAATGTCGGAGGCAACCATTTGGCCCCACAACTTGCCCAAATGAATGCTGAAGGCAACCATTTGTCCCCACAACTCGCCAAATGAATGCCGGAGGCAACCATTTGGCCCCCCAAATCGCCTAAAAAGGTCATTTAGGGCCTCAAAATGGCCCCGGAAGTTTAGGACCCGAAAAACTGCTAAAAATAGTACAATATCAAAATTGCCATAAAACTGTTTTGATCCAGTTGAAAGGTGGGTGGCCACCAATATCCACCTGGATCAATCCTCCCTCCTCAGGAAGCAATGGTCTCCATTGCGTTGAGTTCCCCCATCAGATGAGGAAATTTCTGCTGAATTTGGCCTCGGGTGAGCCACTTGCCTTGGTGCAAGAGCTTCCCTGCTTTGACAACTCGATAAAGCTGGATCCTTTGATGTCGAGTGCCCTTGATCTGTGTGTCTACAATATGATCACTGGATGCTTGTTGTAGGCAGTCAAGGTTGAGCTCTATTGGTGTCAACTTCTCTGCTATCTCTGAGGTGTCTAATAGTGGTGGGAAATATGGCCGAAGGAGAGCAACGTTGAAGACTGGATGCAGACCAAGGAAGGGGGGAATGTTGAGCTCAAAAGAATTGTCACCCACTGCCTTGGTGAAGGTGTACGACCCATAACGGAGTGGGCGAAGCTTTCGATGGGGCCCTGTAAGGGGTTCTTTTTGCAAATGCAACCAAACTTTGTCGCCCACCTGAAACTTATGTGGAACCCGATGTTGATCATGGCGCTGCTTGTAATTGGCATTAGACTTCTGCAGAATATCCTGAACCTGTTGGTGGATATGCTGGATCCGTTCAATGAACTGGGCGGATTGGTCAGCTTCTGGGGACGAGTCGGCCGAGGTGGTTGCAAGGGGAATTGCAACATCCATGGGGCCCAATGGTTGGAATCCCAACCCCACCTGAAAGGGGTTGTGGCCAATTGAACTATGCAAGGCTCGGTTGTAGCTATGTTGGACATAGGGGAGACTCTCATCCCATGTGCGGGGGTGTGTTGAATTGTACATGCGCTGGATATGTACAACCATCCGGTTGACGACCTCCGTTTGTCCATCGGTCAGGGGGTGGAAGGTAGTGGATTTGGTGATCTTGGTATCAAGCAGTGACCAGAGGCTTGACTAGAATGAGCTGAGGAACCGACTGTCACGGTCTGAGATAATGGTCTGTGGGATCCCAAAATGTACCCATACTCGTTCAAAGAAGAGCTTGGCAGTGGCTTCTGCTATGATGTTCTTCTTGCAGGCGGCTAGAATCGCCATCTTGGAAAAGCGATCAACAACCAGAAAAACCCAGTCGTTTCCCCTCTTGGTGGACGGAAGGCCCGACATGTAGTCCATTGAGATGGATTCCCACGGCCTGTCAGGAGTAGGCAGAGGGGTGTATAGGCCCTATTTCTTAGTGGTCAATTTGGCAATAGCGCAAGCGGTGCGGGACCTGATATACTTTTCGACATCCTGTCGAAGTTTCGGCCAATAGAAAGGTTTCTGCAACACTGCCACTGTCTTTTCGACGCCAAAGTGTCCTGCCACCTGACTGTAGTGAGCTTCCCAAATCAGCTTCGCGCGCTCGCTTGATGGAACACAGAGATGGCCCAAACGACACAACAACCCATCCTGAAGATGGAAATTAGCAACCACTGAGTTGGTGCCCAACATTTGATAGGTGGCGGAGAAGTCAAGGTCTGTCTCGTAGAGGTGGGGCCATCCGGAGATCTCATGGCCGCAAGAGTCTAGAACCATGGTAAGTGCTGCGACTGGAGGTCGACTAAGGCAGTCAACAACTCGGTTGGTACTCCCTATTTTATATTTGATGTTGAGGTGGAACTGCTGTAAATATGTTGACCACTTCTGATGGCGGTCATTCTGCAACTTTCCTTGGGTCTCCATGAACTGTAGTGGCTTGTGATCAGTGTGGATGACTGTCTCCTTCCCAAGAATGTAATGTCTCCATTGGCGGTAGGCTTGTACAATGGATTACATTTCTTTGTCGTAGGTAGGGTACTTGTGGAAAACATCTAATAGTGTCTCACTATGATAAGCCACAGGGTGGCCGTGTTGAGTGAGAATGGCGCCCACAGCATAATCTGAAGCATCTGTCTCAATCTCAAAGTGATGTTGCAGGTTCGGTAATGAGAGTACCTGCGATGAGCACAAACGCTTCTTCAAGTCATCAAAGGCTTGTTGTTGGGACAGGACCCACATAAATTTTTCCTTACCACCACCCCTGGTCACTTGGCTGAGGGCCCATGCGATATGAGAGAATCCCAGCATGAACCGGCGATAGAAATTGGTGAGGCCCAAGAAGCTCCGAAGTTCAATGAGTGTGGTTGGGGCTGGTTAGTCATGGATGACCTGGATCTTGGCTGGATCCACATGCACACCATGTCGATCAATGATGTAGCCTAAGTAATGGACCCTGTCCATGCCGAAGGAGCATTTTTCCAAGTTTGCATATAGTTTGTGCTTCCGCAGGGTGTGCAAAA
The DNA here is from genome assembly GCA_027924585.1 of Larix kaempferi. Lineage (NCBI taxonomy): Eukaryota > Viridiplantae > Streptophyta > Pinopsida > Pinales > Pinaceae > Larix > Larix kaempferi. The sequence goes on from BSBM01000797.1 coordinate 12,616,361, forward strand.
CCTGCTGAATATGCTGCAAGTGTTCCTCCCAAGTCTTGCTGTAGATGAGGATGTCATCCAGATACACCACTACAAAATTGTTGGTGAAAGGTCGTAGGATATCATCCATCATTCACATAAAAGTCGCTGGAGCATTTGTCAAACCAAAAGGCATGACCAGCCATTCAAAAAGACCTTCTTTTGACTTGAAGGCAGTCTTCCATACATCTGTCTAGTCTATTGGGACCTGGTGGTAGCCAGACTTCAAATCAATCTTACTGAAGTATTTGGCTCCCATGAGCTGATCAAGGAGGTCGACGATTCAGGGAATCAGGTACCGGTTACGGACTGTGATTTTATTCAGGGCCTAGTAATCAATGCAGAGTCACCAGGTCCCATCTTTCTTCTGCACCAGCACGATTGGGCTCCCACAAGGTGATGAACTTGGATGGATGTGCCCCTTGTGGAGAAATTCTTGGATCTGCCTCTTGATCTCCTCATTTTCCAACAGAGAGCGGCGATAGACTGGCCCATTGGGTAGCGGTGCGCCAGGGGTCAGATCGATGGGATGCTTGACCTGGCAGTGCAGAGGTACCCCAGTCGGAGAGGAGAAGATATCTGAGTATCCTTCCACCACCTTATCCACTTGCTTCTGTTTTGTGGATAGATCGGTCATGGAGGCCCAGGATGTGGCTGTGATCTTTCTTTCACTCTAAGAGTGAATCACGAAGAAGACAAATTTCCCAGTCTGAGAGATCACCTTCCTACATTGCTTGGCAGAGATCAAGGAAATAGCACTAGGAGGGACTGCCTTGGGTATCCTGTACAGTTTCCTGTTCAAAGAAATAATAACACTACGAGGCCTAGACTCATATACAGCATGACGTTTCCATAAATAAGGTTGGCCCAAAAGAACATCCGAAACTTCGAGAGGAGCAACATCACACAATACCTCGTCCTTGAAGGGCTTGATTCCATATGGCAGTCGACACTGTTGGCTGATGCGGAGATCGCTTCCTTTGCGGAGCCATCCAATGGTGTAGGGTTGTGGGTGCGGCGTTGTCCGCAGGGCCAGGCGCTTGACGACCTCTGCTGAGATGAGATTCTTCTTGCTACCGCTATCAATGATGAAGTGCAGCGGGGTGCCTTTTACCCACATCTGTGAATGGAAGAGGCGTTCTCCTTCTTCTAACTTGTTTGGTTCATCAAGTTGGAGCTTGGTGGTAGCATTGGTGGAACTGGGTTCCACATCAATGATCCGTCTTCCCCTTTCTGGTTCGGACTCAGAGTTAGAACTTGCATCTGATTCAGATGCTTTCACTTTGGCCACCAGCGACTGCTTTGAGCGGCAATTAGCAGTGTTATGCCAAGGGCTCTTATGGAAGTCGCACCACTTCCCATATATTTCTTTGTTTTTTCGGTGTCCTTCTTTGCTTGCGGCTTGGACTGGTTGTCCTGATACTGTCCATCTTTTCTCTGTCCTTTATTTTGTGTGTTGGGGCCGCCCTTTCCTGTCTTTTGCTGTGAAGGGTTCGCAGGCCCAAATTGCCGCGTCTTTTGTTTGAGCTTATGCTCGATTCTGACGACATATCGATAGGCCGCGCCCAAGGAAGAGATGTCTAGAAATTCCATTTCGGTCTGGATGTATCTATGCAAACCACCGCGATACTTGAGTACCAGATGTTGGCTCGGTTTTGCAACCAAGCTTAGTGCTATGGGCACCTACTAACTAGTAGTAGCAGTTTCAATAGAAATAAAAACAATAAACTAAATAAACAATACTTTTCATGGATCTAAGCAAGAATCTAAGCAAATAATTTAAATATTTCAAAAATCAAGAACAAGAAACATAAGAAATAATTTTTGTATTGAAAAGTGGGGGGCAAGCAAGTGCTTGCGATATTACCTTCAATGGTGAAGGTTGATGTTGAGCAACTCCCAAGATGAGTAGCTCCAAACTCCAATAGGTCTCTTTCTCCAAGGTTGCTTCAATGGCTAAAAGTGCTCAGGGGAGATTTCAGCAGCATAAGGATGAGATAATGGAAGGATGTGAAATGAGGAGCCCCTACCACCTTTTTATAGGTTTTGGTGGTGAGGAATACCATTTGTGGTTTTGTGGAAACCAATGGTATTGACCAACATGGTTTAGGTAATTTTTCCTCCTTTTTCCTTTTTTGAATAAAAATAATATTTTAATTCCCTTTTTAATATTTTTGGGAATTTGGACCCTTTTTGAGGGTTTTTTATGATTTTCTTGGAAAAATAATCTTTTTTAATGGAAAAAGGGGTGTACTAAGGTCTTTTGGTGACCTTTTGTTGGTTTCAGAGGCTCAGATGGTGGAAAAGTGGACAAATGGGTCATGTGAGTAAGGGAATGAGCTAGTGAGCACTTTTTAGGTGTTAACAGATTGCCCCCTGATGTGTGAGGGCAGGAGCTCATCGTATGGCCGATAGACATCATAGTTCTTTTGTCCTTTTTCTGGGTTTTAGGGGAGAGAAGAGACCGGTTGGAGACTGGAGCCACGGCCCTTGGAAGCTGCAAAAACAAAAAATATTACATTGCCTCAATATGAATGAGGTATAATCTCTGATAAAGGACGAGGCGGGCATTCCCATGCTCGTATCAAGACATATACAAAACAATTAGTCCCAAGAAGGGGGATCTAATACGTAAAGAAATATACTGGTACATCATAATGGTCCAGAGGGGACATGATTGTGGGATATTCTCATGATCATGGCTGATCTCAATAACTGATACACTGGAATAACTGTTGAACTGCTGAAACTGAAGGTGTCCAACATCTGTATGGACTCAATGACTGTGAGCCATCTCTAGGCAGTATTGTAACTGTATACTCAAGGGAGTATGGAACCTGGGTAAATCTGAATACTGTCGCCATGCGCAGCCCGGATATCTATAGAAAAAGTGTAACTGGTGTTATCCATAGGAAGACTCTCAAATGTGGAGGAGTCAGGAGGTATCCGGGGTCTTCGACTAATAACTGAATGGACCAATACCCTGTGCGAGTCTCAACGATGCGATCAAGGTGTTGAAGTCGAGCATGTGAGAAACAACCATTGGGAGAGGTACTGAGGATTTCTCTCGAAATGATTCGTAGGCACTCATCATAAATGGTAATGAGTCCAAGACACAGGGGCCTCTAGGTCTATCCTCTGGAATCAATGTGGTTGTCGTCGACAGAGGGAGACCAGCAACTAACAAGGCAATGATGTTTCCTTGCTGGGAGCGCGAGGTGTAAACTGAAGTGATGTAGTACTGCTGGTAGGACTGACATACTTGTGGGGATGGGAAATAACTGGGTCAAAAATGGGTAGACTCAAACTTCCTTTGTTCAGAGCAAGATGACGTGGTTGACCTGGCAGCGTAGGGAACTGACTTGTAGGTGTGGGGATCATCTTTTAGGGACTGAAGGGTATGTACTGACTCTGGGGGGGTGAAGCTGATGGTAGCTGTCGAGGGAGTTTCCGGGTGACATACTGCAGAATACTCTGAACAAAGGCGACCAGAATGGGGAAGCTGCTATGTGAGTAGATATGATCTGTCGTGGCGCCAAGAGGCACCCTTCTTCCTTCTTCGTAGTTTTTAATGAGCTCCAAGAAGGGATAAAAGTGTGCTCTGAAATGGTACTGTCTTGTGGATTTTGTGAGCCCAGGATGGCGCATGCTCATGGTTGCTATCATGTTTAGAGAGTCTGAAAGCGGTAAGTGGACTCTATTCGTGTTCTTTTTCGTGGTTTAGTCTCCAAGGCCCAAAAAAGCATAAAATGATGCGGATGGAGAACTCTTCTAGCCGATGTGACTAGAGTATACCTTTTTCGTAATTAGTCTATGAGGTCCGGAAAAGGGGTAAACTTATACCAGGTAGACGCCCTTTCAGATACGTTTAGCGAGCATGAAAGGAAGCAAGATTGCTCGGCGATCTTTTCATTGTTTTAGGAGTCAGAAAAGAGCTTAACAGAAACTCCCTAAGTGCCTTTTTCGTAAGAGGGGTTGCTCGGCCCGAAAAAGGGATAAAATTATACCGAACAAAAATGGATTGATGAGGGCGAGAAAAGGTCTCAAGCATCGTCATCTGTGCGAAAAACTGGATCCGGTGACATAAGGATTGTCGAAAACGGAGAACGACCGATGTGGCACGCAAACCGAGGTGACGAGGGGGCGTGGAAAAAATGCCCGGAAAATCTAAAGGTGAGAGCGAGAAATGATTTCTAGCATCATTAAGAGCGCGGAAAACTGAATCCGGCGATATAAGACACATCGAAAATGGAGAACGGCCGATGTGGCACACAAACCGAGGCGACGGGGGGGCGTGGAAAAAATGCCCGGAAAATCTAAGGGTGAGAGCGAGAAATGGTCTCAAGCATCATCACGAGCGCGGAAAACTGAATCCGGCGATATAAGACACATCGAAAACGGAGAACGGCCGATGTGGCACGCAAACCGAGGCGACGGGGGGGGCGTGGAAAAAATGCCCGGAAAATCTAAGGGTGAGAGCGAGAAATGGTCTCAAGCATCATCACGAGCGCGGAAAACTGAATCCGGCCATATAAGACTCATCGAAAACGGAGAACGGCCGATGTGGCACGCAAACCGAGGCGACGAGAGGGGCTAAAAAATGGTCAAAAAAGGACCCCGTGAAAAACGGGAAACGGAAGGAACCTTTATGAAGTTCTCGCTGTGCTGATCCCAACGGTACCAACGGTTTGAGAAATGGACTTCGTATGACACCGTAATGGTTGTTTGAAATTTGTGGAATTTCTATAAATAGGACGTGGGGCCCAATATGACATGTCATTGTTACGGGCGAGTTTGATAGAGCAGTCAGAGCTATTTCTCGATTTCTGGGAGATTTCACCGTTGGTTTTCGATTTAGCGAGTTGCAGGTAACTCTATTCGCCTTAACCTAGTCAATTATGTCTTTTTTATTTGGCGGTGGGCCCCCGAAGGCCGCGAAACTCCACGTTGACTCTCCAACGTGGAACCGCGCGGGTTTCGGGGCGGAACCCGTGATGAACCGCGCGGGTTTAAGACTCACAGTCGCGATGTTCATCGCGACTGTGAGGTCGGAACCCGCGATGTTCATCGCGTGTTCATGGGTGACAGTCGCGATGTTCATCGCGACTGTCTGGACAAAACTCGCGATGTTCATCGCGGGTTTTTTGCATGGATCCCGCGATGGTCATCGCGGCTTTTTGTGGAAAAGCCGCGATGGGCATCGCGGCTTTTTGTGTAAAAGCCGCGATGGGATTTTTCTAAAATTTTTATGCTGGGGCTAAAAATTTTCTGTGTTTTCTTGGCAGGATGTTGCGGAGGGCTCAGTCCGTATGGCGGGAGAGAGAGATTGATGCCGAGATTATGTTGAGGATCGAGAATGATGGAGGGGTGAGACAGACCCTAGCCATGAGCGGACTCTTGAAGTTCGCTCAGATAGCTCCTATCCGTTCAGTGAGGAGACTCCTGAACAAGCTTGTGCAGTGGTGGGTGCCGGCAGAGGGTGCCTTCGTTATTGGTGGTGAGAGGTTGGAGATTACTCTCACTGATGTATATTTTTTGACCGGTTTGCCTCGCTTGGGTGAGGTGGGTGATATTTCTCCGAGGTTGCCTCCAGGTGTGGATATGGAGGACCTTTTACAGACCTTCTGTGGGGATGACGCTGTTTTGGTAAACAGCTCTATTAGTCTGAAGTTCCTACGTGAGTGGGATATGCGGGCTGTTGGTGCCTGTGTTCTGAGGGTTTTGGGTGCTGCTGCACCACATCGTATGTCTAGGGGGAAAACGATGATGGTGGACTCCGTTCTACGGGGGTACTTACTATGCTTGGGCTCAGATGTTCTTGGCCGGTGTCCGGAGAGATCTGGACAAGGCCGTGAGAGAGGGCGGTGAGTTCTGTTACGCCTCTTTTTTATGCTGTTTTTTCTTTGAGCGGGTGCCGACCTTGCGGCCACATGTACCCGTTCGTGCTTGTCTGCCGAGCGAGCCTCATATGATGAGGTGGGGGCAGATGATGCCCCGTGCTGGTGGTGGTATCCGTGTCTACTTCACAGAGGACTTTTTTCAGCAGTGGGAGCAGATGCCTCTGGTGATCGAGGACTATCCCTACGCCGGCATGGATTACAGAGGTGACGCGGAGATGCCTCGTGCCCCAGGACAGGCCTGGGGCTTGGACGGTATGTTTTGTGTTTTATTTGATGATGTATCATAGTTGTTTGGTTTATGATGATTTTGTTATATAGTGTCTAATGGTTTACTTGCTTTGTGCAGATGTGGGTCCAGTGCCACCACCTGACTATGTGGCTCGGCAGGGGCGGGCGATGGTGGTCGTTCGTCCCCCAGTACCTGTACGTCCTCCGCGTGGTGGAGGATATGCGGATCGTGGGCGAGGGGTTGGCCCTGATGGTGACGCCATAGATGGTGTCCGGCGTACCTTTGCCCGGATCCTAGCTAGGTTCCCTGAGGATGGTTGGAGGGATCTGGATCGGGATGTTTTGCAGGGATGTCTTGGTGCGCCACCTGAGTGGCAGTCGCTCCTGTTGAGGACAGCGGTGCTTGCGGCGAGGCACGGGGGTGGTGGAGGAGATGCTCCGGCAGGGCCGGCTCAGGGGAGGATCCGTTTGAGGGATGATCCAGCAGGGCCAGCAGAGCGGCGAGTTCGGGGTCGTCCTGACCCGGCTGGGCCGGCGGAGGTGGAGTCGGAGGAGGAGCCGGAGGAGGAGCCCGAGGATCCGCAGGATCTAGATGAGTAGACGTCATTGTTGCCCCCAAATGCTTATGAGCATATGGGGAAGCATTTTTTGTATGACAGATGTATTTTTTGTATATCGAGTGCTGAGGGCACTTATGACATGTAGACTATCTGATTTGTATATATATGTGGATATATATTTTAGATCTATTGTCGTGTATGCACGTGGATGCACATTGTCTTTTTTATATGCCCGTGGAGGCACATGTTATGCACGTGGATGCAGTGTATTTATTGATTTATGTATGCCCGTGGAGGCACTTGTTATGCACATGGATGCATTATTTTGGTTGTTTTTATGCCCGTGGAGGCACATGTTATGCACGTGGATGCAATATTGGTTTTTGTATATGCCCATGGAGGCACATGTTCTGCACATGGATGCACTTTTGTTTATGGATATGACATGATGTGATTGGTGTGCCAGTCGAGGACACTGTTGGCCATATTATCTGCTACACCATTGAGGTGTCTTGGGACATGTGTGAATGTAATGGATTCAAACTGTCTAACCATTTGTTTAGTGCGCAGGAATTTTCTGAACAGACAGGGATTGCGTACCTGGTAATCGTTGTTGAGCTGGGAGACTAGGAGCTGTGAGTCCAAGAAGACGTTGAGGTGACGTATGCTCATCTGGAGAGCAGCGGCTAGGAGACCGGTCACGGCATCGTATTCAGCTTGATTATTGGTGGCGGCACCTAAACACACTCCATCAATGTGAATTAACTCATGTGAAGGGGAGTATATTACCCAAGCTGCGGAGGCGAGATTGGGAGACCAACGGCTTGCACCATCAGCGAAACCGACATGGCAGAGTGGAAGAGGCTCCATCTGTGGTCATGCAGAGAAAACAAATTTTTAGGTTTTTTGAAAAATTTTGTGAACGAAAAACGTATGCCTATACTAAAAATGGACGATGGTGTCCATGAGATTTTCTATGGGTAAAATCGTTTAAGGTACAACCCGTTGCGTGGGTTGCGCAGGGTGTTGCCTTCTGAATCGGTCAGAATGTATGCCCCCTGCCCGAGGCAGGTGTGTATGATGTAGGGGCCTTGCCACATAGACACGAACTTTCCCTTTCCGGTTTTATCATGAGCTTGATCGTAAGCGAGGACAAGGTCTCCCTCCGAAAAGGTTCTTGGGTGGACGCGTTTGTCGTAACTTAGTTTCGATCGTTGTTTAGCAGCTTCCATGTTCTGAATGGCTGTGCGCCGATCTTCATCGGCCTGCTCTAGGAGCAGTAAACGTTGCTCGATCGGGGAAGTATCCGGTAGGAGCTCAACGGCGATGGTTAGAGCAGGGATCTGGCACTCAATAGGGAGGACAGATTCGACACCGTGAACTAAATGGAAAGGGGTAAAACCAGTGGCGGTTTTGGTTGATGTGCGGTAGGCCCAGAGTGCCGGGAAAAGCATGTGATGCCAATTGGATTTGTGATTGTCTAGAGTGCGTTGGAGAATGGTCTTCAAGATTTTATTGATCGCTTCGACTTGTCCGTTTCCTTGGGGGTAGTAAGCGGAAGAGAAATGGTGTTCGAATTTCAACATGGTTGATAATTCCTTCCAGACGGCATCTTCGAAGTGAGAGCCGTGGTCAGAGACTAGCTGTTGCGGTACTCCGAAACGAGCGATGACATGGTTGAAGAAAAACCGTGCTGCAGTGTCGGATTTGCAATTATAGGTCGGCATGGCTTCTGCCCACTTGGTGAAATAATCTACAGCCACAATGATGTGTTTATGATCGCCGGCTGACGGGGGGTTGCAGTCGAGGAAGTCTATGGCCCATTTGCAGAATGGTCCAACAGTGATGACTGGATGAAGGGGGGCAGGGGGGGTTCTTGCTTTGGGGGCAAATAGCTGGCAGTTCTGGCAATTCTTGACTGCGGTGATGCAATCAGTAAACAATGATGGCCAAAAATAACCGGCGCGAATGATTTTCTGGGCGGTAGCCATGCCGGAGAAATGGCCTCCACAGGCACCGCTATGACAATCATTGAGGACTTGTTCTGCCTCGCTATGGGATAGGCAGCGGCGTAAGATAGTATCAACGCCTCGTCGATAAAGTACATTCCCAATAAGCAGGTATCGGGGGGCGTGGTGTCGTATGCGACGGCGTCCATCACGATCGATGTGTGGTCGGAATTTTTGCGTACGCAGGTAAGTCAATATGTCTCCATACCAAGGGTCGTCAGACGAAATGACGAATATCTGCTCGTCAATCAAGTCCGTTTGGATGACGGGTGATGCTGAAGAGGATGGGAGATCTGTAATGAGGTGAGCAAGCGCGAGGGCTTTGGTGCTCTTGGGAGTCTTGAAAGTAAGGTCATATTCCTGGAGTATAATGACCCATTTAGCGACACGACCCTGAAGGAGCCGCCGGGTAAGGAGGTAGACCATGGGGTTGGAGTCGGCGACAACCGTGGTATGACTAAGCAAAATATAGTGTCGCAGTTTTTGCACGGAAAAGACTACAGCTAGTGCTAATCTTTCCTCATAGGGGTAACGTAGAGGTGGGCCAGATAAGGTCTGGCTGACGTAATAAATCACATGCTCTTTGTGGGAAGCATCCTCTTGGACCAAAACTCCGGACACGGCATATTCGGATGTCGAGACGTAAAGGGTGAAGTCTTGGGAGAAATCCGGTGGGGATATCAAGGGGGCTTGTGTGAGAGCTTTCTTGAGGGCTTCGAATGCCGTGTCTGCTTGTTCGTCCCAAACAAAGGGTATGTGGGTACGAAGCAAGCGTAAGAACCCGTGGACTTTGGTGGCATAATCAGGGACAAAGCGCCTAAGAAAATTGGACCGCCCTTGCAAGCTCTGAAGCTGTCGAAGCGTGCGAGGAGGGGGGAGTTCTAAGATGGCTTTGACCTTCAGGGGGTCGACAGTGATCCCATCTTGGGAAACAATGAAACCCAACAACCGGCCCGCTGGGACGCAAAAGACACACTTGTGTGGGTTCAAGCGGATTTTATATTTGCGACAACGCAGGAAAACTTGCCGGAGGTCGTTAAGGTGGTCTGATCGTTTTCGGGAACGCGCTGTGAGGTCGTCAAGATAGACTCGCAGGATATGGACCAAGTCGTGAAAGCAATAGGTCATGGCTCGCTGGAAAGTGGCACCGGCATTTTTAAGGCCAAATGGCATGACGCGATAGGAAAAGGTGCCCCATGGGGTGGTAAAGGCAGTCTTGTACTGATCCTCCTTGCGGATGTGGATCTGGTTATATCCGGAAAACCCGTCCATGAAGGATAGGACCTCATGGCCCGCACACTCATCAATGAGTTGGTCAATGAATGGCGTGGGGAAATTGTCTTTTGGACAAGCGTGGTTTAGATCGCGGAAATCAGTGCATACTCTAAGGGTGCCTTGTTTTTTGTTGACAGGAACGGGGTTCGACACCCATGTGGTGTACGGAATAGGGTAGATGAAACCTGCTTTTCGAAGTTTTTCGACTTCAGTCTTAACAGCGGGGAGCTTGGCAGGGTGAATAGGTCGCTGTTTCTGACGAACAGGGGGTACTTCGGGCCATGTATCGATGTGGTGTTCAATAATGGTGGGGTCGAGACCAGGCATCTCGGTATATGACCAGGCGAAGACATCGCGGAACTCCTGAAAGAGCTTTTTGTACGCCTGAGTTTCTGCTTGAGTGCAAGATGCGCCCAGCGAGATGAGCTCAGGTTTCCCTGGTGTTGTGGAAATGTCTATCTGTATAGTGGGGGAAATGTTGGACATGTTCCCTTCTTCAAAGGCATCTGGTGCTGGGATGGGGTCCTTTAACCAATCGACCTTAGTGGGTATGAAGTCTTTCGACTCGAATGATAGCTGGTCGGATGCGGTGGAGGTAGATGTCTCCGGTAGGAAGTACGAGCGATGATGCATATCATCCCAAGGGTAGTCGGGTGCAGTGAGTGTCTCCAAAATCTGCTCGTCAGTATTGAAGTAATCAGACCATAAATCGAGGGGTTCTGGTTTGAAGGTTGTCGAAATCATATATATCGTATTGACTTCTTCTGACGAGGATGATGGTGGAGGGTGAATCTCCTCGATAAGGGGAGGAGATATCTCTAAGTCGGCATTGTTTAACTCGTACAACGCTACTCTATAGTCAGGTAGATCAGGGCAATGGTGAGAGTAGTGGCCGTAAACGCTACATATAGCACAAGGATGGTTAGTGCGCAGTGATTTGTCGCGAGGCTGTAGAGGTGGCTCTAATCTGACTACTGGGATGCCGATGTCATCGTCCAACATATTCATATGCTCTTGGAGTGCCGGTAAATGTGGGCATTGGTGAGTTGGATGGCCAATTTCATCGCATAATGAACATTTGGGGGGAGCTCGAAACACCGGTGGGGGTTTGGCTGCCTTAGGAGGTGGTATAGCAGTGTAGGGTTGTGGACCTCTGCCCCCAGTGGGCTTAGCAAGGAGAGGGGGATCCTTTGACGTCGAAGCAATCGTGAGACCCGGAGGAGGTTTCATTGACGACGAAGGAATATTGAGGTTAGGAGGAGGTGTCGTTGCCGACGAAGGGATCGCGACGCCAGGAGGAGGTTGATTTGTGGTAACAATAGGTTGTACCGGTTGGAGGATGACGTCTGGTGTCGGTAGTCGAACGGGAGGCGGAATATACCACACGGGCAATCCCAATGTTAGCCCGGGTAGGCTAAGGGTAGCCATAACCGGGGCGCTTACTACACCCGAAGGAGGAAATAGGAAGGGAATGGTGTGGATGGGTGTGACACCAATGTGACTGGGGATCAATGGTGGCTGACCGCCGGATGTTTGCGTATTCTGCGAAATAGTACAGAGGTTTGCGACTTGGGTCTCCGGTGACGGTGGTGGGATGGCCTGGAATGTAGAGGTCATGGGTGTATCCGAATAAAGTCCGGGTGCCACAGAAGACACAAAGGAGGTAACTGTACTAGAAGCGGGTTGTTCAATCATGGGGAGAACATTCTCCGGTGCTGCAGGGGCGTTGGGATCATAGTAGGTGAGTTGGTCAATTTTGACCACGCGGCCCTCGTGGGGGAACATCATGGTGCGGAAGATGGAGGAGGCGACCGCTTTCATGGCGTACATGTAACTGCGGCCAAGTAAAAGGTTATAGTCAAGCTGGGCGTTAATGACTTCTATGTCGATGAGCACAGTCTTCCCACCTAATTGGACGGGTACCTTGGGTAATAAACCTTGAGGTTGAGATGACCGGCCGTCGTAGGCCCGTAATGCAGTGGTGGATTGCTGGAGAGCAGGGGATCCCAACTTTTGCCAGACAAAAGTGGACATGACACATGTGGAGGCACCTTCGTCGATGATACATCGATGGATGACAAGATTCCGAATAGAAACGGAAACTTGGACTGCTATGGTAGAAGGCAGTCGTGGTTCAGATTGGTCTAAATCAAAGGTCATCAAGTTCGAATCATTTGGGTCAATCGCCCCAATGGCGGAAAGTAAAGTCTTGCGCTGAGTAGGACAGGTTTTTAAGACTTCTAACGCAGACATGGCTGCGGGAGATTGAGCTAAGTCATCTACAATGTTGTAATTGGACGCAGCCCGTGCATTGGGGTTGTTGTTGATTCGGCGAAGGGGGAAGCGAGGTGCTTTAGAAGCGCCATCAAGTGGAACCTGAGGTATACGCAATGTCTGATCAGTGGGATTAGCATTAGTATCCTTTTCGGCGGGGGGGGCTTCAGAAGTCGGTCCGTATTCATTCCGACGGGTTTGGATATTGACGTCAGCGGTGGACATCATCAATAAGTGGTGGGTTCCTGAATCAAACATGGGTTGGTCCGGAGCCGTATAAGTTATTTGTTGTGGTTGCACGTTGCCCTGTTGGGGGGCTAACGGCTGAGTGTTTACCACTCCCTGTGTTGGAAAAGGGTTTTGGAGGACCAAAGGTTGTTGTGGGGGTGGTGGGGGGTTGGGTGGTGGCTGAGGAGCCGCCTGCCCTTGACGATGGGCATCATTTGTCCATAGTTGTCGAGCTCGCTCCAGATGTGGGCAAGCGTGGGTATAGTGGCCATAGACACCGCAAATGGAACAAGGATGGTTTGTTCGTAAATTAGCATTTTTGGGTTGCTTAGGTGGCCGATCCGGATTTTGATGAGCGGGCGCCGCGTTATTGTCTTGCGGAGGATGGGTAGGTTGTGGAGCTTGGTTACGGTTTTGATTGTTTCCACGGTTGCGTCCTCTTCCGCGGTTGGGTTGCCCACCCTGGTTACGTTGGTTATTTTGGTACTGGGGCTGATGTTGTTGTGCGTACACATGCCCTTGAGCGTTAGGGGGATTCTGAGGAGCCGCAGGTGCAGGAGCAGGTTGCGGTGGATAGTACGCAGGTGGAGCTGGAGGTGGTCCAGTTGCCTGCTGGGGTTGTTGGTACCCCTGAGCTGGTGGAGGTGTGAGGTTAGCCGGTGCAACCGGTTGTGGGTAATGCATGGGCTGTTGTTGGAACTGCATGGGGTTTTGTACCGTAGGGTGAGTATAGTATGTAGGGGGTACATATGCTGATGGCGCTTGGCCATAACAATGTTGTGGACAAGAGGGTCCATGAACATGATGGGTCTGGTTTGTTGGAGCATAAGAAGTTGTCGCTCCGGAACTGGATGTAGCCCTAGAAAGGTTTGGGGCGGGCATGGTGCTCACCATACTGAAAGGTTTGGCTTGCGGTGTAATTTGGCCAATAATGCCATCAGCGGCATGTGATGCCCCCGGTGTGTCACCGCGTGCGGAGTCACCTCGTGGTGCGTCAGGTATGATGGTGTATAGGTAACCTGATTGGGCATAGATAAGATCAAACTGTTGGGCCTTAAGGATGGCCTCCTCCTCAGACTGGGGTCTTTCAGATGCTACATCCTTCGCAATGAGAGGGAGGAGGGATTTAAGGAACCAGTCTAAAAAGATTCGGTCGTCTAATTTGATCTTGCATAGGCTTCGGCGCCGCCGCCAATCATGAATATGGTCAGTGATATGCGTGGCCGTGTTTTGTCTGCAAGACAGTAGGATCTCGACGCCCGCATCATAGCGGACTGGTAGCTGAAAGAACTGCAGGAAGGTCGAGGCAAGGGAGGTAAATGTGGAATGCATCCCATGGGGTTGCTCGATATACCATTTGGCTGCAGAGCCAGTGAAGGTGCGCTGTAATAAACGGAGGCGGACAGAGTCGTCCACTATGGAGTTGGAGGAACACCATAAATGGAAGGACATGATGTGGTTCTGGGGGTCTTCTCCGGCCTTTCCCTCAAACTTAGGGATGTCAGAGGGAAGCTTAGTGGGCATATGGGGCCAAGCAGGATCATGCCTGATGGGGTCATTTGTGAGCCTAGCTAAATCTGGCAGGTTGAGACTTGCCATGTATGGTAGACTAGCGGATGTGGTGACCGGAACCGGGACCTGCCTAGCCATTGTGGTATGGTGTAGGGGTCCAGTAGCGCCTATAGGTATGCTAGGTATGGAGGGTATGTGCCCTCCAAAAGGTGTGGCCTGATATGGGTTAGCACTCCCAAGTGCAACTTGGGTTACACTTGGGTTGGGAATCGCACTAGGGATTCCTGGTATAGCACTACCGAGTGCAACATGGGTTACACTTGGGTTAGGAATCGCACTAGGGATTCCTGGGATAGCATTCCCAAGTGCAACAGGAGTTACACTTGGGTTAGGAATCGTACTAGGGATTCCTGGGATAGGGTTTGTGGAAACCGAAGGGGGTATGACCCCCATGTTGGGCATGCCCATGACAGGTGGTGGTCCTGTGTTAGGCATTCCTGAATGTGGAGTGTTACCCATGTTGGGCATACCCAAGGGGGTGGCTGTTGCCGTTGATGGTACTACCGCAGAAGGGTCTGCGGATGTCTGACCTATGGTTAACGTATATAGTGGATCAACTGGTGTTCCAGACATAATTGTGGTTGGTGGTAACTCTGTGGGGTTTTCGGATTCTACCTCCAAATCAAAGGTGAAGTGGGGTATGTCAGAATCGGATGACCGTCTAGATGATCGACGATGTGTCGAATCAAGGGATAATGCTCTGCGTCCGTGACGTGGAGAGCCAAGTGGACTAAACTCTGGGAGTTCGCCCTGTAGACGACGAGAACGTCTAGAATTCTCAATGGTGAGAATATGTTTTTTATTTAAAAATTGTTTTAAGTATCAGGTGGTGATATATATGTAAAAGACTCAAAAACCCTAATGCAACCAAGGGTGCAAAAAGGGGAGTGAAAAAAGAAGGCTCACAGGCCAAAAAATCAATCCTCAAAAAATGCACTTATTCTAGCAGCTGTGCTACAATAAGTGGAGGAATGCAACAACCGGTCAGAAAACCAACATGCAAACAGCTCCTAGAAAAAATAGGTGTAACTAGACTCAAAAGGTGGTAAAGATCATGCAAACACCTAATCTAAAAGTATTGTGACTCAAACAGACGATATCCCCTGCAAGGTGATGAAATCCAAGTCAGACAATATGAATGTAGAGACAACGGCTAGATATCCCCCTACCGGGAGGGACACCGGGTAATCAATCCTAAAAAGACAGGCTACTAGGATACTCCGTTCATGACGCGTCGAGAAAAGGTAAATCTGCCGTTTGGTCCTTTGATCGCAATATCCCAATACAGGGATATCCCGAGAACTGCGAATGGTAGCCCTTCGGTTACTGAATGGGTTTCGGTATCCCACTCAGGCTTCCGGAACCATCCTCGCGACTTCAACCCTCCTAGGGGAGAGGCCTTCCCACAAACCGGTTGTGACCGCGCCAAAAAGTACTAAGAGATTTTAGCTCCCTAATTGGACAACTTCTATGTCTCAGATGTATGAACTGAGGGGTGTTATTGGAACACCTATCCCCCCAATACTACCTAGCTACAAGAATTCTTTTCGTGTTCCCCAAGTGGGGTTAAGAGTGTGTTCAAGTTAGGGTAAGTTTTAAGTCTTAGTTCAATTAAGTGATCGTGTGAGTGCACGTGAGGTGTTGTAAACTGAACTTGGAAAAATTAAATGCTTTTAAGGGAAATTTTCAAAAAATAAAGGACTTTTCGAAAATACAAAGCAAATATCTAAGACTTTTTCACTAAAAGGAATTAATATGCTTTTTCAAAAAATAACTCAAAAAATAAAAGATTTCTTGGATTTATGAAAGCAAATAATAAACTCCTTTTTAAAAGAAATAAATGGATTTCTTCGTTTCAATAAAAATTGCTAAGGGCAAGATTCTAAAGAAGTAAACAAGAAAAAATTTGAATCTAGATAAAGAATGCAAAATGAGTCTTCCTTTCACTTTCTTGAAAACTTTTAAAAGGATTTCTAGGTATGCACTTTTAAATAGTAAATTTTTTTTTCAAATCTGTAAACTATGCAGAATTTAGTACTGTAAAAAAAAAAAAAAATGTGCTATGGGCAGAAAGTACAGTAAAAAATATTTTTCAAAATCGGGATGGCCGAATGAAAAAAAATTCAGCCGCGCGGGTTTTGGAACGAACAGCCGCGATGGGCCGCGCGGGTTTTGGCAGCACAGTCGCGATGGACCGCGCGGGTTTTGGCCGCAGAGTCGCGATGGACCGCGCGGGTTTTGGCCGCACAGTCGCGATGAGCCGCGCAGGTTTTGGCCGCACAGCCGCGATGAGACGCGCAGGTTTTGGCCGTACAGCCGCGATGAGCAGCGCGGAAAAATACAGAAAAGTCGTGATGGACCGCGCGACTGTCTGTAAAAAATCCGCGATGGACCGCGCGGAAAAAGGACGAAAAGTCGCGATGGACCGCGCGACTGTCTGTAAAAAATCCGCGAGGCGGAAGTCGTGCACGGAAACCGAGAAACGAACCCGAAAATTGAAAATTTCGGGCTGTTTATGGGGCCAAATCTCAGAACAGCAATGGATCTGCTGTCTAAGATGGTAGATCTATGGATCTAAAGGTTAAAAATTCATAAAAACTAAGATTTAATGGCAAAGCTAGAGATCTAAAGTTCAAACCAAAGCGGAGTCGCCAAAAACTGTTGGCTCGGTTTCACAACCAAGCTTAGTGCTATGGGCACCTGCTAACTAGTAGCAGCAGTTTCAATAGAAATAAAAACAATAAACTAAATAAACAATACTTTTCATGGATCTAAGCAAGAATCTAATCAAATAATTCAAATATTTCAAAAATCAAGAACAAGAAACATAAGAAATAATTTTTGTATTGAAAAGTGGGGGGGCAAGCAAGTGCTTGCGATATTACCTTCAATGGTGAAGGTTGATGTTGAGCAACTCCCAAGATGAGTAGCTCCAAACTCCAATAGGTCTCTTTCTCCAAGGTTGCTTCAATGGCTAAAAGTGCTCAGGGGAGATTTCAGCAGCATAAGGATGAGATAATGGAAGGATGTGAAATGAGGAGCCCCTACCACCTTTTTATAGGTTTTGGTGGTGAGGAATACCATTTGTGGTTTTGTGGAAACCAATGGTATTGACCAACATGGTTTAGGTAATTTTCCCTCCTTTTTCCTTTTTTGAATAAAAATAATATTTTAATTCCCTTTTTAATATTTTTGGGAATTTGGACCCTTTTTGAGGGGTTTTTATGATTTTCTTGGAAAAATAATCTTTTTTAATGGAAAAAGGGGTGTACTAAGGTCTTTTGGTGACCTTTTGTTGGTTTCAGAGGCTCAGATGGTGGAAAAGTGGACAAATGGGTCATGTGAGTAAGGGAATGGGCTAGTGAGCACTTTTTAGGTGTTAACACCAGATGTCGCTCTAAATCTTTGATACCTAGCTTGGTGCGCTAGGTATAGAAAATATTTGTGAACTCTGGAACTGCTTGGTCTCTTTCTTGTCGCAGTGTGGTCCATTTGGTATACAAGTCTTCATAACTTCCAACAGGGTAGTATTGTTCCTTAATAACATCCCTGAAGGATTCCCAGGTGGCCGTGACTGAAAATAATGCGGCTTCTTCTGTGTACTTTTGCTCACAGAATGTTTCCCACCAATCTTTGACATGGGGAACGACTTTGAGGAGCACAAAAGTAATCTTTTCTTTATTCGAAAAGTTATGGACGAAAAAATACCCTTCTAGTAGATTCAACCACTTATCTACAGCATCTGCGTCTATCTGTCCTTCAAATATAGGAATATCGAAGTTGATTTGTACCTTGAAGGGGGCGGCGCCTCCGCTCAAGGAGAATGCGTCGCTTGTTGGTAGTCGCCGAAGGATTTGCACGAAATTATCCATCATCTCGTTCCTCTGCTGCGTGAGGGATTCCTCAAGCAACATTTTGATAGGATCTCCTATCCCGTCATCTTTCTTTTCTCCTGCCATGAGAGGTCGCTTGGGCGTGCGAGAGCTTTTGTCCTCAAGAGAAACAAGCTCGAGACCCAATTCTTTGTACCCTGACCTCGTTGGAGACATGCATTAAGACGACAAGGAGCAGACCGCTCTGATACCACTGATCCGTATTTTATGAGCAGAACGAAATGAATACAGATTATTATCATATGCTTAACACAAAATAACAGAGATACAGTAAAACTGGTTTTCTATTCAATAAGGAAATAAGCTAGAACTGTAAAATGCAACGAAAACAAGCTTGCTGGAATGGTGGCGGCTTATCTCTAAGAAGAGATGTGACGGCTGCACTCATTTCGCAAGAAGATGGTTACAATG
Organism: Larix kaempferi; assembly: GCA_027924585.1. Lineage (NCBI taxonomy): Eukaryota > Viridiplantae > Streptophyta > Pinopsida > Pinales > Pinaceae > Larix > Larix kaempferi. The sequence continues at coordinate 12,634,729 of BSBM01000797.1, forward strand.
AGGCTCTCAAGTCCTTTTACAGTAAACAGTAATGTCAAAAACCCTAGACATCCAAAAACCTAACCCTAGGAGATGAAGCGCCAAAAGTCATGTGGGCCCCGTTTGGGTAAGTTAGTACATCAACTTCCCGGGGTCGTAACTTTTGCATACGATCTCCGTTTGGGGCGCTCGGTAGCCTGTTGGAAAGGTCTATCCGAGATTTACAACTTCCATATGAAACCAAATGAATGCCGAAGGCAACCTTTTGGCCCCCCAAATCGCCAAGAACGGTCGTTTAGGGCCTCAAAATGGCCCCGAAAGTTTAGGACCCGAAAAACTGCTAAAAATAGTACAATATCAAAATTGCCATAAAACTATTTTGAGCCAGTTGGAAAGGTGGGTGGCCACCAATATCCACCTGGATCATGAATGGTGCATTTATAATGGTAGTATGCATTACAAACAGTCCATATCTATCATACAACGCACCACACAACCGTCTGTGTATGACATAGTTCTATGTTTTGCTAGTGCATTTATACCAATAAGAAGCATTGTTGTTGGTGCTTCCATATATTATAAAGCGTAGTGGATAAACACACGAATTATACTCGCTTACTAGTGCACCTCACATAAATAGATGTATTGCATATAGAGGTTCCGTACACTTTGAACCACACCAATTAGCTCAATTTTTTTGTTGAATTCTGTATATTAGTAATGCGCTTAATATATACAGATGCACCATCATTGATGCCTTTGCACATCTTAAAGTGCACCGATATACCCATCCTCACATGCAAAACCATGAATAATGCATTTATAATGATGGTATGCATCACACATGCAAAAACCATGAATAACACATTTATAATGATGGTATGCATCACATGTGGTGCATATATGTCATGTCCCAAATTTGGTATTGGGTCACAATGGCCTAATCACATTGGCCCTATTCATTAGAGTTTGTCAAATTGATGCTAAAGGTCAAATAATTGCCAAGGAGGAAAATTACTAGTTTCCTAGGTTTGGGGTGGAAGCTTTGGGATTTGGAATAATGGGGATAATAAATTATGTTTGAACATTAGAATGGCATAAATATTTAATAAAGGAGCTAAATAAATATATACAAGTAAAAATCAAAGTGGCATTTCATCATGAAGACACATGGAGGAAGTGGGACCCACATATGGCTAGATTTCCCCACTACATTTGGCATCATTCTCTCACCAATTCGAATTCAAGGTGAATGGTAACATACTTGGGGGAGTCCAAAAGGTATTATTCATTGCATGAATCATCCAAGGTCAAAATATAGAGGAAGAGTAACTCCCATGGAAGAGGAAGAGGCAATTTGGAGCTAGTGAGACACTTGGGCTAGATTCTCTAGCTCTATGACAACAATGATGAAGATGCTATGACACCTATGACACAAATAAGACCTGAAGGCTGACATATGACATATATGACATGTCAGGGCTAAAAATAGACTCCAAGAGGGCGCTCAAGGGTGTTAGGGCAGCTAAGATGCTTCCACATGTGATTTGGTGGAAGTGGGAGACTAGGAATTGTTGTACAAGTGGCGTTCTTTGGAATCTCTTCCCAACATGAGTTGGCATGAGTCTCTTGGAAGGAATTCAACCCATGGAGGACAATAGAAGTTTATAAATGTCAATAAAAAAGAATGAAACCAGCTTTTGATCATTTGTAGAATTTGCAATTGCATTTGTGAAGAGGGAGAGCTAGTGGATGACTAGTTTCTTGCCTTAGCCAATTTCAAGGGTGAAAGATTCCCATCCAAGTTGGTAATTGGAAAGACCATTTAGACCTTTCATTTGGAGCTTTAATGGAGTCTTTATTTTCAGGTTTAAGCTACAGGGCAGCTCATGGTTTCTTCTATTGCAGCTCACTCCTTCAACCATTTCCAGTTTTGATGGCATATTCTTGATCCTTGAGGGAGGGCGTTTTTGGTGAGCTATTGTACTCTTTGGGGAAGATTTTAATGCCCCATTCCTATTTTAATATGAATTAAATACTCTTTTCTTCATATCCAAAAAGTTTCAGGTCGAAATTCCAAGTAGAAATGTATAAATCTCATTTTTAATGGAAGAACAATGCCATTTCCCCACTACCTTGTTGTGAGCCAATGTATTGATGATGATTTCGAATGAATGGATGATTCTATGATATATTTGTGATAAATATACTGCCATGGATGTCTTCTACAAGTTTCATGTACTGTACTTGAGCATTTGAAGCATTTTTACTCAGTTTAATTGCATTGGGAGAAGAAATAGTGCCATTTCCCCAAGGGTCGAATTGGGGATTTTTTCAGTTGAATGGGAGAGGGTGAGAACAGTTGTAATAAACCATTAATGGTGCATATGAGACCTTAATAACATACTTAACACATTACATACCTCTGCTCATAAATTTGAGTGGGTTTGGAGGCATTTGGGAAGCCATTTTCAGTACTTACCTTAGGGGGATTTGAACCCCAAATTACTAGTAAAATTGCATACTTGGTCCAGAATATTAAGAGAGTTTGCAGAGGTCTTTTGGTGGCCATATGTTATCCCTGAACATCATATTCAATTCCTAATATCATTCATAAACCTTCCTTGAATATTTGAAGGCATTTGGAGTCAATTTGAGACCTAGAGACCAATACTAGTAAAAGGGAAATCACTAGTAAAGTTACCTACATTGACCAGAATTGAAAGAGTATTTGAAGAAGTGTTTTAAAGGTACAAAGGAATCCCTGAAACACATATTTATGTTCTAATATCATTCATATACCTTCTCAGAAGATTTGGGATCATTTGGGGCAAATTTGGGACCTAGAGATCGAAACTAGTCAAAGGTCGAACCAAGGAAAAAAGTGGAAAATTGCAATTTTAATAAAATTCCTAATAAGGGACATTACAATATATGTCATACAAGTCACTGCACAACCATGAGTGTACAACATAGTGCTATGTTTTACCAATTCTTTTCTAATAGTAGGAAGCATCATTAATGACGCTTCTGCATATTATAAATCGTACTAGATAAAAGTGTGAGGGTTTTCATATCCCCACTTACCAGTGGGTGGTTAAACCATGAATGCACTGGATAAAATGCACCCTTTATTTAACATAACAAACCATTGGAGGTGCACTCTGTTGGAATTGATTTAATATTGAGAGGGAGGGTGAATTAGTATTAACGCAGTTATTAGCAGATTTTACCTTCTTTAACAAATTAAAATTTACTTAATCATTCATCATCTGTTATGCATCAGTAAATAATCATTCACATGTACATGCACCATATCATCAACACATAACACACATACTTTTTACGTGGAAACCCAAATAGGAGAAAACCACAGAATGATTCTTTATAATTATAAAGAATACATTCAAGGAAGCACCAAATTCCTTTGTTTACCAGCACCAACTGTAAGGAGGCTCCAACCCCTTGAGTTTTCTCCAGCTCCAACTAGAAGGAGGCATTGACCTGAAGGAAGCTGCGGCTCCCTGTCTCCTTGTTGTTTTACAGGACCCAACCCAAAGGAATCTCCAACTCCTTGTCTCCTTGCCTCGTCTGAACTCCCTGATGTCTGATATATCTTGCTGCCTTGTTCTTTAACTCTGCACACTTCTTCAGGTTTTGTGATGATGATTATGTTGTGCGCGACCTTCATATGCAAACTGTATTATGTCACTACTCTACATACATTACTTGAATTCTCTTTCTTCTAAAAAATAACACTTCTACTGATGAATTAATTGATGGATTGTGTGATCTGCTGATGTTGCAGTATGTTCTTGTGGTTCAACATTCTTCTTTACGTGACTATAATGATCAACTGGTACTCTGCTTTCAATTGATGATTTGTTGTGTTGAAATGAAGCACCAGTAATAGAGATAACTGTGCACTTTATTATGTGTCCGTTTTGATTAAGTGTTGTAGTCCTTTAGACAATCCGTGACGTATTGTGCATCAAATGATTTGTCTATTCAATATTACGTACTTGTCTTAGATCATTTTCATCTTGATGCACCTGTTTGATTCTGCTACTGTTATGTTGTTGCGCATCAGATGTAGTCTTCAACTTTGCACACTTTCACTTCAGTTCATATGCATCAACTAGACATCCGTGCAATATCTGATAATATTTGATTCTGTGTTTGCACTTCTGTATCTTCAACTTATGTGACTGCCGATGTCCTAATTGCGATACAATCCTTCAAGATATCTAGCACTTGCACATTCTTCAGTATTTTTCTCTTTCCGTGTTTGCACAATTGTCGTAGGTTTATGACATCTTTCTGTGCACCATCAAAACTTCATTCTGTTGCATGTGCGCATCTAGATCTTTGATAGATCATTTTGTTCTTTTCACAAGCAGCTTGATTCCCCGAAAAACAAATTGAAACTTTCATGAAACTTGCAATCTTCTTGCTCTTTCCGCTAACTACCAATCTCCAATTTGCATCTCTATTTATACATGTCCTGCACAGATTGTATGTTTGCAAGTCGGTCATAGCATCCCTTCTTCCATATTTCACAGATCGTGCATATGCCACGTGTCATCATCTGCGCTATTAATATGTCATCTCTAATGTATCAAGCACCCTTAAGGTCCCCAACATAGTGGGACTTTGCACCTTGGTGGTGTACCATTGCACTCTAGATGTACCATTTCCTTATGGTATATGCAGAATCTTTCACCTTATCTTTGATATGTCCATGATATTTGTTGTACCATCCCTTGTGGGTAATGCGCCCTTGTGTTATCATCAATTTGCATAGCCTGCGCATTTTCTGGCTTCTGCTTAGTGGGATTGTGACCCATGCTCATCATTGCATTAGGGTGATGCGCTCTTGTTGTATTGAAACTTTATGGAAACTACACACACTCCAGCTTCTCTTTGGTGTGGCTTTGACCTCTACCTTATCATTACCTGTGGAACTTGCGCACTTGTTGTTCATCGGCTGAGGCACTTTCTCATATGTGATCTTAAACCGATCATACCCATTTAGGAACTTGTGCACTTTTCACCACCTGAAGTCATCTTTTGATTGGATGTGCTTGCGCGCTTTCAAGATTGTCCAACCATTTTCTATTCCTTTCTTCTTGCGCATGCCCAACCATCAACCAAGAAACACTTAGACTTGTTGGCTTGCTTGTCCCTTTCGTCCAATCATCTTCTTGGCATTTTGAGAACTTGAACTATTGTCCAACCAATTCCTTAGTTGTTTTTCATGAGAAGGTGTATCTTGGTGGACTTAATATCTGCGTAAGGACGACATGATGTAGAGTGAATTGCTTGGGTTCCTTCTTGAACTGAATCTTCATGAAGTGTCCTTTTAGATTTGTATGAAGTATCATCTTATGTACTTCTTCATACTGGCTCATGTATGATGTCTCCTTGATACACATCTTCTGCCTGAATGCACTTCTTAGATATACTCCAAAGTTGCATGCTTAATGCATCCTTGATTCACATCTTCACTTTTAGATATGCTCTAAGATGTTGTAATCATCTTCAAATAGAATGGATGTAGTGAATAGATATACTTTTTAATATTGAAATCCATGTCTTTCACCTTGCACATATATTCTTCTTGTCTTCTTCAGATATTTATGCTTTTAGATATACTCCAAAGTTTCATATATGTCACCTTCACCTCTTGCGCATATGCTTCTGATGTTCATGCTTTCTTCATCATGCGCAATAGACTTCCTCAAAGTGGATTCTTCATATTTCTACCCGAATGTCGTATCCACTTTGACTTGTGCTGATAACAATGACTCATATTGAATCAGTTTATATCCTCTTTGACATTGGATGATGGTCATCATCTTTAGTTGACATCAATGACAACCAATGCTCGAATAATATCCCCCTTTGGAATTCATGTCAACACCTTATGAAGCCGTGCTTGCTTTTCTTCGAGCTATGTGCTTCATATGTGTTCTGGTCACAATGCTCCCCTATGTTTGTGCTCCCCTTGAACTCTTTGGGATTTTTTCCTGTTGCGTTCTTTATCAGTACTCCTGTCATTTCTATGTGAAATATACAACTTCCTGTCATATCTGTGCATATCATATCTGCATGTCATGTCTTCAAGTATTCTTCTTCACGCTTTTTCACGTTTGCTTCATGATTCATGCTTTGCTTCTTTGATGTCTTCATACTCTGCAGTCCTCAATACTTTACGCTCTTTCACATCTGCTCCATACTTCCTGTTCCGTGTTTCTCCTGTTTTCTTTATGCATCAAATTCATGCATTTATGCTTGTATCCTAATGTATGAATTTCTTTTCAGTCAACATCTTCACGCATTTCTCCTCACCTCCAACAACTTCATGCATTTCTCCCCCTTTGACATCAATGGCAAAGAGGCACATTGCACTTTTGAGAATTCTTCTCTTGTGTTTTGAGCCTGAACTATTATGACTATTCATGGGATAACTCCCACTGTTTTTACGCTTCATTGTTAAGTGTTTCTTCATAATTATCTTCTATTTCCTTTTTTGAAGTAGATATATTCCTGTAACAACACGTTATCATGCTTTTCACAATGATCTTTTGTTCCTGCATCACCATATTTTTCCCTACACAATAATATTTGTTGTCTTCCATGCTTTCCTATTGTGCAGTGCATTCTTGTTAACTACTAGTTTTGCATTATTCTCCGTGCACCATATTTATTCACCTATTGCATTTACTACGTTTTCACCGAGCTTTGTCGCATTTAATGTAGTTGCATCCAATAGGAGATATGACATGTTTTCCATATAGCGGACATGACCCTCAGTTTGTGTGTCAAGAGTGACGTGTTGTTTTCGTGCTGGAATCTTTTGAGGCAACAATCTTTGTCCCACGATGCAATGAATCAAACTTCCCTCTTTTTGTACTCTTTCCAAAATTTTATTAAGTTCAACATTTATTTTTGGTGACTCCATCATCCTTTCTGATTTGTGCGACATTGAATGCATTTCTCATCAAATAACTACATGCATGTGATCATCCCTTGATGGCTTCTATAATATCTTTGCGAGCAATGTTTGGTCCATCACTTCTTGAATCCTTGTTCTCCCTTGCTGCATTGCTATCTGGTTCCTTGGTTCCTCTGCTTTCTCTTGATCGCTTCCTATCAGAGAGTGAGTTCTTCCCTTGAGAGTGTGTGACTTCCCATTCAGAATCAACAAACTAAGTTCTCGTGTCTAAGGGTTGATATGGATTCATGGAAGCAACAGGTGCAGGACAACCAGATTTTGCATAATTTTTCTCATTCGTAGGTGAACCATCGTCATCTCGAGCTACTGAACCTTCTGACTTGTAGGGTTGACAATCTGGAGCATCAAAAACAACAGATTTTGTAAGAATTGTCTCATCTATGGTCTCAACAGGTTGACTCATCATCGTCTGTAGCTCTACAACTTCTTCCTCTTCATTTTCCTCCTAACTGTTCTTCTCTGGTTCCGGTGGACTTGGAATTGCGACTTGCGAGCCAGTCAAATTCAGACCTTGACCTTGAATTACGTCTGTAGAATGCCTCGAAATTGTCAATTTTGCTCCCTTACTTTGTATATGCCATTCGTGGCTTCCACAAGGATTTTTAACTCATGCAATTTTGTAACCATGCTCCAATTTTTGGATATAATGAACGAGATTCATTTTGTGCAATTTCATGTTCTTAGCAGTGTTCAATTTTTCATGCAAAAATATTCTACTTATATTTCGTGCAACTAAACCAGATATGATGCTTCTATGTTCTATGGTATGCATGATAAATGTATGACTGTATATGTATGCAATCTTCCTTATTTGTGACATAATCACATCTTGAACATATTCTAACATCAAATACTCTAATTACACAATATAATTGCACACCTAATTAAACATTCCCTTGAATTCCTTAATATGCATCGTGTTTGAACTCAAGGGTCTCCCATCGTCCTTATGGGACTAGCCAAAGAGGCAACAATTACTTGTTGCTCTAGGATTATCTGCATCGTTTGCGCACTTCTGGGGAGATTTTCTGATCGAAGTTTTATTGTGAGTGCTTTTGCTTTGATTCTGCTCCGGATATTTGCTACTAAAGTCTCTTTGAGTGAAATAGCCTTTGTGCAACAATTCTTCATCCAGACAGTTTACTGCTCTTCGACAATACATAACTTTGTGTCCAAAGCGATCACATGAATAACATCTCACTATTTGACAATATTTTGCAATATGGCCAAAACGATAGCATCTTGTGCACTTCACTCTATTGACCTTTCTTTTGTTAGTATATTGAAATTAATTGTAACCGAATGATTTATCATACTTGAAAGTTTCATCATATCTTGGACGTTGTTCTCTGCTGCAGTTTTTCCTTGGTGTCTTTGCAAATACTAGACTAGTTTTGTCTTCTAGTGATCTCTGATATTTTAGAATCCTGTCCAAAATTGATGTACTGTCCTTCAACTTGTTGTGGAATTCATCCTCAGATCTGGATTGTGAGTAGATTGGATCAGTGCTAACTTGCTTCTTTACCTTTATCTCGATCAACTTTTCTGTTAGGTGAAGTATTTCTTTGTCCTTCTCTTTGAGATGATTAGACATCTTTCTGATTTCCTATGCCAACTCGTCAAGTGAGGTTCTTTGTTAAATTTTTGATAATTTCATTCTATTATCATTAGGATCTCTAAGAGAACAACATGTACATCATATCAATCATAGACACAAAATTAACCACACAAGAGACACAGAGTTTCACTGGGGAAAACCAAGAATGTGAAAAACCTCGCAACTTCCTCAGAGATAAGATAAGCCACAAACCAAGATCACAATGATCAAACCCAATTAGATGTCTCTAGCAGATGCTCCTCCTCCTCCACAAGTGCTCCACTTTCTCTCTTAGCTATGCGAGCTTGAGAAGTGAGTGAATGAGATAAATGAGAGACACGACCTTTCTATTTATACACTAACTTGACCTGCCAATAATCCACTGGGGCCGACTTGATAATCAATCCTAATAACCCAACCACATGTGATAACCAGGGCCGACCCCACACTCGTGGTCTAATAACCCATCAATACAAATGATGACACTTGTCGATGCACATGACGACACTTACAAATACAAATGACGACACTTCCAAATAAAGGAATGTAACATCTCTAATGGATATACAATAAAGTACAAATGTAATACATAGAAGAATATCTTCCGAAGTTACAAATACATCAACACTCCCTCTTAACTAGGAAGCTATTCTGGACATAGGTCATCAATACATATTGGTACAAGTATTTGAATTATGGAGCTAGATCATCATCACTGGATCAAGGAGCATAATCATCATCACTGCTGCTATACTCGACATCTCGATGTCTGGGCTATCTTTGAATTCTGCTCGTCATAGTAAGTTCTACGGAGCCAACCCTTTTTCATGTTGGATGTAGGCCCACCACCTGTAGGTCTTCATCATCACTGGCCATACTGTGGAATCCTCAGGACTTATTACATGCGTCACAAAATCTCGAAAGAGTATCCCAAGATCCTTTATGTGCCTAAGAACAACCAGCAAGATCTCCCAGGGAAATATTACATGTGACCCCACCACAAAACCTCGAAAGAGCATCCTAGGACTGATTACGAGCATACTGCTCAACCTATCGGATCTCCCAGGGAAATATTACATGTGGTCACCACTAAACCTCGAAAGAGCATCCCAGGGCTGATTATGAGCGTACTGCTCAACCTATCGGATCTCCCAGGGCAAGATTACAAGTGGTCACGACAAAACCTTGAAAGAGCATCCCGGGACTGATTACAAGCGTACTGCTCAACCTATCGGATATCCCAGGGAAACATTATATGCCATAGGAAAAAACCTCGAAAGAGCATCCCAGGACTGATTACGAGCGTACTACTCAACCTATCGGATCCCCCAGGGAAATATTACATGTCCTCCCAGAGCAAAACCTCGAAAGAGAATTTGACAGATTTCCCAGGGAACTATTATATGCCATAGGAAAAACCTCGCAAGAGTATCTGCAAATCTCCCAGGGAAATATTATATGCTCATCTGCACAACCTATCCACGGCCACAGAGTATCAATTCGATACTCACCATACATCATCCTGATGTACATGATCATCCTGATCATCATCGCTGCATCGTCCTGATGCATGTCATCGTCGCATGATCATCCTGATCATCGTCATTGCATCATCCTGATGCAAGTCATCCAAAGCATCGTCCTGATACTCATCACACATGATCATCCTGATCATACAAAGCATCCAACTGATGCTCATACATATACATGATCCAACTGATCATATCAAGCATCCAACTGATGCATATACATATACATGATACACCTGATCATATCAAGCATCCAACTGATGCATATACAAATACATGATCCAACTGATCATATCAAGCATCCAATTGATGCATATACAAATACATGATCCAACTGATCATATCAAGCATCGAAATGATGCATATACAAAGCAGTAACTGGAGCATCGTCTTGATGCTCATCACACAACGCTTACATCCACATCCATGGGAAGGATCCTCCTCTCACCATGCTTGGAATGGCTCCTGCAAATGTGTCCATCACTTCTTCCTTGAAGTGTCATCAATCTGAAGAACACCAAGCCTCTCTCTGAAGTACTCGAACTTCACTCTGGCTAGTGGTTTCGTCAACACATCTGGAACCTGCTCATCTGTCGCAACATATAGGATCTTCACTGCTCCTCTCTGCACCATATCCCTGATATAGTTATATTTGATCTCAATGTGTTTCGACCTATCATGGAACACCGGGTTCTCAGATAGTTTCACACAACTTTGGTTGTCACAAAAGATACCAGTAGCATCCAATGGGAGATCAAATAACTCAGGCAGTAGCTTCCTAAGCCATACTGCCTCACAACTAGCCGAACAAGCTGCAACATACTTTGCTTCGACTATACTCAGTGCTACGTAGGATTGCTTCCTGCTAAAGCAAGAGATCACACATGATCCCATACTGAAGCAACACCCAGAAGTTCTCTTCCTATCTGCAGTATTTCCTGCCCAATCTGAATCAACATAACCCTCCAGGTTAAACTTTTGATTCGCATAATACTTGAGCCCATAATCAACTGTACCCTTAAGGTACCTCAGAATATGATTTACAGCAACCAGGTGAACACCTCTCAGATCCGTCAGGAACTGGCTCAATGTGTTCACCGCAAAACAAATATCCGGTCTCGTATTTGTCAGGTACATCAAAGACCCAATCATCTAATGATACATCGTGACATCAACTGGCTCAGATGAAGCATCACACAGAAGCTTTAGGTTTGATGCCATAGGTGTGGCCATAGCCTTGCAGTCCATCATCCCGAACCTCTTCAGGATCTCTACTGCATACTTCCCTTTTCCAAGGAAGATCCCATCTGTACTCTGCCACACCTCCATGCTTAGAAAATAGTGCATCATCCCCAAGTCCTTCATCTCAAACTTGGTTGCAAGCTTCCTCTTGGTGTCAACAATCAACCCATCCTCTCCTGTAAAAAATAGGTCATCCACATATAGGAGTAGTATCACAGGATTGCCTTCTTCAACCTTGTAGTAGAGGTTGGAATCTGCTTTACTCTTGGTAAAGCCCAAACTGGATAGAAAAATGTCCATCCTACCATACCAAGTCCTAGGAGCTTGCTTCAAGCCATACAAGGATTTCTTCAACCTGCACACATATGACTCCCTGTCATGTGTTTCAAAGCAAAGTGGCTGCTCCACATACACTTCCTCTTCGACTACACCATTCAAGAAAGCTGTCTTGACATCCCTCTGGTGCATCTTCTATTTCATCACTGCAGCGAGAGCAAGTACTGTTCTGATGGAAGTGTATCTGGATACAGGAGCAAAGGTCTCTTCATAGTCTATTCCCTCTTTCTGAGAGAAGCCACGAGCTACAAACCTTGCCTTGTATTTCTCTATGCTACCATTTGCAGCATGCTTGATCTTATAGATCCACTTAGAAGTCACAACCGACTTCCCTTCTGGTCTTGGGACCACATCCCAAACATCATTCTTCATGATCGATTGGTATTCCTCGACCATGGCATCCTTCCATTCTTTCTTTTCCGCTGCCTCTTCATAACTGGAAGGTTCTTTGTTCATAATGTCATAGAGCAAGGAAACATAGCTAGTGTGTGACCTTGTCCTTTTCCTTTATCTGTGTTCCTCTTCTGGAATACCATATCTTTCTGCATCTTGGATGAGCTCTATAGCCCATGCAGGTTTCCTCTTGTGAGAGTTCTTCTCACGGGGTGGATCTATAGGTTCTTGTGGATCTTCAATTTCATGGGTTGCTTCTGGAATTGTTTCATTCATAGTGGTATCTTGAAATTTGGATTCCTTTGGTTCTTCATGATCTTCAATAGGTGTCTTCCTTGATTTGATGTAGGCTGAGTCCACATCGAATGTTACATCCCCGCTGACATCAATCTTCTTTGACCCTGGAAAGTATATTATGTAAGCCTTCGCGTTTTCATTGTACCCCACAAAAATGCCCTTCTTTCCTGAAGGACCTAGCTTAGTCCTCTTTTCCTTTGGAATATGTGTATATACTGGAAAACCAAATATTCTGAGATGGTTGACTTCAGGTTTCTTACCAGAGAAGACCTCTTCTGGTGTCTTGTTGTCCAATATCTTGTGAGGTGTTCTGTTCTGCACATATACAGCTATCCTAGCTGCTTCTGCACATAGATGCATAGGAAGATCTTGTTCATGAAGCATTTCCCGTGCTGCTTCCATGATAGTTCTATTCTTTCTTTCTGCAACTCCATTTTTTTGTGGATTGTAAGGAGCAATCAACTCCCTCTTAATCCATGAATCACTGCATAGCTTCTTGAAATCACCTGAAGTGAATTCTACACCATTTTCGGATTTGAATGTCTTGATCTTCTTGTCAGTTTGATTTTCCATCAAGGCTTTGAATTCCTTGAACTTATCAAACACTTCATCTTTGTTCTTCAAGAAGTAAACCCAAGTCTTCCTAGAGAAATCATCAATGAAAGAGACATAGTATACATACTCACTCAAAGAACTGGATGACATTGGACCGCATACATCAGAGTGGATAATTTCCAAGATTCCTTTAGCTTTGCTTTCACTGCTTGGAAATGCCTCCCTATTGTTCTTTCCTTTTGCACATCCTTTGCAAACACCTTCATGCTTTGTCTTGATTTCAGAAATACCCTTTACAACTTTACTTGCAATTGGTAGTGCTCTATAGTGCACATGAGCAATCCTTCTATGCCAAAGTTCACTTGGCTCCATGGATTCATGTACCATGGCATGCTCAGGTTGTCCCTTCAATTTGTACAATCCTCCCTCTTGCTCTCTAATCACTACTGCATCATCTATGGTCTTACCCTTTGGCCACATGAGTACTTGGCCATCCACAGATGCAACTCTCATTCCCTTTTCATCTAAGGATGATATGGAGAGAAGATTCTTCTTAATTCCAGGTACATATAAAACATCTTGCATTTTTATAGACTTCCCAGAGTCTAGTTTGTAGGAAGCTTCACCACTTCCTTTTATGGGATATTAATAGTCATCCCCAAGTTTCACCTTGCGAGGTGACTCATGTTCAGATAGGTTCATGAATGATTTTTTAAATCTAGTCACGTGTTTAGAAGCCCCACTATCAATAAGCCAATCATTACATCCATGAGAGATAATACCTGTGAGGGCATAGATTAGAACATATTCATCTTCACTTGATGAGTCATCACTTTCTGCTCTAGCCTTTGTCTTGGGAGGTTCATCATCGTCAGCAGCATGATCATGATATCTCTTCTTGTTGTTCTTCCTCTTCTTGTTGAAGTTATTGTTGTTGTTGGTCCTTTTGTTCTTGGGACAATCTGAAGCAAAGTGTCCCTTCTCATTACAAGTAAAGCACCTCAAGTCTTTCCTATCTCTTTGATGGTGGTGAGGAGCTCTCTTGTGATAAGAGTGCTCTCTTTTGGACTTACATTTCTTGGTGTGTGCTGTGAGAGTTTGGTCTTCATTTCCCATCTTTTCTTCTCGGGCCACAAGCCTAGCCTCTTATTGTGAACACTCCTCCCATAGTCTACTGAAGGAGACCAATTTTCTTCTTGCACAGATTCCTTGGATGAAGGAGTCCCATGACCTAGGTAGGCCATTCAATGTGGTCATTACAATTTCACCATTCTCCACTACTTCATCCATAGCTTCAAGTTGTTCCTTGATTTGAGAGACCTTGGAAAGGTAGGATTGAATGGTCTCTCCAGTTTGAAGCTTTACCCCTTTCAATTGGTTCCGCAGAGTCATCTTCCGATTTATGTTCTTTCCTTCAAACAACTTGGTCAAGGAGTCAAACATCTCCTTAGGTGTCTTTAGGGAAGACACACGGGGTATGAGATGGTCCTTTATAGAATCAACAATGATTCTCTTAGCCTTGACCAGGTTCTTCTTGTGTAAGGTCTTGGCCTCTTCTTCTTCTGGAACTGGAACATCTTCATTTATGTAGTTGTCCAACTCGTTCTCTTTTAGGATTAAACCAATCCTATACTTCCATGCTTGGAAGTTATCAACCCCTTCAAGCTTATCCTCAAGCTTGGTGTGGTGAGACATCTTAAAGAGTACTTCAAATGGAAATAGAAAAAGATTTTGGTCTTACCACTTGAATTGCTAAAAACTGGATCTGGATCTGGATTAGGGTTTGCTAGAGAAACCCTAAAAAATGAAAATGTGAATTTCAAAATTTTGAAAGGATAGAAAAATGTGCCTTGATGAGATGATCATCCTGGCATACTCAGAAATTGAAAACTGCAAAGTTTTACCCTTCATAAATGCTTTTCAATCTCCCAAATTCACTAGGGAGGACCCTGAATTAGGGTTTGAGTTTCTCGGAGCTTCACCCAACCAAAAAGTTCGATCCAAAGCTCTAAAATTTGATTTTTCCCAGGAGCTTCCAGCTATGTCCTCAGATTTCAGAAATTCCTATTTTTGTGGAAACCCTAAGTTTTAGGGCCAAAACTGAAAAAACTCAGAATTGAATTATGTCTCGACCGAAAGATGCGCCCTTCCAAGGAGAGTCAATATAGCCTTCTGCCTTTGATGAACTGTGGAGAGAAACCCAAATATTAAGAAGCCCTAGCTTCCGCAGCTGCACAGAGCCTTCTTCTTAGGTAAGCTCTGACCCCATGTTAAATTTTTGATAATTTCATTCTATTATCATTAGGATCTCTAAGAGAATAACATGTACAACATATCTCTACAGCATATCAATCATAGACACAAAATCAATCACACAAGAGACACATAGTTTCATCGGGGAAAACCAAGAAGGTGAAAAACCCCACAACTTCCTCATAGATAAGATAAGCCACAAACCAAGATCACAATGATCAAACCCAATAAGATGTCTCTAGCAGATGCTCCTCCTCCTCCACAAGTGCGCCACTTTCTCTCTTAGCTATGCGAGCTTGAGAAGTGAGTGAATGAGATAAATGAGAGACACAACCTCTATATTTATACACTAACTTGACCTGCCAATAATCCACTGGGGCCAACTTGCTAATCAAGCCTAATAACCCAACCACATGTGCTAACCAGGGCCGACCCCACACTCGTGGTTTAATAACCCATCAATACAAATGACGACACTTGTCGATGCACATGATGACACTTACAAATACAAATGACGACACTTCCAAATAGAGGAATGTAACATCTCTAATGGATATACAATAAAGTACAAATGTAATACATAGAAGAATATCTTCCAAAGTTACAAATACATCAACATTCTTAGTACAAGCTTTTCTTTCTCAAGTATTTGAATGTTTTCTTGTGCACAATTTAGTTGACACTCACAACTGGTTATCTTCTCACGAATATCTACTTCAACAGATTCCTGACATGGTCTGTACCGTTCTTCATACTTTGACAGTTATTCCTGCAGTAGCTTATTCTTCTTCTTAAACTTCTTTAACTCATCCATGGCACTGATTAGTTCACCTTCCAAGTCAATGTCTGGAGGGTCGTCGTCATTAGAGTGATTGACCATTTTGACCTCTTCAATAGGTTTTGGAGGTGTCGAACGATCCACTAAAGATAAAATTGTCTAGTGATCCTGGCTTGTTTTGCGCAATTGGAGTAGTCCTTGAGCTTTTATTCTTTCTTTCATATTTACTTTCTTCTACCACTTGGGATATGAATATCTCTTCTTTGGGTTCTTAGTCGCAATCACTTTCTTCAGATGTATTTTTTCCTTCTTCGATATACAGACTCTTCCTCTGTTTTGGAATTCTCCTCTTATTATCAGGTCTATGTTGAGAATGCACAATATTTCGATCATGTGCTCCAGACTCTGTTGATGTATATGTAACTTCGGAATGTATTTCACATATATGTATATTGTATTCCTATAGAGATGGTATTATTCCTCTATAAGGAAGTGTCGTCATTTATATTGTAAGTGTCGTAACTTATACTTGATGGGTTATTAGACCACCTTGTTTGGGGTCGGCCCTGTATAAGTCATGTGGGTCAAAGGGTTATTAGACCAACCTATTGGGGGTCGGCCATGTGGGTCAAAGGATTATTAGACCACCCTATTGGGGGTCGGCCCAG
This sequence comes from Larix kaempferi, assembly GCA_027924585.1. Taxonomy (NCBI): domain Eukaryota; kingdom Viridiplantae; phylum Streptophyta; class Pinopsida; order Pinales; family Pinaceae; genus Larix; species Larix kaempferi. The sequence continues at coordinate 12,651,374 of BSBM01000797.1, forward strand.
TCAACATTATGTTATGTGGTTAAGTTCGAGCCTACATGAGTTAGGTAAAAAGGCAAGTCAAGTCAAGTATAAATAGAGTGCGGGAGGCACTCTATTTACTCACTCACTTCTCACTCATGCACTCAAGGAGGAGTGGCGCACTTATGGAGGAGGAGGATCTGCTGCTAGGTTATGTCTATCTCTCATGGTTGGTTGTATCATTTCTCTATCTATCTCTGAGGAAGTTATTGGGGTTTTTCACCTTTATGGTTTTCCCCAAGTAAATCTTTGTGTCTCTTGTGTGCTTGCATTATTGTCTCCATGATTGATATGCTGTAGATATGCTGTACATGTTGTTCTCTCAGTTAAGATCCTAGATCAGATTGAAGTAAATTCAAAAAATTTAACAGACTCTTCATCACTGTCCCTGTCTTCTTTATTGTAAGGGAATTTTGAGGCATAATGACCTACTCCTCCACACCTGAAATATTTGAAGGGTAACTTGTTCTTATACTTGCCTTGTCCTCTTTTCAGCTTCTTGACAAAGTTTGATTCTTCGTAATATGATTCATCACAACAATATTTGTCATGATCTTGCTTGTCCATTCCAGTGGCCTTGAAATTTGTTTCCTTTTTTATGGGAGTTTCCTTTTCTATTCTCATCTCATCTCATCCTGAAGTTCATCCTTTGTTAGTTCATCAATATTGGATAGATCTTCTAACACTGAAGCCTTTGAATTAAATCTTTGAGCTAGATTTATCAATATCTTATGTACCACTGATTCTTCATCCAGGGTGACCCCAAGACTCTTCATAGCGTTGACTACCTCATCAACTCTTAAGAAGTATGATTTAATTTTCTCTTCATCTTTCATTCTCAGAGGTTCAAACTGCCCAGAATAATTTTGAATCTTTGCTTTATTTACCTTGTCATCTCCTTCATATATGCCTCTGAGTTTGTCCCAAATTTATTTGGCTGAAGCACATTGCATAACCTTGACAATTTCGTCACCTATCAAACCACATAATATAACATTTTGTTCCCTAGCATTGCTTTCATATAGTCTCCTTTGCACGAGATTGATTGGAACTACTACGATGACGTCATAACCATCAAATATATATTGCCATAATTCTTCACCTAAATATTGTAAGTAGACTTCCATACGTACCTTCCAGAAAATATAGTTGGTGTCGTCAAACCTTGGTGCTCTATTTGTAGAAAGTCCTTCTTGCTTATCCATTTTTGCTTTCTGTGCAATGATCTATCTTCCAGATGCTAATCTGTAATTGAAGACGCTCACTTTGATACCAATTGTTGGAATTGATTTAATACTAAGAGGGGGGATGAATCAATATTAGCATATTTTACCTTCTTTAACATATTAAACTTTACTTAATCATTCATCATCTGTTATGCATCAGGAAATAAACATTCACAGTTCATGCACCATATCATCAAGACATAACACACATAATTTTTACATGGAAACCCAAATGGGAGAAAGCCACATAATGATTCTTTATAATTAGAAATAATACATTCAAGGAAGCACCAAATTCCTGTGTTTACCATCACCAACTGGAAGGAGGCTCCAACCCCCTGATTTTTCTCCATCTCCAATTGGAAGGAGGCACCGACCCCCTGCAACATTGTTTTATAGGAATCGACCTGAAGGAAGCTGTGACTCCTTGTCTCCTTGTTTTTTTACAGGAACCAACCTAAAGGAAGCTCAAACGCCTTGTCTCCTTGCCCCATCCGTCTTCCCTGATGTCTAATATATCTTGTTTCCTTGCTGTTCTTTAACTCTGCACACTTCTTCAGGTCTTCTGATGATGATTCTGTTGTGTGCGACCTTCATATGCAGACTGTATTCTGTCACTGCTCTGCATACATCATTTGAATTATCTTTCTTCTAAAAAATCACACTTCTAGTGATGAATTACTTGATGAATTATGTGCTCTGTTGATGTTGCAGTTTGAGCTTGTGGTTCAACGTTATTCTTTACATAACTGTAATGATCAATTGGTACGGTGCTTTCAATTGATGATTTGTTGTACTAAAATGAAGCACTAGTAATAGAGATAATTACACACTTTATGATGTGTCCATTCTTATTAAGTGCTGCAGTCCTTCAGACGATTTGCAATGTCTTGTGCATCAAATGATTGGTTCGTTTAGTATTACACACTTGTCTTAGATCATCTGCATCTTGATGCGCCTGTTTGATTCTGCTACTGTTATGTTGTTGCGCATCAGATGTAGTCTTCAACTTTGCACACTTTCACTTCAGTTCATATGCATCAGCTAGACATCCATGCAATATATGATAATATTCGATTCTATCTCTACGCTTCTATCTCTTCAACTTTTGTGACTATCAACGTGCTGATTGTGATACAGTCCTTCAAGATATCCAACACTTGCGCATTCTTCAGTATTTATTCCTTTTCGTGTTTCGCAATTGTCACAGGTTTACGACATCTTTCTGTGCATCGTAAAAAATTCCTTCTTCTGCATGTGCGCATGCTGATCTTCGCTAAATCCTTTTGTTATTTCCATGATCCCCTTGATGCCCCTAAAAACAAACTGAAACTTTCACAAAACTTGCAATCTTCTTGCTCTTTCCACTAACTACCAATATCCAACTTGCATCTCTATTTATACATGTCCTGCACAGATTGTATGTTTGTAAGTCGGTCGTGGAATCCTTTCTTCCATACTTCATGGATCGTGCATATGCCACGTGTCATCATCGATGCTATTGATATGTCATCTGTCATGTATCAAGCGCCCTTAAGGTCCACAACTTAGTGGGACTTTGCACCTTGGTGGTGTACCATTGCACTATAGATGTACCATTGCCTTATGGTATATGCACAATATTTCACCTTATCTTTGATATGTCCATGATCTTTGTTGTACCATCCCTTGTGGGTAATGCGCCCTTGTTTTATCACCAATTTGCATAGTCTGCGCATTTTCTGGCTTCTGCTTAGTGGGATTGTGACCCATGCTCATCATTACATTTGGGTGATGTGCTCTTGTTGTATCGAAACTTTATAGAAACTGCGCACACTCCAAATTCTCTTTGGTGGGGCTTTGTCCTCTGCCTTATCATTACTTGTGGGACTTGTGCACTTGTTGTTCATCGATTAAGGCACTTGCTCATATGTGATATTCAACTGATCGTACCCATTTAGGAACTTGTGCACTTTTTACCACCTGAAGGCATATTCTAATTGGTTGTGCTTGCGCACTTTCAGGATTGTTCGACCATCTGTTGTTCCTTTCTTCCTGCGCACTCCCAACCATCAACCAAGAAACACTTAGACTTGCTAGCTTGCTTGTCCCTTTAGTCCAATCATCTTCTTGGATTTTGAGCACTTGAACTATTGTCCAACCAATTCCTTGGTTGTTTGTCATGAGAAGGTGTATCTTGGTGGAATTAATATCCGCGCAAGGACTACATGATGTAGAGTGCATTGACTGTGTTCCTTCTTGAACTGAATCTTCATGAAGTATCCTTTTGGATTTGTATGAAGTATCATCTTATGTACTTCTTCAAATTGGCTCATGTATGATGTCTCCTTGATACGCATCTTCTACTTTAATTCACTTCTTAGATATAATCCAAATTTGCATGCTTAATGCATCCTTGATTCACATATTCACTTTTATACATGCTCTAAGATGTTGTAAACATCTTCATATAGAATGGATGCAGTGACTAGATATACTTTTTAAGACTGGAAATCATGTCTGTCACCTTGCACATATATATTTCTTGTCTTCTTCAGATATTTGTGCTTTTAGATATACTCAAAAGTTGCATATATGTCACCTTCACCTCTTGCACATATGCTTCTAATATTCATGCTTTCTTCATCAGGCGCAGTAGACTTCCTCAAAGTGGATTCTTCATATTTCTGCTGGAATGATGTATCCACTTTGACATGTGTTGATATCAGTGACTCATACTGAATCCGTTGACATCCTCTATGACATTGGATGGTGGTCATCATCTTTAGTTGACATCAATGACAACCAATGCTCAACATGCTCTATGTATTCACAGGGCACACCACACATTTTGCTGCAAGTTGAATGAATTGAATGCACCATGCAAAACTAAAAAAATGAAAAAATGGCAAATGAAAGGTAAATTTTAAATTCTAATTTGCTAAAAATATAAATGAGGTAAAAAACACTTTACTTGTTGTCTTTCCAACAGAGGTGGCATGGTTTCCATGTAGACAAAGAATGCAGTTATGGAACACTCCCCCCCCTCAAAAAAATGTTCCAAATCCGTCGGTGAATGGAAGCAAGGGAGGAATCTAAAAAATTAATAACACATATGGTAAGGTGATCATACAATGAAGTTTAGAACTGGTGCTTCTATGGTCTCAAGCACTAAAATCAAACTACAAATGAAATTGTCACTAGACAATTTAATTCAATTTATTTTACCCAACCCTGATGTTACCAATAGTATGCCTCATGCATGCATTGTTAATATTAAAGCAAATCATGGAATCAATTTAAAAAGACCTGTCTCATGCATTTATGGCATCTCAATGCATTGGGATGTTTGTGGAAATTTAAAATAATAAAAAATTTACTTTATTTCCAATAGTAAGACTTGACAGTGCACTATATATACCTGTGTAGCAGTGCATTTAAAGGCACTAAACACCTTGGATTTAGACACACCTATGTGTTATTGCATATCTAGTACACGATTTAGCTGTGCAAACATTCAAATTTGGTGCATCATGTATGAGGGCACACTGGTATCTGTATATCCCTTTAACGCACTGTTCAATTTTATAAAATTTTAAATAATTTTTTTGTAAGTAATTACCCACGGGGATTTGAACTTGTGACCTTCCATTTACAACTTCTCAACTCAATTACTCATTACCAATTGCTCTATTGCCCATGGGCTATAAAATTTTAAATATAAAAACTATATTTGTCAATAAGTATTTGATAGGAGTCGGTGCATTGTACATTGTAACACCTCAGTGGATTATGTCATGTTAGATGCATTGGTGAGTGATTTCATAAAAAAAGTAAATACATTATTACCTCCAATGATAGGGCATTTTGACTTTCAATGCGAGTGATACTTTGGTGCACCGGTGTGTCCTATATGTTGATTCACTAGTGCGCTATTACAATTGAAGAGCACAAAAAAAACCTTTGCTAAAACCTATAGCTTCCCACATCCCCTATAAATCTCCACTATAAATGGATAAATGAGAGATATTTTGGGAAGGTTCCACTAAAAGGTGTTTTCCTTGAAGCGCATAATTATCCGTCCAACCTCTAATCAACATTTGAGTGTCCTAATCATTTCTTTACAAAGTTGACCATCATATGCAACAATATCATCAACATATTCAACCATGTTATCACCATTTATGGTTACAATACCAATCGAATAATATTTAATCATTAGACCATAATCATGGCATATGTAACAACATACTACTCTAAATTAATATGCAACTCATATATGCTTAAACATGTCTACATGCACCATACATTATTTCTCAATATGCCTACCAATGCATCTTAATTCTAGTTATTTTATTATCTTGCAATTTCAACAATATGATGCCTACCAGGGAAATTTTTAGGGGCGAAATTTCGCCAATTGGCTATTTTTCAGGCCTTTTTTCAAAAAATAAATTCGCTATTTGGTCATTTTTAGACTTTAAATCGCCTATATTTACATAAAATATGTTTTTTTTATCATCATATTCACCAAAATTTACAAGTTTTAGTAGTAAATTGTATGTTTCATATTTAATATTCGCCTACCAATCTATATATATGTTTTTTTCAATCCAAAATAATCTCCTAGAATACTATACTTAAGTATACTTTTATAATCCTTAAAAAATACCGTGATGCCTACATAACAACTTTGTCATTTTGCACAAATATAAATTAAATAGCAAGAGAATAGTGAAGGAATTATCCCTTTCAATCCCTCCATCTAGCATGGAATTCCTTAGTATATTGTAGCTTCCTTTAACATTGTTGCAACCTCCTTTGTTGTTCTAAGTTGCCTTCACATCCAATTTGACTAAGCAACAATATTTTCTTTAATTTGAGCTATCTTTGCATTTTGTTCACCTATGGGAATTGTTTCTCCATTCTCTTGAGCAATTCTAGCCAAGTTCAACTTGGTCACTCCACATTTCCAACCCATAAACCATATTGATACTATATCTCCCATATCTTTTTCTTTTCTTTGGCCAATTCTACTCCAACTTGACTTTGTTTACCATAATTTTCCCAGTATTCCATAATGTTTCAATTTATGCCATTCTACCTTTATATAGAATCCTTTAAAGTCTATTTCTATTTTGAAACCAATACCAAGCTTAAATACTCTTTCCACTTCATATGTCCTCTTATATTTGCCATATGTAAGTAGCTAAAACTTAGTATTTTTTTCTTTGATTTGCATCAATTTGTTTATTTAGAATGCATTCGATATTCTTTATTCCAAGTACCATTCACATTTACTATTGTAACCCTTTACTTAATGTTGTAATATCTTCTAACAGTTGAACATCCATCATTTGACATGTCACACCCTTCTCTCGAACTACCTTTAAGATTTGCTCAATTCTGAAATTTTTCCTTGATTTCATTGAAATATACTCTATGAGGCTCAATTTTGTCTAGCAAGACCAATCCACACAATTGATAACTTTATTTCTCAATTTAGAATATTCTTAATTCTTTACATTCATTACATAAGTTGTTGTCTCATATTTCACAACTCTTACAAACATACTCATAATATCCCTCTTTGCAATCGTGTTGTGAAACCATCACTCATTAGCCACCTTTATTTATCTTCAAGATGAATTCCTTACATCCTCATTTATGCATAAGGATGTCATACATACATGCAAATATATTGGGTTTCCTTATACTTGTCTCTGTTTCTTTATTGTCTTCCATACCTCTTAAACAATTTATTTGTACAACTCTAACTTTAAAGTCATCTCTGTGTTGTAACCATGTCTATGTAATGCATACACATATCTTTGTTGTAACCATGTCTATGTAATGTATACACATATCTTTGTTGTAACCATGTATATGTAATGCATTTAATCCATGCATTTTGTCTTAAGGCATCACCAATATTTCTTGGCCCAATCGTTCAACTTGCTAGTTAATATGTACATTGAACTCCCATGCTTTGCTCATCCAATTTGTGCTTCCACGATACTATACAAGTGCTATTATGAAATACATTTTTGTATAAGTATCATTATGAAATACATGTATTCATCCCAAGTCATATTTATCTGGATGATCTTATATCCTCCTATATTCTTTTCCTCGAGTTTAAGAGACTTTGAGGGTTATCCACATTGATAACTATAGTGTCCAATCAAGCATGGAATATTTTTTCTACTACATTTTTGAAACAATTATAAACATTTTTAGAAACATAATTATTTTATCGTGTTCTCCTTAGAATTATCTTTCCAATGATTGTAACCATGATCCTTTCTGAGCTTGGAGCTAAAATTATAGATCTCTAATTTTATTTTACTTTTCCCATTTTTTGCACTTTTGTCATTAGTGCAATTAAGGTCAGAGACCTACTTCATCCCCATGTAGAATAAAATCTAGCAAGAACTAGGAAAACTTTTGCATTAGATGTAAATAGCACTTCTAATTCTGAGTAATCAACAACTTTCAAATCAATGATATGATGCTCAAATAATTTTCTACATAAATATGGAATTGTCAACTTTGTCCTTTTTGTACTTTCTCCAAACCTAGAAATTTTGGCAAAAATTGCTATGTTTCAAATGGAGAAAAACTAGAAAATTTTCATTGTTGAGAATTTCAAATGTTGCGTAAGAAACAATTTATAATTTTGATGTCTTGAGGGTCACTTTTCCTACCTTTAAAGTTTCTAAAATTGCCAAAGAGTCTCTCAAAATAGTGGCTTTTGGCATGCTTCCACACCTTCACTCCAACCCTTTGGACTTTGGTCTAATGCTCCACTAGGTTTCTTCATGCTTGCTTATAATTTGCAGTGTCTAAATTTCATCACCAATAGAGCTCCTATGAGTGAGTACCCTCCTCGTATTCGAAAACCACTAATTAACATTTTTTGTAATTTTGGAATTGGATATACAAACACTAATATCTGACACTTTTATGGTCCTCATCACCATAGAATTATCCCTGAAACTTCATATAATTCTAACCTTATATCCTCTTGTTATGGCCAAAATAAGAAACTGGCTCCAAACTTCTTTTTTAACTTTTGTTCTGTGAACATGGCATGTTGTTGATGTGGTATTCCACATGGATGTGCTAATGTGCGTTGGTCTCCATGTGGAGTCTACATGGAATTCCTTGGTTCTACCATGTGGTGTTCCAATCAGATAAGGGTCAATGTGCTTATGGATTGTTGATCTCAACCGTTGATGAGATCATGGTCGTTCATCACAAATGGTTCTTTCTCATCGAACCTTTTTCCCCAAATGTTGTGACGAGATATGAACTATAGATATCATCCTCCAAGATTATTTGGACCATTCACAACAAATTTATGTCATCAACAACATGCTTTATAAACTCCCACAATGATATCTCCATTGTTGATCTACTTCCTTGATTAAATACAATCCATTCACGACCTTTCCAAAACTTTGAAACCCCGCTAAACTTGATTCCTATGAGAGCTTGTCAACCATCAATCTTATTTACTGATGGGATCTTATCCATTTATTACATTTCAAAAATATTGAAATATTGATGAGCTAGAATCCCATGAGAGCTTGTTGTCCATCGATCTCATTTTTTAATGCAATCTTGATTGTTCGTGGCAAACCCATCCCATGTAGCCTCATCTCTCTTAAATCCCCAATGATGGATTATCAATTTGTTATCTAATAGGTGGATCTAATCTCAATCATTTGTGTCATTTCATTTTATTATTTTCTTCGACATCCCTAAACAACACAATGCATTGTCAATCATCGATCAATTTGCCCCATTTAATCTAAACCAACATTCATGTTGCCCCAAAACACCAAAATCAATCAACACAATTGGATTCGAAGGATTAGCTATGGATAATTGATCATCCTCTTACTCCCAAATAGCACCGCAATCCCATTATTTGGAAATCCGAACTTCTATCATATAACAAAATTGGGCATTTTTACATATTTCACAATCTATCTGATTTTACCATGGAACCAAAATATGTAATTATTGCTTATAATCAACCTACATGTTTTGTTAAAACATAATTTGGTACTTCAAGCCATTAAATTTTTGTTCAATTTGACCTTATTTACTTTTATCCATTTGCTTTTCATCAAATATACAACTCAACTACCATTGTTCAAGCACAATCAAACTTCCAACATATGTGTGTGTGTGTGTGTGTGGTGTTGAACCATGAGCTCCGCAACATATGCCCATGTAATTAATCTTGAGGTGATTCACCCACAAAATCCATTCCAATGATTTAGCATACATTTTCTTCAATTTTTAGTGAGCTTTTCTATCAAACATTTTGTATGCAAACTAAAATTTTCTTCTTGTGGATTCTAATTCTAGCTCATATAGCCCCAATTTTGTAACCAATATCTCTGATACCACTTTGTAACATACCTAGTCATGTAATTAAATTGTAATCAACATTCTTACATTGAATTCATAGGAATTTATATATATAGCATCAAAACTAGCATTGCCCATGAAAAATTCATCCATTACCCATGAAAGATTTTATCCATTTTAACACATAAAACATAATTTTTTCTCACACATTGAATGCTATCAACTCGTGCATGGCAATTACATAACAACTTGCATACACAATAATTTCCCACATAAGAAAATGCATATCCTTCATGTTCTAGCCTTTTTGAATATACCCACAAAGCCCATTACATCCATTGTACATAATTGAAGATTATTTAACAAAGAATTTTTTTTAATAACATTTAAAATATGCATATAGATCACTATGAAACAACCCAACATTTCATTCCTTAGCCAATACCAATTTCCATTATATCTTCCTCAAATATGCACATATTCATCATTGACGACAATACCCACAAGCATTAGGATGAATATATAAATGATATAAACTGAATTACTTATTAGATATAAGCTACACTTGGGTAATATCTACATGGGAGCATTTTCCCTCTTGTCCATAGGCACTATCTCGAGTAGATGCCACCCTTGTGCAAGGAACTGAAAAAACGATGACAAATTTATTGGCTATGGCTATGGTTTCTCAATCTAATTCCCAATTATTACATCCAAACAATAATACTTCAATTCATTTCTAGTACAACAATTCCATTCACTAACTTCTCTTTCTCCCTTGTCTTGCATGATATAAGGAATGGAATCCCTTTCACTGCTAAATATTCCCTCAAGTTATTCCACTTCCTTTAATGATCTAATTCAAGCTAGCCATGAAATATCTATTGTTAGAAACAAGGAATATCTATTGTGCATTAATACCTTTTTATCTCACTAATTTTCCCTGAAGATAGCCATGGATTCCACATAATATCATGGTTGCAAACTACGATTCCATCTCCATCTTGGGAAAATTTTATTCTAAAAAAAAGCATTCTATCAACCCCCCAACCTTATCTCAACCGTGGAAGAATGAATGCTTTTTCCCAAAGGTTAGCAACACCCATCCCCAAGGATTCCATGTACTCTAATATTGCATGAGTAATATGTGCCCCCTCATAAATTTGGGAAAATAATACTCCGGGCACTTAATATAAAGGACAATAAGGCTTTGTGTAATGACACTTCATTGCAATAAAACAATAAATTCATGAATCCCCCTATTTTCCCATTCGTTTGTTCATCGCCTCCATGGTGCTTCTTGGGAGATATAGCCCCAAGTGCACTTTTGTTGTATTAGTTTATTACTTAATTATTAATTCCAATGCAATAAAATGATAATGCACTTACCATATACTTACACAATAATCTCATATGTGCATAGGGTGCATTACTATAATGTCCCCTCCTACCATACCAACAGGATAGAGAGGACGTGGTGCTCAATCCGGGCAATTAGCCCCATATCCATTAATTAAACTTATTGATACAAAGACATGTATATGTGCATGCTATGGAAACATGACGGTAATTAAATAAATACTGTTGATATCTAACACACATTCAAGATTTCTGTGATAGCCATTAAATAAGGACCTTTGCAGAATTATAAAGGATCCTATGGAAATGCATATACTTTTAAAAACACAGCGGAAGTAAATTCATTTAACACATCCACGTACATTCATAATATTCATCAAATGATAATTGCAAATTTAACACAAGAGAATACTTATCTCAATAAGGTAGTCCCAAGCAACTGGCTATGCAACTGCAACGTTCCACCCAACCATAGGCCAGTTGTGCTTATCAACCTCTTGATACAACTGCCACCCCCGAGATGGGCATGATCTCTACAAGGAACCAGGGAACAGCAGACTCACACATAGCCAAGCATACATCAAGATGAGCCAAGCCAATCTGCAATTGGGTTTATCAGGCTGCTGGGAAATGGGAAGGGAAGAACTGCTAAGCTAGTGAGCTCAACCACAGAGCTATGGGTACCTCTCCCAGATCTATTCAGCTTGGCACTCACAATGCCTACACACCCAACACAAGGAAGTATTCTCTTCACTGCCACACAGTCCCTCAAGCCATACCTTCCTTTCTAGTGCTCTCAGGATGTGCATAGAAAAGTAGCCAGCCCTCTTGATCTTCTTGAGAGGTTACTCCCTACACTAGGTTCATCAAGCCAATTATGTCCACTACCACTCCAGTTTCTTTCTCACAGGTTCACATCAAAACAAGGATGCACATAACAACAAAACTACACTTGCTGAGCATGAGAGAAATGTTTCAACAGTGGGATGCATGAGATGGGGTTCCTGAGCTTCAGAAAAACGTGGGTAGACTCAAAACGTATGGGCACTTGGAAATTCGACTGGGAGAGCAAAAACCCATTCCAGAAAAATGCCCCAGGGGCAAAAACGACCTCTCCCTCAGTCCCAAATCGCGTCCCTCCTTCCCCAGCTGCTGCACAATACCAAAAATGAATTCCTAAGCATGGAAAAACGCAGGGTTATGGTGAAAAACGTGAGGATAAATTCCAGTGAGCTCTGTCTGCGTGAGAGCAAGAACGTAATGGATGAAGAATTTCCTTAGGCAGCATTTCGTGGGGGTTTTATTGCCCAGCAAGCCAAAAATACGATTTTCAGGTTGATGGCTTGCCCATGCACGAAAATATGACTGCCATACTTCTCCAATCCCAAGACATTAACTGCCCCAACCAATCTTTGGAAGAATTAAATGATTGGGTGCATGGGACAAAATGGATAGTTAAGAGTTCATGGGTTTTCTTATTGACACATGGGCTGTCCCTAGTGGCTCAAGGGTTTGGTTATTTCCCCTCCCTATTCCTTGTAGAATCATGCCCCATCTCTTTGTTGCATAGCATAGCCAGTTGTGGGTCTTTTTCCATTAAAATTCATATTTACATGATGTCTTACTTACATTGTGCCCCTCTCGCACAAGAACCATAGGCATCTATTTTTAATTGCCGACACATAAAATGCTAAGTCAATGGTGGGGCCTTGGCCTTGAGCTCCTCACCATGATCAATGTACAATATTTACATCATTTACGATTTAATACAAAGGGGGTCAAAATGGGGACATTACATTCCCCTCCCCTTACATTAGCACTGTCCTCAGTGCTCATCAAAATTGAACAAAAATGGATATGCCACCCTCAAGGCATCCTCCAGCTCCCATGTAGCCTCATCCGGACCGTACTGCTTCCATTGCACCTTTACCTGTCCGATGGCTCGGTTCCGGAGCAATGTTACTTTCTTGTCTAGGATGCACAACGGATCAGTTTGGAATTCTCCCTCGGGTTCCACCTGGATCACATCCCAATTAATCACATGGTTAGGATCATGTATATATTTCTTAAGCAAAGAGACATGAAAAACATTATGAGCTTTAGTGCTAGCAGGCAATGCAAGTCTATATGCAACTGGTCCTATTCTTTCGAGCACTTCAAATGGCCCACAATATCTAGGTGATAGCTTGGCACAGCTCCCAAGCTTCAAAGAACTCTTCCTTGATCTCACTCTAAGATATACATGATCCCCAACATTGAATTCCCTATGCACTCTATGCTTATCTGCATAGATTTTCTGTCTATCCTGGGCTGCTTTTAAATTTTGCCGGATCTTTGCAACCTCTTGTTCCATTTCCTTAAGCAATTCTGGCCCAAGTACAATTCTGTTCACTGGATTGTCCCAAGTCACTGGTGTCCTACACCTTCTGCCATACAAAGCCTCATAAGGACTCATTCCCAATGATGCTTGTTGCCCATTGTTATATGCAAATTCTACCAAGTGTAGATAATCCTCCCACTTGGATGGTTTGTCCATTACATACATGCGGAGCATGTCTTCAAGCACCCGATTTACTCTTTCGGTTTGTCCATCTGTTTGAGGATGGTATGCGGTACTAAAGATTAGCTGTGTACCCAAATCTGCAAAGAGACCTTTCCAAAAATTGGAAGTGAACTTGGTATCCCTGTCAGAAATTATTGCCTTAGGCAACCCATGTAATCTGAAAATTTCCTTCATGAAAATATTTGCAATGGCATTGGCTTTATGTGTGGATTTAATCGGTATGAAATGTGCTGCCTTTGTTAACTTGTCCACCACAACCATGATGGAATCATGTTGTCTCTTAGTCATTGGCAATCCTGTAATAAAATCCATGGATATTACTTCCCATTTCCATTCTGGAATTGGCACTGGAAGCAATAAACCTGTTGGATGTTGGTGTTCACTCTTCACCTGTTGACATTCCATGCACTTAGAAATGTATTCAGCGACATCCTTCTTCATGCCCGGCCAAAAATAATATTTCCTTGCAGTAGCAATTGTTTTCTGATATCCTGGGTGACCAGAGTATGGAGCTTTATGGATTTCATCCATAACAATTCTCCTTAAATCTGCCGCATTTGGAATATAGACTCTATTCTTGTAAGTAAGAAGTCCTCCTTCTTCCAAATGATATCCCTCATACTTATTTCCAAGGTTTTGCTGCTGCAATTTGCCCTTTATCTGCTCATACACTTCATCCTAAACCATATGGTTAACAATCTGCTGCCTCAAATCTGGTTGGAAAGTACTGAGCGCTGCCACATGCATTTCACGTACCTTCCTGCTGAGTGCATCAGCCACCTTTTTTTCTTTCCCTTTTATGTGCTTGATTTCGAAATCAAATTCACACAAAAATTCCAACCATCTAGCTTGCCTAGCATTTAAAGTTGGCTGATCAAACAAGTATTTCAGACCACAATGGTCTGTCCTTAACTCAAATTTTCTTCCCATTAAGTAATGCCTCCACATCTTTAAAGCATGTACTATGGCTGCAAGTTCTATATCATGAGTAGCATAGTTCTTCTCATGCTCCTTCAACTTTCTTGACTCATAGCATATCACGTGGTTGTCTTGCATAAGAACTCCTCCAAGTCCTTGATTGCATGCATCGGTACACACCACAAAGTCTTTTTCTAGGTCTACAATTTTCAAAATTGGTGCACTTGTAAGAAGATTCTTCAACCGTTGAAAACTTTCCTCACATCTTAGTGACCATTCAAACTTTATCCCCTTCTTTTGCAAAGAAGTGATTGGGTTTGCAACCTTGGAGAATCCCTCGATAAACCTCCTGTAGTAACCATCAAGGCCCATAAAAGATCTCACATCAGTCACATTCCTTGGAGTTGGCCAATTCATAATGGTTTCAATCTTCTCAGGGTCTAGAGATATTCCTTCGTCGGAGATGATGTGACCCAAATAATGAATTCTATCTTTATAAAAGTCACATTTGCTCAACTTTGCATACAGCTTATGCTCCCTTAGTAATTGCATTGTCATTCTCAAATGTTCTTCATGCTCTTCTTCATTCTTAGAATAGATGAGAATGTCGTCTAGGAATACAAGAACAAACTTGTCCAAATATTTGCTAAAAACATTATTCATGAGACACATGAATGTAGCTGGTGCATTTGTGAGACCCAATGGTACCACTACAAACTCATAGTGTCCATACCTTGTTCTAAAGGCTGTCTTATGAATATCTTCTTCTTTGATTCTTACCTGATGGTAACCAGACCTCAAGTCAATTTTTGAAAATACCTTTGCTCCTCTCATTTGATCAAAAAGGTCATCAATTCGGGGCAATGGGTATTTTTTCTTCACAGTGAACTTGTTCAACTGCCTGTAGTCAATACATAACCTGAGTGTCCCATCTTTCTTTTTCACAAATAGAACAGGTGCTCCCCACGGGGACACACTTGGCCTAATATATTTCTTTTCCAGCAACTCTTGTAATTGCATTTTCAATTCTAGCAATTCTGGTGTACTCATCCTATAGGGTGTCTTAGACATTGGTGCCGCTCTTGGCACAAGCTCAATTGTAAAGTCAATGTCTCTCTTTGGAGGGAGTCCTGGAATCTCATCAGGAAAAACATCCCTGAATTCTTGCAATACACGATAGTCCTCCAATTTAAGAGTTTCATTCTCTGCTGCCTCTAAAATGTGGGCTGCATACAATTAACATCCCTTCCTACAGAACTTCTTCAGCTGCATGGCTGAAATCTGTCTAACAGAAGTCACCTTTGGAATGCCTTTTACAATCCTCGAGTTTCCTTCTTCGTCCATGCATTCCAATGTCTTATTGTAGCAGTCAAGTTTAACCCTGTGTGCTTCTAACCAATCCATTCCAATAAGAATATCATAGGAACCCAGTGGTAAAATATTCATATCTGCATAAGTGAATAGCCCATCCATCTCTAATGGACATTTCTCTACTATTTCACTAACTTTTCTCTTGGTTCTAGTGGCTAGTTGAACTAACCATGATTTACTATGCTTTAATTTCTTGAAAGCACAAACCTCGACAATTCTAGGAGTGACATAACTGTGAGTAGATCCAGGATCAATCAAAATAGAAACAGATTGCTTAGCAATCTTACCTTCAATTTCAACCACAGTTGACTGATGATCTGCTTGGTAGTCGTCTACTGCTGCATAGATTCTAGGGATTGTCCTTGCCACTTGACCCACAGTTCCAGCTCCTTGAATGTTGTGAACTTGATTTGCATTCCCATTCCGATGTGGACAGTTCCTAAGCATGTGGTCTCCTCCACAACCCAAACATTGAAGTGCTTCTCTTGGCTCCTTTGGATCTCTTGGCTTGTCTCCCATCATCCTAGTTGGCTTAGTCACGGCCTATGATGGTTGCCTTTGTTGATTTCGGAATTGAGGAGGCTTGAACCCCTTCTTCCTTTGATCAAACTTTTCATTTTTCCTATCCTTCCATGCCTTATGGAATTACAGTTTGCTTCTGTTCTGATCAAAGCAATACTTGGCCTTTCTTATGGCCTCCTCTAGAGTTCGAGGTTCATCGAACTCAATTCTGTCTTTATATGACTGGGGCAATCCACTTAGGAAACGCTGAAATTTGACCTTATCATCTCGAATATACTTGACATACCTCAGCAGCTCCAAGAACTTGTTTGCATATTCTTCCATGGTCGATTGTCCCAATCTCAACTCATGGAATTCTTTGATCTTATCATCATAGTACCTATCAGAGAGGTACTTCTACTTGAAGTATTTCTTGAACTGCTTCCACACGATCTTCCTTTCGTTGATGTTCTTCACTTGCCTGGTGTGTTCCCACCATATAGATGCTCTTCCATTCAAGTTGAAGATGGCTACCCTTGCTTTCATATTTCCCGAGTAGTCTTGGACTTGGAAATACTTTCTCATCCCAAGAAGCCAAGCCTCAGCTTCTTGACCGAACTTTATCTCTCCATCAAATGTAGGGGGTTTTGCCTTCTTAAATTCCCCATGTGAATTGTTCTTGTAGTGATTCTTCCTCTTACTCATGCGAGATGAAGAGCTTGAACCCTCAATGGATTCTTCAGAGTCAGATGATTCATTAGAGGAGGTTTCTGGAGTATATGTTTCGTCTCTAGAAACTCTTCTTGGGCTACTAGCCCTCTTGTGGGAATTCCTTCTAGAGCTACTCCCACCCCTTTCTACATTTGATGTCTGATGTCCAGAGTTTATTTGCCTTTGGATGTCTGTCAAACTCTGTAGCATGGCTACATTCAACTAATTTTGTTCTTCCTGAGCTTTAATCATCCTCTCATTATCTTCCCTACAGCTTTGCAACTCCACCTTGAGACTTCTCATGGTGGCTGCAATACCTGGAGGAGTCTCTTGATTTCTTCTCCCATTAGATTCTATTTCAGCATTTTCAACATGTATGTTCTCCCCCATGGCATCTATCTCAGGCTCATAGGGATCCTGTGCATCATCCATGATGTTGATTTTCTTGGCCCAACCAAGATTCAAAAATCTCTCACTGTATTATCTAGAGTGCTACCCTGCTGTAACTGTGACTCTGTGAAATGTGTTCATCAACACAATTGTTAGCTGCATTACATTCTTAGGAATTCATAACTTACTTCATGCACGTGGAAAAATGCCATACTGACAATTCGTCAAATCACAAACGACATATGAGGGGAAAAAAGAAAGGGGGTCAAGGGGGCTTTCCCCCTTGTCGCCACTGTAGGGTGGGTTGAGGGCAGTGCCCTCGTTTTTTTTTTTTTTTTTTTTTTAGAAATCACGCCGCAACGGCGGTTCGCTGAATCCTGCCGCAACGGGCGGTTCACTGAAGGCTACCGAAATTGCGGGGCGGTTGGCTGAAGCCTTCCGCAATTGTGGGGCCATTCGGCGAAGGCTCCCGCAGTTGCGGGGCCATTCGGTGAAGGCTTCCGCAATTGCGGATCTATTCGGCGAAGGCTTCCGCAGTTGCGGAGCCATTCGGAGAAGGCTCCCACAGTTTCAGGGCGGTTCGCGACTTGCCTCCGTTGCGGGGCGGTTCGCCGAACGCTTCCAAAATTTCGAAGAGGTTCGTGGAAGCCTTCCGCAATTGCGGAATGATTCGCCGAAGTCTTCCGCAGTTGCGGAATGATTCAGCGAAGTCTTCCGCAATTGCAGAACGATTCGACGAAGTCTTCCGCAGTTGCGGAACGATTCGCCGAAGTCTTCCGCAACTTCGGAACAACTTGCCGAAGTCTTCCGCGTTTTGGAACGATTCGCGGAATCCTTCCACAATTTCGGAAGAGAATTCCTTCCGAAAAATTTCCTTTCAACGCCAACACTTAGAAAATTTTTCCGCATTGTGGAACAACTCGCGGAATCCTTCCGCAGTTTCGGGACGACTTGCGGAATGTTTCCGCAGTTTCGGGGCAACTTCCCGAAACAGACTTAAACCAAAATTTTTCAAAAACTCTAAGGAAAATTCAAAATCATCCCTTCTTTCAGTGATGATTGGATTTGGCCCATAGAGGTCCAATGCTGCAACCAGCAGCTCTGATACCAAAATGTAATGTCCCCTCCTACCATACCAGGAGGATAGAGAGGACGTGGTGCTCCATCCGGGCAATTAGCCCCATATCCATTAATTAAACTTATTGATACAAAGACATGTATATGTGCATGCTATGGAAACACGACGGTAATTAAATAAATACTGTTGATATCTAACACACATTCAAGATTTCTGTGACAACCATTAAATAAGGACCTTTGCAGAATTAGAAAGGATCCTATGGAAATGCATATACTTTTAAAAACACAGTGGAAGTAAATTCATTTAACACATCCACGTACATTCATAATATTCATCAAATGATAATTGCAAATTTAACACAAGAGAATACTTATCTCAATAAGGTAGTCCCAAGCAACTGGCTATGCAACTGCAACGTTCCACCCAACCATAGGCCAGTTGTGCTTATCAACCTTTTGATACAACTCCCACCCCCGAGCTGGGCATGATCTCTACAAGGAACCAGGGAATAGCAGACTCACACATAGCCAAGCATACATCAAGATGAGCCAAGCCAATCTGCAATTGGGTTTATCAGGCTGCTAGGAAATGGGAAGGGAAGAACTGCTAAGCTAGTGAGCTCAACCACAGAGCTATGGGTACCTCTCCCAGATCTATTCAGCTTGGCACTCACAATGCCTACACACCCAACACAAGGAAGTATTCTCTTCACTGCCACACAGTCCCTCAAGCCATACCTTCCTTTCTAGTGCTCTCAGGATGTGCATAGAAAAGTAGCCAGCCCTCTTGATCTTCTTGAGAGGTTACTCCCTACACTAGGTTCTGCAAGCCAATTATGTCCACTACCACTCCAGTTTCTTGTTCACAGGTTCACATCAAAACAAGGATGCACATAACAACAAAACTACACTTGCTGAGCATGAGAGAAATGTTTCAACAGTGGGATGCATGAGATGGGGTTCCTGAGCTTCAGAAAAACGTGGGTAGACTCAAAACGTATGGGCACTTGGAAATTCGACTGGGAGAGCAAAAACCCATTCCAGAAAAATGCCCCAGGGGCAAAAACGACCTCTCCCTCAGTCCCAAATCGCGTCCCTCCTTCCCCAGCTGCTGCACAATACCAAAAACGAATTCCTAGGCATGGAAAAACGCAGGGTTATGGTGAAAAACGTGAGGATAAATTCCAGTGAGCTCTGTCTGCGTGAGAGCAAGAACGTAATGGATGAAGAATTGCCTTAGGCAGCATTTCGTGGGGGTTTTCTTGCCCAGCAAGCCAAAAATACAATTTTCAGGTTGATGGCTTGCCCATGCACGAAAATCTGACTGCCATACTTCTCCAATCCCAAGACATTAACTGCCCCAACCAATCTTTGGAAGAATTAAATGATTGGGTGCATGGGAAAAAATGGATAGTTAAGAGTTCATGGGTTTTCTTATTGACACATGGGCTGTCCCTAGTGGCTCAAGGTTTTGGTTATTTCCCCTCCCTATTCCTTGTAGAATCATGCCCCATCTCTTTGTTGCATAGCATAGCCAGTTGTGGGTCTTTTTCCATTAAAATTCATATTTACATGATGTCTTACTTACATTGTGCCCCTCTCGCACAAGAACCATAGGCATCTATTTTTAATTGCCGATACATAAAATGCTAAATCAATGGTGGGGCCTTGGCCTTGAGCTCCTCACCATGATCAATGTACAATATTTACATCATTTACGATTTAATACAAAGGGGGTCAAAATGGGGACATTACAATTACACTAAGTGAAAATTACTCAACAGGAGTAGAGCCTTGCAGTTTTGATTGGAATGTTAACATGTCTATTAGTAGTGAAGGTTGAAGAGCCTCAACAAGGTCCGAGCACATTGAATAAAGCTTTAACAATCCTAAGGGTGAGCATCTTGAAGATTCAAGTGATGCTAACACTTTCCCTTCATCTTCAAATCCTCCATTCAAGTTTGAAGAAAAACTTAAAATAGCAACACATGATGGTCAAGTTAACGATGAGTAACATAGTAGCTAGTTTAAACAACTAGAGGTCTATTTTGTCCTGTATAAGATAAAATACACCAAAATGATTTCTTTTGCATGTTTGAAAATGTATGGGCATGATTTGTTATGGTGGGAGAGCTATATAGATGACCTATGACAAGGGAATAATCCCATGGTAACAAAAATGGGAGAATTTTAAGGAATTATTGAAATGATAGTTATATCTGGCTATCAAGAGGAACAACTCATAAATTGGAAATACCTATGATAAGTATAGAGTGTCCAAGAATACACATTTGAGTTCTAGAAACAATCCATCATGTTGGGTTTCTCTCTAGAAGAACATGAGTTAGTAGTGGAGTAACTTAGAGGCTTGTTTAGCCATATCTACAAGCATTTGTAGCTTCTAGGTGTGAAAAGCATAGATGAAGCAAGAAAGAAGGATTTACTTCAAGTGTGACATCAAAAGGGAAAACAAGAGATTAGTAACATCAAATTCAATAGAATTGTAGCCACCACCCAAATGGGAAGAAATTCCAATGCATTGTAGACACTGCGATGCAGATGGACACATAGATGAGAAGATTTGGAAGATTCATCCAAACTACACATGGAATGGTACATGTCCAAGAAACGAGCAAGGACAACTACAAATATCGAAGAAGAAAAAAACAACATTAGACAAGAACTCTTATGTGGATGAAACCATGGTTTGCATCACAATGCGACAACCAAGAGCATGTGGAGACCAAAGTGTAGTATTCCAAATCAAAGTTGAAGAGAAGAACACGAAGGTAAATTCTCTGTTTGATAGTTATTCCTAGATCAATTTGATTTCTGAAACCTTAGTTGATGACCTTGTCTTAGAAACTTATTATCTAGTACAACCATGTTCATAGGGGTGGATACAAAAGAAATACTTCTTGAGAATCACCAAAAGATGCAAGATCAAGTTTTCCATTAATGTGAATTATTGATGAAGTAGAAAGTGATGTAGAACCACTCAATGCATGTGAAGTGATGTTTGATAATCCCTATTTATGTGATAGGAATGAAACATTTTATTGGAATGAAAATAAATATTACTTGGTCAAAGGTGGTAAGAACCACCTCATTGAAGCACATATAGGGAGAAGTAGAATATCCCCTGTAGCAACAAAACCTAGGTAGACAATAAAACTAATCAAGACATGTCAAGATCAATAAACCTCTTTCACAGATGGGTTACTGGACTTAGAGAAACAAGTGGAGGCTATGTTCCTCCATATTCTCCAAGTGGAGGCTATGTTAGAGAAACAAGTGGAGGCTACTCATGCCAAAATAACCTTTAGTGTACATGCGAGCTTTCCTAGGAGATTTCATATTGGCTAGAAGCACTCTAAAGGACCTAGAGGTGTGCAAACAATGCTGACGTATTGTTCCAATTTTAGGAAGTAGTTTTTCCTTCCACATAATATTTGAATGGGTCATAATTCAAGAGCCACATGAGATCCTAAGAATCCTATACACCAAGATGAGTCAAAGGGGAAAAGGATTAGATAAGGCAGTAGCAGGGATAATATAGAATATGGAATACGTGTTGCCATTAGTGGAGCAGGTCCTCTTTCCACCTTGTTGTCCACTATTATTATTATTATTATAACTTAGACTTAGATTAAGGACTGATTCAAAATAGAGGGTTACTATTTCTTGATTGGTTCTTTTGGATTTTTGGCTAATATTAGAAGGAGTTATTCTAGTTAGAGTCAAAGTTGGAGACAAATCCAAAAAGAAAATAGGAATGTATGAAAGCTCACACTCTTCCTGGCAGCAGATCGAAGGGAGAGGTAAAGGAAGAAATAAGGTTATTGTAGTAGTTGGAGTCCCATGCACAGTTAATTATCCTCACATAATCCTTTTTCAAATCTATAATTTATCTTCTTTTCAAATAATCAATAAAACATCAACAAAGTCATTCCATTGTTGGAGTTTTCCCAAAGTGGGTTTCTCTAGGGTAAAGTTTGTGTATGAAATTTCATGGTTACATGGGTTGAATTTTTGTTATTTTTTGACAAATATATTGTAGTAGGAACATTTACCTGCTTATAAAGAAATAATAATAAAAAACATAATAAATATATAGTTTGATGACCTATGTAGTGGGACAACTGCTATAATTTACGGATCACTTGAAGTCCCATGCATCACCTTTTTATATTGAATAGCCTTTTTTCTATGGAGGCTCTTTCCTACACCAAAATAATCTTTCTACAAGCAATTTATTTTATTTTATGTAAGACCATGGATTTTGACACCAAACCATGACCTATGTAGCAAGAATCATATCTGGTGTTATAAATCTTAAAATTTCTAACATATCCCACTTGCAAGTGAATGATTTCTTATAGAGGGATTGTGTAGTGGTTTGGGGCCCCACATATGGACCATGAGATCTAGAGGAAAATTTTCTAGCCCATTTCACCAGACTTGTCCTTTTATCATTAGACAAGCCTTGTGAACCATCTCTAATGCACCCCTCCTTGAAATAGTGACCATGTCTCACATGTAGGATAATTATTCCCTAGACAAGACTTGTTTGGTAGTCTAGGTCACCATGCATGATCCATGAGCCCCAAAAGAATTAGTATGGATTTATAACTTGGATTTAGACTCCATAACATGGACTATAAACACCATATTTTGCTTATAGGAAAAACATTCTCTAAGTAGGGGTAATGAAATGGCACGGGACCTTATGCATGGCCTACGAGACATAAAGGAAAATTTTATGCCCTAAAAGTATGCCTTTAAGTCTTGATAAATTCTCATAGTGAGACCTCAAAATGACAACCATTTCTCATTGTTGTGGTGGTTTGGGATCCAAACATGGCCCATGATCCATAACGGAGAATGTCATGGACTAAGACTATGTCTTTTAGTCTTAGCAATTTGTTGTAGTGGAAACCTCAAAATGATAATAATATCACGTTGTTGTGGTAGTCTACGCTATGGACATGGACATGAGATATAAAGGAAAATGTTGTGGCCTAACACCCCATATTTCATGCATAAAACATGACATGGACTTAAAGAACCATCTTTGGTGCACCAATTTTGGAAATGATAATCATATATGTTTCTTAGGCTAAAGCTTCCTTAGTTGGGGCACATGTGATGGTCAGAGGAATCAAACATGGCCGATGAATCCCTAAGAAAATTTATATGTCCTTATACGATGTTGTTTGACCCTAGACCATGAGAGCCATTCTTGGTGCACCAATTCATGAAAAGATGACCACATATCCTTTGGAGGCTAAAGGTTCCCTATCTAGAGCATGTGTAGCGGTATAAGGCATCACACATGGCTCATAAGTATCTAAGGCAATTTATATGGCCTTATACCATGATATTTGACCCTATACCATTTCTTAGACCATGAGAACCATCCTTGGTATTACAAATGCATTTGAAATTTCCATTGTATCATATAGAGTGTGTGTGTGATGGTCTAGAGCGTATTGATGTCTCGATTGTGTATGTGCTGGAATAGTGTCCAAGGCAAACAACGGGGGATGAAAACCCAGCCAAAGGCTTCAGATAATCCTACGCAAGTATTACCCTATCATCAAGCTATTTGGTGTGGTTTACACCCACGGATATTTGGCCTCCGCTGGCACTCTTTGAGTTGGTGAGTTTGCTCCTTAAAAGGGAGACTTTGAATTAAATATGAAACTAATCCTAAATGTAATTTGAGTGCAATCTAAAATTAATATGCAAACTAAAACTAATAATTCCGCAACTACGAGAATAAATTCTATAATTACAGAATTACATATTTAAACTAAAAATATTAAAGTAAACTAATAGCTAAATTAAATATTAATTAGTAATCTATCTCGGGAGCAAAGTAATTTAAAATGGAGAGAATTATTTAACGCTCAAGAATAATTGGATCATCAATGATTTAAAAACATTTAAACATTGATGTCATAAGCACATCAATTCTAACATGAGAAGTAAAACATTATCCTCACTATGCTAAAACTGTTTGAACATAGAATCGTTTATGCAATGATTAAACATAACCAGGTTAACACATAAACCATAAGCATATAGAAAATTGCTTGAATCTAATTATGATCCGATCTGTGCACCAAAAGAAACATTTGATTAAATGCACATGGACAAATGAAAAATAATTGCAGAAAATAAATTGTATTATCATTTCAGCTTGATAAAAACATTTACAAAGCTTGAAATTGATAATCAGTAGCCACTTCAAGCAGAGCCTATGATCTCCAATATCTTAAACAAAAGACATTGATATCAAGAGAATCATAGCAGATAAAGAAGAAATTTAGTTCTCTGTCATACATAAATCATCCACTCCCTCTGGTAGGAACGTTCCTCCTTCTTCACAGTCAATAAAAAAATTGCAAGAAGAATGCAAATATAGGAAGAATGAAAATCCTTCCATTCTTTAGAGACCTCCCCTGTAATGTCCCCTCCTATCCTACCAGCATGATAGAGAGGATCATGATGCTAAAACCGGGCATCTAGCCCCATGGCCTTTTACATAAGCATTCACAAAATATAAAAGGCATATGGAATGTATGATTATAAGAAATCACAGCGGAAGTAATTACAGTAACACATCCATCATACATTAAAGATATTCATAAATAAATAATTGCAAGGTTAACACAAGAGAGTACTTATCTTATAACAAAGTAGTCCCGAGCAACTGGCTATGCAACTGCAACGTTCCACCCAACCATAGACCAGTTGTGCTCATCAACCTCTTGATACAACTGCCACCCCTGAGCTGGGCATGATCTCTACAAGGAATCAGGGAACAACAGACTCACACATAGCCAAGCATACACCAAGATGAGCCAAGCCAATCTACAATTGGGTTTATCAGGCTGCTAGGAAATGGAAAGGAAGAGTGGCTAAGCTAGTGAGCTCAAGCACAGAGCCAGGGGTAACCTTACAAGATCTATCTAGCTTGGCACCCACAATACCTACACACCCAGCAAAAGGAAGTATTCTTTTCACTGCTATACAGTCCCTCAAGCCATACCTTCCCCATCTAGTGCTCTCAGGGTGTGCATAGAAGAGTAGCCAAAGCCCTCTTGATCTTCTTGAGAGGTTATCTCCCCCACTAGGTTTATCAAGCCCTTTCTATCCACTACCACTCCAATCTCTTGCTCACAGATTCAAACCAAAACCAGGATGCACATAACAGCAGAAGTATAAGTGTTGGGCATGAAGGAACATTTTTACAGTGAGATGCCAAAGATGGGGTTTTCATTAGCTTCAGAAAAACATGGGAAACCCAAAAACGAAACTGGAAGATGGGGAACAACCCTGAGAAGCCAAATCCGTTTTCAGAAAAACGTCCATGGACATTCTGGGGCAAAAGCGACCTCCATAACAGTCCCAAATCGTGGTCCTTCTCTCCCAGCTGCTGTATAATGCAAAAACGAGCTCCCATGCATGGAAAATGCAGGAAAAATGGTGAAAAATGTGATGGGGAAAGACCCAATAGTTCAGACTGCATGACAGAGGAAAGACTGTGTGTTTAGAATTGATTTGGGCACCATTTCGTGGGTGTTTTCTTGCCCAAGAAGCAAAAATACGAATTCCCATGTTGATGGCTTGCCCATGCACGAAATTGGCTGCCATACCTCTTCATTCCCAAGGCATTAACTGCCTCAACCAACTCTTGGAAGAATTAAATGATTGGGTCCATAACCAAAAATGGGTAGTTGAGGTTTTAAGGGTTTTCTCATTTACACATGGATTAACACCATTGGCTCAAGGGTTTTAATAATTTCCCTCCCTATTCCTTGTAGAATCATGCCCCCATCTCTTTGTTGCATTGCATAGCTAGTAGTGGGTTTTTCATTAAAATTCGTATTTACATGATGTCTTAATTTACATTGTGCCTATCTAGCACAAGAACCATAGGCAGCTATTTTTAATTGTCGATACATAAAACGCTAAATCAATGGTGGGGCCTTGGCCTTGAGCTCCTCACCATGATTAAATTACAATATTTACATCATTTACGATTTAATGCAAAGGGGGTCAAAATGGGGACATTACATCCCCTCCTCCTTCTCAGAATGCTGAGGTTGAATTTATAGAAGTGAAGAGCAGTGGGAAGGATAGCATAAAATCCCTAGATGTCTGGTTCATTCAACTATGCCAAAACGACCGGAATGAATTTCGGGAAAATTCACCTCTGTTCGGTCACGTTTTTCTTCCAAACTGTTGATAGATTTTCCAAATTTTCCATTGCTAGGGGTAAATGATCCCATTTGGGAAGTGGGTTTTCAACCGTTTGAGCTAATTCTTCACGGTTTGCGCACAATCCTCCACGCAAAAACATGACTTCTACAAGTGCGCGATCCATTTTTAAACTTCATCCTTCATGGCAACAACAAATTAGGGTTTAGTGAAATACTATGCATTAACATTGTAAATAGTATGATATCAAAAGCCAATTATATAAATAAATGATTAATATTGTTTTTAAAGTTATATCGAATATAATTTAAACAATAATAATAATCTTATCAACAAGCAAAGCTAATTATTCTTTGTAAAATATAATACTTTGCTTAATGAAAAATTATTGACTCTTTCCATGGTTTGAAAGTATGTTTTTTTTTAGGATTCAATTGAATTATACATAACAAGGCCTTGAAAAATATGTCATAAAATTATAGGTTTTCCCCAAAGGACAATTTTGATCAAATATTCAAGGCTTAGTAAAATTCAGTAATCCTTTCAAAGTTGAGAATTAAATGCACGGTTCCATTATTTGATATACACCCTTTCAAGTCACAAATCAAAATGATTAAAATGAGTGTTCAATCAAATTATTCTAACCAGTCAAGATGTTTTTTAAACTTATTGATTCAATGAAGTTCAAATTTGTTGCCAAGACTACTGAAACATCATATGAATTTAATTAGTCAAAATTGAAGCATGTAAATGACTCAAACAAGTTCAAATAAGGATAAGAAATAATTACACACAATAGTCGAAATCAAATGACAAGATATTTGAAATCTCCAAAAACCAATCAAATGAATCAGCTTATGCAGTGAAGACCAAATCTAGGTGGGGAATGTCAAAGATAACATGTTAAGTTAACCACCGAGATTATGGAACCAACTGAAATGATAAAAACCAACTCAAATGAATCAAAACAAATAAATGAAAATGAAAATAATGTGTATTCCGCAATCCTCAATCCGCAATGCGGGTTGCAGGTTGCGGAAATGCAACTTCAAACAAAAACAAACAAAGTGTCCGCAATCCGCAATGCGGGTTGCGGAGAGAACAAACTCAAAAAGTGACCAAAATGTTCTGCAATCCGCAATCCGCAATTGCGGGTTGCGGAACATAAAACACATCGCGGAGTAAAAACCTTCCCGCAATCCGCAATTGCGGGTTGCGGGCACGTAAAGTGCGCTTATTTAAATAACCCTTCCGCAATCCGCATTTGCGGGTTGCGGAAAGAAAAAGTTTCAAACTCAAAAACCAAGCTCCCGCAATCCGCATTGCGGGTTGCGGGTTGCAGGAAAGACACATTTTTGGGAAAAAATAGTTCTTTCCGCAACTCACAAAAAACACACAAAAATGCATAAATTTTCAAAATGTTAACTAAATCAAATCATGTCAAAGGCGAGAATGCATGCATACAGGATGAACAACCCCCAAAAATTGACTAAGCTACTATTTCATATCAAATTGGGGCTCCCATATTTTGGATAAAACATGGGATCTGTTGTGCCTACAACAAATGGTGACATGCTGGGACGAAGCAATTATCTCTGCCTTGGAAAGATAGAAGCTTTACATGTAAGTGAAGACAAAAGATAAGGTTTCCAATGAAAAAAGAGTTTACCCTATAACATGGGTACCACATTAACGAGTCAACCTTTTAAAGATATACCCAACTGCAACTGATTTTTAATTATAACATTCTAACCATCATTGAAAATACAAAGACAAGTATTGATTGACTAGATTTCCAACAAAATATGTTCTTCATATCCCATAGGCCCCCTTTCCTCTCCCCCTCCAGTGGAATCATAGCCCCTCTAATGCACTTTACACAACCATCTTGGGCCATTTTATTATTTTCCAACATAATATTTACATAGATTTTGAGTTAGCATTACAACCAACCATACGGTCCAATTAGAAATATTTACATCATGCATGCCTAGCCATTCACTAGTCGAGCCTTGGCCTTAAGCTCTACACTAGGAATCCATACTAGCATATGTACATCATTTGCATAATTTTGATTCAATACATTCCAAGTCAAAACTGGGGGTATTACAAACAACCTATAACCATTGTCATTACGTGAAGATATTTGGTGTCGATTAGTAACCGTCACCATATTTGAGGAAATTTCAAACAATATGTATTAAGGGATGATCACTAAGTTTATTTACAAAAATAGAAATTGGTGATGGGATTAAAAAAATTGTTGCTAATTTAGTTTCCAAAACATGAATAAAAATATTTTAAAAGGCTTGTCACCATTTTGGTCACCAATGCCAATAATGGTGACGATCTATTAATGATTGACACCAAAGAAATTTATGGCGATGAGCATAAATATTTTCGACATAAGTTTCTTTGGTGATTTTTATTAAAATTCCATCGCAGACATCCTGATCACAAATGTCACTTTTGGTGTGTAAATTAACTCTTCACACACACACACACACACACACACATACACACGTGTGTGTGTGTGTTTCGCCCAAAAATCTAATGATATAACCCCCATTTTCCCTGGAATATTAGAATTTAGGGTTCCTTAATCGTCAACCATAATAGCTACTAGAAATCTCAAGGGATTTTACCAAATTTGAACCTATGAACTATGGCTTTTCTATCACAACATGCCTTGGAAAGGTGGTTCAACTGATTCAAGTAGCCAATAGGGACGATTATGTGTGCGTGTGTGTGTATACACTATACACACACACACAAATAATACTTTGTGGAATTCTTCACCCTTGCTTCCCCAAAATATCTGGATGGAAGATGATTTAAACTATTGTTATATCTTTATGCTCGCAATATGCGTGTGTGTGTGTATTCTAGGTAATTATGCCAAGGAAAACCCCTAGGCACTTCCCATCATTTTGATGATGGTACCTAGGGTAAACACTAGATTCTTCAATGCATAAGCCAAGTCAACAACATGGCTCCAAGTCGTTACAACAATATAGTCATTATGATATCAACATGTCACTTACGAGAATATAACCTAGATGAGGGGGATAACACTCCATCCCACAACCACTCAGGTTAAACCCACTAAACACACACACACACACATTTCCAAAGAACACTTCATGGGGTTCCCCACTTTGTTGGAAATATCACCAATACTAAGAGGGGGGGTGAATCAGTATTAAACACTTTTTACCATTTCAAACTTTAAGCACACCATGTAATAATAACCATTAACAAATTCATTCATCAACACATAAAATCATACATAGTGCACAAAATATAATGCTTTTCTTATAATATAACAATATTACAAGATTACATTCATAGGAAGCACCAACTTCCAAGATTCTTCAGCACCAACTAGAAGGAGGGACCGATCCCCTGATTTATAGGATCCAACTTGAAGGAAGCTCCAACTCCTTGGTTTCTCCAGCACCAAGTGAAAGGAGGCTACAACCCCCTAGTTTTTCCAACACCAACTGGAAGGAAGCACCAACTCCCTTTCCTTGCATGACCCTTCCACCCTGATATGAATAAGAGTATCAATCTGCCATTGTCAATGTCATGTCACTGTCACTGTCACTGTCACTTGCATTGTCATCAAGTCCTTCTTAATAAAACCTTAGAAATTGTCATTCATATACTTCATCTTTTCTTTGGCTCCTTCAATCCCTTAACATTATCATCATCTTTAGACCCTAGGTTATTCCAAGAGAAGAACTCTAGATCATGCCATAAGAACCCTAATCCATCCACCAAGTTCACAAGATAAACCCTAGCCCATGCCTTTTCCAAGATCACAAGATAAACCCTGGTCCATGCCTTTTCCAATATCATAAGATAAACCTTAGTCCATAAGAAACCTTAGATCACATGGATTCTCCAAGATAAGCACATCTTCTTCTTCAATTATAGACTTCATATACTTCTTTTTGCACCCCTTAAGATCTTCTAGCACATCTCTTTTGTTTTGAACACTTTAGACTTGATCTCTTGGATGGATGATATAAAATGCGCCACTTTTAAGCTATATTTATACTAATGCACTACCCTTTTAATTACAGTCATGTTAGGTCGGCCCTAACAAAATTATGGCCTAGTTAGGCCGGCCTTGACAAATGTTTTGGCCCAATACAAAGAAAAATTCATATCTTCTCAACCATGGGGAGTTAGGAATTGTGCCACCTATCACCAGAAAGGTATTGGAATAGGCTATATGATTATGGAATTTATTCTTTCATTTGAGATACCTTTCTAGGGTAAAATTCCTTTTTTGTCTTCAACATCATTTTCATGAGACTCCCCCTGGCTTTGTATTCATGACAACTTCATGTCTTCATCAAGGGGCTTATTCACACTTCACAACATCATGGTTATGTGGACACATCACCATCACTTTAGGGGCTTCTTCACTTGCTCCATTTGTGTACAACTCAAAGTGGGCATGTGGAAACAACCACATGTTATCTCATCCCATGAGGGCCATGCTTAATAGCTACACCATAAGGGGACCACTTTGATGTCCTTACTTCAATTTTATGTTACTAAGGTTGACATTAATGACAACCAAATTTCCAACACACTCTTCTCTGGAATATGCATAATCAGATAGACGACATAAGTTGCTAGCGGTAAGAGAAACTATCATTCAATGCCTGAAAATCATAGTTTTGTGTTTGTTACAACTTTGAGTAAATTCATACATTACATTTTGGGCAAACATACTACTATAGAAGTTTCTTTACCTACTATCAATCACACGTTGTCCCAATACATCCCCATGAAAGTTAGCCAATTGGCTAACTAAAATTTAAGAACATTATTTGAATATAGTTATTACCTAAACCGTTCAACATAGATTTGGATTTTCTTCTATAACTACACATTTTGATTCCCAATCATCTCCTGATGGAGAAAATAAGCTTTTGTTATTAACCATGTTGATATTGAGTGTAATAACTTCACCTTTGATGTTGAGGATGACTGTTGATATCCTTATCTAAATTATTATTTGCAAAATCAACAGTGTCAACCCCACCTTAAATAAAACAAAAGGAAAATATTAAGACATGAAGTTGTGAAATGTGTTTTTCCTAATCACTACCTTTATTGTAAACATGCAGATGGTATGCTTCTACTTTGACAATGTAAGTCTAAGCAGATTTTAGAAATGTTTCATTTCATAATCCATTTTCAATTCCATACCGATAGACATTTTTCTTCTAAATTCACAACACACAAATACTCTATTATGGTTATTATTGGCCAACAATTTTATGACTCTTACCAATTCATTAAAATTTTCTAATTGGCAATGTTATATAAAAAGGGTAAATATTTCTAAAATGCCATTAAATCTAGTTACAATATATTCCCCCCTTGCGAAATGAGGACTTGAATTCATTCATTGATACTTCCTTTAAAAGTTTCATCATAATAACTACCTTGTTAAATTTGTCTTGCTTAATAATTATAAGGCTACCTAAGTTGTGTCTTTCCTTGAAAACTATATATTTTCCCACATCCGGTTGCCCATAGAGTTAATTGATGACAATGGTGGAGCCTTCATGTTCGGTGATGTTTTAAAATTTTCCAAAGCTATGACACCATACTTTCTATCTAATCACCTCACTGCTACAAGGTAACATTCTTGTTGAATTTACTGACAAAAATGTGATTAGGATCATTAAGTGAATAATAGAAGATAACCGCAATGAATGACATCTCATTTTATCCATGCCTTATGCGATCACAGAGAAACGACCAAAATTAGCTTATGAAGAACACTGTTACAATTGATTTATGGCCAAGAAGCTTTAGTTTGAGTTGAACTTGAGATTTTTACTTATCATTGAACATTTTAGATTGGGGAGTTGGATACCAACCATATCTTATAATTGTACAATGTATTACTTTCTCTTGAAAATAAGATAATTTTGCAACCCAAAATTTAAAGAAACTCCAAGTATTTGTAAATAAATATGATTATGATAAGGGTAAAGACAAGTCTTCTTGAGTTGGGCAATGAGTATTTCTTTGAAATTTTTGGCCCATGAAAACATAGATAAACACAAAAATTTCCAAAACCTTTCCCTCAAACCCTTTATCATTTCTTAAAACTTCAGAAATAATGCTTTTAGATTAAATGACAACCAATAAATGGTTTTCTATGTTATTTTTTTCACACCGGAAAAAAACAACTTTATATTAGAAAATAAAGTTGTGTCAAAATTTACATCAAAACTGATAGGAGAATGAGATCTTCTCATAATCCCTGAAACAATCCTTATCATAATACTTTTAACAACATAAAACTAATATCTATCAAAAGCTCTCCATCTTGATATAGGTTCCAAAAAACCAAAACAAATCTAGTAGACATATTCACTACAGCCCTCTAACATTTTTAACATATTCAATAGCTAAAGATCTTCACAGACTACATAAACTCAAAAAATCCTAAAACTAAAACTGCCAAAATCCATGAGACATAATGGTTTTCTGTGTTATTATTAATGGATCCTTCTTATAACTTTATTATTTCACTAAATAACAAAAAAATATTATATGCCATTTTGCGTAACTATTTTGTTTGTTTGTTTTTCATATGCATATTTTCCATTTTGTTTGTACTCTTTTCCTTTTCCTTTTCCTTTTGTTGTTATTGTTTCATGTTGTTGCATCTCAATCTTATGCCTATTGGCACCTTAGTTCAAAAGAATGTATGTCAATGACCATTACAAAGAGCGTTATTTAGGTTAATTTTTCATCATAGTTTGGTTTATTGAGCATAATTGCAAAACATCATGATTTTCGATGTGGATTTTTTTATGCTTTTTTAATATAGAGTGATTATGCATGGGTAAGTTTGATTATTATATAAGTAATGTATTCTTTTTCTTTCTATTTTTTCATCTCCTACATAATTCTCACTCTGTTCTTGTTTCACATTTTGTATTTTTCTAAGATGATATAATAATATCTCAATAACTTATCCTCATTACCAATTATTTATCTTGATTTTAAATTATTTTGTAAATTCTTCACATACATGAGCGCATCTAAATTTATCATTATTCCATTTGAACAAGAGATTCTCAATTTGTCACGATTCTATAAGCATATTTACCTACGGAGTTGCTAGATGTTGATCATAAAAATGATTAAAAAGATCATACAAATGATCAATAATATATGCATAAAAAATAGATTGCAATCACATGTTTTATTCATCATGAAGATCTTATATTATATTTGGTCAACCATTAAGAACATAATTAATAATTCTCATGTTTTCTCACTTTCGACCTACGACTTAGCCAAAGTCCCACTATCTACTGAGTTAGATACATGAAGAAAAAAATTCCTCAAGTTTGATGTCAATGTGTAGTGACATGCATTTCTTCAATGCATTACCATATATATGAAAGTTGTTGATGGATGATAATCTTGTTTTAATTGTTTAAATTCATTATGTTTTTGTGACATAACTAGATGAATATAAACATATATTTACCATATTGCATGGATGTATGCAATGCATAAAAGGATTCACATAACTGTTGGCTTAAATAACTGTTTTAGAGGTTTCTAATGTAGACCTAGGTTCTTCGCGGTTTCAAGGAACCAACAAAACCCCTTCTCACCGGCCCTTTCGGCAACAGCCTGTGAACAGGCTGAGGTCTCACTCGAGGTGTAGCTATGGGGGTGCTGCGGAATCAGGTTTCCACAACGATGTGATGAGTTGTTCAGACGGAACTATTGCGCAGTGCACTGCAGGGCTCGCACTGCGGACTGAAGACTGTGCGACGATAGACTGCGTCGTGGTCCTCGCTTCTACAAGCTAAGGTGCTCGCAAAACCAGCGCATCTACGGACTACGAGGCTCGGACAGGATGCAAATAATGGGACAGCGCAACTGACTTGTACGCTTCCTCTTCGGCCTTAACCAATATTGATGACTCTACTTAATACTTTATTCCTTCATCTACTGCCTTAGATTATTTAGTTTTATAACTAATGTAGACAGACGAAACACATAATACTACGCACTCCCGGTGTTGTGCGTCAAAAGAGTTATACGACCTGAACTCTACATACACATGTGATTATTCAAAGAACTGATACTTTCACAGACTTAGAATACTGTGCATTCATCATTCATCCATACATGTAATACTTAACATATTACTCCCATATTTCTCCTATGGCGAATACATATAAAAGCATTAACATAACAACTGATAAATGAGAGTTCAAGCATTCATAGTAAGAAAACAAACAATTGCACACGTATAAACAATCGCACTGCACAAGATTTAACGTGGTTCACCCCCAGGATGGGAGTTACGTCCACAAGAAATGTTGTTGTATTAGTCTTTGGGAAGGGTACAACAGTTCTTGTCTGCACACACAGCTGTAGACTCTCTTCTCTCTCACTAGGCCTCTACGCACACAGCTTGCAGAGACTTTACAAAATGTCTCTCAACAGAGATCTATTCAATCAACAGTGAAGATTAACCCAAAAACAAAAACCCAAAAACCCTTTCCCATACAAAATATGCCATATTTATAGATCATGCCCATAGGTCATGTCTTTACAATTCGAAGGCAAAAACCCTAAGGTTTACAAAACTGTCATGGTTTTCCCTTAACTGGACTTGTTGGCTTCTGGTAGCGAATCTTTCGTCGTGGTCGTCTTCCACGCATGCTTCACATCGCCATCAGACTCCTTGTCGCGCGCACGCCAACATGTCACTTTCACCGGGCCATTCTTCCTCTAACGATCTTGTGCGATTGGTTCAGGTAGTGGTTCTTTACATGTGCGACCAGTCGCTTTCTTCCGCTTTGCTCCTACCCGCCGCTTGGTACTCATGGAGCATCTTTACCAAAAATAGACCACCGATGGTCTAACTGGAATATGTGTTGTCTTCCGTCCAACACTCTACTTTGCCAGATCTCCGTAGACTGGCCACATCGCAGCGCTGTACTCTTCGCAGCGCTGAACTTCGCAACTCTTTCGACGCTGCGCTGTGCACAACTTCGCAGCATCCCAAAAATAGACTTTGTCAAAAAACCTTCAGCCGAACTGTGCTTAGCTCCACAGTTCTAAAATATGACTTACACAAAAATGCCCCACTTGGGCCAGGCCCAACAGGCCCCTAACACTTACATGTGGCTCGTCCCCTAGCCACCTCCAACTTAGACTTCTCCTAGTTGTTCCTCTGACTGCGTAGCCAGCTTCGCAACAAACTCGTTGTATGTGACAATCAACTTTTCAACTGTTTCCTTCGTGTCTTGCTCAACTTGTTTTACAGTTTCCAACATATCAGGTGTTATTTCATCCTCTGCTTGTCCTTCCACCTGTTCTTAACCTTCGCGCAGCTCCGTTAGCTTCTCCTCAATCTCCTGCAAAATCGTGTGGGTGGCCTCCAGCAAGGGTTGCAACTTGTCTGTCATCTCAGTCTTTCTTTCTCTTAATGCTTGAACTTCCTTTTTCAGCACGCTGACCTCCCGGTACCTTTGGACTCTTTCTCTTGGTAGCAAGCCTTTAACTTCTACATCTAGAATTTCTAACGGTGCTTGCTTATCTTCCACAACGTTCTTGACTTCCAACAACCTTGGATCCTCTTCCAGAGCAGTGAATGCCTTCGACGCCTCATCTAACAGACTTTGGCACTTAGCCACCTCGGCGGCTATACTCTCTGCTGCGGCCTTCACTTCCTTTTCTCTTAATTGTTACTGATCTGGTGGAGTTTGCAGGTTAATCTGTGCCTCCAAGGCAGCAACCTTAGCTTCGTGGTTGATCTCCATATCTCGC
The DNA here is from genome assembly GCA_027924585.1 of Larix kaempferi. Lineage (NCBI taxonomy): Eukaryota > Viridiplantae > Streptophyta > Pinopsida > Pinales > Pinaceae > Larix > Larix kaempferi. The sequence goes on from BSBM01000797.1 coordinate 12,687,947, forward strand.
ATCTTCGCCTTAATATCATTAACCACTTCACCGATCTTAACAACAGTGTCCGTGGGGTTTGTATGTACGTCACATTCTTATATCTCATCTGCTACAGTAGTGATCGTAGCCTCTAGTGCTTTCCGTCGATCATGCTAATCCTGTAGCTCCATAGCTCTTCGCGAGCTAGCTTCCTCCAACTGCTTATAGATTGTCTGCAACTCGGTGTGCTGGTTCAGGGCATCGGTAGTTCTCTCAAGCATTTCTTCAACAACCTGCAGATGTAGATGGTGTAGACCAAGCAGTGGTATCTTCTCAAGGTCCAGGTCCACATGCTCTAGGGCCTGCGTATCCAAGATTAAGTGTTCCGGCAATGGCAGTCTTACACTTAAGGGATCAAGATGGACAATGCGTGACTTCACAGGCACGGTCATGGCTAACTGCGGTGTCTTCTGCTGCGAATTTCCTCCTGACTTTCCTTTAGACTCTGAATCCCACGACAAGGGTAACGTTTTGTGTACTTCTTCAATTTTTTCTATAATCCCCTGCAGGGTGGTCATATTTTCCTACAAAGCTTCTTGAATCACTTTGTCCTTTTTCTCCTTCTCAGTCATCAGATCTTCCATCTGCTCCGTGACCTTTACCGCGATCATTTCATAATCGTCATCATAGAGTACTTGTTGAGATATTGTAACTTCAAAGAATATTATATTTGTACTTTATTATTCCGGAGATGTTTTATTCCTCCGTGAAGATCTTATTGTATATCCAGAGATGTTTATTCCTCCGTCGGAATGTGGTAACTCGGGTTATTAGACTTCCCTAGTGGGGGTCGGCCCTGTATGTGTCATGTGGGTCAAAGGGTTATTAGACCACCCTAGAGGGGTCGGCCCAGTCAGTTGTAGTTGGGTATTTAACCCATTGGTTAAATACAAGCCTACGTGTACTTGTGTAAAAGATATGTCAGAGTAGTGTATAAATAGAGGAGGTGTGTTCCTCATTTGACACACACACTCACTTGAGGATAGGGCACTTGTGGAGGAGAGGTCTGCTATTGTGGAGGAGGAGATCATGTCTCAGGGTTTCATCTTAATATATTGCTGGTCATCTATATTGAGGAAGCTTTGCTGGGTTTTCTACCCCATGAGGGTTTCCCAGGATAAATCTCTGTCTCTTGTGTTTATGCTATGCTTGTTGTTTCTTCAGTGATCCTGTATATGCTATTATTGTGAAATGGAATGTAATGCTGCTATTTTCTATCTTAGCATATTAAATCTTAACATGGTATCAGAGCTAACCTTAAGGAAGTCAAGGTATGGCACTTACGACACTTGCTTTACTTACGACAATTTGAAGGTTAGGGTTTTACATAGAAAAAACCAGTCATCATGGAACTTTCGCTATAAATCCATTTATGCAAAGTTTCAGGGTCTGCAAAGTTTACAAGTCGAAGATAACATCCCCAGGTACCTTGTGTCCAAAGGGCACCCTCAGATTCGTTGTACTTTATGAGTTATGATCAGTACAAGTTAGGGTTTCTGCCTCTTCCAGATCTCAGTCAAAATCAGGTAACCTTGGAAAAAAGGTCATAACTTGGGCTAGGAAGATCCAAATGAAATTTCATAAAAAGTGACAGGTAGTACACAGACTTTACTATCTCAAGAAACTTTTTCAAAGGCCGAAGGTGAACCAGTGACACGTGGCACGCCGTACAAGTTCGCTCTCCTGTTTTATCCCATAAACAGGTCACGTTGCGACACTTGGCATAACTCTCTCTTAGAAAATCCAATTGAGGTCAGACCTATCAGGATGGAAAGATGACAGGTCAGGATACTGCAGAAAAAGTTTTCAGACCCTGTGGAGCAAAAATTTCAGAGTTATAGCAGAAACAATCAGGTGCATATTTCTGTCAAAACATAATTATTTTTGGAGCACCTTTATTCATGGCTTCCGGAATTTAGGGTTTCGGAGAAAGTTAGAATTTTTGGAATCGAAGTCCACGGCTGAATGCTACTCAGGAAAATTGAAATTTAGAGACCAAGATCGAATTTTTTGGTTGGGTAGAATACCGGGCTTGATCAAACCCTAGTTCGAGATTTTGATTAGAAAGATGGAAAATTAGGGCTTCAACAAAAGTTGGAATTTTTGAAGTCTGTAACCACGGCTGGAAGCTCCTCAGAAAAATAAAAGTTTAGAGCCTTGGATCGAACCTTTTGATTGGATAGAAGGGTGGGCTTCATCAAACCCTAGTTCGGGTTCCTGTCCAGAAGATCCAGAAGTTTCGAAGGCAATTTTGAGGGGTCAAATTTTGGAGATTTCAAAAGTGAAGTATGCTAGTTTGATCAGCTCAGCAAGACACATCCTTCCATCCATTCAGAAGCATGAAAGTCAAAGATTGAATTTTTAGGGTTTCTCTAGCAAGCCCTAATCAAGCTCCAAATCAAGTTTCAGGGGGAGTTGAGGCTAAGGCCTTACATAAGAAGACTACAAGAAGTCTCGACAGGTATGACTTAAGGAGGTTCAGGTATGTCTTGAAATATGATTCTTGATTCAGTTCATAATGTGTTTGTCTTCATATTATTTATTAGTACAATCTTGATTATTGTTAGAATTGTCTTATCACCCTAGTAACAGTATGAATGCATGTGAATGATCGAAGACATTCATTGATTAGGGCTATATGATTGTACTAATACATTATGGTGTTGTGTGAGGTTGATGTTGTCTGCTAACAAGATACAGGTACATCACAAAAGACAAATCAAGTTCCATGACTATGACAACATGAAGACAAAGACTCATCCATAATATTTGTTCTACTTACGAGGTATGTATGACTTTGTTATATTATGCTTAACCTATGAGACATGCAGGTTCTAGCTCAGGATCTCTAAATCATTGAAGAGATTGTTTAGGTATGTTGTACATAACTAATCCAGATATGTTTTCTTATGTCAAGTTAGAATCTTACCTTGTGTTAGGATCCCTTATATAAGTATACTTGGTATGATTGGTTATGCTTATTCATAAAGTTAGTAATCAAGGGTTTATGCATATTATGTCTCTTGTCTTGATGATTTAATTAACCAGAAGAGTACTATGATCAAACAAGAATATGCATGAGTAAAAGAAGACTTCCTTGAAACTGTGAATACTAATGATCATGACTATAAATATTCAAGATTATTTAGAATTAGAATGTTTGGAGAATATACTAATGAACGTATGTTTGTGTATGAGATCATGAGGATGACACTAGTGCACACTTGAGCATGCACAGTGGTACAGAATGAATACAAGTTCAAAAGACATATAGAAGATCAAGCGGGAGGAAACCACACAAACATAAAAGATAAGTATTTGAGTTGTTATTTGAAATAGTAAATGATATTGCTTGTATGCATATTTGTATTCCTAGAATATATCATGCTGAGTGCAAACATTCATAGAGCATTGAACAGTATACTACTAATATGCATATGATTGGTAAGTTGGACAAACATTCCGTTGTTGCTTGTCTAGAATGAAACCTCTTTGCTAACATGCTGAGAGCTGTGCACACTCTCGATAGTATGTTCTGGTAGAGATGGAAGGCATCTAGATAGCCACTGTATGCATACAGGATATGGGAGAGTGTTGTGCCAAAGTATTGGTCAAAATAGTTGCATAACTATGTAAATGATATCTGTATGCATAATAGGTTATCATGTCAATATGATTTGATGATTATGAAGTATTACTAATCATGTACTTAATTTTGATTTGTAGGAAAGATCATGATGAATGATGAACACTGAACAAGCGATGGATGTTAAACAAAAAAAAAAAATATTTTCAAATCAAACACACTATAGAAGGCTTGTGGCTAGAAGATTCTCTTAGAAAGAAGAAGAGAATAATGATGAGATGTTTGCTCCAAGTGGCTAGATAAGACCATTCTCTTAATGGTGTAATTAAAGAAGAAGTGTGAATCAGGTTCTGTATGGGTTCCCAGGATCGATAGTAATTGATGAGAATACATGTGAGGATTGCATCATCCTTGAACACAAGTTCTAAAGTGAGCCGTAGACAAGTGTCTCCGAGAAAGAAGAGGGATTGTATCATCCTTGAACACTTGTTCTAAAGAGAGCCGTAGATGTATGTCTTCGAAAATGAAGTCCTTGGTGGACATGAGAGGATTGGATCATCCCTGGACTTCAGTCAGAAAGAAAAGCCGTAGACGTATGTCTTCGAGAATGAAGTTCTTGGTGAACATGTGAGGGGATTGGATCATCCCTGGACTTCAGTCCGAAAGAAGGGTCGTAGACGTATGTCTTCGAGAATGAAGTTCTTGGTGAACATGTGAGGGGATTGGATCATCCCTGGACTTCAGTCCGAAAGAAGAGCTATAGATGTATGTCTTCGTGAATGAAGTTCTTGGTGAACATGTGAGGGGATTGGATCATCCCTGGACTTCAGTCCGAAAGAAGAGCCGTAGACGTATGTCTTCGAGAATGAAGTCCTTGGTGGACGGTTCAGGATTAAGTCATCCTTGGACGTAGTCCTAAATGTACGGTTGAGGATTAAGTCATCCTTGGACGTGGTCCTAAATGTACGGTGGAGGATTAAGTCATCCTTGGACATGGTCCTAAATGTACGGTTGAGGATTAAGTCATCCTTGGACGTGGTCCTAAATGTACGGTTGAGGATTAAGTCATCCTTGGACGTGGTCCTAAATGTACGGTGGAGGATTAAGTCATCCTTGGACATGGTCCTAAATGTAAGGTTGAGGATTAAGTCATCCTTGGACGTGGTCCTAAATGTACGGTTGAGGATTAAGTCATCCTTGGACGTGGTCCTAAATGTACGGTGGAGGATTAAGTCATCCTTGGACATGTTCCTAAATGTACGGTTGAGGATTGAGTCATCCTTGGACGTGGTCCTAAATGTACGATTGAGGATTAAGTCATCCTTGGACATGGTCCTAAATGTACGGTTGAGGATTGAGTCATCCTTGGACGTGGTCCTAAATGTACGGTTGAGGATTGAGTCATCCTTGGACGTGGTCCTAAATGTACAGTTGAGGATTGAGTCATCCTTGGACATGGTCCTAAATGTACGGTTGTGGATTAAATCATCCTTGGACAGTAAATCCAGTAATTCCGAAAGGAAGGATAGTCCTAAATGAATTGAGTGGATTAAATCATCCTTGGACAGTAAATCCAGTAATTCCGAAAGGAAGGATAGTCCTAAATGAATTGAGTGGATTAAATCATCCTTGGACAGTAAATCCAGTAATTCCGAAAGGAAGGATAGTCCTAAATGAATTGAGTGGATTAAATCATCCTTGGACAGTAAATCCAGTAATTCCGAAAGGAAGGATAGTCCTAAATGAATTGAGTGGATTAAATCATCCTTGGACAGTAAATCCAGTAATTCCGAAAGGAAGGATAGTCCTAAATGAATTGAGTGGATTAAATCATCCTTGGACAGTAAATCCATTAATTCCGAAAGGAAGGATAGTCCTAAATGAATTGAATGGATTAAATCATCCTTGGACAGTAAATCCAGTAATTCGAAAGGAAGGATAGTCCTAAATGAGATTGAGTGGACTAATCATCCTGTAAATAGATTGGGATTGCCTCGTCCCTAGACATGGTGAGATGTCTTAAAGTGATAAGGACTAATCATCCTGTAAATAGATTGGGATTGCCTCGTCCCTAGACATGGTGAGATGTCTTAAAGTGATAAGGACTAATCATCCTGTAAATAGATTGGGATTGCCTCGTCCCTAGACATGGTGAGATGTCTTAAAGTGATAAGGACTAATCATCCTATAAATAGATTGGGATTGCCTCGTCCCTAGACATGGTGAGATGTCTTAAAGTAATAAGGACTAATCATGCTGTAAATAGATTGGGATTGCCTCGTCCCTAGACATGGTGAGATGTCTTAAAGTGATAAGGACTAATCATCCTGTAAATAGATTGGGATTGCCTCGTCCCTAGACATGGTGAGGTGTCTTAAAGTGATAAGGATTGATCATCCTGTAAGTTGATCTGGATTGCATCATCCATAGACATGAGAGTTGTCTTAAAACGAGAGGGACTGATCATCCCGTAAGCGGATCAGGATTGTATCATCCTTGGACCTATGTCCTAAAGTGAGAGGGATTGATCATCCCGTAATTGGATCTTGTGTGTTGCAGGGTATGCTGCTATTGTGTATACTTGTATTGATGAGGATACTTGTATTGATGATATGTATACTTGTATTGATGAGGATACTTGTATTGATGATGTGTATACTTGTATTGATGAGGATACTTGTATTGATGATGTGTATACTTGTATTGATGAGGATACTTGTATTGATGATGTGTATACTTGTATTGATGAGGATACTTGTATTAATGATATTTATACTTGTATTGATGATGTTGTTGATCGTGATGATCTAGATGACGATGTTGTTGATCGTGATGATCTAGATGACGATGTTGTTGATCGTGATGATCTAGATGACGATGCTGTTGATCATGATGATCTAGATGACGATGCTGATGATCGTGTGATGACGATGTTGATGATCGTGTGATGACGATGCTGCTGATCGTGTGATGACGATGCTGATGATCGTGTGATGACGATGTTGATGATCGTGTGATGACGATGCTGATGATCATGTGATGACGATGCTGATGATCGTGTGATGACGATGCTGATGATCGTGTGATGACGATGCTGATGATCGTGTGATGATGATGCTGATGATCGTGAGATGATGATGCTGATGATCGTGAGGATCCAGATGTTGATGTTGCTGTAGTTGTTTGAGTGCTGTAGAAGATAAAGACTCAGTACTGAATATGTTGATGTTCCAGTATTGAAGATGTTCCAGTAACTGCTTGAGTTACTGATGATGTTGAGAAAGCTTCCAATGATTTATAGATGTATCATGTATGATGTTGATGACTCCTTGCTCGTGCAGATGCTGTTATAATATCCTTCTCGTTAAGGGGGAGTGTTGAGATATTGTAACTTCAAAGAATATTATATTTGTACTTTATTATTCCGGAGATGTTTCATTCCTCCGTGAAGATCTTATTGTATATCCGGAGATGTTTATTCCTCCGTCGGAATGTGGTAACTCGGGTTATTAGACTTCCCTAGTGGGGGTCGGCCCTGTATGTGTCATGTGGGTCAAAGGGTTATTAGACCACCCTAGAGGGGTCGGCCCAGTCAGTTGTAGTTGGGTATTTAACCCATTGGTTAAATACGAGCCTACGTGTACTTGTGTAAAAGATATGTTAGAGTAGTGTATAAATAGAGGAGGTGTGTTCCTCATTTGACACACACACTCACTTGAGGATAGGGCACTTGTGGAGGAGAGGTATGCTATTGTGGAGGAGGAGATCATGTCTCAGGGTTTCATCTTTATATATTGCTGGTCATCTATATTGAGGAAGCTTTGCTGGGTTTTCTACCCCATGAGGGTTTCCCAGGATAAATCTCTGTCTCTTGTGTTTATGCTATGCTTGTTGTTTCTTCAGTGATCCTGTATATGCTATTATTGTGAAATGGAATGTAATGCTGCTATTTTCTATCTTAGCATATTAAATCTTAACAGTACTGTGTCTGAAATGTCTTTAGTGGCTCTCTGCTTCTTCCGTGCCCCCTTTTTCTGTGTCAGGCTCTCAGCTTCCTTCCTTTTTCTTGTCTCTTTTTCTTCAACAATGGGACATGGAATGGGGTTGTCCTCGCCAGAGTTTCTTTGGATATCCATAATTTTGACTCGAAACTCAACAGGCCATTCCTTCATGATGTTATCAATATCATCTTCATAAATATGGTATCGTCCTGCAAACCATTCAGTGTTCTTCATCTGTGCTTTGGCTGAAATGTGAATGCAATGCATGTCAGCATAAAAATCAATAGTGCGAATATACTTACTCATTACCTACTTTGTTGTCCACGGCGTGAGCATCATGGCTCCGCGCAACTGGTCATAATAGGTGTAGAAGACCTCCGCTGTTGCATGTTGTCTTTGTGAATTCAAATTTTCCCAAAGGTTTGAATAGCGGGCTCCTATGCAGTCACTGCTGTCGGTGATTACGCCAACGTAACCCATCGGCTCCTTCCATCCAACGAATGCGATCAATACTATTAACCATGTAAAATGGAAATTACCCCCATTGATCTGTGTGTCATTTAGTTCCTCTAGGAACTCATTCAACAGGTATTGACACTAGTTGAATTGTTCGCCCTCTGCGACTGCGGCACCAAGTAGTATTGCGCCCGTAGGTACCTCCAAAGGCATGACAAACCGCGTGGCTTTATCATCTATGTCCTCCGTTTGAAAGCCTCTCTTGCCTTTATGCCCCACTTGGGCTAGGCCCAACAATAACAATGATATCATTTACTCATTGGATATCATAATTTATTTAAAGTGGTTAGTGTGCTAAATATACTTCACAAGGGAATGTTTTTGCACAATTATTCTTCTCGCTACTAATAGGGGGGATAAAATGTAATCGAATTGTTTATGGTAATACTCCAAATTAAACTATTTTTTAAACAACACTTATTTTTTTCTAAGTTCATATCCCCCAATAGTCAAAATATTACCATGGTTACAAACTACTCTTCAAAGCCAAGCCCTCACCTTTTTACCTGTTATCTATGTTGTTTTTTCTTCACTCTATTATAGATTCCATAGCCATGATATCTAATGCATGTGGTATTTTATGCCACAATTGTATTTGGTTTTAATTCTTTGACACCTTGGGAAATCCATGACCATATTCATGTGCTCTCATAGGCTTTGCATGAGCCCTCCTTAATGTTGCACCCACTAACATTGAAGCTCATTGATTTTCATATCAATAATCCCTCACATCCTATTCATATATGCTTGTTGGACAATGGATTTCTTTTTTAGAGTCTTGGCATAGGATTTCCTTTGTTTCATTCTATAATTCACTCTTTTTCCAAAGGAAAACCTTGTGGGATCACCCCTTTTCCCAAAAATATATGGATGGAGGGTGATTCAACTGCTAACCACAATAGTGGCTTGTAACCCAACAAGACTTAACTAGCCTCAAACCTTGATTGAACTAGAACTAGAGACCTTGCGATAAAATCCATCTTGAAACAATGTGTTCAAACTAATTGAGCTAACCCACTAGTTTATCCTGCCATTCACGTCCAATTACTATCCATATCTTCCTTCTAGGAATCTATCCTCCATGCTTTCCCATCGCTTTTCATTGTACCTTAGTTCTCCCTCTCCATGATGTATTAGACAAACAATTACATGGGTAGCATTATAATATCTAGGAGGAAGGAAGTTTGGTTTATGTTTAAACTACCTTGTTAGTTCATTTGGAAAAATAATTTCAACTTGCCACCATGTAAAGTTCTCCATACTCCCATGACTTCAATATCAGGTAAGTGTTACTCCTGTGCATGCAACAAATAGTAATATTGATGACGTAAAAAGTATAATTCTTATTTTTATAGATTTAGATTATTTATTAGTGTATGTGGGTATATGGTTCAACTGGTTGGCTCTTGTTTCTCTTTGACCCAACAATCCCCACAACCTATTTATGCCCCAAATATTGTTATTGTTCATTCTTTACATGGGAAAGGAATGCCCTTACTATTTTTGGTTACATTTAATGAATTTAATCTATTTCTTAGTACTGCTTACTTTATTGTAAAAAAAGTGGGTTCAATTTGGTGCCAATTGCGAATTTTCCTTCCCACTTACATTTTCCTACAATCCCTTCCTTTTTTTTCGATCATTGCTTGGTTGCCTACAAACCATGTGCAACCAAATTTACCACTATTATCTATATAAAGAGGTAAGCATAAATTTACTTAGTTTGATAACCTTATCTCAAATCCAAGCATGCTTTGATATATATACTCTTCTCATTTTCCATTTCCCTATAATTTAATCCAAAATTTCCTTTTGTTGGTAGTTTTATTATGTTCAAAAGTATTCAACTTGCTACTATTAACTACATTCAAATGAAAATGTTGAATTATATCTCTATTGTAGCTAGGTTCTAAATGATATTTTTTCTACCCTATGCATGAATATTAGCTATATTTAATCCCAAATACATTCGTCTTATTGCCATGAATTCTAGAATCTGTCAAATCTATTACAATGAAAATGCATACTCATATTATTGCAACTATGTTATATGAAAGAGAATATGAATTTCTCCTACAACTAGTAATGCTATTTTATTTGAATTTGTTTAGTTAACTTAAAGTTTAGGATTTCCAATTTTCGCCTTAAGAAATGTTTGATAGTAAAGTTTTAGGAATATCAACATATCCTAGCCCATCTTCAAAGCAATGATTGTCTATGCATTTATCATATTCTTATGAAAGAATGGAGTAATTCCAACTATGATATGTAAAGCCCCATACAAACCATATCCTCTTACCTATAGACACACAAAACTATTTGTCATAGGCATCTTTACAATTTTTGTTCTAAGTTGATAGTCATGCAACCTCTTAATATTCTATGCATGTCTCGTGTGTGTCTTTTAACCATATACATTATAATGAACTTATTTGTTATAAAACTCTCTTATACAATGTATGTAAACCTCTGCTACATCCAATACCTTGTATGAAATAGACTTGATATTAACTTTCTATGCATATGTTAAATATATATTTTATAACGTTGTTGTTGTAAACTACCCACTTATATATGCTTTAAAAGTATTATATAAATGCCCAATTTTACTTCTCCTTCATGCAAGAACATTAAACTCAAAATATAAAAAAAAAAGCAAAAAATACATGTTGTACCTTTCATTGTATATCTTCCCTAATATTACTTTCCTTCACTTCCATCTCATGTCGCCTAACAAGATGTTTTCCACTTTATTTTCTCACACAATGAATTGTCTTACAATATATTTACAAGTTTGTATAGAGGACAACTGAAGTATTCAAGATTCCATATGAGTCACGTTTCATGGGTTTGTTTGAAATTCGATAGATTAAACTCAACACTAGTTTTACAAACGTAATAGTTATATTTTATTCTTTAATTCTTTAAAAGACTACGATGCATTAAAGTATAAGCGTAAAGGATGGAAAATATAATGGTCAAATTTTGTATTTATGTTTGGTTGATGATGAAGACATAAAGTTTGCCTAGCATGTGCAAGAAACCTGTTTTAATATGACATATTTTTGTCCTTTTAGCGTATACGAGACCTCACAAATGACATCTTTGAGGCATACGATATGATAAGTTATATCAACCATGCGGTGGCGGGTCCCATCCTCAATTGTTCATAAAAACCTAACGTAAGCTTGTCCTCAATGCAATTTTATATTATATATTTATAAGTAACTTTTTCCAACCAAAGTCTATTATTTTATTTTATTTTAAAAACAAAATTTTCATTAATCAACTTTTTCTAACCAAGTTTATTATTTTTTTTTGAAAAACCAAAATTCCTTAATCAAAAGTTTTTCAATGAAGTGCTTACATCCTAGCGTAGAGCCATTTGCACGAGCATCCAAACTTCGCACCAAAGTGCATGTATCTTAGCATAAAACCATTTACATAAGGAGGCTCAGAGTAGAACTAGAAATATTTGAATGTTATAACTTATCAAAAAGGCAATATAATTATATACAGAGGATAAAAATACATCACGAAGAGTTCAATATCTTGCTAAGTTTGGAAAATCCAGAATCCATACAATTTGACAATTTTATTTTTAAAAAAAACCATCCAAAACATTGTTTCCACATTGGCCCCTATTAAGTATGGTTTGGGTAAGAAACCCATTGAACAACATGCATGCTAAAAATATAGCTTGACGTCTAGAGCTCCTAGTATAAGAGCTTGGCGGAGTCCATAGATTTTGGATCCACCTTCGTGACTGAATTTGATTGAGTAACAAAAGGGAGAAGGACATAATGATCTCGAGTATTGAGAAAATGGGATGAAGCAACTAATGGAAGTGAGGATATTTCCATGCTCCCCTCCAAAGAAGCTACTTTTGATCCTACAAATTGTGCCTTGACCAGATTTGCATAGCTACTAGAGAATGAATCCCTAACTAAGTTTCAACCCTCAAATTGACATCCTCCAAATTCTCCAAATGAGTAGAGCTCTTTGATTTAGACCTTGGAGGATATAGATTCACGATTCCTATCAATAGATTGTTGAATTAGAGGAAAACTGTTTTTCCTCAAAGGATTACTTACCTTCTCTGACGAGAACTAAAGAAATCTTCTCCTCTTTGCCCAATATTTTTTTGGATAGTCTCAAAACATGTGACCATGTGCATAGCATAATCGACAATGAAAGGGAAGATGGTCATAGTCCACCATATGAACCTAGGACATATTCCCCCACTTAAAAATAATCTCCTCTAGAAGACCCTTTGAAAAGGATTAATGAACAAAATTCTCCATGTTCCTTTATGCACTATGGTTTCAAGAGCCAAGCCATGGAAGGGGCGGACTTGATAAATGAACCCAAAGAGTTGAAGGATGCAATCTAGGGCATCAAGACTAGTATCAAGGATAAACAACTCCAAGGACCTCCTTTGAACACCACCTCATTATCCACAAGTTTATTTTAAAAATAATGAAAAAAAACTTCTCAGCAAAGGGGTAATCCTAACTTTACCTTTGATTATTGTATCCCAAGAAGATCCAATCTAGTCCACAAGAATATTGGCATGAGACTTTGGGCCATAGAAGTAACCTACCAAAGCCTTCACATCCAAATCCTTTTTTCCCTCCATGAGCCAATAACCAAGATGTAAATACTTATCAAACCAATTGATGAAATGCACCTCTTACTTCCTTTCAAATCCCTAGCTCCTTGCCTTAGAACTACACCTCCCTTCATCGTCCTTTTCCATCTCTCAATACTTATAGATTTATATAATTTTGCTTCTTATATATGTGATTAATATTGATTATTGGCATTTAATATTTGTGATTACATTAACTGATTGAAATCAATGAATAAGAAAACATAATATTCAGATGGATGTATATGTTTGCTATATGGGTCACATTCATCGACATGAAAAACTCAGGGTATATCCTAGATAAATCCTAATATTATGTTAGGAAATATAAGTGACAAAAGTGATTGGAATACCTCACCTATCTCTCATCTGTCCATAAAAGGAGGGATTAAGTTGAAATGTAAGGGAAAAGAAGAATAGGTGTTGCCACCTAAATTATGTCAAGTTACATGATTTCCAATTGAGTTCCACCTTTGATATAAATATTAGAGCTTGTAACAACAAATGTCATAATGTTATAATGAGAGATGTAAACAAATGAGTGGTTATTTCTTAGAGTGTTCATGGAGGCGTTGTATCAACCTGCAACTCTAGAGGGAGTTCATGGCAACGTTGTATCGATCCTCCTCGCTTTATTAGATGGTGAATTGCAAGTTTCACTCTCCTGATGGCTTACAATAATTCTTAAGTTCATTAGTTTCATCTTGGGCCACTTTAGTGTTAGTCATCATTGCCCCCGAGGGTTTTCTAGGTTATGCTTCTAGTCCTTTTGTTCCTGTCTTGTCTGAAGGGATTGAATTTACTGGTGGTGAGACCTTCAAACTTCCTACCGTTGTCTTATCCTTGACTGGGCATTCCTTTGTCCTAGATCATTTGGCTTTTCCTCTGTGATTTGACATTGTTCGAAGAGGCCATTATTAATATGATAAATGCCTTCAGTGACAAATGTTCGTCCTTCGAGGTCTCCTCGGTTAGATGGGGGCTCTTTTTCTATTGATGAAACCCTCCCTCTTACCCCGTATGCCTTACCCCCTAATTTTATGCTTACAGATTCCGAACGTCGAGGAGCAGAAGTTCGCTCTTCTTCAGAGGTTCTAGAAAGGAACATAGGTAGTCTTCCTTTTAGTAGCAGTGCCTTCGTAGAAGGTGGGAGTAGTCAGGGGAACAAGAAGAAAGTTAGAAGAAAGACCTATGAATGTCGGTTAGCTTTAGGTGCCGATGTTCATTTTTTTCAAAGTCTCGTCCATGGCAAGTTCCACTATGGTAGGGTGATTTGCAGGTCGTAAAATGAGCCTCCAGACTTTCAAATCTTGGAGCCTAGTCAACTGGTCAAGTTTTTTGGGTTATCCTCATAGGGTTTACTCTCTAACAAGGGGGTGGCTTAATGTAGTCATGGGAATCCCTGGTGACGTTGTCAAACTATTAAGCGGTGTTTGGTATTGGGATAACAAATGAGTGGTTCTTTCTCAGGGCGTTCATGGAGGTGTTGTATCGATCTGCAACTCTAGAGGGAGTTCATGGCAGCATTGTATCGATCCTCCTCGCTTTATTAGATGGTGAACTGCAAGTTTCACTCTCCTGATGGCTTACAATAATTCTTAAGTTCGTTAGTTTCGTCCTGGACCACTTTAGTGTTAGTCATCATTGCTCCCGACGGTTTTCTCGGTTATGCTTCTGGTCCTTTTGTCCCTGTCTTGTCTGAAGGGCCTGAGTTTACTGGTGGTGGGACCTTCAGACTTCCTACCATTTTCTTATCCTTGAATGGGCATTCCTTTGTCCTCGATCTTTTGGCTTTTCCTCTATGATTTGATATTGTCAGAAAAGGCCATTATTAATATGATAAATGCCTTCAGGGACAAATGTCCGTCCTTCGAGGTCTCCTCGGTTAGACGGGGGGGGGGGGGGTGCTCTTTTTATATTGATGAAACCCTCCCTCTTACCCCTTATGCCTTACCCCCTAATTTTCCACTTACAGATTCCGAATTTCTGGGAGCAGAAGTTCACTCTTCTTCATAGGTTCTAGAAATGAAAAGAGGCAATCTACCTTTCATTAGCAGTGCCTCCGTAGAAGATGGGAGTAGTCAGGGGAATAGGAAGAGAGTTAGAAGAAAGACCTCTGAATCTCGGTTAGCTTTAAATGCTGATGTTCAGTTTTTCAAAGTCTTGTCCATGGCGAGTTCCGCTATGGTAGGGTGCTTTCCAGGTCGTAAAATGAGCCTCCATACTTTCAAATCTTGGAGCCTAGTCAACTGGTCAAGTTTTTTGGGTTATCCTCCTAGGGTTTACTCTCTAGCAAGGGGGTGGTTTAGTGTAGTCCTAGGAATCCCTGGTGACATTTTCAAACTATTAAGTGGTGTTTGGTATTGGGATAACTCTCCCCTCTCCCTTCAACAATGGAATCCTTTCTTTGATGCTAAGATTTCCAAGCCTTTTCTTTAGAATGTTTGGGTCAAACTGCCTGGGCTTCCCACAACTTTTTGGACTTTGGATATTTTTAAAAGGATTGGCTCGTCGCTTGGAAATTTCATATCGACACACATGAGTTTTCTCGAGTCTGGGAAGATGTCTTTGGATAGAGTGTTGGTGGATATGGACACTAGAGAGGGTTTACAAGCGGATATTGTTATTTCGGTGGGAAACTGTCAGATCATCAAGCCATTGGATTACTCAGGGATACCCTTCTGTTGTAACATATGCCATTCCTTGGAGCACCTTGCAAAGGCTTGAAAAATTCCTTTTCGAAGAGGTTTTTGGAAGAAGAAAGAAAACCGTGAGAGCCCCAGGGGTAAAAGGATGTGCCAGACAGGGAGGGTTTCTCATATTTCTCAGGAGGACCATGGATATAAGGAAGGAGAAAAGTCTACATTTAATCTTATGGAGACTGAGTAGAGTCCGAGTAATTCTTCATCGGGTTTCTCCAGGTTAGTGAGTTCTATTTCCCCCTCTTAGCATCTACTTTTATCCTTTCCTCTTCCCTGTTATCAAGCACCCTCTTGTTCATTCCTCAACACTATGTCAAGTGTCCTTCCTTTTTCTCGACACATTTATCCCTTCTGTTCCTCAAGGGCCAGCTCCATAAGTAGATGAAAAGCGCTAACTATCCAAGGTATGAGACAGGTAGCTGCTCTAAGGCGATGACACTTTGTTTCAAAAAGTTCTCTTCCTCTCTCCCTAATCCCAGTTCTGATCACTTTTTGTTCCCCATCGCTCATAGGATCCCTACTTCTCTTCCCCTGTACTCGGATATACATGTTCCCCTTTCAGAGCCTATTAGAAAAGATTTGACTATTATTCCTAATCCTTCTACCTCCTTTTCTCCAGTCTCCCCCCATTGAAGTTCGAAAGGGTTCTGCCTCTGCATTTCAAGGCGAAAGGGTCAAGTCTGTGCCCTCTTCACACGCTTTCGCAGTCCTTCTTGATATTTTTGCACTGCATTAGGTAGGAGATGTTGATGAGTTTTTTGAGCCTCAAACGACCTTACTGGAGTCACTCAAAGGAAACCCCATCCATAGAAAATCCAAAGGGACCAAACATTTTCCTGTCCCCTGGTAAGAAGAGATACTTCCTCCGCCTGAGAATTGAAGGCAACCATCAAGCAGGACTAGGTCTGATTGGAGGTCTTGCAAAAGACAAAGGATTTTTTTAAACCGAGGTTCATAGGAAGACGTTTTGTGATGGCCCGAGCTAGGGATAGAGAAGAAAGGGAAGTTAAATCAGGTCGACAAAACACTATATATGGTAATTTTAGAGCAAAGTATCCCAAGAAGCAAGTTACTTAATGCTTATTTTGTCTCTTAATGTCTGAGGGTTAGGGCATCCCTCTAAAAATCTCGTTGTGAAGAGTTTTGTAAACAACAAAAGACCGTGTATTTTATTGCTTCAAGAATCGTTGGCCATGAATGTCTATTTTGGAAGACTTGGAAAATATTCTTCCGGGTTAGAGTTTCATCAACATCGACGGCCTCAACCACTCCGGAGGGCTTATTACCGGTTGGAACCGGTCTGTTTTTTTATGTATTAAAAGTTGGGCGATCAGAACAGGTTTGGGGGCAACCCTTTTCTCCAGGGAATTCGGGAAAGCCTTCAATGTCATAAATATTTGTGGACCATATGTCAACAAAGTCCATTTTTGGGAATTTTTATTCTCTTCCTACCTCCTCGATGGTGAGAGGACTATTATAGGAGGCGATCTCAATTTCTCCCTAAGGGAGAGTGAAATACGGAGCACAAAGGCTCACTCTAATGCCCTCTCTGAATACTTCATCCACCGCTTTGCTGAAGAGTCTCTGTATGATTTACCCCCTGTAGTACTAAATCCAACATGGCAGAATATGCGAGTGGGTGAAGAAATAATAGCAAAATGTATTGATCGTTTCTTGGTCAATGAAGGTGTTTTGCAACTCCCAACAGTCATGCGATAGTTGGTGGGTGAAGGGACAAATTCAAACCATTTTCCAATCTATCTTGAAATCAATAGATTGGGAAAAAAATCCTTGTAGCCCCTTTAAGTTCAATGCCCATTGGATGGAAGACGATGATTTCAAGGATTTTGTTAAGCATTGCTGGACAAAATTCATTTTCGGGGGTCCAACTTCTGCAGCAGTTCATTTTCAAAACAATCTCCTCATATTGAAGAAACAAACTATTAAATGGGAC
This sequence comes from Larix kaempferi, assembly GCA_027924585.1. NCBI lineage: Eukaryota > Viridiplantae > Streptophyta > Pinopsida > Pinales > Pinaceae > Larix > Larix kaempferi. The sequence continues at coordinate 12,705,378 of BSBM01000797.1, forward strand.
GTGGAAAGAAGGATAAGATTGGATAAATATCTTAAGGATATTGAAACTACTTTGGAAAGGTTCCATGAAGCTTACAAAGAAGGTTTTCTTTCCATAATTCAGAAAAGGGAGATTGTGGAATTGGAGTGCAGACACACTAAAATTCTGGATGAAAAGGAGGCAACTTGGCGCTTAAAAAGCAGGGCAATGTGGATCCAACTAGATGATGACAACATGAATTTTTTTCACAACTTCATCAAGCACAAACACCACAATAATTATATTTGGCGAATAGAGTAACCAAGATGGATCCGAAGCTACAGGTTTTGAAGAGCTAGCTTGTTCGGGGGTTGATCACTTCAAGCATCTCTATAAAGAGGGTCAGAGGTGCCAGGTTGTCAAATGGTTAAAATTGATAGCGCTCTACCCTAATATGATATCAGAGGACCATAATCAGATGACAATGGAGCTAGTAAGCCTAGAATAGCTTCGTTCATCCATCCATTCTCTCCAAAGGGACAAAAGTCTGGGTCCAGACGATTGGCCCGTTGAGTTCTTCAAAGGTCTCTTGGAGTTATTTGAGGAAGACCTGCTCGCTATCATAGAAGAATCAAGAGTCAACAACATAATATTGGCATCTTTCACCTCAATATTAATCACTCTCATTCCTAAAGTTGAGAACGTTACAAAATGGGAAGATTTCCGACCCATTTCCCTTTGTAACTATGTATATAAAATCATAGCGGAAAGGATGGAACCCATTATTAATGGTGGGATCTAGGAAGAACAGTTTGCGTTCGTAACAAGACATCAAATCCATGACACTATCGGTATTTCCTAGGAAGTTGTTCATTTTGAAAAAGTCAAAAGAATTCCAGCAACCATCCTAAAAGTGGATCTATCGAAAGCTTGCGATCACGTCAACTTGCTCTTCTTAAGGTTTGTTCTTTTGCATACTGGCCTCAATTTGGAGTTTGTTAATTGGATTGATTCTTGTGTACACTCTGTATCTTTCACCATTCAAATTAATGGTTCAATGACATAGTTCTTCAGACTGGGAAGGGGGATTTGTCAAGGCTTCCCCTATCCCCTCTCTTGTTTATTTTGATAATGGAAGGGCTTAGTTGTGCCATATCTCAATCTTGCAGAGGAGGAGCTCTGAAATGGATTGTTGTTTTTGATAGCCTGAAGATTACTCACCTTTTTTGGGTGGAGGAAATCCTTTTGTTCTGGGATGGCTCTCGAAGGGACATCTCTTCTTTAAAAGAGATCCTTCATTGTTTCTCTTTGGCCTTGTGTATGTCTATTAACGATAGGAAATCTTTAGTCTCTTTTATCAACCTATCAGAGGAAGCAACAACTATGCTATCTTTGTTCTTCGAGTTTGCAATGGTGGAGTTATAAGAAGGTTTGAGTTACTTGGGCTTTGTCATTAAACCCAATAACTATTCTATCCATGACTGGGCATGGCTGGTGAGGAAAGTTGAATCAAAGCTCCACTTATGGTGCAAAAAATGGCTAAGTAGGGGAGGCAGAATGATCCTGCTTAAGTCTGTAATGGATGGGCTTCTAGTCTATTGGTATTCTATGGATTAGATTCCATCAGGAGTCATTGAGAAGATCAGGAAACTATCCTACTAGTTTCTATGGAAGAATTCAAAGGAGGACAAATCATTTGCATGTATTTCTTGGGAGAAGGTCGCTCTTCTGAAATCCCTTGGAGGATGGGGTTTAAAACATCCAGGTTGTTTTACAAAAGCTTTGATTGCTAAGGGAATTTGGCAAGTTATAAATGAAGAGGGACTATGGGCCAGAGTCATCTTGAGGAAATACATTAGCCCCCTGTCGGTGGTTGAATGGATTTGATCTCCTGCAAAATTTGGTTGAGACGCTTCCCCTTCATGGAGGACTATGGTAAAATATTTTGATTTAATTAGTAAGGGTCTCGCATGGAAAGTGGGAAATGGTAGGAATCTAAGAACTGGTAAAGACCCATGGGTGGGATTCTCTTAGGCATACAAGCTCCCAGATTATATTATTAGGACTCTCGATGAGTCTGGTTACATATTCTTGCACCAGCTTAATGCAGGACATGGATTCTTTTTTAGTAGACAAGACTGGTTGAGTGCGGAATCCTTCAACTTTCGCAATAAGATCAAGCATTATGGGAAATTTTTTATTTCTGACCTCAAGAGATCTCATATTGTGCTTCATGAGGACGAGGATGAACTATTATGGTTATTGAATGACAAAGGGGGCTCCTACACTCCCAGGCTAGGCTAGGCTAGGCTAGGCTATAAGTTCCTCAGGGACGAAGATAAGCATCCTCCCCGTCCATGGTGGCAATAATACTTATGGTCTATTCGATGCCCTCTCAAAATGAAACTGTTTTCATGGCTGGCTCTGTCCCACGCAATTCCTATTTGGGAAATTATGAAGCAAAGGTTCTGGATAGGACCAAGTTGATGTCCGTTGTGCTTCGAGCAGGAAGAAACTATCGAGCATCTCCTTTTTACATACCTGTATTCGGTGAAGCAATGGTCACACATTTCGGTTCTAAAAGGGATTCTTTTTCGATGGTTCGGGTTAAATATTTCAGATGCTTTTAAGCCGTGGAAATAAAATACGACCTTCTCATCCTTTCATGCCCTTCCTATTATTTGCATTTGGTTGATATGGTCGGCTCAAAACAGAGTTATCTTCGACGAGGTCTACATGGCTCCTAAAATAATGAGAAACCGAATCTTAGCTATCATGGAAACTTACGTCAAAGTCTAACAAACTAGTGAAGACCCAACCAATGGTTATCGAGCAGATTGATAAAACTAAGGCCTGGTCTTTCTTCGACGGAGCGACAGCAAATGACCCTTCTCGGGGTGGTGCAGGTGGCATAGTTTATGTCACGCATTTGAGTTTATTTTCCTTTGTGGCAGGCCTTGGAGCATGCTCTAATAACTATGTAGATTTTTCAGCCTTACGTCTTTCACTTTTGCTAGCAATCAACAAAGGCGTAAGTTCACTTCAAGTCTTAAGGGACTCTCTGTTGATGGTGGACTATATGAAGAAGAAGCCAAAGCCATAAAACATTTTCCTTACTACTATATGAAATGCTTAGGCGATGTGATGCCTTCTAGGATATCACTTTCAATCACATTTATAGAGAAAGGAATATAAAGGCATATTAACTATCCAAGCTGGGATTAAGAGTTCAGGTAGGATCGTGGTGCAGGTGGGATAATGTAGAGGACTCCTTACTCGAAATTGATCCAAAACTCATATGTATTTAATTCACCTTTCTCCCATGCAAGAAGTAGGGATGAAAGATTTTTTATGAGCACTATAACGACAGATATAATCCGGTTAATGAACCAACTTTTTGTAAAACATGACAGGGCCATATACATTGGCCAAGATTAGTCAAAGTCTAAAATTGAGAGTATTTTTTTATAGCATTAATGCTAAATCTGAATAAAATTGTGAAGGATATGACTAAGAAGTCCCTATGAAATGGGTTATATTTCAATTAATATAATGTGAGTGTTTTTATGGAAAAAAAACAACATGACAAGTTGCACATGATGCCCAACTTTTCAAGAAAACAATTTTGTTTTACATGTAAAGATATTAATGGTTTTTCTATATTGTATTGTTGTTTTCCATTAATAATGGGACACTAGCCTTATCACGGTGGTAGATTCCTTTCAAACAATTGGATAATGGTCTTTCCCAGATAAGTTCCTTCATCATACGATGCTTTATTCTTTTGAGTCTTTTGTATAAGATATGTCATGGTTTCACAAAAATGTATATATTTTAAGTGTAACACGTTATTTACTTGTCATTAATGGTTATTTCATGGGTTGTAATTTTATATTTTAACAAGTTAAATTAGCAGCAAAGCTGCTATATCTACTTCTTGTAAATATTTTAATGCAATAGCAATACATAATTAAAAATCAAGGAAAATAATGACTCTTTCAATACTCTTTAATCTAAATTAATTTAATAATCTAATCTAACAATTTAGAAATATTTTAATTTAATAATTTAAATTAACAATTTAAAAATGTTTTAATTTAATAATTGTTCATAGTCTAAAGTTAAAACTAAAATAATTGTAAAAGATTTAAAAAACTTGTGACAATATATTATTTATGCTTAGTAGAAGTGCAAGTGAGAATTATAAATTAAGATTCATTGAAAGCATCGTATCTATTATGTGAAATTGAAAATTAAAAAATCTATCCTAAAGACATGAACATTCATAAGACTACATTTCTAAAATACCTAATAAATTTATTGTGAATTAATTCAAAAGTTTTTAATTGACATCAATATAGTAGATACCTATTTTTTATAATGATATTCTTGTTTTTAAGTTGATGCTTTTACAAATTTAGTTATTTCTAAATGTATGTTTTTTTTAAAGGAAATTTGTAAACCAAGGAATGCTTCCTCATATTTGTGGATGTCATCCTTGGTAAATCTATCAGTGTAAACTAGTTCCCAACTCAAGAAGATTTGAATTAGCTAAATATCCAACAATATTAACAACAACTTGTTAACCAACACCTTAAAATAGATTTACATTTATATATATTTAGAATTGTCAATTTATATAGTTGAATTGTAAAAAATCAATAGATTTACTTGTAATAATTGTTACATACACACAAAAAAATACATTAATACAAATATTTATAATAAATATTTTATGATTTAAAAATTAATAACAAATTCATTTAAATTATATATATATATATATATATATATATATATATTTTTTTTTTTTTTAAATACATAATTAAAATAATGGTTGAGAAAAGTATTAAAACTATCAAAATACTAAATATTCAATTAAAATTTAAAATAAAATTAATAAAAATTAATATAACAATTATATATAAAATTACATAAAATTAATTATATTTATATTAAGTGATTATATAAGATATATGGTTTTATTTTTATATAAAATATATGGTTTATAATACATTTTGTACTTTTCTATTGAAAAGTAATTTTTCAATCAATCAAATATAATAAAGTAGATATCACCACGTCATTACCATATATGAAACTTAAAATTATTGTCTTTATAAGAAATTAGAGTAAGAATATTATATATTTAAAAATTTATATAAAACCACATTGTAATATGAGGCCTAAGAAGAACATTATAGAAAATTAAAATAAGTGTACCCACTGGCTCGTTGCACGGATAGAACCGCATGGATAGAGCATTGCACGGATAGAGTAGCGACATGCCCAGGTCAATGTACTAGTGGGCCAACTGTACAAGACAATGGAGAAGGCGATACGAGGCACATAAGATGAATTTAGGTAATCATTAATTGTGAAGACATAGGACTTTATGTCTATAGTATGAAAATATAGAACAAATATGAAATAGATTTTTTTTTTACTAGGGTAATTGACAACTGGAGTTGGACTGGTACTCGTGTGACACAGGGTCTAGGGATCCAATCTCACTACCACTATACCCCTAGGTGCATCCATAGGGCCTAAACCATGGCGCACAGATAAGATTGGGGGATTCGAACATGTGACCTTCCATTTACAACTGATTACAACTTCTCATCTTTACCACTTGAGCTGCCTCCCATGAACGAATATGAAATAACTTATAAAATAAGAAAATTTTCATTTTTGTTGAGTTTTTTTGATAACTTAGAATTTGAAAGTTTAATTGTTGCTTTCAATTTCAATTATGTAAATCAACAATTATTCTTTCTATTAATATTTATTTATTTTATAAAAAAAACAAAAAAATATATTATAATTCATAAAATAAAACAATTTTTTTTATTTTTAACATTTAAATACTAACCATAAGTTAACTTTAACTTTCTTCACTAATTGAAATCTTGCTAATGTAATAAAATAAAAATATAAATATTGAAGGAGGATAGTACCTCATGGAATCACTTTGTTAACTTCACTAAATTACAAACATCCTTAAAATAAATAACTATCAAGGTCTTAAATAGTGGGTACTACTCCCACCTATCCACTTTCCTAGCTCAAATAGTGTGTATGCATTTCATTGCTTAAAATGATCAAATTTCCACATCAATATGTTTAACATTTTTGGTTTTGAATTTTTTTACGAAGTCTTCATTGATTAGATCCTTGGTATAATGGTTTCCATCATCCATCACATTCATATACCAAGTCAACCTTCTTTTCCTCCATTTAACACCCAAAAAGTGCTAAGTTCCAAGCTTCATCTAAGGTGTATGTAGTAGTTTAATTAGTTTCATGGATAAACCATTACTTCTTTGGGTCTTCATCACCTTCATAGATTGGTAATGGAACTATTACAAAGTCCTACTAGGTTTGAAAGTAAAGGTGGGTTTATGGTAGATTGCTATCATTTTTGTAAACTACTCACTCCTTTGAGTGTCTAAAAGTATTTCTCTATCTTAACTTTTATATTCTTTATGTTTTATCTAACGGTTATCGTAGGCACTTATCTCTTTATCTTCCCTAATTTAAGAGTTGATATCTCATGTAGATTCTAAATGATGGTCAAACTCTAATTTACTTATATCACCATCTCTTAAACTTGGTTGGGGTACTTCCATGAGATTTTTGATTGGTATAACTTGTGATTTTATTGATCCTTAAACGTAGACATCCTCAATTTTATTGGGGTACTCCCATGAGATTTTTGACTGGTATGACTTGTGATTTTATTCATTATTAAACGTAGACATCCTCAATTTTATACTATTATGTGGTTATTATATGTTATGGTGAGTTTATGGATAACTATATTGTGAGTTTTTTAATTATCCATACACTTTCATCGTGTCAAGTGTAGATTGATGTCATGTAAGGTTTGACTCGAAGTTTCTTCCAAATGGCTTACACTAATTTATTTGCTAGTTTTCTCTTCATTGAACATTTGTTGTAATGCCATAAATAAACATCCAATTTGTTTATGGTTAGTCAATTTAAACTATCTCTTTATCTTTCTTTATCTTTCAGTGTCGATGTCTTCAATGATTATGTAAAGTGCCTTCGACCCTAAACACAATATCCCTTGCTCCACTATAAATAATGTCAACACAACTTCTTCTCTATCACGATTTGAAGATGAGATTGGTTTTTTAATGTCATTCATTAAAAATTGACAATGTTAGTTCTTCTTTCTATTTATTGAGACTTATAAAAAAATATCAATAATGACCAAGTTGTTTACTCCCTATTGTGTTGTTGTTGTTGTTTTTTTTTTCTCGAATCTACCTCAATTACCATATAATTACTTATTTTCAGGTTTTTCTACATTTTGTTTTCTTCTGATTATTTCAAACTTTTATAAATATAGATAATTTTTATACTTCTTCAATTTGTGCTTTTGCATTTTTAATTTTATCTTCAATAGATATTTCATGGATAACTAGTCATATAACTTTCTCATTCTAGTGATGCTTTATTCTACCTCTTTTAACCATGTTAATTAGTATTCTCTAACCATGTTAACTAGTATAATTCTTTGTATTTCACTATCTTATGGTACTCATTCGTCTTTTTATTTCATGGTGGAGTACCCCCATCACCAGGGTTGGAATTTATTTTCATCCCTGCCCTTCACACTAATTTTTTTTGACGTTTTGAACTTTTAACTCTCTGTCACAAAACGTTTTGTTGAAAAAATTGCCCTTCAACAATGAAGTTTTATAAAAAAAAATCACCCTTCAATAATAAAGAGTTTAATGTCAACAATGCCACAAACAACTCAAAAGTGACACATACTGGCATTAATATATGGAATGCAATATACCAAATTTTGTAGGGATTGAGTTTGAAAGCCTAGATAAATACAATATAGCCCTTTGTGGAATCTATTGATTAAGGCAAACATATTGCATTTTTAGAATGAGATTGTGTTACGCAGTTTTCTACTTCCTTTCGCAAAAGAAGTTTAATAAAGTTGTTTTTCTCATATATTGGTTGGATTCCTCAACTATTATTACAAGTGAAAGCCCACAAATTCTTCATGCAAATGGATTTGTGTATGTGTTACCCATAAACTTTGATTAGAATTTGATAAATAAATTTATGGAATAGTTCAAACCTATTAATTTGAATACATAAAAATTCATCATAACTCATGTGCTTTTGGGAACAAGATTTTTGGTATTACTCTCAATGAAATGTGTTTTTATTGTGCCAAGGTAACATTTAACTTAAATAAACCATTTTCAAATAATCAAATAAATTATTTTCTTAAAAAATGTGAATGCAAATAACAAATCGACTATGTAAATTTTTTTAGCAAGTCTTTAATCCAAGTTAATATAAAAAATAAAAAACAATTTCATTAGAAAAATAGTTTTCTCTCAAAATTTATTTTTAGATTACTATTAAATTTATCTTTAAAAATGACAAGTACATCTTACCAAAATTTGTATTTTAATGAGCAAAATTTCTTTTTAGATTACTATTAAATTTATCTTTAAAAATGACAAGTACATCTTACCAAAATTTGTATTTTAATCACCAAAGTTTATTTTTAGATTACTATTAAATTTATCTTTAAAAATGACAAGTACATCTTACCAAAATTTGTATTTTAATCAACAAAATTTATTTTTAGATTACTATTAAATTTATCTTTAAAAATGACAAGTACATCTTACCAAAATTTGTATTTTAATCAACAAATCCACATTAAGAAATGAGGCTTCCCCTTCAAATAAGAGAAGAGCATCTTGAAGCACATCAAAAGATGAGGCTACCCCTTTAAACCAAAGGATAGCATCTTGAAGCAAATCCATGGTGACCACTACATATTGAGGAGGTTAATGAAGAGCAAGGTTTAAAGTATTAGTTATTACACATCCAAGTATTTACGAGATGGTTACATATTTACAATTATAACCATACACATTACAACTACAACCAGTCCATAGAGAATAGAAGATTCTGAAAAAGCATTGAGGCATACATATAAAAATTGGAAACCAATAAAAATTAGTAATAGTTTCTTAAAAAATTAAATGACAAAAATACGTGCTCATTAATTCTTAGCCAGTACAGTGTGATGGTTTGAAAAATATTTTAACCGTATTTGATTAGCAAAATAGCCTTTGACAAGCATTTTTCCCATCGAATTCCAACCCTATCGGGCCATCACTAGTCTTAACTTATTCACAGTAAGTAATAATAAAGTCAACATCATTCTTCCCCCCCAAAAAACTAAATCAATGTTAGCACAATGAAAATAAGTATCACATGGAGATCAATAAAAAACACTTAATGAACACTTTCAACTCGAATACTAGGTTCAACTATATTATATTCACACAAATCTTCAAGCGCTTTCTCAAACCAATCATCTAGGTCCAACCACAATCTATAAGTTAGGATCTTCTTGGTTGCATTTCAATATTTATCTATTTTTCCTTTTCTAATAATTTATTAATTTCAATAGATACCGACTTCACTAACTTCTCACACATTTTTGTAAACAATATTAATTTGACTTATAGAGATATTGTTCATACTTATATAGATCAATTTTGACTTTTCTCTTCTTCTAATCTAGATTCTCCTTATCTAACACTAACACCAATACCATCTATGTTATAGCCCGTTAAAAGAAAAATCATAAATTTATAGATTTTATATAATCAACAATGTACTTAGCATTTTTTAATTCCTCTTCAATGTGATCAAACATCAAAAGTTTCAAATAATTCTAAGTTAATATGTTCAAGTTACAGCGAAAACAAGTTTTTGTCTCATTTTTTTTAATATTGTTCATATTGTCGACATATTTTAATATTGTTCATATTGTTGACGTGGCATGTCAGGTGGCAGGTGGTGAGTGATGCCATGTCAACTTGGACCTTACGTGACATTGAAAGGAATGAAAAAAGAACAAAATAACTATGCTTTGGTTGTAATAGCAAATGGTTCAAAGGGTATAAATGTTAAGAAACAAAATTGTTTACAATGAAAAACAATGGCAAAGAGGAAACAAAAGAAACCACATAAATGAGCGAAGAATAACTTGTGAATCTAAAAGAGAAGGAAAAGAATGTATAAATTTGCACAACATAAATCCAAGCAGGTGTGAAATTCTCTACAAAAATGCGAAGGTGAATGCGGATGCACAATATTTCTCTCTAATATGGTCAATCACCCAATTATCGAGACTAATCATTGTCATATTTTCTTTTAAATGATTAGGATAAGGCATGATTCTATTGTTCAACCTTTTGAATTCTTTCCTGTCACTCTCCCATTTCCTTCTCTTCTCTTCATACAATGCAACCCACAGTTACGTTGCCTTTGTGTTGTAAAGAATAAATTTATTAATAGAAAAAATATATAATATATTTTTATATAAACAATTACTAATAATTGTTTACTTTCAAATCTATTTATTTATATATATCAAATATAAAAAACACATTTATTAACATAATATATTTTACAAGAACATAAAAAAATAGAAGAAAAAACAAAAATAATTAGTATAAACTTATGTCCATATGTCAAATTTATGTATTAAATGCCTTTATTGGTTGTACACGGATTTAATATGTACAATAATTTAACTACTAAAATTTACAAATATGTATATATCTTACTCCCTCTAGATTTGAAATTATAATCTCTTAGGAAAAAATAAATATTATAAACCGTTAAACTCACATTATTTGACCATATAACATTACATTATTTGACCATATAACATTACATTTTGTCACTTAATATGAATTATAAATATACAAACAATGTAGCATAATTCAACTAATAATTATTCAAACCCAAACCAGAATAAAAAACTTTAAATATGTTAGCAATGTTACAATCATATGTACTCACAAATTCTCTCATCCTCGTGCAATCTTTAATTTATCTAATGCTATGTTATTTATGTCCACATTCTAAAGTTCTTTAAATGATCCCTTATTTATTAGATAACCCTTATGTCATTTCCATCTCAACTTGAGAAGCATATGAGTGTTACATATATGTTTTTTTCTTTCTAAATTTTTCTCTTGCTGCAAGCACTTTGATTCCATCATACATTGCAAGCTACTTACTCGTTGCTTTTATGTTAAATATACAAACAATGTAGCATAATTCAATTAATAATTATTCAAACCCAAACCAGAATAAAAAACTTTAAATATGTTAGCAATGTTACAATCATATGTACTCACAAATTCTCTCATCCTCGTGCAATGTTTAATTTATCTAATGCTATGTTATTTATGTCCACATTCTAAAGTTCTTTAAATGATCCCTTATTTATTAGATAACCCTTATGTCATTTCCATCTCAACTTGAGAAGCATATTAGTGTTACATATATGTTTTTTTCTTTTCTAAATTTTTCTCTTGCTGCAAGCACTTTGATTCCATCATACATTGCAAGCTACTTACTCGTTGCTTTTATGTTAAACACCATGAACTTATTAATATCACTCTTCATCTCGTTGCTCACTAGAATTCAAAATGGTTAGTGGAACCATATATACAAATTAACAAAGTTGATATTGATTTTAAAATAAAGACTATTAGGGTTTTGAGTTATGGACCCAAATATCATGATCTTTAGCCATAGGTGGTTTATATAGGAGGAGTTTTTGATCTATTAGGGTTTTGAGTTAATGACCCAAATATTGTGATCTTTAACCATGGGTGGGTGGTACATTAGTATTGTCTTTTCAACATTGAGTGTGGCCAAGTTTGCTTACCAAGTTAACAATCTTTTCGCCATAGGTGAGGCATTATTTCCTAACCTTACATTTTTATAATCATTCATGGTATTGATTTTGGACCAACAATTGGTGATGGGTACCCAAGCCTTCTCACAATTTTGTCCCAAAGGTGTACAATGAGGTAATGGCCCTCCTCTTTATATTAAAATCTTTGATATTTAATATGCTAGTATATGTCATGAGTTTTAGGAGGAATGAGTTCTTGGATGTTTGTTGGGAGGGTACCCCTTGAAAAGATTGTTTAAACTTGGGTCCACAAGGTTTGGGAGTCCAATAAGTGACATTGCACACAAGCATGGAGACTAGCTAATGGTTTTTTCCCATTTCTATATGAACAACCCTTCTCATTTGACGAAGATAATGAATTGAGACCTTTGTATAAGAAAAAAAACCTGGTGGTACTTAACAATTAGACCCATGAATTCTCATCTAACAAGGCAACACAAATTGTCTACCTAATTTGGGTAGCGTTCCTAAACCTCCCAATATAATTTGGCTACCCCTACGTAGGATTTCCCACCCTTCGAGGAGTTTATCTATGAAGAGCCTAGATTTTTTTAATCCCTTAGCCTCATCGTTGTGTCTATACGTGGGTTAAAATCTATCCTAGGAAAGGAATTAGTATATGTCTAGATTGCTATCCAAGTGCATCGTCTACTAGTCCTATATATACATATACCCAATACATATTTCTACTAGCAGAGTCCCAACCATCATAGCCAGGAGAGGTGGCCATCATAATCAAAACGAACCGTGTCTATGCTTAATGCCTTGCAAATGAACGAAAGGAAGGTCTTGTTCCGCCATGCGTGAGCTTCGTAACGGATTTTGGACTTGGCAGGGAAAGTGGCTTGCTCGAGATTGTTGTTCAAGGGCTTTTTACAGAGCCTTCATGTGTAGCAAGGGTGTTCTATGCACTTGAAGGAGGCAATTGCTATTGAGGGGTGCCAACTTCTTCAACGAGAGAGGCACTCTATTTGGATTCCTTTGGATGAAGGCGATTAGTGAGATTATATTCACAATGGCAGGAAGGGGGCGAACTAGGATGAATAGGAGAGAGGCTAGCAATAGGGGATCTTTACGGGCTAGGCATGAAGCAAAGGAGGCTCGAGACACTTTTTACTAGGAAATTCCACCAGATATTCGAGCTTAGATAGCTCAAGCAGAGGCTGGGGTGAAGGAGGAGTAGAAATTCTCTAGACTTGAGGATATTGTGGAAGAAATGAAGCCTTGGGTGAAAGACTAGGGCAATACTAGAACCTGAGACACCGAATTCTACAGGACTTTGGCTCTTCATTGCACTACCAAATCGTTGCTAGGTAAGGTGTTTCTGGACACCAAAGAAAAAAGGAATGAGTTGTTGCTTCAAATGGATGAGCTCAATTCCAAAATGAATTATCTTATCAAGGCTATCACATGCAAGGAATATGGAACCGTCGTTCAAGATCCAGGTGCAGAGGTGCCATATTTCTGTTTCAAATGATGATATGGATGTCTAGTTTAGTTTTGTTTCAGGATCTCTATTTAATTTTTGCTTATCATAAGTTTACTCAGAACTCTTTAGCTTATATTACTGGACTTTTCAATACCTATGAGACTATTTTTGAAGTAACAAACAAATTTAGATTATATCTTTGGTAAAACCTCTCTTGGGGAAGACCTTAATCATCATGGTTGTACTTTTGTTTCAGTTTTTTTTTTAAACAAGCAAGAGTGTGTTATATATAATCTTTAGCAAAAAAAACTGATAAAAAAAACTTTTAAATCTTTTTTCCAGCGAAAAAAAGCTACTATTGATATTCAAGAGAATCAAATAGTACAAAGATGTTCGTGATTCAGCAGATGAATCAAATACAGCATGAAATACATCAGAAAGCTCAAGATCCCTTCAAAAGATCACATGCCACCAATAAGGTCTTAAATACAACAGGGCATCACTACAAAAATATCATAGCATGGAAACAAAAAGCAAAAAGTGTCCTGCAGCTCAGAAAAGACTCCGAGATGAAACCCCACATGATTCAGTCAAAAAAATAGATGGAGCCACTATCCAGAAAACTCTTTTCACACCATTCCTCCCAGATCAGATGCCCTTCCATACCAGCAAGCGCTTGTTTAGATAACTTATCAGCGAGAGAGTTGTGTTCTCTAAAAAAATGCTCAAACTTGATATTCTGCTGCTTAGAAAATTCAGAATGTGTCCGGATGGCCCAATGTCGCAGATGCATGACATTAAGCCTGAAGTCACCTTCAGCCCATTTTATAGTGACGCTGGAATCACCATAAACCTTAATATTGATCAAGCCAAAAATATTTGCAACTTTAAGAATGCACCAGAGGGCCATTAACTCCGCTTTCATATTTGTGCCAGCTCCACAAATGAGCCGAATAGTGAAATAATGTGACTCATTTAGGTAGATAACACCTCCAACAGCACATATACCAGCTTGTGAAGCTCCATCAAAGAATAGAACAGGATGGTCCACTTTGAAGTTGAAATAACTAACTCTGTCATGCTTCATCTTATGTTCATCATCCTTACATGAAGCAAACATCTTAAGAGCAGTCAAGCTACATTGCAGAAAATCCGGAGAAGTATTCCTAAAGATGGAACTGTTCCTAGAGTACCAAATTGCCCATGGAATACATATAGCAATATAAAAATGTTGCTTGCAATGTATGAACCAGTCAAGCAAACATTGATTAAAGTCACCCATTGCCCAGGTCTGAGAAATATTCAATTTTGAAGATATTACCTCCCAAACCTTGGTGGTGAAGCTGCACATGACAAAGAGATGATGTTTTGTTTCAGCTTCATTTTTGCAAAGAACACATAAACTAGGTCCAATCCATCCCCTTTTACACAAATTTTCCCAAGTTTTCAATTTATCTTGCATAAGTAACCAAGTGAAACATTTCAGCTTTAAAGGTATGGCCCAATGCCAAAGTCTCTTGTACCACCAATCCTGGGGGTAGATAAATTTATCTTGAGCAATTCTACAATAGGCAGATTGCGCTGTAACAATTCCTGATGCGGGGTTCCCACCCCAAACCAGCTGATCTGGTTCTTGATTCAGGCTAACACCAGCAGCATTTAAATTGAAGATGTAAGCATCCCAAGCACGAGCTAAGTAACCAGATAAACCAAGAACTCTTGAAGTCAGCCACTTAGAAGAGTCCTCGTCACCAATCCTGAAATGATAAATTTTATTCAAGGTAGATAAACCTAAAATATGGAGATATCGTGTAATGTCCGAAGGAAGGGTGAAACAATCCTCCATGCCAATGATGGGATCAATTCCAACACGTATCAGTTCACCCAACCCCACCTGCCAGAAAAGATCCTTATCGATCCAATGAAAAATCTTCATGAATCCCCGCCACATAGGGGAGAAGTTCCAGCTTGACAATTTAGGGTTTCTAATCCAGCAGAAGACCTCCGATTTTAAATATTTGTAGCGAATAAGAGTAGACCAAAGGGTCTTACCAAACAGACATCTCCATAGACTTTTTAGCCTAAGAGCTATGTTGAAGATGCCCAGGTCTTTTATACCCCAGCCCCCAAACCGATAGGGTCTATAAATGGTATCAGCAGCAACCATGGAAACCTTATCACTATTAGCAGACCCGAACCAAAAGAAGTTGTAGAAGTATTTTTTCATAGTCTTGATGATGGATGATGGAACCTCCAGAAAAGAAAACCAGTAAACTGGTATGCTGGAAATAACTGACTTCAATAAGATGAGCTTGCCTCCAATAGACAATAGTCTGAATGACCAGTGGGCAATGCGTGCCTCAATTTTACACAACAGCCAGTGCCAATCCTTTGATTGATAATTATTCGGTTTGATGTAATAACCAAGGTATTTGAAGCCTTGATCCAGATCACAACAATTGAAAGGAAAAATCGAAAGTATATCACAAAGATGATCATCATGATTAGATAGATGATAGAAATTGGATTTAATAGTGTTGACTTTCTTACCTGATGCACAACAGAATGATTGAATGATATCTTTGTATGTAGACCACTCCTCAACAGAGTCCACACCAGCCACTAAAACATCATCGGCAAAAAGTATATGTGTAATAACACAGTCCTTTGTTAGCTTAATACCTTTAATCTGTCCTCTCTCTAGGTCTTGCTTAACCAATCTACTGAAACCATCCATAACCAAAATGAAGAGGAGAGGTGATAAGGGACACCCTTGTCTGATCCCTCTGGAACAACTGAACAAATCAAAAGGGCTGCCATTTACCAGCACAGAGATGTTTATGGAGGAAATACAAGCCATAATCCACTTAATAATCATTGGAGGAACCCCAATTTTGATGAGAAGCAATCTAAAAAAAGACCAGTTAACCCTGTCATAAGCTTTTTCCAACTCCATTTTGAGTAACAAATATTTAAAAATAATACATACAAAATTTAAGAATATATATATATTGAAAATCACCACATTGAAATCCCAAACCATATACCAAAGCAAACGGTTTGAAAAGCTAGTTTCGTATACCAAAGCAAGCGAGTTAAAAACCTAGGTTCGGTAATCGTAAGTTCGATGTACATGTCATCAACAGTGAGAAGTCGGTGGAGAGTGGTTGGTTTTGATGGAGTAACCGGTCGAAAGTCCTTTTAATAAGTTCGCTCGAAAGAATCTTATGACGAAAAATCATATACATCTACTATTCCTAATAATATATATATTCACACATACTTTTTCATCTCGATTAGTACAATAAAAATATAAAAATATATTATTGTTACATACATATTATTATTTATATGTATATATATTTTTAATTGCTTTTGTATCTATTATTCAACGAATACGGTAGATTCTATGGATATAGAATATAATATATTATTATCAATATTAAATAATACTGGAATACTTTTAAAGTGGGGAAAGGGAATTTCGAAGAAAACAGAAGGTGGATATGTTTATTATTATTGAGAAATATTTTATTTATTTACAACAAAGCTACTTGAGGGATTTGAACCTGGTAGAAGATAAATATGTTGGAGTGTTTTTTTGAATGGTATAATTTTATGGTATAAAATGAAATGAAGTGTATTAATGTTGGAGAGAATAGCTAATGAATAACATATTTGGATTGTGGAGGATTGTGGAGGTTACAATTAGAAATGGCTTTTTATCATCATATTTTATGAGAGAATAACTAATGAAATAAAGATAAAGAATAGTTAATGAATAACATATTTGGATTGTGGAGGTTATAATAGTAGAAATGATTTTTTATCATCATATTTTATGAGAGAATAATTAATGAAATAAAGATAATATTGGGAAATAAATGTTATAAAATATATTTTTAAGTAGAAATGGTTTTTTTATCATCATATTTCATGAGAGAATAACTAATGAAATAAAGATAATATTGGGAAATAAATGTTCTAAAATATATTTTCAAGTATATAAGAAAAACATAAAATTTAACATTTGTATAATTGTTAAATTAAGATATTATAAACAATTTGTTAACTGGAAATCGAAGCATAATCTATAATCAAATTCTAATAAATTTAAAAGCAACCTTTATTATAATTACTATTGATGTCATGTAAATGTGAACCAATGTCATTGATCTCATATAATATGAAATTTACAATGATTGTTCATGAGATAAATTCTGCATATGTTCTCAAAACAAAAGAGCCATAGTTATTTCTTGAGTTGTCCTCTAATTACCTTGCCAATTGTCATTGGTATTTGCACTTAGCAGGTGGGGGGGAGGGATCGAGGTTTTCCAATTTTAATTATGCAAGTGACATAGAATGCAAGCCTGTGCATCTTCCTTTTTTTGAAGCGGGACATATGCAATATCTTGCATTTTTGCGTAGCATCTGAATGAGAATGATGGTGTGATTCAAATTCCTTCTAAAGTCGTGGTGTGTGAATTACCATGAAGGTTAAGCCTTAATGTTTGATCTTATCAATGTCAATAGTCGACCTTGTGAATTCCAATCCTTAGGATTTATGTATAGTAAATGTGCAAGCCATCTTAAGTGGGATTTGTTTCTTGTTACTCAATTCTACAGGTGAAAATGGTATGTGAGCTAGCTAGGTTTGGTCCCATGGAGGGCCAATGTATTTATAGAATGCCACAACAATATATGCTGATAGATTTGGAAGGCTAGATCAAAGTGTGTATGCAATTTGCATGACCACTCTGAGTGACCCTTTTACTAATCCTGCCCAGATGTACAAATTGTAAGATAGCATAACTTGTTGTCCTACACATGGTAATATTTATTTTTCTAGTTGGCGTTCATCCTCTTATTGTGCTTATTCTCCACTATGGAATTCAACGACACATTGTGCAGTTGACATTTTTAATAACCAGAGGATGCATTTGTTAATATTGTTTGCAAAATTGTTTGTTGCAAAGAGGTGTATTAATGATGTGTCAAATCTTGTATGCTCTTATGTGGACAAGTTGTTGACCCAAGTTTGTCATTAAACCAAAAGGTTGAATTGTTAGTTTCCAATACAACTGCTAGAGTTAACGGATCCATGGGAGGTTGTTAAATCATGTCATGAGTCCCAAAGGAGGTGTTGACCACCAAGTCAACAATCTCGCCCTTAGCACCGATTGAGGTACTCAACACCAACCGAGCAGACTCAAACCCACGACTTTTTGTCTTTGATACCAATTGTTGGCCCACGTTTTCCATTAAACCAAAAGGCCAACCTGTTAGTTTCCGATACAACCACCAAAGTTAACGGATCCACGTGAGGATGTTAAACCATGTCACAAGTCCCGAAGGAGGTATTAATCACCCAGTCAACACAAGCATCTATTGGTCCTAGACTAAAGGAGGCTACAGTCCTCTATTAGTGGCATATAATTGTGATTTTTAGTCAACATCTAGCAAAAATGGACTTAGGTTCCATTGGTGCCCTTTGATGAAAGATTGTTTCCAAATTGATTATAGTGGTAAAGGTTGTACGTAAATACCTTCCTAGAGTTGCTATGGCATATATAGGTTTGTCTATTATTTATGGGAGTTGTCCCAAGTCACCAAAAAATTAATGATTGACAGTCGAATGAGCATTCTTTTTTTTGGGAAACACTCACAAAAATGACAATTAATTTGCATGAACAATGTATGTCTTGTGAAGTTCATCTCATTTGCAATGAGAATATACTAAACACTATCATGCATTATCCATGTAAAGGCTTCATGCGCTTTATAGGAATCCTAAGTCCTGCATGTATAGTGGTTGCATGTATGTTAAATGTTACAACTCTAGTAGGGGTGAGGAGAAGTATTTGGCTATAGCAAGATTTTATTATAGATGACAATTATTATTTGATGTTGCTTATAGGTAGGATTTACCTATGTATCTAGTTCCTTGGATGATCATCCTCAATGGGTTTTTTGTTTCTCTTTCTTGTAAAAGTTGTAGGATTGTGTTGAATACAAGTTGTTGAATGTGAGACAACATATTTGTGGAAAGAGGTAGGGGATTGTTTTCTTACATGATTTCCCCACTCTTTCAATTGCGATCGATGAAGTTTGGTGCTGTGTCCAATGTATCTTTTGATACTTCTAGTTGATTCCATGTGTGGCTGGTGTTGAAATTTTGAAGGCCAAGCATCTCAAGTTCATTAAACTTGATATTGTTGGTAGGGACCAATATTGACAAAGCCTGCCATTTATTCATCTCCATGTTAAGATGTATATTGCTATTATGGGTATCCTCATCTTCAGATGTTGCTTCATCAAACTGGGCATAGGGATGTAGTTAAGATGCCATGCAATAGTTATTTCTTATGCTTTCCCAGTGTGCAAAAATGTATTATTTTCAAAGGCTCGTGTATTTTTAGTGAAAGAATGGAACGACTTATATAAAAGCAGTGCACCCCAACATAAGTTAGAAAATGCATTGGAAACTTGAGAGTTAGAATTATATTGAAACATGGCCATACATGGACTATTGTGGGGACACCATGCATATGTAGGTGTTGACGTGGACATGTAGGTACAACAACATTGACCAAATGTCATGTTGCATTTTTCCTAGGATCCATGTAGCCAACAATCTCAATGGTAAGTTCTTCTAACTTGCACAAGGATGATGTGGTTACTACAATTGTGGACCCATACAACAAAGTCATTAACCATTTTTCTAGATGGAAGAATATTTGTTTACTCAAGCAAATCAACTTCAAATAAAAAACTTGTCTTAAGTCAATCAGCAAGGGATGGAAGGGTTTACTACAAGCCACACATATTTGTGAAGACATTTTATTAGAGACCATAACATATTTGCAAGGTAAGGAGTGGGAAAACATCTAATGTTGTAACCAAGATATAAATACCAATGAGAAGAGAAGGTAAATCAAAACAATACCCACCCCGTGTTGTAACCAAGATATAAATACCAATGAGAAGAGAAGGTAATTTTAAACAATACCCACCCCTTATTTCAAATCTAGAACGAAAAATCAAATTAAATATATATTTAATGGCATAAAAACCATTGATTGGTGCACAAGAATGCGTAGATTCTCTCCTAGGTTATAATATCTACAAAAGCAAATCCCTAAACTGCAAAGAAATATAGTGACTTGTTAGTGCCATGGTGCCTACAATCATTAATACCATCCTCTATTCACACATAGGCACGTATTAAAACTTTTTTTTCTCTAATATCTTATTTTCTAGATTTGGACGGTGCAATTTTCGAACTTTAGATCTATCCATTTGTGTTGAGACAACTTTAGTCCATTTTTAAATTTACAAACTACAATAACCAATGGTTTGCCAAACCATGGTTGCAAAGTACAATTTCCAACAACAAACTACCATGATGACGAAATATTGCTTTATTGTTTGAGGCATAATGTACTTTTATATTGGTATATTTCTACTATAAAAATAAAACGATTCAATTATAGGTCTAGTGGAATTTGAAAATATCTAAATGGTAGTAAAGAAATTTAAATATTATACATTTAATCTTACAATACCACCTTTGTATCGTGAAAATATGAATCCTAAAATGTTTGTGCACATATTTTTTAATTGTTCTTCGAAATATCTAAATGGTAGTAAATAAATTTAAATACCACCTTTGTATAGTGAAAATATGAATCCTGAAATGTTTGTGCATATATTTTTTAATTTTTCTTCAAAATATCCAATGGCCATGCTCATCATAGTGAAGTCCCCTCCTCTATATTCAAGAGTTCTTCTACAAAATCCACTTGTTTTCGTTCGTGTGTGGTCCTCACTTGCTGCTAGTTTGTTGGTCAATGGAAATTGTTGACAAATTGGACTTAAATAAATGTAATCATTATTTTCCATTGAATGTAGAGACACCTTACAATAACAGGGATAAAGTGCATTTCAACTACATCAAATGCATTGCAATATCTACATATCACAATACAACAAACTTATATATATTTGTGTGTGTCAATTAGTTTAATGAGCGGAGGATTTTTTTTTTTCATCTGAAAAAGTACTTACTATTAATATGAAGTAATAGTAGGGAAGAGTAAATAGAGCACAAGCTCAAAAAAGAGTCCACACAGGCCCAAAGAAGCAGCCCATAAAAGTTCAAAACCTACCAACAATGGCAATAAAGAAAGTTGTTTGGCCAAATTACACCGGGCCAAACGTTACACACCATAAAGAACCAGTTAATACAGTCTGAAAAACAATAACCGTCATACATGTGTTAAACAAGAACACAAAAAAAGGAGTTGGACCCATACGGTAACGATAAAGAGATCTTGCTACCCCAACCAACAGAGAGCCAATAACCAAGCTGTCAAGACCCAGCCAGAAAGAAAACACAGGCCTACCTGCCCAAAAAATATGCAACAAAGCAATCATGGTCCTGCAAGAAACGGAGAAAGCATCGAACTGATGTCAGGGAAAGTACCATAACCTACTCAGAAAAAATCCAAGGAAGACTGATCCAGTAAGAGATTATCATCCCACTCCTCCAAATAAATGATGCCTTCCGGAACAGATAAAGCTCGCTTAGATAGAAGATCGGCCAAAGAGTTGTGTTCTCTGTACACGTGAACAAAGGAGATTTGACCAAAGCAGTTTATCAAGCGCCGAGTATCCCTCAATCAAAAATCCAGCTGAATGACCTTCAACAAACACTCCAGATGAGCCCAAGTGATAATCACTTTAGAATCCCCTCGCACAAGAAAAAGTGGGATATTACGCACCGAAGAGATATAAAGAAGTAACCAAAGGGTAATGAACTCACTCTTGGTGTTAGTGCCCTCACCACAGTTTATCTAGATGTGAAGTTTGTGTGAATTCGAAAGGTACCACTGTTGGTAGGCGGTTTGATGAGTCAGCATTGCAACATTGCAGATGTTGCGTAAGGCCAAAGGTACCGTGGAAGGAGCAAAGCAACGCGCACGATGATAGTACTGTTTGTAGTTTTTGGGTTATTGGGACTGCGTCATATGTATTTTGGGTCATTTGGACCGCGTCATATGTAGTTTGGGTCATTTTGACTGCATTATGTGGGATTTTGGGTTAGTGTTTGTAAAGTTTGTTTAGAATTAGTTAGGCGGTTTCCTAAGTGGACCACAAATGTAAAGGTGCAAGCCTATAAGTAGATGTAGGTTTGTAAGTGTAGATATAATCTTGGGTAAGTCTTGATAGCGAAGAGATATTTGAGAGATTGAAGAATCTGGAGATAGCTGAGTCGATTGAATATCTTGTTGTATTTGGCGTTTTGCAGAGATAAATATGTTGCGATAGAGTTTTTGAGCAAAATTCCTATGTCTTTTCCATTTATCTGTGGTAAATGCATTTTGCGATATGAATCTGTGAATGATGCGATGTTTCCTTGCTGTGATTAATGCTTTACTGTTATATCTGTTGCAATAATGGTTCTGTTAATGATAAGATTTGTTGAATGATGTCATGATTATGCTTAATGCCTGAGGGAATGCTTAGATCTATTTCTGAATGTTGCAATAAGTTAATCAATTGATGCACAACATCCTCCTTCATTCGGCGAAAACATGGTTCCGTCAAATCTCCCTTGAACATCTTGGGTGAGACCTTATCTGCTCCACAGGTGTTGTTGGACAGGGTTAAACCTGTCTGGGCCAATGCTTAGGGAGATCGCGGTGGGCTTGGGTGTTGACAACATGAGGAATCCCTGTCGACTGGGTTTGTGTTAACAAATGGTTCCGTTGCTGGGACCGTAGTGCGAAGTGAAAGGAGGACATGTAGTGGCATCCGACAAGACGGGAGATCCAAGATTGGTTTGACCTAAAGTTGCGAGAGTTCACTAAAAAAGAAAATAAGAACCTTAGGTTGTCGACACATTGGTGGTTGGAGAAGTACATTCACGACAGTCCACACGAATATTTTTTCTGTGAGTTCCCAATCATCCTGTATGAGTGGTTAGAAAAATTGACCTTCCGGAAGAGGAACTTCCAAGGTGGTGAGCCAACAGCCTGGACCCCAGAACTGATCCAGGAGCTGCAAGAAGTCGACAACAAAGCGTACAAGGCAGTTGAAGTTTGGGTTGACAGTATACTGGAAGGATACATCATTGAGTTTGCGGTTGATACAATAAAGTCTTACAGTGAGGCAGAAAGGGAATTCTTCAACGGACCACGAGGTAGGTTTCTGTTGTCGCTACAGTTGTCCATTAAAATGCTCATTTGCGAAAAGGGAATACTGAAGATGCACCTAGACCAGTAAGAACCCTGGTGGGCGGAGGATGTGGATACCGCAACAGGGGCGGGGCGATACATGGAATGATAAGGGTTAGATGGGTGAAGGTTATGACGGTGAAGGAATCCAAGGAAGAGAGTGGTCTTACAAGGGGAGGAGCAAGGTTTCGACAGGAAAAGAGGCAGAGGACAGGAGAAGGTCCTGCTGCGATGAAAATGAAAGGCCGCGAAGGAAGACCACATGAGATGAAGCGACCTCTCAGTGCCGACAAGGACAACCAGGATACGCCTAGGATAGAGGCAGGACCAAACCCTAGCAACAACGTATCCACACCTTCGCTCACTATCTCTCAACCAGTGAGAAATACAACTTTGACACCACCGTGTTCATCAAGTCAACATAATTTAATTACTAGTAGCTCAACGACTATAGGAAGGAATCCCAGGATGCCGGGAGAAGATGCAAAGTTACAGCTGTTCCATGGAAATGGAACAAATAACCCTAAGCAATACTAGTTCTTATGTGAAGTAGTATGGACTATAAAGCAAATTACTGATGATAATGCCAAGAAAGGACAATTGGAGACAACTCTGCGCGGTCGCGCATTAGATTGGTTCATGAAGTTTGTGTAGGTTCCCGTAGGCGCTCCAAAAAATACGCTGGTTGAGGTTCGAGTTGGATTGATTATAGAGTTCAGAAAACCCAAATATGAAGTGTAGTATATTACAGAAATAAAAGAAATTAAGCAGTACCCTAATGAAACTGTGTGGGATTTTGATTAGCGATTCAAAACATTGATGGCAAGGGTCAGCTTCGACATGAGCAATGTTCAACACAAAGAATGGTTCATCGCGACATTGCTTCCTCACATTCGACTATCGCTGATGC
The DNA here is from genome assembly GCA_027924585.1 of Larix kaempferi. Lineage (NCBI taxonomy): Eukaryota > Viridiplantae > Streptophyta > Pinopsida > Pinales > Pinaceae > Larix > Larix kaempferi. The sequence continues at coordinate 12,729,710 of BSBM01000797.1, forward strand.
AACATAACATTACAACACCGAGTGAAGCTCTAGAGATTGCGATACGGTTGGAAGCTTCGCCAATTGGTGAGAATGCCGCGGGTATGTCACAGATTTAGACGCAGATGGCCAACTTGACAATACAGATGCAAGACCTTAAGAAGGGTAAATAACAGCGTGAAGAAGTATGGTGCACACGATGTCGCGGAGAGGGGCATACTAAGGATAATATCCCAGACTTCCACAATTATCTGTTTTCAGGAGCACCGAATCCATTGAGTGGCGGCAGTATGTCGTGGTGTCGCATCTGTCAGGAATATGGGCATCTACGTGAGGAGTGTCAATACATGCAAAAGATGGTCACAAAATCGATGAATCTGTGTTTTACCTTCTGCAAGTTTATGGGACATGAAGACAAGGACTGCCGAGCGTATGGGTTACTTCATGAACGAACGTATGATGCATTCTATGTGAAGGATGACCAACGTGCCATACAACAACCGCAATCGCAGCCACATGTAGCCTAGCCGCTACCTCAACCGCAGGTGCAGTTTGTACCGCAGCAACAACCACAACAGTTTATGCCACAATATGCTCCAATGCAAATGGCTCCACAACAGCCACAATATGTTCAGCAGCCACAGAATGTGGAGCCCGGGCAGTATGCGCAACTGCAACCAAATCCCATGCAGCAACCACAATACCAGCAGCAAGGGGGATTCCAGGGAGGATGCAGCAGAGGCTTTGGTCGAGGAGGAGGACAAGGACGATGAGGATGAGGACCTATCCAGTGTTATAATTGTGGAGTGTGGGGACACTACTAGCGATATTTCCCACAATTGCAGACACAGTGTACGTTTTATTTTGTTACCGATCACATTGTTGAAAACTGTTCGCAGTTGATTACGTGATGGCAAGCGGGGAATGTTCAGCAGTTGCAGAATCAAAATCAGGTGTAGCAACCAGTGCAGAATCAAGTACAACAACCAATGCATAACCAAAATCAGCGTCCGAATCAGAATTCCAACCAGAATGTGAACCAACCTGGGAATCCACCACTGAACCAGACTCAGGGTGCAACTATCGCGACAATTTCTGTGGAGTCGAGGACACAAGACGTTGTTGTTGCAGTTATCACTCGTGGAGGTGCGATGACAGTAGAAGATGGACCACATCCTCTCATCTAGTTAGCAGGGAAGAAGAAGGTGTCGTTTGACATTTATTCCGAGCGGGATGCCTTCTTTCGAGCGCGTCGTGCGATGGAGAAAGATCGTGGAAAGGCCATTATTTGTGACATGCCCCTTGTTTTTGATGCCACGTCAGAGGCAGGTCCATCACGACATTTTGGGACCTTACATAATTTTTTTGAAAGTTGTTTATCGCTGGCAAGGGATCCTGATGCTCTTGCCAAGATCGAAGGGCTCTTGTAGCGACCATCCAGGGGACGACAAGAGTCTGCAGTAAAATCCTTACAGAAGCAGAAGACATGTAAGGAGATGCGCATGAACATTCAGATTGGAGACTATGAGGTTGGCTCAGTTATTCTGGATCTTGGTTTGGATGTCAACATCCTAACTAAGCAGGCCTGGAAGAAAATGGGGAGTCCAACACTGAGATGGTCTCCCGTACGACTCCGTCTGGCTAATCAGGCCAAGGTGACACCGATTGGGAGAGTTCCACGTCTGGTTGTGGATATTGAGGGAATGAAGACATATGCTGATTTCGATGTTATCGAAGTAGTTGAAGGGGGGAGCTCCTATCTCGCGTTGCTAGGGATTGGATGGGCTAACGACAGTGCAACAGTCATCAACTTTATGAAGCGGATGATGACTTTTGAAAAATGCGTAGGTCATAGCTTCGTTGGATCCGGATGAAGGGCGTAGGTATATTGATCTGGTAAAGGATGAAGTTCCCAACTGATGGGACCATGCATACAATATTTCAGAATATTATATTCATCCGACTGCCGACGGCGAGCTTGGGTGGCATAGCTTCAGCTCTGCATCTTCCGACTCTGATGACGCTTTAGAGAATTGGCAAAATCGCTTGCTTGAGGTGTCACTCCGCAAGTGTGGGTTAGTCACGCAGTCATTATGTCGTGTTGCGACTGAAACTATTGCACTACCAGTATATGAAGGGCTTCCCGGATTATCTAATTTTCTCTTGGCATTCGAGGAAAAGGTGTCAGAACCACAGTGATTGCTGGCACTGGAGAAAGCGCTGAAGGCTGCTCCAGCACGTTGGTGTGCGACACATAAGAAGTCAATTGATGGGTGGCTGGAGTGCCGGCGATTGACGATGGTTCGCTTTGGTGACATCGAATTTTACCACACAGGGAAATATGATGGGTGGAACGACCTTGACAGTCATTTGATGGAATGTCAGATGTTGTGGGCATCGCGACCAAGGGATGAGTGGGTCCATGCCTTCGTCCATACTTTGGACGAGATGCCGCATTTATGGTATACTATAGCCGAATTGCGAGGGGAAATTACCACTTGGTTGGAGTTGATAGTTTGTTTTACTCATACTTTCGCTTCACGGATGCCAACCCGGACATCCATAATGCTTTGCAGCTCATCCGCGAAGTGGTTCTGAAGGTTGTTCCCGTGGCATATCCTGCGGATCCCCATACGCACTGCAAAATGCAGTCAATGATGGAATGCTATAATATCACTGGTGGGATAGAAGATGGTGATGATTTGCAGAATGTCAATATTCCAGAATCAGAAGGCAGTCGCGATGTGGTAGCAATAGATGCACCAACTGATCCGATCAACCAGTTGCTCAAGCTCCAGAAGGTCAACATTAGATCAGAGGAAAGTCCAAAGTTTGAGAATGTTGGGGACTATTGGGATGACAAGATGATAGGGAAAGTTACCAACTTGTTGCATGAATTCCAAGACTTGTTCCCTACGAAGTTTTCTGAGATGAAGAGAATCTTGGGGGATTTAGGGGAGATGAAGATCCCATTGAAACCAGATGCAAAACCGATAAGGCAATGACCATATCGACTGAATCCGCACCATAAGGAGAGGGTGAAAGTAGAACTTGACTGCATGTTGGATTCTGGCATTATTGAACCAGTTGATGAATTAGACTGGATTAGTCCTATGGTGGTGCTGGACAAGAAGACAGGTGAAGTGCGCATTTGTGTCGACTTGCGGAAGCTGAATGATGCATGTCTGCATGATCCATTTTCGACCCCGTTCACTAATGAGGTACTAGAGGGCGTGGGTGGCCAAGAGATGCATTCTTTCACGGATGGGTTCTCTGGCTATCATCAGATCAGAATCACGAAAGGAGACCACCACAAGACAACCTTTGTGACAGAATGGGGCTATTTTCAGTACACGGTCATGTCGTTTGGACTAAAGATTGCACTGACGATATTCTCTCAGGTCGTTGTTGCTTCCTTTAGATATTTCATCCAGAAGTTTTTTCAGGTGTACATGGATGACTAGATAGTCTATGGATTAATCAATGATCATCTGGAAAATATGTGACTGATGTTGGAGCATTGTTGACAGCATCAGATATCGCTAAACTTGAAGAAGTGCATCTTCTGTGCACCATTTGGGATATTACTGGGTCACATTGTTTGCAAGCAGGGATTATTGGTTGACCCAAAAAATATTGTGCTCATTTTGAGCTTAACACCGCTGACTAATGTTAAGCAGCTGAGAGCAACGTTGGGACACACTGGGTATTATCGCAAGTTCATCCGGGGTATGCAGCGATCACGGGCCCTATGGAGAAGTTGTTGAAGAAAGATGCGGTATTTCAATGGAGTCCTGAATGTCAAGTTAGTTTTGAGATGCTGAAGGCAAAGATGGCTTCAGCGCTGATACTGGTATTTCCGGACTGGAGCAAGGAATTCCATGTCCATGTAGATGCATCATCGATTACGCTGGGAGTAGTGCTCGCGCAACCAGGGGAAGGAGATTTGGATCACCCCATAGCTTTTGCAAGTCGGAAGTTGTCATCTACTTAGAGAAACTATACAACTACAGAGAGGGAAGGTCTGGCGATGGTATATGTACTGTAGAAGTTTAGGCATTACCTATTAGGAGGTCACTTTAAAATGTTCACAGACCATTTTGCATTGAAATATCTGGTCAATAAGCCTGTGTTGGGGGGGAAGATATGTCGCTAGCTACTTCTGTTTCAGGAGTTTGATTTTGAGGTGATTGTGAAGCCAGGACTCTTGAACGCAGGACCATATCATCTGTCGTGGATTGAGACAGGAGAGGAACCAACCAACATTGAAGACGGGTTGCCCGATGCACAACTGTTTAAGGTTGATATAGCTGATGCCTACTATGAAGAGATCATTCATTTTCTGGCGATAGGAACCGCACCGGAGGGGTTCACCACCAGTTAGAAGAAGCAACTGGTGGTAAAGGCTGCAGATTTCCAGCTGATTGCAGGACAATTGTACGAAATAGGATCTGGTGAGATCTTGAGGTGCTGCGTCTTGCATCATGAGCAAGGTCATAGCTTGTCGAAAGCACATGCAGGAGTAGCTGGTGGGAACTACAGTGGTCGTGCGACTGCCCGGAAGGTGCTTCGCGCAGGGCTTTGGTGGCCCACGCTTCACAATGATGTGACAGATTATGCGCGGACCTGCGATGTCTGTCAAAGAACTGGGAAACCCTCTAGGAGGGATGAAATGCCATTGAAACCTCAAGTGACACTGCAATCATTTGATAAATGGGAAGTCGATTTTGTGGTCCCTATCAACCCACCTGGGAAGTGCACTGGTGCAAGATACATCATCACATCAATAAATTATTTGACGTGATGGGCGGAGGTTGCACCAGTCGTAGATTACACCACTGCAACAGTAGCGCGTTTCTTGTTCGAAAGCATCGTCACTTGGTTTGGCTGCCCAAAGGTACTGATGAGTGATCAAGGTAGTCATTTTATCAATCGCACTGTCAACGCATTAACAATGGAGCTGCTGATACAACATAAAAAGAGCACGCCATATCATCCGCAGGAAAATGGGACAGTAGAAGCTTTCAACAAGGTCTTGAAGCATGCGCTGACAAAGGTTTGTAATGCGAACCACAACGACTGGGATTTGAAGATTCCAACAGTTTTGTGGGCATATCGCACCACTTGTAAAAGGTTGACAGGACATACACCATTCAAACTGGTGTATGGGCAAGAAGTGATTATGCCTATGGAGTACATTGTTCCAAGTCTGCGCATAGCGGTGGCAATAGGTATGGATGATGAAGCAACATTAGGAGAACGTCTGGCGCAACTAGTGCATCTTGAGGAAGACCGATTTATTGCAGGTTTCCACCAAAGCGTGGAAAAGGATCGGTAGAAGGCTTCGCATGATTGCCATATCAAGAACAAACAGTTTCAGCAGGGTGACTTGGTGCTATTGTATGACATCAAGTTTATGAAGCATCCAGGGAAATTGTAGATGCATTGGCTTGGTCCATATCGCATCAGTAGCATAAATTCAGGAGGCGCAGTACAGCTGCGCAGTTAGATGGAGTGATGCTCCCAAAGTTGGTGAATGGTAGCAGGTTGAAGCCCTACAGGACGGGCTTGGAGCAGCGCAATGCCTGAGTGGCATTGGTAAAAAAATAAAATAAAAATAAAAATGGTAGGATGATTGGTTGCAAGATGGCGCACCAGTAGGAATAGAATGTGTAGGTTGGAGAATAGGTATCATGGTTTAGGCGATGGGTTGCGACAACGGCAGGGTCGCGACTGGGTCAAATCAACAATCATTATGAATCATTAGGAAATGGAATTTTTTCTTTTGGTAGGTATGATCGTTAGCTGGCCCGGATTGGCACTGGAGTAACGCACGGTTGGCACGAGGAACACACCGGGGCAGTATGACCGATGGTATTAGGGGTGATGGTTCACACATTTTGGCACACATGGCAGCTGGTGGAAGTATGGTCGCTACTTCTTCTGCTAGTAGTCTGGTCTACACACACAAGAAACAACAGGGTGACATGATTGACACCTTACGTGAACGGGTTTTGCAAATGATTGTCGAGGCAGATGTCCGGACGTGGGCGATGCATAAATATAGGAACCAGAGGATAGCCGAGCAAAGAGGTATTTACTAGATGATAAGTACTCATGCTGCGAGAGGGTCAGGCATCTAGCTAAGTTAGGAATTCCAAGGAGGTTGTGGAAATGATCTATTTTATTTCGTGTGGTAGCACACCGGGTGCGCTGAGGGCCCGAACAATGAGGGTGCATGAGTGCATGGATAAAGAAGCGTCGTGGACACTCGGGTGTTACAGAGATGAAGTCTCATCTGAGATGTCTAGGTAGGTGGTGGTAGTTCGAAGCTTCATGGTCCCTATGACCATAGAGACGACGGGGGTGGTAGCCCCCTGGTCCCAACCATACGTGATCACCAGCGCGAAACAGATGTGCCAGAGCAGTTGGCCTGTTTTGCCCCTCGGAATTTTTTGTCAATCTCTCCTTAGTCTGCACCAGGTTCCTAGAGACTGGAGGATGAGTTTGAGAGGTACATGAAAGCAAGTCAAAGGATGACCATTTTCGGGTGAGAAGTACATGACTGCGAGCCGACGATCATCGTAGCAGCGGGAGCTGTATATAACAGCGAGATCCAGACAACAAGAACAGTTGCAGAGACATAGTCCAACCATAGATGAGTCCAAGTACACCATGTCCAGCTGACGTGGCTCGACGGTGAGCCACGAGCTTATGTTGGGGTCCTGTTGGCAGGCGGTTTGATGTGTCAGCATCGCAGCATCGTCGATGCTGCGCAAGGCCAAAGGTACCGCAGAAGGAGGGAAGCAACGTGCATTGTGATAGTACTTTTTGTAGTTTTTGGGTCATTGGGACCCTGTCATATGTATTTTGGGTCATTAGGACCCCGTCATATGTATTTTGGGTCATTTGGACTGCACCATATGTAGTTTGGGTCATTTTGACCGCATTATGTGGGATTTTGGGTTAGTGTTTGTAAATTTTGTTTAGAAGTAGTTAGGCGGTTGCCTAAGTAGACCACAAATGTAAAGGCGCAAGCCTATAAGTAGATATAGGTTTGTAAGTGTAGATATAATCTTGGGTAAGTCTTGATAGCAAAGAGATATCTAAGAGATTGAAGAATCTAGAGATACCCGAGTCGATTGAATATCTTGTTGTATCTGGGGTTTTGCGGAGATAAATACGATGCGACATATTTTTTGAGTAGAATTCCTGTTTCTTTTCCGTTTATCTGTGGTAAATTCATTTTGCGATATGAATATGTGAATGATGCGATGTTTCCTTGCTGCAATTAATGCTTTACTATTATATATGTTGCAATAATGGTTCTGTTAATGATAAGATCTGTTGAATTATGTTGTGATTATGCTTAATGCCTGAGTGAATGCTTAGATCTATTTTTGAATGTTGCAATAAGTTAATCAATTGATGCACAACATCCTCCTTCATTCGGTGGAAACATGGTTCCTTCAACTCTCCCTTGAACATCTCGGGTGAGACCTCATCTGCTCCGTAGGTGTTGCTGGACAGGGTTAAACCTGTCTGGGTCGGTGCTCAGGGAGATTGCGGTGGGCTTGGGTGTTGACAGCGTGAGGAACCCCTGTCGACTAGGTTTGTGCCAACAACCACCACCCCAGCACCACTACATCAAGAGCCAGATTGTGAGGCCTCATCAAAGGCACCCCAAGGGAAAGTAACGACCAGGAAAGGCATCGGTCGAGGAGCACGACCACCAGAACGAACACCCCTTTCCAACAAACCCGAAGCCTCACGGAAACAAGCCACAACCCAACAACCGATCCAATAACTGTTAGACTCAATCCCCTCGAAAATAAGTAGATTTCGAGCCTTCCAGATCTCCCAGGCCATGAAGATAGGCAGGGATACCAAAGATAAATCGACTGAAGACTAAATACGAAAGTTATCCAAAAAAGATGACCGATTCCAAGAAGTGGAGCACTCGACCCAAGAACATACCCCCCTCCAAACTTCCTGGGAGAAAGGGAAATTAAAGAAAAGGTGGTTGATAGATTCCTCCGCCGCGCCGCACATCACACAACGACCAGGACTGGCCAGTCCCCGCTTAAGTAAGTTGTCCCATGTGAGAATACAGTTTTCCAGGATCAGCCACAAGAAACATTTAAGCTTGAGTGGAATACTCAACGTCCAAACTAGACTAAACCACCATTGAACATGATGTAACGGCCGTGTAAACAAAGATGAATATGCTAATTTTGCAGATACCGTCCCCGAAACTGTATTCCAAGACCAAGTCAATCTATCAGGGCATTCCCTTAACTGGATATAGAATATCTTTAGGCATAATATGTACCTAGTCCATTCCACGCCCAGCCGACCGTAGATTCCCAGTTGATCAGCATTAATCCAAGAGGTTTTCAATCCATTTGTATGTAAAGATGCAATATGGTTGAGGGTAAAGTAACCCTTGGATCTCAAAAAAAGAAGAAGATCAGAGGATAGTTTGAAATCCAATGGTCCACCAAGAATTGGATCTTCTCCCAGACGGATTTGATGTTCGTTGCCCAGAACCCATGAGAGATAGGACACTATTGTTTGAAAGGAGCCTAGTAAACCTTTCCACATATTGGAGACCACCCTGTACGGAGACAGGCCATCACGAAACCATTGAGGAACAAGCCGGTTATTTAAATACTTATCCTTGATGATCGAACCCCAAAGGGATTCCACAAACAAAGCCCGCCAAAGAATTTTCTCCTAATAAGAGCATTCCTGAAATCTTCCATACTTTTGATGGATCATCCCCCATATGTAAAAGGCTGAGCCAAAAACTACCAACCAACCAAATGGAAGCGACGTTTATCCCCACCACCTTCCCAAATGAACTTAAAAATTCGTTTACGGATCCTAGACAAAAAGGTCTTTGGAATATTTCACATGGAAAGCCAATAAACTGCTAAATTATGTAGCACTGATTTAGCAAGGGTGAGGCATCCCCCTAAAGAAATCCATTTCCGGCACCAATGTCTAATTCTTTTGTAAAATATTTGCAGCAACCACCTCCAATCTTGTTTCAAATAACAGTTCGGCTTGATAAAGAACCCCAGATATGTAGTATCATCCTCCAAACGCTTACAATTGAAAGGCAGAGAGAGTTTGATTTGATCCAGTATATCCTTCTCCACCTCATAGAAGAGTAGAACCATTTTTTCTTTACTTATGAGCATGCCTGAGGCTTTATAAAACACATCCAAAATGGTTTTGGTCTCCACACATTCCACCGAAGAACCCCCACCATATATCATGACATCATCCACGAATAACGTATGTGTGACCACAGTGTGAGGGGCAACCAAGATGCCAATAATTTTCTGATCAAATGACCTCTGATAATAAGCTTGCTGAGGCCCTCAATGACTAGGATGAAGAGAAGAGGAGATAGGGGGAAACCCTTCCTTAAACCATGAGAGCTTTTAAAGAAATCCGAAATAGTACCATTTATAACTACAACAAAATTAACCTATGATACACATGCCATGATCCATTTCATAACCTCCCATGGGAGCCCAATCTGAATCAATATTAGCTTTAGAAAAGACTAGTCCACTCGGTCATATGCCTTCACAAGATCCAGTTTCAGCAGGATTTCTTTTGAGTGATGAGTTTTTATAGAGTGAAAGGCCTCCTGAGCCACCCCCACAACATCTAAAAAATTTTGGTCATGAAGAAAACCAAATTGCTCTTTTGAAATGAATTTTGATAGACCAGGCTTCCGTCTAAGAACAATGATTTTAGCAATGAATTTATAAATTAAATTACAAAGAGAAATCAAGCGAAAATCATTGAAACTTTCAGGATGAGAAGACTTGGGAATGAGAGTCAGAAAAGTGGAATTGATCGCACCTGAAACCGAACCTGAAAGTCTGGATTCCTCCACCGCTAGAAGAATATATTGGCCCATAATATCAAAAACATTAAGGAACAATTCCATTGACCAACCATCTGGGCCCGAACTTTTATCCTTGGAAAAACCTTTAAGGACTATCTCCATTTCAGACAAAGTCACCGGTGTGAAAATCCCATTTCCTTCCTCCTTAGTAAACATCCGTGGATACTCTCTAATAACCTTGAATTGTTCCAAAAAAGAAGTCGAACAAGGATCCTGTAAAATGTTGTGAAAGTGAAGGACTGCAGCCGAGTGTAGCTCCTTTTGGGAGGATATTTTTCTCCCATCATGATCATTCAGTTCCCAGATAGCATTTTGGTTTTTACGAGAGTCTGCAAATTTGTGAAAAAATTTAGTATTGTTGTCCCCCGCCTCTATCCCGAGTGCACGACTCTTCAACTGCTAGGTTTCCTCCTGGAATTTCAAATGATCTAACTTTAGACCTTCCAACTCACATAGTTTGATATAGGGTGGACCTTGGATAGGAGAAAAACGGTGGGCAGCTATGATGGCTTCAATCTCATCTTCAACCGAAGAAATTTCCAGTGCCAATTGTTTCTTACGATTTCTCTCCCAAGCAATGATGTGATATTTGAGGCATTTTAATTTTTTTACTAGACTATCCATAGCAAATACACCATTCGCAACCACAAGATTGTTCCAAAATGTAGTCATCTCCCCCAAAAAAACTTTGATAAAAAAGCCAAGAGGAATTGAACTTGAAAGGATAAGTTGCTTTATTGTCAGCCAAGTCGAATTGAAAGAAGATGGGAACATGGTCACTAATCGAATGTCCTGTGACCAAGATCTAATTTTGGATAACCTGGCCAAAATATTATCCACAATAAAGTAACGATCCATCCGTTTTTGCAACGAATTCCACACCTTGTCGACCATTTCTCCAGGTAGGAGATAAGGGAAAAGGAACAATATCAACTAGGTCCCTGGAAGAGAACATGTTTTGAAAGAAAGAGCTAAGAGGATCCAATTGAGCGTTTCGTCCCCATACTTCACCAACTGACTAGGTGAAGTTTAAATCCCCAGTGAGAATAATATTTTCCAGGTTTAACAAATTGTCTACACAAACCTCCTCCCAAAAAGACTGCTTGTCCGCATAGGGCCCATAACAATTAATGAAATTTAACTCCTCATCAAGCCCAAACAAACGAACAGAGAGAAGGATCCTCACCTTAGTCGCAGAGGGACACAAATTTAAAAAGTGAGGATTCCAGGAAGCTAAAAGGCCCTCCACACTGATAGCAAAAATTTTCCAGTTTGGTTTGAGTTTGGTAAAAAAACACGAGCTTTTAAGTTTGAGACCATTGTTTCTTGCAGCATAACAATGCCAGGATTATGTAAGAGAAGAACACGTTGGAGAGAAAGATGTTTAGGGAGGCCCCACACTCCCCGAACATTCAAATAAATACAGATCATTTCCTCACCCTATCTAGGGATTTAATGTCTCTAAGCACCCTAGAATCAGAAGAAGGAGAATCACTGATGATGCCCAACGAACCAACAAGTTTGCAAACCTATGTCCCTTTAGAAGAACCCTTTCGAGCACTACGAGTTTTCATGGGAGAAAGGTCCGTATCTAGACTTCCCACCTTGACACCCTGAATCAGTTTATTTTTTGGAAGAGATTGAGAAGAAATAATGGAATCCCGCCCCACCCCCAAAGACACATCATGGTTCTTGTGGAAAACCTTGATGGGTTTCTTCTTAGCCACTTCAGAGAAAGAGGGTACATGAATGCATCTCAGCTGTTCCAGAGAAGTAAAATCCGCATCCTATGAAGGATTTAAATCCAACGGCTGAGAATCCTCTAAAGGAGTAGGAAAGATAACCCCCAACACCGACAACAGGTCTCGAGTAACAGGGGAAGAGTTATTGACATCAGAAGAAATTTGGATAGTATCATTTAGAGATATATTCCTGGAAAAATCCTCCTCACTAGAAACATGAATATCAGAGGGTGGATTAGAATTGTTGGGGCCCGCCAAAATCCTAGGCGAGGATGCATTAGAGATGGAGAGGGCATTCAAAGAAGACCTTACAGAAGGATGTGACAACCCATTTGTAGGAAGAGCATGGTCAATTACCGAACGAATAGACTCATCTTTTTTTTGTTCTACTGAAAAAATAAAAGCTTTTTCAGATTCATTCAAACAATGGTAAAAGGATGGGTCATATAATTGGATCTTACCTTGAATATCCGAAGCAACAGAAACAAGAGGGGAGATACAGTTTGAGAAACTGTCCAGACCACCCGCCGCATCAAGTTCACGATCACTGTAATCATATGAAGACCAAAAAACCTCCCCATCTTCAGCAGAAGACTCATCCAAACAAAATTTCATCCCCTTGCAGTTTCTCCAAAGGTTCCTGATCCAGATGGATATCGGTGGCCACCCACCTATTCCACTGGCTCAAAATAGTTTCCCATTTTGCCATTTTTCTAGTAATTTTTCTACGGTTTTTCAGGTCCTAAACTTTCGGGGCCGTTTTAAGGCCCTAAACAACCTTTTTTGGAAATTTGTGGGGCCAAATGATTTTTAATGGCATGCATTTGGCACCAATCGAAAGTTGTAAATCTCGGATAGACCTTTCCAACGGGCTACCGAGCGCCCCAAACGAAGATCGTATGCAAAAGTTATGACCCTGGGAAGTTGACTGTTCAACTAACCACCTTGGGGCCGCAAACGTTATGACGGTTCATCTTCTAGGGTTAGGATTTTTGGATGTTTGGGATTCTTTCCCTCATGCTTATGATAAATAGGCCTTTTGGCCTCTCTTTTTATTCATCTTGGCACGAATGAGCATAGCAGCCACATCTCTTCTCAGAGATAGCTACCACCATTCTAGCTATTGTATTTTACAGTCTCTTCTATTTCTGCTATTTAATAGAATACGTGTTTACTGTATCACTGTATCATTTGCAATATATATTTGTATTTGATTTTGTATCTGCTCTTTCACTTCGTTCCCACATAAATCCGGATTAGTTCCCAACCTCCTTACAGTTGGAGCAACGGAACGTTATTCCCCAGTAGTCAATAATTTGATTAAACTGACGACCCCTCCATTCAATATGTAGGATGCCAATAAGACCAAGAGACATGTAAACATCAACCAGTATGCTCTCAATGCGTTTGTCCATCTCGTTGAGCACGCCCTTTCCCAAATGAAGAAAATGACCCAACCGATTTCCCACCGCCTCAAAAACCTCCTGGTTCCACATAGCCAAGGGAAAAACAGGTAACTGTGAGGAACCTGCAACAATTAATTAATGAAAATACACGAGATAATAGTAATAACAGAACTCAGAATCACTTTATTGATCGCAGGCCACTTCAAGGGGGCAACCTCCTTTGAGCAAGCTCAATAAAAATAACTTCTCGGTACCTTCATTGGCCTCAACACATACTTATATACTAAGTCTATGCCCAATACTATGGGTCAATACCATGGGACATATAATACTACGGGACGACTTACAAAGCATATGCGTCCAATACTATGGGTCAATACCATGGGCTAATACAAACTATGGATCAAAAAATACTACAGGACGACTTACAAAGCATATGCGTCTAACAACAATATACTAACAAAGTAAAGAGAAGGGTTCACACGGGTTCCTAACATCCCCTGTCCCTTAGAAAAAGCTTTGTCCTCAAATATTTAGATGTGGAAATTGATGCAGAATCTTAAGGAGTGGTTCCCCTGTAGCATCCTCGGGTTGCATTCTGTGCTATTGAATTAATACCTCTGTGATATATTGAGAGAGAAGCTGACACCTTTTGAGTTTCAGGGAGGATTGCTTGGAAGGATGGAGACAATGCTGATTGGCTTATTGTTGCATTCGAATTCTAGCCATGTGAAGATTGTCCTACAAAATGAGAAGAATCTGATCGCGGTTTCGAAGAACCGAGTCAATTTCATGAACTGGGGAACTGCTGATGGTGTATGGAAGAAGAACTGGCAATTCCTGTCCATAGATTGCTTCACATGGTGTCATTTGAGATGTGGTATTGTACCACTGGAGCGCTTCAAGGAAATCCATAGAAATAGTTGTCCAAATCTGTGTAGGGATGGGAAAGGGTTCGAGCAGTCCCGAAAGGAGTGTCGTTTCACCCTTGTTGACCTGGAAAGTATCACAGTTAGCCACCATCTGTTGAATTTGCATTTTCAGTCCCTGTCAAAAGAAGTTACACTATTCCCGGTCATACGTTTTGAGGAACCCAGAGTGCCTTGCTAGTGGAGAAGCATGGAGTTCATAGAAGACATAGCCCTGTTGAATAAATTGCAACCAATTTGGAACAAGCAGAGAAATAGTTGTAAGAGAAACTAGGTCATCAAATGTTCCATAAGGAGCCTCCGCCACTAGATTGTACCTACCCTTCTTGTAAGTGATCACATAGGCATAACACATGAGTTGGATAACCCATTTCAGGTGTGCTGGGGAGGAGACCCGTTGTTCCAGGAAATGTTCCAGACTCTGGTGAGCAGTTTCGATGCCAAAATAATTCCCTAAGAGATATGGCTGCCACTTCTGTACTGCATGCAAAATATACATCATTTCCTTCTCAAATGTAGATGCGGCTAAATTCTTACCGAAAAGGTCTCTTGAAGGCGACAAGCCAACTGGTTCAAAAAAGACACCTGCATATATATCCAAGGAAGTAGTGGAGACTGTTGATGGGTGCATCTGAATGAAATGGAGCTGAGCGATGAAACCATGTGAATTTTTCTTAAGGAGATTTTCCAGGCGATGTGAACTGATGATGCGAAGATACCCTAGTTGTAATCCTGTAAATTTGTGTTGTTTCCCATTGACTAAAAAATGCATCCAAATTTCAGCAAAATCCCATAAGATGGGGCCAAGTGTGTGTAACCATTGAACGCCCAAAACCACATCACATCTGCCTAAGGACAAGGCAAACATGTCAGAGCACAAGTTATAATATTCCAGAGAGATACGCACATTGTGACACTTCCCTTTGTAAGGTAAGGTGCCCCCATTGGAAATCATGACTTCAAAGTTGGAGCAAGGATGGACAAAACAATCAGCCTGTTTGGTGATCCAATGGTCAATGAAATTATGAGTGCTACCAAAATCAATGACTATTGTAAGAGGGATCTTCTTGAAGTAACCACTGACCCGCATTGTGTGTGGGGTGGTGACGCCCTCTAAAGCATGTAGAGATATCTTTGGGTGGTCATCTAGAGACAGAGGGTCAACATGCAGCTACTAAATGTCAACCTAGTCATCCAATGTATCTAGAGCTTCTTCACCAATTTCAGAGGCAGGAGAAGAATCCACATCCAAGAGATAGAGTTTTTGCTAAACACATCTATGTCCCCAAGTGAATTTCTCATCACAATTATAACAAAGCCCTTTTTCTCTGCATGCCTGCATCTCTGTTTCAGACAAATGCTTGATATGAGTTGATCGAGGAGCTGGCGGGATGGGAGATTGTTGAGAACCCATATTACGGAAGGGAACAAAAGTGGGTTTGGAGCGTTGTTGGGATGAAATCTTGTCTTCTGCCAACTTAGCTAACCCTAGGGATTCCATCATTGTGTTGGGACAGAACATTTTGACCTCTGAGCAGATTTCATCCTTAAGATTATTGATAAAACAACTCCTGTAGAATTCATCAGAGAATCCTTCTATGTGATTGGCTAGTTTCTCAAATTCTGTCTGATACTCTCTCACAGTGCCAATTTGGCGAAGTTTAGTGAGTGCTCCTGTGAAGTCATCAAAAGCAGTAGGACCAAATCGATGCAAAAGGAGCTAGAAAAAATTTGTCCATTTTGGCTCTTTATGAGCCTTGATGTACCAACGGTACCATTGAAGAGCTTCCTGTTCCAAATGAAAGGATGCAAGTGGAACTTTGTTGACATCAAAAGTATTATGCAGACTGAAATACTATTCTGCACGATAGATCCATCCAGTCGGATCAATACCATTGAAGCGAGGAAAATCAAGCTTCGGACTATAGAATTTGATGGAAGAAGAGAACCCATTGTCTGATGAAGACTCGAACTGTCGTTTGTTGTTCATGGATGAATGCTCAAGATGGAGGCCGAGAAATTTTTCATCCAGATCCTAGAGTTTGGTTTGGATGGTTGCAAGTGCTTTATCCATGGTTTTTGCTCCCGCGTGGGTGACAAGCATAACCATGAGTTTTTTTTTTTTTTTGAGTGGGTAGAAAAACAAAAATAGAAATTGTTTCAGTAAAGGAAAATCAGGATTTGGGAAAAAATATGATGGGTAATTTGGGTTTGACTAGGTTTTGGACACTTTCGAAGGGACAGGGAAGCAAAAAATGAGGATTTCAAAAGCGAGGTGAACGAATGAGAAAATTTGGCAGAGATGTGTATATTTTCATGTACCCTTATATTATATGTATATTTATTGTATATTATATGTATATTTATTGTACCCTTATAAGAGATGTGTTATTCCTCTATAAGGAAGTGTCGTCATGTGGATTGACAAGTGTCGCAAGTGTGTGTACTTGCCGATGGGTTATTAGACCACCTTATGGGGTCGGCCCTAATTTATATATAATATAATGTGGATTTACTAAAGTAGACAAGTCGGCCCCAGTAGGTCACTGGGCAAAAAGGTGAGTATAAATAGAGATAGGAGATCTCTATTTTACTCACTCGGAAAAGTATCTATATCTCTCTCTGGAAAGTGGCGCACTAGTGAGGAGGAGGAGGATCATCTGCTAGGAGACTATCTCTGTATTATTTGGTTGTATTTTGGTTGAGCCATTGCTCTCTCTATCTCTGAGGAAGTTGTGGGGTTTTTCACCTTAGGGTTTTCCCCACGGAAACTCTGTGTCTCTTGTCTCTATGCTTTTGATTCTTATGATGCTTGTGATGCTTGTCATATTATGATTGTCATGCATTGATATACTGTAGATGTTATTCTCTCAGCAAAGATCCTATAGTATTGTGATTTAATACTGAAAATTTAACATGGTATCAGAGCCTAACTGAGAAGAAGACATTTTGCAGTGACGGAAGCTTGTATTCCTTGTTTATTGGGTTTCTCTCCACAGATTTTTGAAATTCAGTATAGTAGATTGGATCTACTCATCAAGGCGCATCTTTCTGTCCAATCAGATTTCAGTTCCGAGCATTTTCAGTTTTGGCCCTAAAAATTAGGGTTTCCACAAAAATAGGAATTTCTGGAAACTGAAGGTACAGCTGGAAGCTCCTTGCAAAAATCGAAGGTTTGAGCTTTGGATCGAGATTTTTGGCTGGGTAGATCTCCGGGAAACTCAAACCCTAATTCAGGGCTCTCCCCAGTGAACCCGGGAGGACAAAAAGGCAATTTTGAAGGACAAGACTTTGCTGATCTCAAATTCTAAATGTACTAGGCTGATCAGCTCTCCAAGGCGCATCTTTCTATCCTTTCGGAATTTTGAAATTCACATTTTGAATTTTTAGGGTTTCTCTGACAAACCCTAATCCGGGACCAGATCCAGTTTTCAACACTTCAAGAGGTAAGTTCTAAATCTTTTCTATTTCCATTTGAAGTACTCTTAAAGATGTCTCTTCACACCAAGCTTGAGGATAAGCTTGAAGGGGCTGATAACTTCCGAGCCTGGAAGTATAGGATTGGGCTAATCCTGGAAGAGAATGAGTTGGACTCATATGTGAAAGAAGACATCCTTATCCCAGAGGATGAAGAGGCCAAGGTATTGCACAAGAAGAACTTGGTCAAGGCAAAGAGAATCATTGCTGATTCTATCAAAGACCATCTCATACCCCATGTGTCTTCTCTCAAGACACCCAAAGAGATGTTTGAATCTTTGACCAAGCTATTTGAAGGAAAGAACATAAATCGGAAGATGACCCTGCGGAACCAATTGAAAGCAGTAAAGTTTCAGAATGGGGAAACCATTCAATCCTACTTTTCAAGGGTCTCTCAGATCAAGGAACAATTAGAAGCAGTAGATGAAATAGTGGAGAATGGTGAAGTGGTGATGACCACTCTAAATGGCCTACCCAGGTCATGGGATTCCTTTATTCAAGGAATTTGTGCAAGGAAGAAGTTGATCTCCTTCAGTAGACTTCGGGAAGAATGTTCTCAAGAAGAAGCTAGACTTATAGCTCGTGAGGAAAAGATGGGAGGTGAAGATTAAGCTCTTGCAGCTCACACCAAAAGAAGCAAAACCAAGAAGGATCACCCTCACCCCAAAAGATTTCATCAAAAGAATAAGAAGGACCTAAGATGCTTCACATGCAATGAGAAGGGTCACTTTGCTTCAGATTGTCCCAAGAACAAAAGGGATAATAAGAACAACTCCAGTGAGAAAAAGAAGGGCAGCAAAAGAAGGTTTCATGCTCATGCTGCCGAAGATGATGAACCTCCAAAGAAGAAGGCTAGGGCAGAAAGTGATAGTGATGATGACTCATCAAGTGAAGAAGAGTATGTTCTGATCTCTGCTCTTACAGGTACCATCTCCCATGGATGTAATGATTGGTTAATTGATAGTGGGGCCTCCAAACACATGACTGGGTTCAAGGAATCTTTTGTGAATCTTTCTGAACATGAATCACCCCATAAAGTGAAACTTGGGGATGATTATCAATACCCAATCAAAGGAAGTGGTGAAGCCTCCTACAATCTAGATTCTGGAAAATCATTGAAGATGAAAGAAGTACTTTATGTACCTGGGCTCAAGAAGAACTTACTCTCCATTTCTGCATTAGATGCAAAAGGTATGAGGGTTGCATTTGTGGATGGCCAAGTCCTAATGTGGCCAAAGGGAAAGACCATAGATGATGCAGTAGTGATTGGAAAGCAAGAGGGAGGTTTGTACAATTTGAAGGGACAACCTGAACATGCCATGGTGACATAAATACAAAGATTCATCCATAGTCATGGATCACATAGAGGTATGTATAATTTGTTTTTGCAAAAGTTAACTAATGAGTCATGCAGGTCATTGAAGAGAACAAGAACACATTGCTAGACATAACTAGCAAATATGGTGACCAGGTATGTGTTTCTTATATCATAGGATCTATCATATAAGTATGCATGGCATGATTGATGATGATTGTTCATAAAGTCATAAGTTTGAATAATCATGGGCATATGCATCTTACCTTAATTAATAATATGACTAACCAGAAGAGTCATAGGTTTGAGTAATTATAGGTTTATACATGTTATGTTTCTTATGATATGACTAACCATAAGAGTCCTATATATAAACCTTGAATGCTAATGCTTATTATTTCTGTTTGAAATGATCATGACTATACATACTTGAGATTATTGTGTTTTAATGAATGATACTAATAAGCATGCATAGGGACCAAGGATGAATATGAGTTCAAGAACAGGTAATCCAGGAAGCAAAGATCAAGAGGGAGCACACTCCAGTGGTTTCTGCAAGGGTGCAGATATTCAGAGGGAGTTGTCCATATCTCTACATTCCACAACAAGAAGGTTTAGAAGGACTCCAGCAGCTCCTGCAAGGAAGAAAAGACTCAGAGGGAGTCCACCCAACAAACAAACAAAGATAAGTATTTTAATTATCTTGCATATTTGTTTGCTTAAATAAAATTGTTCAATGATGTATATGCTCATGTTCCTAGACTTAGGATATGTATTGTGCATATTAGAATGATTGAATTAATGAACAGTATACTACTAATATGCATGTGTTGGGTAAGTGGCCTATGGCACTGTACAACATTCCATTGCTACTTATCTAGAATGAAACCTCTTTGCTGACATGTTGGGAGTTGTGCACACTCTTAACAATGTTCTGGTAGAGATTGGAAGGCATCTAGAAAGTTACGGGATATGGATAAATGTTGTATTGAAGCATTGGCTAAGATAATTGCATGACTGCATGACTGTATGACATATTTCTTCATGTGTAAGAATTTGTTCTGAAAATTATGAGTTGTTTCTAATCATGCAATTTAATCTGTTTTGTAGGAAAGACCGTATATCTTCACCTACAAAAAGGACTACAACATTTGTTCCAGCAACAAAGATATCTATTGAAGATATTGAAATTCCCAGGATCTGGGATGAAGAAATGAAATACCATGATCCGTCGATCATGAAGAATGATGTCTGGGATGCGATCCCAAGAGCCAAAGGGAAGTCTGTTGTGACTTCCAAATAGAACTTTCAGATCAAGCATGTTGCAGATGGCAGCATAGAGAAACATAAAAGTGATGAAATAGAAGATACACCAGATGGATTCAAGACAGCTTTCTTGAATGGTGTAGTTGAAGAAGAAGCAGCCACTTCATTCTGAGACACATGATAGGAAATCATATATGTGCAGAACTTGGTATGGTGAAGATAGATTGATTGCCGACACGTAGCGGAAGCTTACTACCGAGTTCGAGATGAAGAACTTGGGGATGATGCACTATTTGTTTTTGGCGTGGAGATGTGGCAGAATGCAGGTGGGATCTTCCTTGGTCAAGGGAAGTACACAGTAGATATCCTGAAGAGATTTGGGATGATGGATTGCAAGGCCATGGCCACACCTATGGCATCGAATCTGAAGCTTCTATGTGATGCTTCATCTGAGCCGGTTGATATCTCTTTGTATCATCAGATGATTGGGTCCTTGATGTACTTGAAGAACACGAGACCAGACATTTACTTTGATGTGAACACATTGAGCCAGTTCCTGACGGATCCGAGGAGTGTTCACCTGGTTGCTGTAAAGCATGTTCTGAGGTACCTGAAGGGTACAGTGTATTATGGGCTCAGGTATGAGGAGAATCAAAAGTTTAACCTGCAGGGTTATGTTGATTCAGATTGGGATGGCAGTGCTGCAGATAGGAAGAGCACATCTAGGTGTTGCTTCAGTATGGGATCAGGTGTGATCTCTTGGTTTAGCAGGAAGCAGTCCTGCGTAGCACTGAGTACAGCTGAGGCAGAGTATGTTGCAGCCTGTTCAGCTAGTTGTGAGGCAGTATGGCTACGGAAGCTACTGTCTGAGTTATTTGATCTCCCGTTGGAGGCTACTGGTATCTTCTGTGATAACCAGAGTTGTGTGAAGCTGTCCGAGAACCCAGTGTTTCATGACAGGTCGAAACACATAGAGATCAAATATCACTATATCAGGGATATGGTGCAGAGAGGAGCTGTGAAGCTCCTGTATGTTGCGACGGACGAGCAGATTGCAGATGTGCTGACGAAGCCACTAGCCAGGGTGAAGTTCGAGTACTTCAGAGAGAGGCTTGGCGTTATTCAGATCGAGGACACTTCGAGGAAGAAGTGATGGACACATTTGCTGAAGCCATTCCAAGCATGTTGGAAGGAGGATCCTTCACATGGCTGTGGATGTAAGCGCTGGATGATGAGCATCAGGATGATGTTCTAGTTTCTGCTTGATATGATCAGTTGGATCATTTTATGTATGTATGTACACATCATGTTGGATGCTGGATATGATCAGTTGGATCATTTTATGTATGTATGTACGCATCATGTTGGATGCTGGATATGATCAGTTGGATCATTTTATGTATCATGTTGGATGCAGGATATGATCATGTGGATCATGTATGGTGATATGTATCATGTATTTGTATTTGTATCAGGTGGATACATTGATGATCAGGAGGATCATGTATGATGATATGTATCAGGTAGATACTTGGTATGCATCAGGTAGATGCATTGATGATCAGGAGGATCATGTATGATGATATGTATCATGTATTTGTATCAGGTGGATACATTGTATGATCAGGTGGATCATGTATGGTGATATGTATCATGTATTTGTATTTGTATCAGGTGGATACATTGATGATCAGGAGGATCATGTATGATGATATGTATCAGGTAGATACTTGGTATGCATCAGGTAGATGCATTGATGATCAGGAGGATCATGTATGATGATATGTATCAGGTAGATACTTGGTATGCATCAGGTAGATGCATTGATGATCAGGAGGATCATGTATGATACTTGGTATGCATCAGGAAGATGCATTGATGATCAGGTAGATCATGCAGCAGGATGTTGCAGTGATGATCAGGATGATCATAGATGACGAGCTTCAGGATGTTGCTCCAGATGACATGCAGCAGGATGTTGCAGTGATGATCAGGATGATCATAGATGACGAGCTTCAGGATGTTGCTCCAGATGACATGCAGCAGGATGTTGCAGTGATGATCAGGATGATCATAGATGACGAGCTTCAGGATGTTGCTCCAGATGACATGCAGCAGGATGTTGCAGTGATGATCAGGATGATCATAGATGACGAGCTTCAGGATGTTGCTCCAGATGACTTGCAGCAGGATGTTGCAGTGATTATGATCAGGACGATCATGAGTACATCAGGATGATGTATGGTGAGTATCAGGTTGATACTCTGTGGCCGTGGATCAGGTTGTGCAGATGAGCATGTCTGGGAGATCCTATAGGTCGGAGTTGTGTACCCGTAACAGCCTGGGATGCTCTTTCGAGACATTGCTCTGGGAGGACATGTAATTCGTTGCCCTGGGAGATCTCAGGTCGGAGTTGTGTACCCGTAACATCCTGAGATGCTCTTGCGAGGTTTTGTCCTATGGCATGTAATTTGGGCCCTGGGAGATTTCAGGTCGGAGTTGTGTACCCGTAACATCCTGAGATGCTCTTGCGAGGTTTTGCCATGACCACATGTAATTTGTGCCCTAGGAGATCTCAGGTCGGAGTTGTGTACCCGTAACATCCTGAGATGCTCTTGCTAGGTTTTGTGGTGGACCACATGTAATTTGTGCCCTGGGAGATCTTAGGTCGGAGTTGTGTACCCGTAACATCCTAAGATGCTCTTTCGAGGTTTTGTGGTGGGGTCACATGTAATAGCGCCCTGGGAGATCCTACAGGTTGGAGTTGTGTACCCGTAATATCCTGGGATGCTCTTTCGAGGTTTTGTGACGCACGTAATAAGTCCTAAGGATTCCACAGTATGGCCAGTGATGACGAAGACCTGCAGGTGGTGGGCCTACATCCAGTATGAAAAAGGACTGGCTCTGTAGAACTTCCTATGACGAGTAGAGACAGAGATTGGACGAGATAGCAGCAGCAGTGACGATGACGATGACGATGCATCGATGATGATGATCCAGAGAAGAAGACTTGTCTAGCAAATCTGTGTCGAGAAATACCTTCCTTGTTAAGAGGGAGTGTTGATGTATATGTAACTTCGGAATGTATTTCATCAGTATATTATATGTATATTTATTGTACCCTTATAAGAGATGTGTTATTCCTCTATAAGGAAGTGTCGTCATGTGGATTGACAAGTGTCGCAAGTGTGTGTACTTGCCGATGGGTTATTAGACCACCTTATGGGGTCGGCCCTAATTTATATATAATATAATGTGGATTTACTAAAGTAGACAAGTCGGCCCCAGTAGGTCACTGGGCAAAAAGGTGAGTATAAATAGAGATAGGAGATCTCTATTTTACTCACTCGGAAAAGTATCTATATCTCTCTCTGGAAAGTGGCGCACTAGTGAGGAGGAGGAGGATCATCTGCTAGGAGACTATCTCTGTATTATTTGGTTGTATTTTGGTTGAGCCATTGCTCTCTCTATCTCTGAGGAAGTTGTGGGGTTTTTCACCTTAGGGTTTTCCCCACGGAAACTCTGTGTCTCTTGTCTCTATGCTTTTGATTCTTATGATGCTTGTGATGCTTGTCATATTATGATTGTCATGCATTGATATACTGTAGATGTTATTCTCTCAGCAAAGATCCTATAGTATTGTGATTTAATACTGAAAATTTAACAATTTGTCATATGTTGAAGTGACACCTCACAGACCATCATTGGAAACCGAAGCTTGCTTAGCCAACGGACCTTTACCGACAGCTGGAGATGGACACTGTAGAGCCTTCTTTGCATGAACACCACTCGTGATAGCCGCTTTCTTACCCTTTAGCATTTCCTTGTAATAGGCATCCAACCGCATGATGCCGTTTTCCTCTATCCAGTAATCCATTTCCATAGGGGCAGTAATCCCGGACCACGAGGTGTCGGCACCTCCCCCATCCAAAGAATAGGTAGGGCGAAGAGGTTCAGACCGCTATTAGGGTTTGACGAAAAAACCCTCCCAAAATCTTGCCATCCGACCAACAAGAAAACATAAATGAGTCGGAGAAAGCTTTACCAGGGAAACAAAGGTAAGAACCGGGATGCTGAGCCGGAAAAATATTTACCAGGAAGATGCAAAATGTAAAAATCGGGGCGTGGAGATCGAAATTTGTGAAAACGACACCCACGAACCCCAAGATAACCGTTCCAAAAAAGTGATGATTCACCGAGAAAACGGGGAGGGTTTAACTGTAACCTAGAAACAACAACACCATCACCAACTAACAAGAACCGATGGGGCCGGAAATAACCTTACCCGGGAAAAATGATATGAGAAAGGTCATAGATTGCATAAAACTGACACTGACGACACCCCAAGATGTGCCCAAGCCGGTGAAGATCAACTTCTGAGCACACTGCACTGAACCCACAAACCGAACCGATCCCGAGCTTGCTGAAGCAAAAGGTTAAAAGGTGAAACAAACAAGAAATAAACCCAATGTGAAAACCGAAGCAGTAACCCGGAGCAGTATAAGTTTGGTAGTCACAGGTAGAAACCATCTTCAACACACTGTAACATCAGGTTAAACAAAAATGACCGAGCGCATACTTGTTAGTAAACTCTAAAACCAGTTCATCCTAGCTCTGCGCTCCGCTCCAGCTCTGCGCTCCGTGCTCCGCTCCAGCTCCGCGCTCCGTGCTCTGCTCCAGCTCCGCGCTCCGTGCTCCGCTCCAGCTCCACGCTTGGTTATAAAGCCATGAGCAGAGGAATTTACCCAACAGTGTTTGAGTATCTCTTTGTGGTGGCAGGTTGCTTCCAATAATTACTCTAACACAATTCCTCACTTTAGAGTATTGTAGAGAAGTGAAAACTTTACACTAACATCTCTTTGTGTCCTACTTTTGCAAAGAAGAGAGAAAGTGTAGGCCAATTCACCTTTTAGGCGAAATCTGTTATTCTAAACCATTACAATAATATTGTCTCTAATCACGATATAGAAGTGATATATTTTGTACATATCCTCTTTGACATGTATATACCATTTGTTTAATATAAGTGAATGAAAGTTCGATAGTTAATTGTTTCGTTGTGTTAAACTAAATGAAGTTAATCCATGTCAATAATTGTTAACATAAGTGAATAATTGTTCAACATAAGTGAATGAAATTTTGATAGTTAATTGTTTTATGTATTAAACTAAATTAAAATTCATGATATATCAAGAATGGTGGCTTCTCATGTAATATAAACTAGGTAATTCGTGATCCAACACATTGTAATGACCTCGTTTTTTATTCCATGATGTACTTACGTATGCAATGATGCAAAGGCTAGAGGACAGACACAAATGCTCTAGGGTGACCATAGATATTGTAAGTATGTATTCTTGAATATAATATAAAAATCCTTGATAATGACAATGAAGAAGGACACATAATAGATGGGGGGGCTATGATTCCATAAGTGGGGAAGTGAAAGAGGCCTAAGGGGAAATGACCTTAGTTAATATTAACCTAAGTCCTTAGACTTACTTGTAAACCTTATTTAGGAATTTAATCCTAGGTCCCTAAACCATGTTTATGGGGTTGACTT
This sequence comes from Larix kaempferi, assembly GCA_027924585.1. Classification (NCBI taxonomy): domain Eukaryota; kingdom Viridiplantae; phylum Streptophyta; class Pinopsida; order Pinales; family Pinaceae; genus Larix; species Larix kaempferi. The sequence goes on from BSBM01000797.1 coordinate 12,755,315, forward strand.
GTTAATTAATACTTAATTACCCTAATCTAGGATTAAAGGGGGAAAAGTAGATTCCTCTTGAGGACCCACATGGCAAGTTGAAACCATGCAAATATAATGTGATAATTTGAGTTTGTGGGGGGGGTCATTCCTCAATCTTCCATCATTCCAACCTTCACTCTAGACGGTACTTCCGGGATAAGAATAAGAGAGTAAACCTAAGTTTCCATACCTACTGATGTTGATTACCCTAGGAAAATAGTGCTAATGGGTGTGGTTCCCTTGTGAGAGAAACCTGGACTGCAATTGAGTTCCCTAGAGTTCCAACACATAGATTCCCTAGATGGCCTATGCTAGAGCATTGGAATGGAATTGGGATAGATTAAGGGATTGCATAGAGATAAGGGGATCCCATTCCTTGCGTTGTGTAGGATGATGGGGGAATAGTGCTAGTGGATTAGGATAATTGAAGAGGGGTTTTCAACACCAAAGGGTTGCATGAGTTGTGGATTCATAGAAGAGATTGGAACTTAACCCTTATGGATTGGTAGTTCCAACTCGAGGGAAGTGTTGAATGTGCATGTTTATGATTATGTTTATAGAATATTATTTATCTTATGTATTGTTGCATTTAATTGTTTTCCAGATTGTTCAATGATGTGCATGGAATGAAATGATCATAAATATAGATGTACGCAGGATAGAATTATTGATTGGAATTGTAGTTGAATAATTAAGGCTATTGTAGTTGCTTATGCTCATCGGAATTCATAGTTATCCACTACTAATAATGTTGGAATAATTAGAGAAAAAAATAAGAGGTGAAATTAAGGTGCCCCATATCCTTGACAATGGACAGAGGTTAATGGGTACATTACACATGTGACCATAAATGAGAAGGATATGAGAAGCCTTGGATGACACGATATCATGATCATGTGGACATAAGAGAAATGAATTATACGTTTCGTTAGATTACAACTTACAATAATATGAAACAATTCTAATTTCCATCCTTTCCAATCATAAAATCAATACAAAAATGGAAATAAATCTTCCCCCCTTATTAAATGGCCTACATGAATTCACTCGACAAGGTAAACACCTTATAGTGGAGGTTTTTGCGAAGGAATTTAATGTTACAAGATTTGGCAAAAATTTCAGAATAAAACTCCACTAAAACCCAAACCATTGGCAGTAGAGGGTTTGGCGGAGGTTGTAACAAATGTTGATTATAACTAAAAGCCACAAGATGGCCAGAGGTTATATAGGGGGTTTTTTATTGGTGTACGATAGTCATACAGACACATCGATGCATAAAATTCAAATTGTGTGCGTCGATGCTTTGTAAACATATAAGCACTAGCACATAGAATTTAAACTGTAAGCATCAATGCTTTTCATTTATATACTTATGTCCTAGTGCATGTAATATTTGTTATAGAATTGGTGCTTATTATGCTTGTTGAACACATTAGTACCAACTGTTCACAATTATGCACTAGTGCTTATATTACCATCCGCAATGAAGTGTCTTGTAAATTTAATAGTGATAATAAAAACCATTGGATTGTCATTTTCTATGGACTTCAATGAGATTCCTATAGATAATTTTTCCACTGGTAATGTTATATATAAAGTAGAAATGTTTATTCTTACTTGAGCACTATGATACTGTTGTGTTGATAACAATTAGAAGCACCACTGTGGTTTATCCGATAAAAAACGTTGATGCATAATTTTTCACAACGTAAAAAGAACCACGCTATTAGCAATTTACGTATTCCCCACACTACTCAGTGAGTTCAAAAAAATACAATGCACTAGCATGTCTATATTTTAATTAATTAGTTTTATAATTTCCAATTAATAATAAAAAAATCAAATAATTTTTATAAAAGTATTGATATTTTAAATTTAATAATTGCATTTGGATATAATGATTTTTTGTGTAAGTACACAAGGGGATTTGAACTTGTGACCTTCCATTTACAGCTTCTCATTTAAATTTCTCATTACCAAATGATCTAACCCTCGTGGGAGGATATAATGATTATATTAATGTGTTATACCATCAAATTACACATCTATTCATTGTAATATAAATTCAACAATGTGAAATTATACAACATTGGGCGGTGCAATAGAATAAGAAATCCATTTTATTACATATGAAATATAAGGGACCCTTCGTCATACAAAATGGGGACAACATAAAGGTCCACAATAACCACAATGTCAATATGTAATTGTTACACTTATTGGTAGCTTGTGGTCATCCAATCGGGACAATATGTTTAATAAATTAAACAAAATGTTTGATTTTCAGAGACAAACATTTTAAAACATGCAACTTGCAAGAGAAGTCAATTATATTGATTGTCATTATTCACTCAAAGTGGTGTCATTGCTCAAGCTGCTTGCATGCCTCATTTCTTCATCACTTTGTTAAGTGGTTTGATTTAGTTCATTCTCTTAATTTTCCATCTACAAACATAGAAATAAAGTAATGAGTATATACATTTATAAGATAATATACATGATTGTGTAAATTGAAAATCATACCATAGAAATAAGTGATTCATAAACAACACACATCATTTCAAAGTCATTCCTCATGCCATCTCTCAACAACTCTTATGTTGGATCCACTACATACTTTGTTTCTTGCAAGTTTTAAAGGCCATGGCAAAGCATTGATATAATTAATATAAGGTTTATTGTTCTTCCATTAATTATAAAATGAGGGAAGTAAAATGACATAGGTACTTACAAATTGCTCAATTAACTTTTGACACTACAACATATACTCACAACCCACACTTAACCAAATGTTAATCAATTCTTTGGATGACTCTTCTTTATATGTTAGCACCTATTAGAAGACATCAAGGATGAGGGTAGATTAATTAAAATATAAATCTCACAAAACATATGAAATCTTAAGTAAGGAAAACACAAATTATACTCACACACCTGATAAATGGAGTGAAAGAAAGGTGGAGTTAGAATGGAGGGACTTGAAAACTAGGGCTAGGTTTATAAAAATGGAAACCCTAACTAGCGAAGAATATGGTGTTCAATTAAAGTGAATTATACTAATGACCTGATGGATGGCATAATTTTTTTTGAGTATTCTGGTTCCGTATCCCATGAGAGACCTTTGGAACCCGAAGTTACGTCACCGCCACTTGGTTCCAAATGTCCAGTGTCTATGGGGCTTGGGTCATTTACTAAGAATAGATTTAATGCGATATCAAGCTCACAAGAGAATCATTTAGTTAGAAATTATTATGTGAATTTAATATCCATGCCAAGGTGGCAAGGTTATCCTGTCAAATCAACCTCATGCATGGAAAAACATATGTTGAGGTGGTGAGGTTGTTTTTTCCTTTGCCCAAGGTCAGAGTTAATTGCTTGGGGTTTTGATCCACAAATCTTGTTTGATATCCAATGTTCTCCAAGATTCCCATACTTTTATAGAGAGAAGATATCAGGATGTTGAGCTTGGAGAATTGGAAGTTTACAAACAAAACGTTGTTGGTTCCAGAATGCAACAAACCGTTATTATACAAAATGGAAATATAGAACAATAAAGCAAACAATAACATCATACACATCTAGACAACATGATTTATCTCGGAAAATCCTTAATTGGGGAAAAACCAACATAAGATATTCATTATGCCCCTTGGCCAAATTTGGCCAAGGCATGGTCGACCATGGCTCTACCACCATGGATAACCTCGACCATAAGTGAGTTTCTAGACATTATACAATGGATTTCAACCAGCCTCTTTATAGGATTACATCACAAGAATACCATGAATGAATCTCCGAATACCATGGGTCCATAAAAACAATAACTAAAGTCGATTAACTTGATATATGACTTAGTCAAGATTAACCCAACATTCCCCTTATTAAACTTGAATTGGGAATGATGACCTTCCCCTCACTCTATTTTATCAACATAGAATATTACATGATTCCCTCCCCTTTCAAATTTAACACAACGGTATGCACGCCTTTACTAGTCTTATATCCATATGCCCATTTATAGTGATTACAACTCCATTAATAAAACATTTCTTTACAAAATATATACCTAAGCATCTACCTTCTCACACAATAATGACAAAGCACTCTTGAAATGAGTCCTCAAATTATTCTTCTCAATCTACTACCTAGTCTACCTATATGTGCAATCGATTATAGAATCCATTATCTATTCCACCATCTTCTCCAATCGATTTCTGTACACATTCGTCTACAGACTCCACCGTATGATCTAGTTGATCGATCTTCATGCTGCATGTTTCCGCTAGCATGTCCTCCTCGATCATGTTTGTATTTGCATAAGGAGTAACAATATTTTTCAACAGAGTCTAACCCTCAGCAACACAAGCATCCCTATGAATCCAAAATCACTCTATTGTGTAGTCAATTAGTCATTTACCCAGTCGATTTTATCCATGAATGCTCAGTCCATCTAAGCTTTTCCACCCAGTCTACCTTCCATGAATCCTTAGTTGATATTGAACTCGACTGTATTATTGTTGAAGCATCTATTAAACCCTAGTCAATATGAAATACTTAGTGGTCCCCATCGATCATATCCTCAGTTGACCCAATCGACAATATGCCTAGTCGACCAATCCATTCAACCACTTTACCATTGACCATCCATCGAGTTGTTGACCATCAATTGATTGAATCCATCCAACTTGTCCTCTTAGAAAATCACCCTCATCGATTTGACAGGTTGACTTTAACTGTTTAATTTACCAAGCCAACAAACCACAACTCTAATCGCTCCATCGACTTCACCAAGTCAACCATCCACGACTCTTATCAACATAGACCGCTTCAACCATAGATCTATCCCTTTATATTTGAACCTTCTGAATCATATAATGTGACCTCAAACTAAATCATGCATATGACGATTCACTTCTTATGATTTCCGTCTTCATACCATATTTCAATGGTAAAAAACACAACATAGACCAAAAAACAAACATTTTTTTTCTTGAGGGCTCCTTCCCTTGAACCCCCTAGATCCCCCTTTGCTCGAACCAACCATTTATTCATTGATTAGGCACTATCCCAAGAGTACCCAGAAACAACGTGCTCTGAATTGTTGGAAATCAGATCTGTATACCCGCACTCCATGTTTCTTTTGCATGCCTTAGATCTATCAATTTTGTTGCTTCTTAGGCTGATCCATCACACCAATGGATCTAACTACACTGATTCACACTCCACCATGCAAATCAAGGAAACTAAAAAAATTTATTCAATCAATCGCACATAGTAGAGACTCAATATACATTCTACCATGTAGATCTAGGTAAACCAAACTTGATCAGACAACTCTCGTTGGAGAGTGAGTGTCTACCAAGCTCTGATACCAAATGTTTGGTTCCAAAACTCAATAAATATTATCATACACAATGGAAATATAGATTAGTAAATCAAACAATAACATCATACACATATAGATGTTCGGATATCCACATCATCTATTTCAGGATACATCATCTATTTCAGGATCCTGCATGATCTATTTCAGGATATGCAGAATCTAGGGTTTTGCATGCACCTGCATGCACTTGCATGCATCCCAGTCACCAGTTTGATGCCTCCAGCACCTTATCCACCTTCTTCTAGCACCCGGGAGCCACCTACCACAGAGTTTTAGCCCTCCTAAGCTGAAAGGCGCCCACTTCTCACCTACTGCCAGAGAAGGGCGCACTTGTTCACCTACCACTGCAGTTCCACTTCAGTTACATTCAGTTAGCTCCGATTCTCCCTGATTTGAGGCTAGTTTCACTCCCGACTGACTGTATCACTTCCGTTTGACCTCCAGTTTGATTAGGTGACTTGTTCTGACTTCAGTTAGCCTCCCATGCGCCCCCATTGAGCCTCCAGATCCTATATCAGTGCTACACACTTCAGTTACATTTATTACACTCAGTTAGACTCAGTTTGACACCTGGATGACTGGTTGTTGTGATTGATGAGCACCACCGATGATTGATGAGGACTCCTAGATAGAGTCAAGCTACTCCATTTTAGTGATTCGAATGACCTCCTTAGGCAATTCAAATTGCTCAGTCATTGTGACAGTTTTGTATTGTAATTCATTCACCCTTTCTGGGATAGAGAGAACTGCTGCATGTTTTGCACAGTTTTGCACCATATTTTCTATGTTCATCTGTTGTGATTGATTTACTTGTTCATTAGATCTGCTGTGACTAATTTTACATGGTATTAGAGCCATTGCAGGGACAAGATCTCTTTTCTATAGGTGTTTATACAAGAAGATTTGACTGAATTGCTAAAAATTGCAAAAAGTTTGGCATGAAATATCTCAAGGGCATTCGCTCCTGTGCATGCAAAGCTTGAAAATTATTCCAATACCACTCTAGAAGTTTGAGTTACCACATAATTCCTGGATCTGATACATTGGACCTATTCAACATTGCTTGAAATCCAATCCCAGGTGTGATGCAACTCTCAAAGGGTGGATTGTTCGACCTTATTGTGGTTGTTTTGATGTGATTTGTAGGTTTATTGTCTCCTCCAAGTGCACTCGCTATCTTCTGCATGCAAGCCTTCCTACATCAATTGCATTCGCTATAGTCTGCATGCAAGCTTCCTCTTCATCAGTTGACTCGCTCCTTGCAATGGAATACTCTTCTTCAAAGCCTATCCTCACCCCATTCAATTATTTTGATTGGAAAGATGATATGGAGATCATATTACGTTCAAAAGGTTACTACCGAGTCACCATTGGTCTTGAATTGGAGCCAAACAATGTGGCAGATCGAACCAAACACTACAACAAGCTTGATGAAGCTTATGGTCTTCTTTGTCTCTCCATCTCCAAGGATCTTCACTTCCATCTCAGCGGATTGAAGACTCCAAAAGCCATATGGGAGCAACTTGAAACACTATTCGGCAAGAAGGATGAGCTTAGGGCTTTTCAATTAGAGAATGAATTGATTGGCCTTAATCCTGAGAATTTCGAGACCATCAATGAATTCTTCACAAAATTCAAGAACTTGAACTTGCAATTGAAGAACAGTGGTGTTATCAAAGAGGATAAACAGTTGATCCTCTCCATTCTAAGCAAGCTTGGGAAAGATTATTCGGTATTTGTCTCCACTTTCAATTCCGGTCAGCTAACTACCCCGAATTGGAAGATGCCTACCTTGAATGCCTTCATTGAGTCCGTTACGAAAGAGCATGACAAGTTGATTCAAATGGGGTCCATAAGCTCCAAAGATTTAGCCCTATTTGGTCAAGGACCCAAGATCTCGAATGGTAAAGGAAAGCTAAAGAAGGAGAAGCCCAAATTCGAGCCTCACAAGCAAAAAGACAAAGGCAAGCAAACGGATGCACCATCCAGTTCGAAATCCAAGCAAAAGGGCAAAGAAGGTAACCAAAAATCTAAATGTACTTATTGTAACCGTGGCTTTCATCCCGAAAGTTCATGTATGAAGAATACTATAGATCAAATGGCCCTCCTTTTGGAAAAGAACAACATAACCCTTCCTGACGGTGCAAGGAAGAAGGATCGGAATGACGATCATGAAAGAGGACAAGCACTCATGGAAACGGTTTCGAAGCCCACTACTCTCTTGATAGATTCGGGTGCATCAAATCATATGGCTGCAAATATTGATTCTTTTTCCTCATTCGATCCAAACAGCTCCATCCCCATCCATTTGGGAGATGACTCAAAAATTTCTTCAAAGGGCAAAGGTACGATTCATGTAGAACATGGAAGCTTTCAGAATGTTCTCTATGTGCCTTCCTTAGCTTCGAATCTCCTTTCTGTGTATCAAATGACACATACTGGTGATCCAAAGAAAGTCACATTCAGCCCTAATACAGTTGAAATTTCTGATATCAAAAGTGGAAGACTAGTTGCGGTTGGAAAGGCAAACCACACTGCAAAATGTTATGAGTTTTCGCACTTTATTCCGCTTGCAAAGCCCACTGCTCTTCGCACACATGGTAATGAGGTTAGTAGGCTTTGGCATGAAATATTTGGACATCTAAATTATAAGTATTTGCTGCTGCTATCAAATAAATCCATGGTAGATGGGCTTCCACAACTCCGTTCCTCGAAGGGAATATGCACCGGTTGCATTATTGGGAAGCACCCCGAGCACAGATTCGACCGCGGCAAGGCTAGCAGAGCCTCTACTATTTTGGGATTGATCCATTCTGATATCAGTGGTCCGCTGCCCATATGTCATTAAATGGTTCAAGGTATGTTTTGACATTTATTGACGATTTTTCCCGCTTTACATGGGTATTCTTTCTCAAAAACAAGTCAGAAGTGCTTGGAAAATTCAAGGATTTTAAGGCTTCTGTCGAGACCACCACTGAGAGAAAGATCAAAGCTCTTAGATCTGATAATGGTGGGGAATATATCAAGTCCGAGTTGCTGCAACTTTGTGCCCAAAGCGGAATCAAGATCCAACATACAGTTCCCTACACACCCCAGCAGAACGGTGTAGCGGAAAGGAAAAACCGGTCACTGAAAGAGATGGCTACATGCATGATTGAATCAAAAGGTTTGGCTGCAAATATTTGGGCTGAAGCAATCAATGTTGCTGCATATATACAGAACCGTGTTCCACATTCATCCGTGAAAGGTATGACTCCTTTCGAAGCATTCTTTGGTCACAAACCGGATGTGTCAAATTTGAGAGTTTTTGGCTCTACTGCATGGGCTAGAATTCCTTCTGAGAAGAGACGAGCTTTGGATCCACAAAGTATCGAGTGCATATTGATAGGATATGGGGAAGAATCAAAAGCATATAAACTCATGGATATCAGATCTAAAAAGATATTCATAGAGCGCAGTGTGCAGTTTGAAGAACCGCTTCAAGAATTGCAACTAGTTGAGGAGAAAACTGCCGATTCACCGCCTTCACCAGAAGAAGATTCGAGCAGCGATAATGAAGGTATGAGTTCTGATATTTCTGATATTGTAGCAGCATATGATGATCATGACATATCAGTTTTGGAATCCGACCATTATGATCCCCCTCAGTTACCAAAGTGGGCCCAAAACACTCTACAATCTGCTGGTTCGAATCTTGGAAATCCTGCTGATCCGAGACGAACAAGAGGAGACTTTCAAAGAGCAGGTATGGCTCTTTCTATTGCTGATCCATTTCTTCCTGAGATTTGTTATTTGATGGCTGGTTCAGATTCTACATCATACTATTCATCCCATCGAGATCCGAGATGGAAAAGTGCCATGGATGAAGAGTACAGTTCTCTTCAAAAGAACAATACATGGGAGCTAGTTTCTCTTCCACCTGGAAGAAAATTAGTGAAGTGTAAATGGGTATACCGTACTAAAGTTGCTGCTGATGGCACTATCAGCAAATATAAAGCAAGGTTGGTGGCAAAAGGTTTTTCCCAAGTCCAAGGAGTGGACTACACAGAGACCTTTGCACCGGTTGCAAAGATGGATTCCATCCGCCTTGTTTTAGCTATTGCCGCATCCAAGCACTGGGAAGTGCACCATATGGATGTGAAGAGTGCATTTTTACATGGAGACCTTGCTGAAGAGGTCTATATGCAGCAGCCAGAGGGTTATACATCAGATCCATCATTGGTTTGTAGATTGAAGAAGTCTTTGTACGAGTTAAAACAGGCCCCAAGAGCTTGGTACGCAAAGATGGACTCCTTCCTTCTTTCTCAGAATTTCCAAAGATGCAAATCTGATCCGAATTTGTATCTTCAACGAGTTAAAGGTAATTTGTTGGTTATTGTACTTTATGTTGATGATCTGCTTATTACTGGTAGCACACTTACTTCAATAAACAAGCTAAAATCTGCCTTAAATCTAGCTTTTGACATGAGCGATTTGGGCTTGCTGAGTCACTTTTTGGGCTTGGAGATAGCTCAAAATTTTGATGGGATCACTATATCTCAGAAAAAATATGCTTCCGACCTGTTATTGAAGTTTAATATGGCTGAATGTAAGGCAACCCCGTTCCCATTCCTCTCAGGAATCAGTCTTAAGGAGGGAGATTCCACACCGCTTGCAGATTGCAATATGTATCGACAGTTGATTGGTTCACTACTTTATTTGACACATTCACGGCCTGATATCTCATATGACGTGAGTGCCATGTCAAGATATATGCAGCAGCCACATGAGCTTCATTGGCGAGCAGCCAAGCGGATCTTGCAGTATGTGCAAGGTACGAGACAGTTTGGCATACACTATGCTGCAGATTCTGAGCTAGATTTCATTGGTTTTACTGATTCAGATTGGGCAGGTGATAGCATTGATCGGAAGTCCACTTCCGGTTATGTTTTCATGATTGGTCATGGTGCTATTTGCTGGTCCAGCAAAAAGCAAGCAGCCATTGCACTTTCTTCAGCAGAGGCAGAGTATCGAGGGGCAGTCAATGCCTGCATTCAGGCAGTTTGGTTTAGGGTATTCTTTCCGAGTTTGGTTTTGGTGGCACTACTTCGACTGTCCTATTTTGTGACAATCAAAGTGCTATCAAGATCTCCACAGATCCAGTTCAGCGGCAGAGGACCAAACACATTGAGATTCATATGCATTACATTCGACAGTTGGTGCATGACCGCACCATCATTCTGCAATATTGCCCTACTGATGAGCAAATTGCAGACATCTTCACCAAGAGCTTCACTGAGAAGAAGTTCTCTTACCTCCGTTCACTGTTGGGGGTGAGTTCCATCATGGTGGAGACAGATTGATTCATTATTATGCTTTAGCTTGAGGGGGGGCTTTCTTCCCACTGGGTTTTCCCTCTTTCCTCACTTAGTTTATTTTCAGCATTTTTTGGATTATTGTATTGGGGTGACCTTTGGTCTTAGTTACCAGGGCCCCACATTATTTTAGTTGGCACATCATAGTCTAGCTTGAGGGGGGGTGTTCGGATATCCACATCATCTATTTCAGGATACATCATCTATTTCAGGATCCTGCATGATCTATTTCAGGATATGCAGAATCTAGGGTTTTGCATGCACCTGCATGCACTTGCATGCATCCCAATCACCAGTTTGATGCCTCCAGCACCTTATTCACCTTCTTCTAGCACCCGGGAGCCACCTACCACAGAGTTTTAGCCCTCCTAAGCTGAAAGGCACCCACTTCTCACCTACTGCCAGAGAAGGGCGCACTTGTTCACCTACCACTGCAGTTCCACTTCAGTTACATTCAGTTAGCTTCGATTCTCCCTGATTTGAGGCTAGTTTCACTCCCGACTGACTGTATCACTTCCGTTTGACCTCCAGTTTGATTAGGTGACTTGTTCTGACTTCATTTAGCCTCCCATGCGCCCCCACTGAGCCTCCAGATCCTATATCAGTGCTACACACTTCAGTTACATTTATTACACTCAGTTAGACTCAGTTTGACACCTGGATGACTGGTTGTTGTGATTGATGAGCACCACCGATGATTGATGAGGACTCCTAGATAGAGTCAAGCTACTCCATTTCAGTGATTCGAATGACCTCCTTAGGCAATTCGAATTGCTCAGTCATTGTGACAGTTTTGTATTGTAATTCATTCACCCTTTCTGGGATAGAGAGCACTGCTACATGTTTTGCACAGTTTTGCACCATATTTTCTATGTTCATCTGTTGTGATTGATTTAATTGTTCATTAGATCTGCTGTGACTAATTTTACAATAGACACCATGATTTATCCTGGAAACCCCTTAATCAGGAAAAAACCAACATAATATCTTCATTATGCCCCTTGGTCAAATCCGTCCAAGGCATGGTCGATCGTGGCTCTACTGCCATGGGTACCCTCGACCATAAGTGAGTTTTTGGACATTATACAATGGAATTTTAACAACATCTTTATATGTTTACATCACAAGAGTACCATGGGAAGATATCCCCATACCATAGGTCCATAACAACAATAACCAAAGTCAGTTAACTTGCTCCATAACTAAGTCAATATTAACCCAACATCCCCCCCTTAAACTTGACTTGGGAATGACGAACTTCTCGCCACTCAAGTTTATCAACAAAAAATATTACATGCTTCGCTCCCCTTTCATATTTAACACAAGGGTACACATGCCTTTATTGGTCTTACAACCGTATGCCCATTTATAGTGACTACAACTCCATTAATAAAACATCGCTTTACAAAATATATACCCGAGAATCTACCTTCTCATATAATAATGACCAAGCACTCTTGAATCGAGTACTCAAATTCTGCTGCTCAATCAACTACCTAGTCAACTTGTATGTCCAATCGACAATAGACTCCACCGTCTGCTCTAGTCGATCTTCTCTACCTAATCGAATACAGACTCCGATGTCTTCTCCAATCGATTTCTTTGCACAATCCACTATAGACTCCACTGTTTTCTCCAGTCTATTTCTCTACTCAATCACCTATAGAATCCACTATCTTCTCCATTTGATCTATCTTCATGCTGCTCCAATTATTTCATTGGTTGCTACTAGCATGTCCTCCTCAATCACATCTACATCTACATCAAGAATCATAACAAATTTTTAACAATGTCTAACCCTCAACAACACATGCATCACTCTGATGCCAAAGCCACTATGTTGTGTAGTCTATAAGTCAGCTACCCTATTGATCTTAATAGTGACTACTCAGTTGACTTGATCTTGTCCACCCAGTAAACCTCCCATGACTCCTCAATTGATATTGACCTCCACTGTATTATTTTTGAAGAATCTATTTAATCCTGCTCGATCTGCAATACTCAGTCAACCTCATCGAACATATCCTCAGTCGACCAAGTCAACCATATGCCTAGTTGAACCAGTTGACTAGTTGACCAATTTGATTAACCACTTTAATATCGACCATCCATCGAGCTATCGACCAAATATTGATAGAACCCGACCAACTCATCCTTTTGGTAAATCACCACCATCAATTTAACAAGTCGACTTTAACTATTTAATTTACCAAGCAAATAGACCATGACTCTAATCACTCCATCGACTACACTGAGTCAACCATCCATAATTCTTGTGGACTTCAACTTCTTCAACCATAGATCTATCCCTTTAGATTTGAACTTTCTGAAGAATCTCACATGACCTCAAACCAAATCATGCATACCATGGTTCACTTCTTCCAATCGTCATCTTCATGCCACATTCAATGGCTGAAAATAAAACACAGACAAAAAAAAAACAATTTCTTTTTCGAGGGATCCTGCTCCCGACCCCCTCAGACCCCCCTTTGCTCGAACCCGTCGTTTATTCATTGATATGGAGCTATCCTGAGAGTACCCATAAACAACATGCTTCAATATAATAGCAATCAGATATGTATACTCGCACTCCATGTTTCTTTTGCATAGCTCAGATCTCGCACTTTTGTTGCTTCCTCATTCTGACCCATCATGCAAATGGATTTGGCCACACTGATTCACAATCCACCATGAAAATCTAGGCAAGTGAAAAAATTTGTTCAACCAATCTCACATAACAATGACTCAATCTACATTCTATCATGTAGATCCATGTAACCCGAATTTGATTAGATAACTCTCATTGTAGAGTGAGTGTTTACCAAGCTCTGATACCAAATGTTGGTTCCAGAATGCAACAAACATTATTATACACAACAGAAATATAAAACAATAAATCAAGCAATAAAATCATACACATATAGACACCTTTATTTATCCTAGAAACCGCTTAATTGGGGAAAAACTAGAATAAGATCTTCATTATGCCCCTTGGTCAAATCCGGCTAAGGCATGGTCGACCGTGGCTCTACTGCTACGGGTACCCTTAACCATAAGTGAGTTTACAAACATTATATAATGGAATTATACCAGCGTCTTCATAGGATTACATCACACTAATACCATGGGTGGATCTCCCAATACCATGGGTCCATAACAACAATTACCAAAGTAGGTTAACTTGCTCTATGATCAAGTCAAGATTAACCCAACAAAAGTTTGACAAGAATGATGAAGAGACTATAAAGGCTTTTGGTTATGGAGGTAGTGGTTTTGTGGGTGGAAATTTGGATTTAGAAACTATGATAGGAGGATGTGTAGGTGTGTTGAAGGATGTAGAAATAATGTTGTCGTCACTTTGGAAAAAACCTAAAAAGGTCCTTCTAATGAGACAAGACAAGGTCAATATAGTGGTGGAAGAGCATATCTGGGTTGATCAAGTTTTAGTGTTTTTAAGTAAAACCTTTTCCAAGGGAAGTTCCTAGGTCATCAAATGAAAAATGAGATCCTTAAGGAGTGGTTGAAAAACAAATGGGTCCCTCTACTAGGTTATGCACCCATCACACATGTACTTGGCTGGGGTTGGATTGATTTCATATTTCACTTGAAGGAAGATGCCCATAATATTTAGCACCCAATTCACTATTGGATTGGATCAAGTTCAATAGGAAGACCATAAAAGCAATTCATAACCATAGGAAAATGATGGTAACAAATTTCCCATCACTGGGAGATTGCTTACATGAAGGAATTGGTCATAGTTGATTGGAAAAATCTAAAATAAAATTGGTTTTTGGTTTAATAGATGGTTTTCCTAGGGTGGGAACCCGACTCTTGCAAAATCAATTTTGGAGGCCACACCTATGTATTGGTTCTCTTTAGCTCACATTCCCAAGGGTGTCCTGGAGCGTATAAGAAAGTTATGCTTCCACTTCCCATGGAAGGGTGACTCAAAATAAGGGAGATACTATCTTGTGATTCGAAGACTCTCTCATAGAAAAAAGGAGATGGTGGTTGGGGCCTTAAAAACATCCACCTTTTAGGTCTGATAGCGGCTATAAATGTGTGGAACCTTGTTACTAGGGCAAGTCTTTGGAAGTGTATAATTGTAAAAAAGTATTTAGCACCCAATTCACTATTGGATTGGATTAGGTTTAATAGGAAGGACATAAAAGCAATGTATAATGATAAGAAAGTGATGGTAACAACTTTCCCATCACTGGGAGATTCCTTACATGGAGGGATTAGTCATAGTTGATTGGAAAAATTGAAAAGAAAATTGGTTTTTTGTTTAATAGATGGTTGTCCCAGGGTGGGAACCTGACTCTTGTAAAATAAATTTTGTAGGCTGCACCTATGTATTGGCTCTCTTTATCTCACATTACCAAGGGTGTCCTAGGTCGGATTAGAAAGTTATGCTTCCACTTCCCATGGGAGGGTGACTCAAAATATGGGAGATACTATCTTGTGAATTGGAAGACTCTCTCATAGCCAAAATAAGATGGTGGTTGGGGCCTAAAACACACCCACCTTTTTAGGTTTGATAATTGATAGAAATGTAACATCGCCATCCCCTTATCTGGCTAGTAGTAGGGGACATTAACTGAACAAGGGCCTCAATTTTTTTCCCATAAGCCATAATTATGAATTCATACAACTAAATGCAAGTGCATACATGAAATAAAAACACACAACGGAAATAAAACGATCCACACACACATTACATGCAAATTCCAAGCATAATTGTCACATGCATATAAATAAAAATCATTGCACATCAAACACATAAGAATACTTATATTTAAACAAAGAAGATCCAAGCAACTGGCTGTGTAAGAGCAATTTTCCACCCAGCCATATGCACTCTGTCTAGCATATACTCTTTCTGTTGAGAGGCCACCCCCAAGCTGGGCTATGAGGCCACCAAGGCGAAAGGAAACACCTATAGGATTCTATCTCTCATCCCACAACCCATTCTAGTCACTGTGATTAGCCAAAAATCTTAACTAGAGCTCTACAAGGGTCTCACTAAAGTTGGCACTTTAATTCAGTTGTCATTGATGGTTGGAAAGCAGACAAGGCTCGTGACTCAGACCATACCAAATTTAGTTTACTAAAGCTGCGACTGAGATTAAAATACAAGAAACGAATGTTGTTAAATGGCTTCAACTCAAACAGCTGTGACTCAGACGGATGCAACTCAGACGGCTGTGACTCAGATGGCTGCGACTCAGATGGATGTGACTCAGACGACCGTGACTCAGACGGCCGTGACTCAGACGGCTGAGACTCAGACGGCTGCGACTTAGACGGCCGGGACTCAAACGGCTGAAACTCAGACGTCCATGACTTAGACAGTTGCAACTCAGACGACCGTGACTCAGATGGCCGTGACTCAAACAGTTGTGACTCAGACAAGATGGACTCACAAACATTTATTTATTTTTTAATTAGTCAGTTACAGCGTGTAAATTCTGGAATTCAAAGAGACAGTTCAAATATCAGTTACAGCGTGTAAATTCTGGAAGTCAAAGAGACAGTTCAATTTTCAAATTGGGAGTTAAAAAGACAGTTTCAGTTTTAGAATTGGTTTATCTGGAAGTTAAAGAGACCGAGGCATATAACTTCAGCATCTATAAAAAAAAACAATTGATGAGAATAAAATGAGAGTGAGAATCGAGAGGATGAAGAGGAGTGGTTGCTGATGAAGCTGTGATTCGAAGAAAATGAGAACAAAAATGTATGGCTCGATTTAATGAAGAACATAATGCCTAGAAACTCAAGCTATAGCAACACATAACAAAATAAAAAGGGTATGTATTGATATATCTGAACCAGTGTGATATAATTGACTGAAATTTTTCTTACATAGGGTGGTAGGGAGGAGCAAGGGAAGACTATAAAGTCTTCTTTGCAAGTTGGTGCTTGTACATTTGGGAGTTGTAGCTTCCATTCGGTTGGTACTGAAGAAACAGAGGTAGAAGCCTCATTTGGGTTATAGCTCAGATGAAATAGAATGTAAAGAGAAGTTGGAGCTTGCCTTTCATCCTAAGAAGAAGAAGTTTTTTTCCTTTATGGGTTTCCTCAGGAAAATCAGTGCCTCTGCATATTTATGTGATTGAACATTAAATATATGCCTTATATTTAATTCTGTTATAAAAATATACCTGCTATAAAGGAATGTGCATAGAACATCTCATATCATATTGATTGACACACTTCATAAAAGTTAAAAGGGAAAAGGAATGTAAAATTGTTTAAGCATAGTAATAACTGATTCACCCCCCCCTCTCAGTTATTTGAATACTTTCAACAATTGGTATCAGAGCAGTGTTCCTTTAGTCTAAGGTAGATCCGAACACTTAAACATGACAAGCCATGAAGGCTCAACCAATAAAGCTCCTATGTTTGATGGAACAAAATTTTCCTTTTGGAAAGTTAGAATGAGAACATATTTAATGTCCCTAGGTGCTGATGTTTGGGAAGTTGTAGAAACTGGATATACAAAACCCGTGGTTCTTGCTTCCAAAGATGACAAGATGGAATTCAATTTTAATGCTAAGGGAATGAATGCAATATCAAGTGGTCTTGTTGAATCTGAGTTTGTGAAAGTGATGCATCTTGAATCTGCTAAAGATATGTGGGATAAACTTATTAATAGCTATGAAGGGAATGAGAAAGTAAAGATGCCAAATTGCAAACATACAGGCTGAAATTTGAACAACTAAAGATGAATGAGGATGAGACTGTTAGTAAATATTTCCTAAGGGTTGAAGAACTTATGAATGCTATGAAGGGCCTCGGTGAAACAATTAAAGAAGCATCCTTAGTTCAGAAAATTTTAAGATCTTTGCCTGATAAATTTAACCCCAAAGTTTCAGCAATATAAGAGTTAAATGATCTTAAAAATATGGGTATTGATCAACTCCTAGGAACTCTAACTTCCTATGAAATGAGGATCAACAAAGATAAAAATACCACTAGAGAAGCCTCCTTTAAAGCAGATAAGAATATTGATTCTGGAGCAGATGAGATTGAGGCAAAATCTGTAAGAAGATTGAAGAAAGGATCAGGTAAATATAGAGACAAGCTGCCTTTTAAATGTTTTAACTGTGGTAAGATAGGTCATTTTTCCTCTAAATGTCCTCACAAGAAAAAAGATCAGAATTCTGATGATGAAGAGAAATACAAATTTAAGAAATACAGTAAAAAGAAAAGTTTGTGTGCAAATAATGATGTCTCCTCAGAGGATATAGATAGCAATTCATCTTGTGAAGATAGAATGAATGATTTTATGCTTATGGCCATAGAATATATTGACATTGAGTATGCAAAAAGTGACATGAATGATGAAGATGCTGCAGTTGATATGGAAGGTGAGTTGATTAGTGCATTGGAAGAAATTGATAGACTCAGGTTAAAGAAGAGGAAACAAAAACAATTGCTGATACAGTATGAAAAGAATGACAAATAACCTAGTATAGACTGTATTTTGGTAAAAATAGAACTAGAAGAGGCAAAGAAAATAGAAGACATTCTTAAACAACGGCTGGATGAAAGTAAAACAAGATGTGAAAAGTTAGAGGAAGAAGTGGTGACTGTGAAGAAAGACTTAGAAAAATTCCAAAATTTATATCATCAGAATTGTTCAAGTATTAAAGCCTCATAAGAGTTAAATAATATCTTGAGTAAGCAAAGATCTCCTTTGATTAAATCTGGTTTAGGCTATGAACAAGGTTCAAGCAGCAGTCACTCAGAGAACAAAGAAATAACTAAGGTGATCAACTTTCAAAGCAACAAGAAATCAGAATTCACAAAGTCTGCAACCTCCATCAAAGCTGAAGCAAATACAACCAACAGTAATAACAATCTAATCAATGATAAAAAGGATATAGCTAGAGGAACAAAAAACAATACTCTGCAGTCAAGAAAGCATGAATAAGATATACAATACAGAGTGACAAGGCAATCAATTCCAAGAGGACAGCTAAGATCCAGGTATCAAAATTTCTTTAATGGTTACTGTTATTGTTGTTCTAGTTTTGGTCACAAAGCTGCAATCTGTGTATTTAATCCTATAAACATGCAGCAAAGAATATTTAGTAAGAATCAAATGCTGCAACACAGAGTGGAAAAGTTAGTGAGTAATCAAAACTATCATACTCTATCAACAATCAGAAGAGGAATTCATGATAGAAATGTCAATCCTTTTGATCTTCTGTACAATGAGCCAGAATGCTATGTTTGTCATAACTTTGGACACAAGGCTACATAATGTTATTTGAAGAACTACAAAACAGATTCAAGAGTGAATTATTCAGCTGAAAGAAAATTGTGGAAGAGGAAAGAAAGAAATCAATGTGATTTAGTGCTTTCTGCTCAAAGACAGAAGGACTCATGGTATATTGACAGTGGATGCTCCAAGAAAATGACTGGGGATAAAAGCAAGTTTTTGTCTCTAAGAGAACACAAATCAGGAAATGATGCTCTAGGAAAAATTAGAGGCAAAGGAATGGTAAGTCTGAGCAATGGCAAAGGGAAAGCTCAAGATGTATTGTTTGTGGATGGTTTAAAACATAATCTTCTTAGTGTCAGTCAGGTCTGTGACATGGGATGTGAAGTGGTTTTCACTGCTAAAGATTGTAAGATAAATTCTGTAAACTCAGGTCAATTAGTTGCCAAAGGTATAAGAACATAAAACAATGTTTATGTCTTGAAAGAAGAAAAGGAGGAATGTCATCTAAGTAAGTATGATGAGAGTTGGCTATGGCATGGAAGACTTGGACATTTAAATTTTGATCATTTAATCAAACTTAGAAACACTGGAGCAGTGAAAGATTTCCCAAAGATATCAAAACCGTATGATGTTGTCTATAAACCTTTCCAAATGGGAAAACTAACTAGAACACAATTCAAATCTAAGAGCTTTCCATCTTCAGATAAACCTCTTCAGTTAGTGCATATGGATTTGTGTGGAACATCAAGGAAGGAAGGTACAGGAAAAGAGAATTAATTTATGCTGGTTATAGATGATTATTCTAGACTTACTTGGGTTGCTTTTCTGAAAGAGAAATATGAAGTGTTTGAAAAATTCAAAGTATTTAAAGCTCCGACCGAGAATCAAACAGGAACAAGACTGAAAGCAGTAAGGTTAGATAGAGGAGGAGAGTTTAGCTCAAGGCATTTCAAGGAATTTTGTGATGAACAGGGTATCAAAAGAGAGTATATAATTCTAGGGACTCCACAACAAAATGGAGTGGTTGAGAGACAGAATAGATCAGTTCAACAGATGGCAAGATCAATGATGAAAGAAAAGAATATATCTTAGGGATTTTGGGTAGAGGCAATTTATACAGTTGTTCATATACCTAACAAAGCTCACTTAAGGCTGAATAGTGATAAAAACCCCTATGAATTATGGTTTGGGAGACCTGCTACAATCAAGCATTTCAAAGTCTTTGGGTGTAAGTGTTATATCAAGAATAATGATGAACATCTTGGCAAATATGATGATAGAAATGACGAAGGTGTTTTCCTAGGATATGCTACAAACAATAAAGGATATAGATGTTACAATAAGAGGTTGCATAAAATGGTTGACTGCATTGATATTAAAGTGGATGAAGGGATTCATGTAAAAGACACTCAGATAAACAGTGATGAATCATGTACAGAGGATACAGTTGAAGATGAAGAAGATCAGGTCCAAGAATCAGAGAAGGAAGAATCTGAATCAGAGAATGAAGATGCAGACTCACAACAGCAATCAGTAAAACCTCCTTCAAGAATTATTCAGAAAAATCATCCTGAAAGTCAGATCATTGGTGACAAGAATGAAGGTGTGCAGACAAGAAGAAAGTTACTCAAAGATACAGCACAGTCTCACATTGCCTTTTTATCTATAATAGAACCCAAGAATTTTTATGAAGCTAGTGAAGATGAAGATTGGATAAAAGCGATGAATGAAGAGCTTGATCAGATTGAAAAGAATAATACTTGGGAACTTGTTCCTAGACCAACAAATTAGAATGTGATAGGTACCAAATGGGTATTTAAGAATACGATGAATGAAAAAGGACAAATTGTGAGAATAAAGCTAGATTGGTTTGCAAGGGGTATGCACAAGTTAAGGGACAAGATTTTGATGAGACTTTTGCACCCGTGGTAAGAATGGAAGCTATAAGAATGTTTCTTGCTTATGCCTGTCGCAAAAATTTCAAAGTTTATCATATGGATGTTAAATCAGCTTTTCTAAATGGATATCTAGAAAAAGAAGTGTATATGGAGCAACCTGAAGGTTTTTCACCGACAGACAATCCTGATTATGTCTGCAAACTGAAGAAGGCACTATATGGATTGAAACAAGCACCAATAGCCTGGTACTACAGATTGGATAAATATTTACAAGAAAAAGAATTCAAGAAAGTCACTGCTGATAGCAATCTGTACATCAAAACTGAAGGTGACGATTTATTAATTGTTCTAGTTTATGTTGATGACATTATCTTTGGATGTACTAATGCATCTTTTGTCCAGTGGTTTGCTAATTCCATGCAATCTGAGTTTGAAATGTCAATTATTGGAGAATTATCATACTTTCTTGGTCTTCAAATCAATTAGAATTCTGAAGGTCTATTTCTCTCTCAAGAGAAATATCTGAAGGAGATGTTGAAAAAGTTTCAAATGGAGGATTCTTCACCTGTTAGTACCCCTATGATTGTTGGCTACAAGCTTAGCAAATATGATATCTCACCAGATGTTGATCAAAGAACATACAGGTCAATGATAGGCAGTCTTCTATATATTACAGCAACTCGTCCTGATATCATGCATGCTGTTGGAATGGTAGGAAGATTTCAGTCTACTCCCAAACAAAGTCACTTGGTAGCTGTGAAGAGAATTTTCAAATACTTGAAAGGCACAATGACTTATGGTCTCTGGTATCCTAGGAATAAAAAATTTCAGTTGATTGCATATTCAGATGCTGACTGGGCAAACTGTTTGGATGAAAGAAAGAGCACTAGTGGAGGTGCATTCTTCTTAGGCGATTCATTAGTAGCATGGATGAGTAAAAATCAAGGTTCTATATCTCTATCTACTACTGAGGCTGAATACATAGCTACTGCAACATGC
This sequence comes from Larix kaempferi, assembly GCA_027924585.1. Classification (NCBI taxonomy): domain Eukaryota; kingdom Viridiplantae; phylum Streptophyta; class Pinopsida; order Pinales; family Pinaceae; genus Larix; species Larix kaempferi. The sequence continues at coordinate 12,777,209 of BSBM01000797.1, forward strand.
TGTACACTTGTATTATGGATGATACAAACTCTTGCTGATTTGGAGGTGAAATATACTGAACCTATTCCTATTCACTGTGATAACAAAAGTGCCATTAGTGTGTCAAAGAACCCTGTTCTTCATTCCAAGACCAAACACATTCCAATCATGTATCATTTTTTAAGGGAGCAGGTTTCAAAAAGAGTTGTCCAATTACATTTCATTCCTTCTAAAGAACAGATTACTGATATCTTTACTAAACCCTTATCCAAAATCCAGTTTGAATATCCACGCTAGAAGTTGGGTGTCATATCTTGTTCCAACTAACTTGTTCACTTTGGCAGGGGGAGTTTGTGCTTATTGCATATCTGATGTAATTCTGAGATGATTCTAGAATGTTTTCTTTGCTAATTTCTGAGTTAATCTTGATAGGGGGAGATTTATTGTCATGTTTTATTTGACATTGATGTCGAAGGGGGAGAAGTTCAGGTAGTTGCAGATAACAAGCAGTCGATGATTACACTTGCAACATCATAAATTTTAGGTTTCCATCAATGCCAAAGGGGGATATTGTTGGCACTTTAATTCAGTTGTCATTGATGGTTGGAAAGCAGATAAGGTGGGTGACTCAGACCATACCAACTTCAGTTTACTAAAGTTGCGACTGAGATTAAAATACAAGAAAAGAATGTTGTTAAACGGATGCAACTCAAATAGCTGTGACTCAGACGGCTGCGACTTAGATGGCTGCGACTCAGATGGCTGTGACTCAGACGGTCGTGACTCAGACGGCTGAGAATCAGACGACTGCGACTCAGATGGCTGCGACTCAGACGACCGTGACTCAAACGGCTGAAACTCAGACGACCATGACTCAGACAACTGCGACTTAGACTACCGTGACTCAGACGGCCGTGACTCAAATAGCCGTGACTCAGACAAGATGGACTCACAAACATTTATTTATTTTTTAATTAGTCAGTTACATCGTGTAAATTCTGGAATTCAAAGAGTCAGTTCAAATATAAGTTACAGCGTGTAAATTCTGGAAGTCAAAGAGACAGTTCAATTTTCAAATTGGGAGTTAAAAAGAAAGTTTCAGTTTTAGAATTGGTATATTTGGAAGTTAAAGAGACCGAGGCATATAACTTCAGCATCTATAAAAAAAAATAATTGATGAGAATAAAATGAGAGTGAGAATCGAGAGGATGAAGAGGAGTGGTTGCTGATGAAGCTGTAATTCGAAGAAAATGAGAACAAAAATGTATGGCTCGATTTAATGAAGAACATAATGCCTAGAAACTCAAGCTGTAGCAGCACATAACAAAATAAAAAGGGTATGTATTGGTTTATCTAAACTAGTGTGATATAATTGACTGAAAATTTTCTTACATAGGGTGGTAGGGAGGAGCAAGGGAAGACTGTAAAGTCTTCTTTGCAAGTTGGTGCTTGTACATTTGGGAGTTGTAGCTTCCATTCGGTTGGTGCTGAAGAAATAGAGGTAGAAGCCTCATCTGGGTTGTAGCTCAGATAAAATAGAATGTAAAGAGAAGTTGGAGCTTGCCTTTCATCCTAAGAAGAAGAGGTTTTTTCCCTTTATGGGTTTCCTCAAGAAAATCAGTGCTTGTGCATATTTATGTCGTTGAACATTAAATATATGCCTTATATTTAATTCTGTTATAACAATATACCTGCTATAAAGGAATGTGCATAGAACATCTCATATCATATTGATTGTCACACTTCATAAAAGTTAAAAGGGAAAAGGAATGTAAAATTGTTTAAGCACAGTAATAACTGATTCAACCCCCCCTTCTCAGTTATTTGAATACTTTCAACAACTAAGCCATCACAACCATGGCACTCCTTCCATATTCCCTACACAACACAAGGAAGGAATTTCCCTTCACTGATCCATAGTTCCCTCAGGAAATCCAACCCTTACAGTGATTACTAGTGTGTGGATTAAGAGTCCAACCTGCTGTATGCTAATGGAGAACCTCCTACAACATTAATCCATGGCTTTTCAAGCACCCAAAAGTAGCAGAAGTCAATGGGTAAGGGTTCCTATCTTTCCCAACCTCCATGATCACCTAGAACCATCTATTTTCCTTTCCAAAAATGTAGCTTTGTCTTCCAATTTGAATTTATGGGTATAAACATTAGTGTAGTGGAAACTCTATGTAGTGTTGCAGCATGCATGACAGAATGAGAGAATGATAGAATGATCAAAAGAGTGTTGACTCCAAGGGATATTAGGTAAGGGTGAAACAAAAATTGACATAGCTTCTGACCATAGAATAAATAGGACTCTTGACAGTTGACATCACTGTCACAACCCCCATGCTTCAATAAATACATGAAGTGACTTTTCCCACAAACCTCACACATGCATTCAATGATTGGATTTAATAGTCAAAAGAAGGTAATTGGCTCATTTAAGAAACATGGAAGATTTTGGGTGAGTTATGAGGTTGACACATGGAAACATGGGATTTTTTTTCCCATAGGACCCCTTCCTCTTCCCCTCTAGTGGAATCATAGCCCCTCTAGTGCTCTTTACACAACCATCTTGGACCATTTTATTAATTTTCAACATAATTTTTACATACATTTTGAATGGGCATAATAAGCCAACCATATGATCCAAATGAAAATATTTACATCATAAATACCTATCCATTCCCTAGTTGGGCCTTGGACTTGATCTCCACGCTAGGGATCCATACTAGCATATTTACATCATTTACATCATTTTGATTAAATACATTCCAAGTCAAAATAGGGCTATTACAAGAAATGTGTGAAACCTTATTACTAGGGCAAGTCTTTGGAAGTATATATTTGTAAAAAAGTATCTAGAAACCAATACACTATTGGATTGGATTTGGTTCAATAGGAAGAACATAAAAGAAATGTATAATCATAGGAAAGTGATGGTAACAACTTTCCCATCACTAGGAGATTCCTTACATGGAGGGATTGGTCATAGTTGATTGCAAAAATCGAAAAGAAAATTGGTTTTTGGTTTAGTAGCTGGTTGTCCCAAGGTGGGAACCTGACTCTTGTAGAATCAATTTTGGAGGCCACACCTATGTATTGGATCTCTTTAGCTCACATTCCTAAGGGTGTCTTGGAGCGGATTAGAAATGTATGCTTCCACTTCCCATGGAAGGGTGGATCAAAATAGGGGAGATACTATCTTGTGAATTGGAAGACTCTGTCATAGCCAAAAGGAGATGGTGGTTGGGGCCTAAAACACATCCACCCTTTTAGGTCCGATAATTGCTAGAAATGTGTGGAATCTTATTACTAGGGCAAGTCTTTGGAAGTGTATAATTGTAAAAAAATATTTAGCACCCAATTCACTATTGGATTGGATCAGGTTCAATAGGAAGAACATAAAAACAATGTATAACCATATGAAAGTGATCGTAAAAAATTTCCCATCATTGGGAGATTCTTTACATGGAGGGATGGGAATGGTAGGTTGGTTTGTATTGTCTTTGACGCCATTGTGGGTTATGCAGGAGGAATTTTTCTTCAAGATGAATTGATCCAAGCTCTCCACGATAGGGGTTTATTCCATTTGCATCAAGTGGCTGATGATTAAATAATATATTGTTGGCATCAAGTATGGTTTACATGGATACAATTGGACTAACATTTCATCTTATCCCTATGTGGTGCAATATGTTGAAGAAATGAAGAGAGGACATGTACGAATTCAGGAGGATAAGGATGTTTTAGGGTCATCCACGAATAGAAGTAGGAGTGAATATAGTGCTAAGTTGGGCTATCTTTCCATGCGTAATTTGGATATTCTTAAAAGGAAGTGGTGGTGTATCAAGATCCGGAAGCTACACATGCCATTGAAGTCTAAAATACATATGTGGTTATATTTTTGCAATGGACTCCTTAATTAGAACGTTTTGTAGAAGAGACAAGTCTAGGTCTCAACATCTATGCATTATGTAAAATTTCAGAGGAAACAAATGTCCATATGGCCATCCATTTTTCTTTCACTTTGTAGGTGTGGCTCTTCATTAGACAAAAATGTAATCTAAATATATAAATGATTTAGACAAGCAAGAGTATCGAGCAATTTTTTCTGATTTTGTTTGAAAGGAAGAATCTAAAAGCATATAGAGTTATCCATATATTAGCACGATGGGGCATTTGGTTAGCCTAAAATTCCACGATCTTTAAATAGATACTTATATCACTTGTTCATATTTTTTCCCAAATTGATGCTACATATCATCTCTTATGAAAGGTATCCTTGCCAAAGTTTCCCCGACAAGTGATGCCTCCACAAATTGATAAGAATACCCCATGGTATTTTTTCAATGGGGCCTATAAATGCACAAACCTATGGGATATCATGCCTATTGTTTCTAGATGAATCACATTATTTCAAGTTTAAATCCTGCTTGGAACTTGATAGAAACAACTATGCATAATTAATGTTTCTCCACTCACTAATGATGTTAGCTTTGGAAAAAGGCATGCATAGGATTCAAGTATTTGAAAATTATTAGTTGGTGATTAAATGGATGCAATATGGTAAGAATATACAAAATATTCACCTTCAAGCTTTAGCATTTCAGATTAAGGAAAATATGGCATAATTTGAACACATTTATTTTTGTCATATCTTCAAGGAGTTAAATTGTCTGATTGATTTGTTGTCAAAGGATGTTGTTTAGGTAGAAACACACCACCTTTTCATGGAAGAAATACATGATAGTGGTTCCAATGCGTTTATAATGACTCTTTGATCCTTTAGTAGTGTTTATATTCTAAGTTTATGTATTGTATGCATATGTTTTATGATCTGAGAAGGTAGGTTTAATAATATTTTTTGAATGCAATTTTTGGTCAATGGTTGCTTCAACAACATACAATATCTGGGATGTAGATGTAGAAGGGGAGGTCCATTTTTGTTTTTTTGTTGTATTATGTTGCTAAAGAGATTACATATACTATTTTTCAAATGTTGTACTTAGTGCACAAGCACTTGAAGAATGTGGTTAGTATTCTTACTGAATATAAAATGCATTTTTTTCTTGGAAATTTTTTTTATGCTCACAAACTTTTGCGATTGACCCTTTTCTTCCTTGTTGTCTTGTCTTATGTGTTGAATGGGATCCATTTATTTTCTTTAACAAAACAAATGAAAATTAGTATTTCATGCAATAATTAAATTCAATGTACATAAAAGAAAAAAAATCAACGATTTCATACATTGATGCACGTTTTTGTTGAGATGGATCCTCTTGCAATGAAATTATGTTCGTTTCTTTGACCATCTCCTTGTACACTTTTTTGGACATACCTACAAACAGGTTTCAGATATCACCTTGTTCTTCCTTTGAATTTTTAATAATTTTCCTAAAAAATGAAGAGTTAAAAAAAAACATTTATATTGATATGGAAGTAAATATAATCGAAATATAATTTGATAATTTTTTGTAGTAGTATATATATATTACGGAAAACATGTTTAGAATAATACTTTTTGAATGATTATTATTTGTTATTGTATGTCTTTTCTATTGCAAAGTTTGACAGGTCTCATTGACCATTGCTCTAAAAATTCTTATTGTAGTTTATATATAATCTAATTCTTTGAGTCATTGGATTGAATTTTGTATTGTAAGTGGAAACTACATCTATACATTATTTCCACTATATCCCTCATAGTTTTATAAACAAATCCCCCCTTTCCTTAATTTCTAGCACCACTGTAGATTAACCAAGGACCAATTCATCCTCATTTACATCCTTCATAACTTTTATCTTCTTGATACCACATTCCCTTCCCTCGCTATCCGTCCTTGCACAATATTCAATAAATGTGAAACAAAGTGTTTAAAACATGTTAGTGACTGTTATTAGTAAGTGCATTATTAGTAAAAATTCGAAGATAAGTTTCAAGTTGATTACCTTTTGATTCACATAATTCATCTCTTTGTAATGTTTCCATTAATTTTTTACACTCTTTTGCACTTATATTGCAACAATCTTATCAAGTTTCTTCAAGTTTTTGTTCTTCATGACACATACTAACCAATACACATCTTTAAACTTATAGATAATTCAAATATATTAATTTTATACTAAAATTTCAAAGAGCTCACCTTGTTCTCTTTTTGGGATAGGTTCAAGTTGTCTCATTGTAGCAAGTTTTTTTTCTTGAACTTCTATCAGATATATTCTACCAATAATCCCTTATCTCATAAAATAGAGAAACTATGAAATAGGTTTTAAAAATAAAGTAAATGGTTTCAAGCTAAAAAATATTTTTGGGTTTATCGGTGCTCATTGTACATGTATATGCATTGTCGCATAATACAGAGCAATGTGTATCAATATACACGCATTTTTTTTAATTGAACTAAATCTAAAGTTACATGCTTTATAAAAAAGAGCACTGATGCGTTATACTTTATACTACACAATGATTACTGTGAATTTATTTTTTAAAGTGATAAGGACAGGTTTTGGCATCTAATGCAATAAGTGGTTCCATTGTGATAGATGCATAATGCCCCATATATAGATACACACAACCATTAGATATTTAGTTCCTAGAAAAAAAGTATGTTTGTGAAATAGTAGAGAGGGTAAAATATTAATGCTAAAGTTTGCAGCCACATAAGACATAGGGGAATCGACAAGAAAGCTAGGTTTCCAACATTGAAGGTAACTATGGAAATTTTTTATTTTCTTTGAAATGCATTGTAAATATTAATAGGAACATAAAAAATTAATGATTTTTTTAAACAATTAAGGAAAAAATTAAGATGAATAATAAGAAGTTACATACTTGCAATTTCTCCTTTGTAAAATTGTATGTGACCTAAAATCCCTTACAAATTTGTCTATTTTTAAAAGCTAGCCACTCCAAAGTCTTCCCTCGTAAATCTCTCTTGCACAAATCTCACCTCAAACTTTTAGCAAACAAGTGAAATAGTAATTAGGGTTTCTATTACAATATCACTTTTAGAAAATGAAATTCTCCTCATTTTTTCCCAAGACATTTCATTTCATCGATGAAAAATGCGTGCACCATTTTTTTTTCAAAAATCGATGCACCTATAATATTAAAGTGCACTGGTGCACCACATGTCTAAAATTGCATTGCTTTGATATATAATAGCAAAAAAAATTATATTGAAACTTAGCGAATATTTTCTTTTGCAGAAGTTCTTGTAGATGTTTCTTTTCAGTTCTTATCATAGGTTAACACATTGGTGTGATCTACTTTTATGTATGTACCAATGTGGTAAAATGAAATAAACACACTAGTTAGAATAAAATTCCTTTGAAAGTATATTTGAAGTTAAAATGTTACATACATCCCAAATTTTCTTTTAAAAATACATAGACATAAATTACAATACTCCATAGGATACAAATTCTACTTAATGAGTTCCCACCATATAGTTAAAAAATGCTTTCAAAAGTCTATTTGAAGTTAGATTGTTGTATTCTTCTGAAAAATTTCTTTTACAAATTTAAACATGTATTATGATGTTTATTTGGCTCAAATGCATGGAGACAAATTATACTATCAACTGGCTAGTTCTTTATATTCCAACGCATTGCATATTGTTCAAGTTCATCATGTTCTCCTCTGCCATTTGTGGTAAATTCTAATTTTATTTATATTTTGATTATTTAATTGTTATATTATTTATGTGAGTGCATGTGAATAAGTATCCATTGAATTTTGAAAGATTCTGAATAATTATCCTGATTCTAGATTGAGTGTGGATGCACATAATATACCACCAATCAAAAAGCTGCCACAAACACTTATACGGAGAAAGATACTGCAAGTAGCCGGTAGGAAAATGTTGGAATATTCACACCATAATTTTTGTATTTTGCATGCTTTCATGCAAATATGCATGCTGCATGCATTTGCATGCCACTGCATGCATCCAGTCATCATCATGGTGGTCTCGCCAGCACCTAGAGCTTGCTTCTAGCTCTCCAGAGCCTGTCTACAACCCCCAGTTGGCTTCCCACCTACCTAAAGTGCCTTCTTTGAGTTTCTGCATGCCAAATGCCCCTTTTCTCACCTACCTTCAGTTATCACTCAGTTAGGGCACCTTATCTCACCTATCAGGAGTTATCACTCAGTTAGTGCATGGATTTAGTAGTTGTTCCACTGATTTCTCATCCTAAATACTTGTAGCTCGTAGTTAGCTAGTTTTGGAGTGCCACTTGACCCTATGACAGCCTCATGTGCCCCCCTTGGAGTCTCCATTCCCTGATTTATGCCTAGATGGTTCTGTTAGACTCGGTTGGACACACTTGATTGACTCTTACCATTTATGACTGATACTACTGACTGGATGATGTCTCCATAGTTATCCAAGCTAGACTTTGAGCTCAAATTCGAATTCCCTACTTGGCTAATTCGAATCCTATATGATGCTACTTCACATTTTATTGTAACACATTCTTTACATTCATTATTCATTGTATGATATTGATATTGTCTATTATTCTGTGTTTATGAGTGATTATTGAGTGCATGCTTCTCTTCTTCTTTGCAACATTATTGAGAGTTTGATTGTGTGTTTGTTACAGTTGCTAGATCCCTTGCAGATTATCACATGGTATCAGAGCATTCAACAGCTATTCGAATTGCAACCATTGCAGCATCAACAGTTGCAGCATTTCTTTGAGTAGCTATCTTTCACTTGAGCACCATAAGCCTCTGAGTTTCCACAACAAATCCTGGTGCTATTACTTGAATTCATTGGAGAAATCCAGTGAGGTCTATCTAGGTGTGAAGGACTTATTCTATGTGCTCAGTGTTCAAAAGGTAGTGTTCAGTCAAAGTGTAGCATTCTCCTTCAGCAAAAACTCTTCTTGTTTTGCAGGTTTATTCATCCGTTCAAATTCTTCTTCAACTATTCGACCTTCTCTGTTCAGATGGATCTAAAGCTCACATCTTCCAACTATGTTGAGTGGAAATACAAGATGGCTCTCTTAATGAGATCCAAGAGCTTCATTAGAATACTCAATGGAACGATGGTAGAACCTCTCAGTGCAATTGAAAATTCCAAGTACTTGGATAGGATTGTTGAAGCAGTTGGCCTTCTCCTTCTCTCAATTTCTAAAGATCTTCGCTTCCATGTCATTGATCTTACATCTCCTAAATAGGTTTGGGACAAGCTCGAATCCCTTTTTGGACAGAAAGATGATATGAAAGGTCACAAATTGGAGAATGAACTCATCTCTTTGAGTCCAGACAGCTTCGAATCTATCAATGCCTTCCTCACCAAGTTCAAAAGCTTGATATCACAGTTGAAAAGATATGAGATAGTGAAAGAAGACAAGCAACTTATTCTTTCCATTCTCTCAAAGTTGGGGCCAAACTTCTCAGTTTTTGTCTCTACTTTCCAGTCATCTAAGATGTCCATTCCAAAATGGAAGTTTCCCTCACTTGATGACTTCATCCAATCTCTTACTCAAGAGGAAGAGAAGTTAATCTCCATGGGAATGATCAAACCCAAGTTGGATTCGACCCTTACAGCTGCTGAGGCCAAAAGAGCGAATGGTAAAGACAAGGAAAATATTTCTGATAAGAGATCGAATGATACAAGGCCTACAGATATTCCATATCAGTGAGATGGTGATTCGAACTCAAGGAAGACCAAGAATTCTCATAAGGAAAGATCCAAGTGCACATATTGTCATAGAGGTTTCCATCCCGAGAGTACTTGCATGAAGAAGACTATAGATTTGATGGCTCAGTTACTTGAGAAGAACAATCTTCCTGTACTTGCATGTGCAAGGAAGAAAGATACTGATATTGAATCTTCTAGATCCAAAGACAAAGAAATATGTCATGATCTCATGGCAAGTCCATCAACAGATTCTTCTTTCATTATAGATTCAGGAGCTACAAGACACACGTCTTCCTCCAAATATCTCTTCTCCAGTTTTGAAAGCTTGGATGGCCCTTCCATTAGATTGGGAAATGATTCAGAAGTATCCTCTCAGGGGATTGGAAGAATCGATCTTGACCATGGTTTCTTTTCTGATGTGCTTTATGTTCCTTCTCTTGTAGCTAATATTCTTTCAGTGTATCAAATGACTCATATTGGAGAGCCCAAAAGAGTGATCTTTTCTCCATATGAAGTCGGCGTACAACACATGGTTTCAGGGGAAATCATTGCAAAAGGAGTTGCAAATAATGAGAAAAAACTCTATTAGTCTTCACACTTCTTACCTCTCTCAAAGGAGTCCTCTCTTCGCTCTCATACTCATGAAGAGATTAGACTCTCTCATCTCAATTACAAGCTAGCTCGAAATGTGGTTGATGGTATTCTAAGTGACAAGCTTGCTCATGGAACCTTCAAAGGTTTCCTAAAGGGAAAAGATACACCAAAAGATATCGAGAAAAGTATGACTCTTGAAAAAGTGCGAATGCTAGATCCAGATCCACAAGAACCTGAAGATCTAACACTTATTTGTCCAACTCCTATTTCAAAATGGGCCTCCACTACTGCATCCTCCTTTGATCTTAATGAAGATCCATCATCATCTAGTTCTAGTTCTTCCGATAATGATCAAATCTATGACGGATCAAATGAGGACTACATGCACATTCTGGAGAAGTTTCTGTGAAAATCCTCACAACAGATCTTAGAGATGATGTGTACCTCACAAGAGTAATTATGATTAAGCAGGAAAATAGAAGAAGAGTGAACAATACAGTATAATGAGAAACAGAATAATATGGTACAATAGAACTTAGATAGAAGCAATAATACTTCACACACACTAATTAATTAATCACAATATGGACAAATAAATAGTACAATGGTAGAGAGGATTCGAATTCCCAAGGTGGCAATTCGAATTAGCCTCTCAAAGTGATCATAAGATCAATAGAGTGTCATCGGAGCACAAATAGGTGTCCTCATGATCATCGGAGCACAACTGGAAGTCTTCATCATCATCAATGGAGTCATCAATGCTTAAGTAACTGTCAACCATCAGTCAAACTGATTCTGGTAGGTGTAATTGAGTGTGACTAAGTGTAGTTGAGTGTAACTGAGTATAAACTGAAGACAACTGGACTGGTAGGTGAAGAAGGGTGAGTCGCTCCCTAAAATCAAGGAAGAAGGGCGCATTAATCAATTGGAGGGCTAAAATTGAATAGTGAGAAGCTCCTGGGGGCTGGCTAATTGAGGGCTAGGTGCTGGACTGATGACTGGGATGCATGCAAACCCTAGAATGCATGCAAGCCCTAGAAGTTCATGCATGACTGAAAATGTAAACGATCACAATACTGGTGGGACTAGGATGGAGTATAGGAATATCCTAACACCCCCCCTTAATCCATCCTGGGCTCTGGTAACTAAGACCAAAGGTCACCCAATACAATGAATAATAACAGTCAATAAACCAAGGAAGTGGGAAAATTTCATGGGAAACATAGCCCCTCCTCAAAAATAGACTGTAAGGCACACACAAAAATAAATGCTCCAAACCCAAGAAGGTGTGATGTTTGGTCATATGTCTGGAGGTATCTTCTTCTTGGGAATAAGTGGATCATGCTAAAAAAGCATGTGTTTGTACTTGCTCTTCAGTTTGAATGTGATGAGAACAAATCCAACAATATGAGAATGATCCTTGAACCTGTGATTTGAATCAGCTGAGGTAGGATCAAATTTCTAAATGTGCATATAGTCTTTTGTATTCTCCTTCGAACCATCATGGGTGAGATTATGCCAAAAAGAACCATCAAATAATAATTTCCTGAAATCCAAATCAGATTTAAGACTTGAATAATAGTTTCTTGAGATCTCCTTTGAACCAGCAGGGGTGAGATCAAAACTATCATATGCATGAGAAATTATCCCAAGCGAATGGCAATGGTTTTTTGATATCTCCTTTGAACCATAAGAGGTAAGATAAAAACCAATGGATGCATGAGAAATTATCTCAAGTGGGTGGCAATGGCCATATTCTTCAATAACCTTTTGAAAGCATGTGCTAATGATCATATAGTAGTAAATAAGAGATGATTGCTTGAGAGGAGCGAATGCATTACCTCCAATAGCTGATTTTACCTCCGAAATAATCATGTGATCATGATGCAAACCAATAAAATCTGGTGCAAGAGAGGATTTAGGACCTTCTGCAATATCTAGAGTGTGAGTTGGCATAGAAAGAGAAGAAAGTTGGAGCATGAGTGGAGAATCTGCAAGTTCTTTGTCAACAACTTCAATATGAGATGATATTGGTTCATGATATGAGAGACCATCAAGGGGAGCGAATGCATCACTTTGCTTGCTTTTGAAAGGGTTTGGACCAATCCCTTCATCCTGTTTGCCAAAACTTTTATCCAGGTGGGCCCATAGCTCTTTTGGAGATTTAACATATTCAACATCAAGGGAGTAGAATGCCAAGCTTCGAGACATAGCAAACATCATGGCTGCAATAGCTCTTCCACCTTTATCTAACCAGTCATTCTCTTCTTCAGAGGATTTGAACTCTCTTTCAAAACAATAATCAAAGAGATCATGTCTCTTCAAATATGCTATCATTTTTTGTTTCCATTCAACATAGTTGAATAGATAAAGAGGAGGATCTTCTGAAAACATTGAAGCTGTAGAAGACCTGCAAAAACAATAGAGAATATCTGCAACTGCTACTGCTGCATAAATGAAGAAACTGTTGCACTCGAAATCTTGATAATAACTTGCAAAAAACTCTCAGGAATGGAGATAAACAATACTCTCAACATGCTCTGATACCATGTGAAAATCCCCACAACAGATCTAAGAGATGATTTGTACCTCATAAGAGTAATTATGATTAAGCAGGAAAATAGAAGAAGAGTGAACAATACAATATAATGAGCAATAGAATAATATGGTACAATAGAACTCAGATAGAAGCAATAATACTTCACACACACTAATTAATTAATCACAATATGGACAAATAAATAGCACAATGGTAGAGAGGATTCGAATGCCCAAGGTGGCAATTTGAATTAGCCTCTCAGAGTGATCATAAGATCAATAGAGTGTCATTGGAGCACAACTGGAAGTCTTCATCATCATCAATGCTCAAGTAACTGTCAACCATCAGTCAAACTGAGTCGGGTAGGTGTAACTGAGTGTAATTGAGTGTAACTAAGTGTAACTGAGTGTAACTGAGTATAAACTAAAGACAAGTGGACTGGTAGGTGAAGAAGGGAGAGTTGCTCCCTAAAATCAAGGAAGAAGGGTGCATTAAGCAATTGGAGGGCTAAAACTAAATAGTGAGAAGCTCCTGGGGGCTGGCTAACTGAGGGCTAGGTACTGGACTGATGACTGGGATGCATGAAAAATGCATGCAAACCCTAGAATGCATGCAAGCCCTAGAAGTGCATGCATGACTGAAAATGTAAATGATCAAAATACTGGTGGGACTAGGATGGAGTATAGGAATATCTTAATAGTTTCATGATATCCACATTTTTGGATAGGTTCCTCCTTTGAGTGATGATGAGCCAGTTTTGCTTGCTTCTCCTCATGAGATTTCAGTTTCAAAGTTTGTATGTGATGATAAGCTAGTTTTAATTGCTTCTCCCCATGATATTTCAGATTCAGAGTTTGGATGTGTGATGTCCCTTTATATTTTTTTTATAAAAATGTCCAATTTTTCACTTTTTCCCCAATTTCGACCTTTGACTAGTTTTGATGCCTAGGTCCCAAATTTTCCCCAAATGATCCCAAATATTCTGAGAAGGTATGAATGATATTAGGAATTGAATATTATGTGAAGGGATGATATATGGCCACAAAAATACTTCTACAAACCCTCTTAATATTCTTGACCAAGTATGCAATTTTACTAGTAATTTGGGGTTTAAATTCCCCTGGGGTAAGTACTGAAAATGGATTCCCAAATCCCTCCAAACCCACTCGAATTTATGAAAAGAGGTAGGGTATGTTTCAAGGATATTATTAAGGTCCCAAATGTACCATTAATTAGTTATCAAGTCTATTACAAACCTCTCCAAAACAACAACAAAAACCACTAATTCGACCCTTGGGGAAATGGCACCAAATCTTCTTCAAATGCAAATAAAATGAGTATAATGACTTCAAATTCTCAAGTGATGAATATGAAAATTTTAATACACATCAAGGGAATTCCATTCATCACAAATATACCAGAGTAACATTCTTTTATTCGAAATCATCAGCATTATAATGGCATACATCAATGTAGTGGGGAAATGGCATTGTTTGCTCATTAATCATCATTTTTACATACAACCACTTGGTATTTCGACCTGAGACTTTTTGAATATGAATAAAAGAGTATATAAATATTATTAAAATCATAAATACATCATGATAATCTCTCTCAAGAAGTACAAGAGCTCACCCAAAGTGCAATCCCTCAAGGAGCATGAATATGCCTTCAAAACTGGAAATGGTTGAGAGATGGTGATGCACTAAACAAAACCACGAACTGCCCTGTATCTGATACCTGCAAATACAAACTCCATTAAATATCCATGAAAGACCTGAGTGGCCTCTCCAAACACCAACTTGGAAGGGAATCTTTCACCCTCGAAATTGGCTAAGGCAAGAAACTAGTCATCCACTAGCTCTCTCTTCACAAATGCAATTTTTCTCCAAATGATCAAAAGCCATTCTCATGCTTGATTTATATATTTTATAACGAACATTAGCCTCCTATGGGTCGAATTCCTCCCATTAGACTCTAGATGTTTCCACTTAGGAAATATTCCACATTTGCCGCTTGTATCCTAATTCCCAACCTTCCATCTCCTCCAAATTCAAGTAGGGGTCTCTTGGGATTCTCCAACACCGATGAGTGCCTTCTTTGAGCCTATTTTTGGGGCTGACATGTCATAATGGTTAGATTTCAGAAGTCAGATCTGAATTTCTTCATAAATGTCATAGATGCTTCATCATTGTTGTCATAGAGCTAGGGAATCTAGCCCAAGTGTCCACAAGCTTCCAATTTGACTCTTCCTCTTCCATGAAGGTTACCATTCCATGCCATTTCGACCTAATATTCTCAATGTCGTGTGGATGACTTACCAACTCACTCCATAATGCTTTCCTTCCCATGGATTTGAAATGGAAAGAGAGATATGCCACGTGGCAGTGGGAAACCAAGCTAGTGTGGGTCCCACATCCTCCATATGTCTTCAAAAACATTTCCCACCTATAATTCCTCTTGGATTTATTTATTCAACCTATTTATTAAATACTTGAACTATCATAATGTATAAACATCGTTGATTTGATCCCTTATTACAATTCCAAATGTACCCATTCAACCTAGGGAACTTGGTAGGATTGATGGGATTGTCTGCTATGAAATTATTTGAATAGGGATATTACAGTCCTCCCCACCCAAGATTGCTTGTCCTCAACCAATTTTAGATTTGGATGCTGCAAAATCTTCTCCTCTTCCCATGTAGCATCTTCACTTGGTAAGTCCTTCCATTGCACTAAATATTCTTTGATAATTTTACTCCTCAACCTCCTTTCCCGTGTCTTCAAAATCTTTTCCGGAACAAGTGTGAGCGGACCTTCATCATCCAAAGGACGAAGTATTTCTAAAGTGATAATTTTCTGACCAAGAGATTTCTTGAGACAAGAAGCATGAAATAGATTATGGATTTTACTCCCTTCCGGAAGTTTCAGTTCATATGCTACTTCTCCCACCTTTCGCACTACCTTGTATGGCCCATAGTACCTTGGTTTTAGTTTTTCTGCTCCATTATTTTTGAGAGATGTTTGTTTATATGGCTGCAACCTTAAATATACTAAATCATTAACCTGAAAGGTGCTTTCTTCTCTATGTCTATCAGCATATTGTTTTTGCTGATTTTGAGAAACCTGCAAATTGTCTTTTAAGAGCTTTAAAATTTCTTAGCTCTCTTCCACCCAATCTTTAGCTTTTGGGGCTCTACTATCACCAAATATGATTTCAGAAAATGTAAGTGCATCATAACCATATAATTCTTTGAAAGGAGACATCCCTATTGACATATGATAAGTGGTGTTGTAGCAAAACTCACCCAAGTGTAGCCATTTTGCAAATAGATTATTACCAACATACAGAGCATACGAGATTTATTGTCAACTCGAGAAAGTATTTTATTTCAAAGGATAAATGCACAGTCTATGCTTAAACACCAAATCACTATAATTGAACACTTTTATCCTCTAACAACTATGTCCATCCCAAGAATCTGTGTAATCCCATTCACCTTCTAAATGCTACAATTTCAATTTCTTTCTACCATGTATCAACAGGAAATGATATAAGATTCAAAAGACAATTGCAAATAAAGAAAAGAAATCCTATTCACATCCCAGAACAAGTAACTCACCTATTCAATCTGATCACTCTTGAAAGCCATAAGCATAAACTGAATATTAATCTAGAAATTCAATTGCAAAGGATTGAGTTCAACTACTCTAAGAAATTGAATTACAGGAATGAAAGTCAATAATCGTAATAGGAAATATAAATTGCAAGGATTCATGGGATAACAACTTAAACTGCAGGATGAACAAAGCTGTGTACAACTATCACATGAATTGCATAAAGAAATTTACCTACTCAGTCGACTGTCACTCTGTACCACTTACCAATCTCAAGAAAATGTAATCCTAATTATACTGTAAATCCACACTTACTACTGTTGCGTACAAAGGAAATATCATCAACAAACATCACACAACAATGAATTCGAAAAGTCCTACTTTAACTCAGTAATCTCTGTGGAAGACGGGCCCAACCTTCACACATATATGCCGACTGAACAATGTAAAGCTCCTTTAACTCAGAGGTAACTCTTTGTATTAAAGAAAGGATGATTACACAAATTGCTTCCACTGCTAATACAATGAATGAATCCTCCATTTTTTTTCAACCCCCTGGGTCGAGACAACTCCCCATATTTATACATGCAGATCATAACATCCGATCCTATTAACGGGAAGCCATGAAGATCTATGATCTTCAGGCGCCCTAAATAATACTAGCTGTTACAAACGTGGCATAGTAAAGACATAGAAAATGCGAGAAAGTTGTTGATTGGCCCAGGAGTGGCGATCTTTTCAGATCACAATTATACTTGAGCAACAATATACTAAAGATCTCCAATTATAGCACATTCTGTTACAGCTACCCTGTCACATCTCTGTCTAGGATGTTGCATTAGAACCACGTGCCTTAATTGATGATCGGAGCACTGAGGATCCTTTTGAGCGGCGAATGTCCCTCCTTTCAAGACTTGTCCAACCTTCACCTTCCTGGAGTCCACTTATCTCAAACTACCTTCATAAATCATAACATGTTAGCACAATTGAGAGATACACAACCTTAATTATCACAATCATAAGCATTAATAAGATAAAGCAATGATCAATCATACCTTGGCATCTTGGGGGAATAAAGTGAGGACAACAAGTATGATTAGCATGCTAAATGGTGTAGGACAGGGGAAGAAAAGGTGATCGAGGATGGTTAAAAAGGGGCCAATTCTAGGCTCAACATCTCCCCCCAACTATCCTGTTGCATGTCCTCATGCAACAACCTGCATCATTCGGAATTTGAGCCCAAATCAATGAAATTTCTAAGAGGTAGAAGCACTGGTTCTTGTGGGACAGTGTCTTCCAGTACATTTGAGTTTACTATGAGAGTTGTTGGTTCTTGTGTAACAACAACATCCTTTAGACTCTCTTCAGCAACTACATTCATTGCTTTTAGAGACACTGGTTCTTGTGTAACAGTGTCTTCTTCTTGGATAACCTGCATTTCTAAATTCGGTTCAAGAGTTGTTGGTTCTTGTGTAACAACAACATCCTTTAGACTCTCTTCAACATCTACATCCGTTACTTCTAGAGACACTGGTTCTTGTGTAACAGTGTCTTCTTTGTCCTTCTGCCGTTGAGATTGGATATCTTCCTCATTATGCAACTCCTCCTCAAGGATTTCGGTGTCACCTGAGGATTGTGTCTGTACCTGTTCATCCTCGCTCCACTATGTATCGGGAATGATATCCATTCCAGGGTTATCTTCTAATTTAAATCCAGGAGTCCCTGCTGCAGCCTCCAAGGATGTTGGTTCTTGTGTAGCAACATCCTGGCTTGCCTCTTCATCCTCCTGTTGTTGCAATTCTTCTCCTATGAGCTATGTGTCATTGGAACATTCTGGGGTTACAGTACAGAGTTCTTCATTAAGCTCTAGAGTGTCCTCCATCCCAGGTTCTTCTCCCATCTGTTCGGCCGATTGGACAAGTATACTTAGGTTTGCTGGTTCTTGTGTTACAACACCCTGTTCAAGTTCATCAATGTCTTGCCTTTGTGGTTCAGCTTCTATAATATCTGTTTCGTGGGAGCATTTTGGGGTTACAATACAGAGTTCTTCATTAAGCTCCAGAGTGTCCTCCATCCTAGGTTCTTCTCCCATCTGCTCGGCCAATTGGACAAGTATACTCAGGTTTGCTGGTTCTTGTGTTACATCACCCTGTTCAAGTTCATCAATGTCTTGCCTTTGTGGCTCAACTTCTATAATCTCTGTTTCATGGGAGCATTCTGGGGTTACAGTACATTCTTTATCCCCATCATCATACATGATTTCATCCTTTAGCTCCTCTATCACAGGATTGGTGGAAGCTTCAACAAGGATGGTTAAAGATGTTGGTTCTTGTGTGACAGCATCTTCTTTTTCTGTAGCTTCCTCTATTGTGGGCGCAAGCTGTTGTGCTATGCAGGTACGAATTATAATCTTATGGCCTGCCTCCTTGAAGATTTCTCCACAGGTGGGACAGATCACTCATTCATCTTCCTTGCCAAGCTCGGTAGAGTTCGATTCCTCCAGTTGGTCTACAGCCTCCACCAATGTATACAATTTCCTTTCACCTTGTTTTCTGCAGGTTTCCAATTCCCTTCGAAGTATTTGGATGTCCTCTTTTAATAGTGTGTTCTCAGCCAAAAGTCCTTCAATTCTGGGTTCTTCCTCGACTGGCCTTTGTGGATCATCCATTGGTCTCGGTACAAGGATCAGGAACTCAACCTGTGCCTCTAGGGTTGCCCATCTTTTTCTGGCTACCTTTGCTGCTGCAGCTGATTTAGTTCTTTTTCTTCTTATTGGTGAGGTTATGTTAAATTCATTGATTGATCTCTTTCTTCTCCTTTGTGGTGTTTTCTTTTGTGGAGCTGGTATATCGGGATTCACAGCTGAGGTTGAAGGAATGTTTTCTTGCTCCTCATGTTGTTCTTCCTCAATTAATGTTCCTTCTCCCCACTCAGGTGAGGATTCAATGGTTACCAGCTCAATATTTTCTTCTATTTCCCTGGCTCTGTCACCTTCAGGTTCACTTGTCGCAGCATTTAGTGCTGCTCCCATTTCACCTTCTGCTATCAGAGATGCCCTGTTGTCTGGGTTTTCCACAAGGTTTTTATCTATACCCTCCCCCAATGGCTCTGCTTGTGCCTCCGGTTGCTCTTCTTCAGATGCAGTTTCATCCCCCCCCCCAACTGCATTGGAGGGACTCCGGTCCTCCTGCTGTGGTTGAACTTGTGCCTGTTCTATTGGGACACCCGGCAAAGGAGCAGGTTCCTAAGCTCAAGCTGTGAATTTCTCCCAGGTTATATTACGCTGGGCAAGGGTTCTTAAAATTATTAATTTGATAAGACCATGGTGGGTCAGGGAGGCAAGTGGGTGCTTAGCAGCTTGGAAAAATGCCCCCATATGACGCAAGTCATGAAGTAGATAGTATGGAATGTTCAATAAAGTGCCATGGCGGAGATGAGAAAGTAAAGGGAGTTCAGAATTATAAACAGTTTGGTATCTACCTTCACAAGTGATGTACTTCTTGAGAAAGACAGCAACATGGTCCCATGGTCGCGGAAATGAGTGCAGGGCGATCCCTCTTCTTGATGATTGAACTTGCTCCCCCTCTAGTAAAAATGCTTCCCGTGCGGTCGTCGTGGGGACTCGTCGTCCAAACCATGCCCTTCCCACCTGCGGGATGGCAGTAACCTCGGATATAATGGCCTCGGAGACTTCTATGCGTAGCCCCCACACCTTGGAGTGAGTTTTTGTGAGATTTAAAGCAAATTGCAAGGCTGCTTCCCGATTGAATCCATCTAGTCGCTCAAAAAATTCGATCCAGCCGGTGGCTTGAAAGATGGAAAAAACTGCAGGATTTTTCCTGAGTTCCTGTGTATTCAAAGGTTCATGACGAACTGGAATCCTCATGGTCCTGGCTGCAGATTGAGGTTGCTATCCCGCAGATTACAGAATCCGAGAATGGAAGTTGCAGCGCAGAGGATGCATGAATCGCTGAGCGGAGATGTTGAGGAAATGGGCAAATTTGAAAAGTTTAGCACATAAAAACGTTCAAAATTTTATTCCGAATTGGGGAAGGTGGCAGTTATTAGTGTTTACGTCATACGAGGGAAAGGGTTAATTAGGCCATAATGGTGATACGAATAAAGGTACGATTGATATTGTTAAATTATATCAACACTTAATCACGTGATAAATCAAAGCCATACCTCATGAGACTGTCGTTAGATATCCTGCGGAGAATGGTGGGACGTGCGGTTGGTGACGTTGCGGAGCCGAACTCGTGCACAGTCATTAATCTGATCATGATGACCAGGATAATGCAATAATTCCTTCTGCCAATGAAACACAAACCATCGCGTTCCCGGGGTCGGAATGATGAACAAGGCGGTCATCGTATGGCCCAGTTCGCCGGCACGAATAGGATGAATCAGAGCCATAGCTTAGCAGGTTTGAAGGAATTTTTCCGTTAACACAGGAGTTACCAGTGCAAGTTCTGAAAAACGATCTTTAATGCTGGAGACATCCACCAAATAGAGTGGAATTGCAGTTGACAAGAATGATATCGCGGCCGATGAAAAAGATGTTGTAGCCGCCGGGAAATATGTCGCTGTCGCTGGAAAAGATGTTGCAGCCGCTGGGAAATGGTTCACAGCTGCCGGGAAAAAGGTTTTATGGTCATCGAAAAAAAGTCACGGCTTCCAGGGAAATTTTTTATGGCCACCGGGAAATATGTCACAGCCGCTGGAAAAGATGTTGCAGCCACTAGGAAATGGTTCACGGTTGCCGGGAAAAAGGTTTTACGGTCGCCGGGAAAAGATGTTGCAGCCGCTGGAAAAGATGTTGCAACCACTGGGAAATATGTTGCAGCCACCGGGAAATGATTCACGGCTACCGGGAAAAAATGTTGCAGCCGCTGGAAAAGATGTTGCAGCCGCCGGGAAATGGTTCACGGCTGCCGGGAAAAAGGTTTTACGACCGCCGAGGAATATGTCATAGCCGTCGAAAAATTTATTTTAGGGAAAATGGAAATGCAGCACAGGAAGGCATAGGAAGACGACTCTCGTTTGACAGGCCCAATCTGGTCATTCCCCTGGCGCTTCCCTGCAATTTTTTTTTTGAAAAATAACAGCAAACGAGAAGATCAAATGCAAAGGAAAAAAAAAAAATTTATACGCTACAACAGGAAAGAAATTTTTATTATTTATGTACAGTAATTCAAAATGCGATTTACAGTTTAAGGATTGGCAAAGGCAGAGAGAAAATCCTGCTCTGGTGCCAGCTGATAATCTGGATCGACGGCAATTCACGAAATGAATGCATCTTTCGAAATAGGCTTACGATACAGTCGCAGTTTGTGGCCATTAGCAAGTAATGGTATGCGGTTTTCATTGATGGTCACCAGACGGACAGTGCCGCTGTCAAATACCCTGTCGACCAAGTATGGACCTAGCCACCTTGTTCGTAATTTACCTTTAAAATCCCTTTTGAACCTGGAGTCATATAGTAACGCCTAGTCTCCCTCACGAAAGATTTTCTTTTTAATAAATCGGTCATGCCAATTGGATCTCTGTTGCTGAAGCAACACAGTCTGGTCCACTGCAGCTAACCGCTTCTCATCCAATTCGTTTAGTTGATTCAATCTTCTCTTCTGGGCTTCTGCTACATCTAGATTCATTTCGGTGGCTGTCTTCAGGGTCTTGATCTCAAACTCAATTGGAAATATGGCACTCTTTCCATACACTAAATCATAGGGAGAGAATCCTATGGTGTTGCGCCAAGTTGTGCGATATGCCCACAGTGCTTCCGGAATCCTGTCAGCCCAATCCTTTTGATGGCTCTTAACTGTTTTAGTAAGGATGGCTTCAATAAATTTATTAGTACTTTCAACCTAACCATTGGTCTGGGGGTGGTAAGGTGAAGCCACCCTATGCTGCACATGATACTTTCGGAGCAAGGATTCAAATTGTTGTGACATGAATTGCGGCCCCCCATCGGTAACTACTTCCTTCGGTACCCCAAAGCGAGTAAAGATTTCACTGTACATAAAATCAATCACCGCCTGGTCTTTAGCCTTAGCCAAAGCTACAGCCTCTACCCACTTGGTCATATAATCAGTACAAACCAAAATGTAAACTTTCTATCTGGAAGGAGGGCTGATAGGGCCAACAAAATCCAGTGCCCATCTATCAAATGGTTCAACTACTACTTGAGGTTGTAAAGGCATCTGATCTGTTTTATTAGGCTGGCCCATCCTTTGGCAGCTGTCACAGGATTGAACATACCTTTTAGCGTCCCTGAACAGAGTCGGCCAATAGTAGCCCATCCGCAGCGCTTTATGCCCTGTTCTTTTGTTTGCAAAGTGTTCCCCACAAGGTCCATTGTGACAGGCTTTCAGTATGTGAAAGATCTCATCTTCCCTTACACATCTCATAATCTCAAGATCGGGCCCTGTGTAGAAGAGATGACCGTTGAGCCAACAATACCTGGCACTTTGCTGGATGATTTTTCTCTTTTCTCGTTTAGACATGTGTTGCGGGAGCTTTCCTGCAACCAAATAATTAGTGACGTCTGCATACCAGGGGGAATGAGCTAAAAGTGCAAATAGATGTTCATCTGGAAAAGAGTCCTCAACAGGCAAACTGTCATCACTGTTAGTAAAACGAGATAAAAAATCAGCAACAACATTTTCTTTCCCAGGTTTATCTATAATGGTAATATCAAATTCCTGCAATAACAAGAGCCACCTGGTCACTCTGGCATTGGTGACAGGTTTGTTCATTAAATACTTAATGGCAGAGTGGTCAGTGTGCAAAAATGTAGGATGCCCAGTAATGTAATGTCAAAATTTATTAATAGAGTAAACAATAGCGAGGAATTCTTTTTCGGTAACAGTATAATTAAGTTCAACAGGGGCTACGTTTTTACTAACATAATAGATGGCATAAGGTACTTGACCATCCTGCTGTCCTAGTACTGCTCCAATGGCGGTATCAGAAGCATCTGAAGAAATGTGGAAGGGTAGGGTCCAATTAGGTCCCCTTAGGATAGGAGCTGTTGACAGTTTTTCCTTAAGCTTATCAAACGTTGTCTGGCATGCTTCACTCCACACAAACTGTGCATCCTTCATTAACAGAGAGAACAAAGGAGAAGCAAGTTTGGAGAAGCTTTCTATAAACCTCCGGTAATATCCAGCATGTCCCATAAAACTTCGCACCTCTTTCTGAGTTGAAGGAGTCGATATATTTTTTATCACCTTGATTTTTGAAGGATCCACCTGAATGCCATTGGCAGAGATGAAATGCCCTAATACCACCCCCTCTCCATCATCATATGGCACTTTTCAGTGCTTAATGAGAGCTGAGTCTGTTCACAGTGAATTAAAACCTTCTTTAAATTTTCCAGTGCTTCCTCAAAATCCTTGCCATAGGGAGTAAAATCGTCCATAAAGATTTCCATACTATCATTAACTAATTCAGAGAATATGCCAATTACAGCTCTTTGAAACGTTGCCGGTGCATTACATAAACCAAAAGGAAGCACTCTGTAGGCAAACGTTTCCCAAGGACAAGTGAAGGTGGTCTTATCCTGGTCCTCGGGAGAAATCTGAATTTGGTTGTACCCGCTGAACCCATCTAGGAAGGAGAAGAACTTCTTCCCTGATAGGGTATCAAGTACTTGGTCAATAAAGGGCAAAGGGAAATGATCCTTTTGCGTGGCTTTGTTTAGTTCCCTATAATAAACATAGACCCTCCATTTACCATTTTCTTGGGCACAATTACGAGTGGGGAAACCCACTCACTATCTGAAATAGGATATATAAATCCTGCTTCCAAAAGTTTATGGATTTCTTCCTTCACTATATCCCTCAGATTGGGGTTCATGCATCGTTGGGGTTGACACACAGGCCGGGAGTCACTTTTAATATAAATATGGTGGGTGCACAGATTAGAGGGAATACCCCTCATGTCTGTATACTCCCAGGCGAATGCCCCCTTGTGTTCTTTCAAGAGACTGATTAGGCACCTTTGTTCCTCTAAGGAGAGACTAGGGTTGATATTCAAAGTTCTTCCAGGCTCTACCTCAATAGGAATACTTTTTGAACTTTTCAAAACTGGGATTATGTTTGTGTTACCAACTAGTGCTTCTTCCGTAAGATTTTCTTGTTCTTCCTTACCCAGGGTAATGTTCAGGATTTGATAGACCTCTCTATCCACTAAAGCGGGTTCACTAATAAAATTACTAATAGTATTGTCTTCTATTTCGTTTTTAAAAGTTAAGGCCTTCCCTATAGTTAATAGTGGCTGAACATCCTCCTCCTCCTCCTGCTCTATCCAAAGGGAAGTTTCATCCTCTAGACTTGGCCGAGCTAGAGGATACAGGGTGAGGTTTTTAGTCTCCGTACCATCAGATATAGTTATGGACCCCGATCGATAGCTAATGCAGGCATCAGCTGTGGCCAACCAAGGCCTCCCCAGGATCGATGGGTGTCCCCCAACTGCGATTTTGGTTGTAATACCAAAAAGTCAGTAGGGTACTCCCATGAATCTACTGAGATGACAAGGTCGTCCAGAATCCCTTCAGGTCTAATGGTGGATCTGTCTGCCAATTCTAAAATGGTAGGGGTTGGTCTAAAATTAGTGAGTCCAAGCTTCTTTATAGTCTCAATTGTTATGACATTGATCGATACTCCTAAATTGACTAACACATTGGGTATCTGCGTCTGTCCTACATGTACAGTGACAGTAGGATTTCCAGGGTCGTCATACTTGGTCACAGGGGTTTTTCCTGTTATCAAGGCAGATAAATTCCCTATGACGTGAACAGTGGGAGGATCTCTGGGTTTCCTCCCTGTTTTCTTAGTGCACAGGTCTCAAATGGTTCTAGCATAAATAGGCACGTCTTGAAGAGCTTGAAGAAGGGGGATTTTGAGGTAAATATTCCTTAACTCTCCTAGGAGGTTAAACTGAGGTTGCCCCCTATTTTTCGTAGCATTAGTCTCTCGGGGTATGGTGGTTGCCTTATCAGCTGGGTAGGCTGCGTATTGTCTGATTTGTCGTTTGATGTTTCAGCCGTCCCATCTAAGGGATGTTCAGCATCTTTAGTGATAGGAACTGTATCGGATGGATGCTGTGAACTCCCTCCTTCTTTATGCACAGAAGGTGGAGCATCTACTGTAATTACGGGTTCTACTATTTTCCCAGATCGTAGACGAATATCATTACAAGGTACAGGGGAAAGGGAGTAGGCCGACATATTGACAGTTTCCAATTGATGGGCTGTTTTATTATTCGGGTTAGGATTAGGTTGGGCAGGCAGCTGAGGCTGTATTGGTATATTAGGGACAAAATTATTCTGCAGCTGCAACTGCGACTGCTGAGGTGGATATTGAGGATATCGAGGGAATTGAGGGTATTGAGGAGAATATGGTGACTGTTGAAGTGGAGGTGGTTGAGGAAACTCGTTCCCGGGATGGAAATTCCTCCATCCAGGAGACCACGACGTAGGTTGATGTGGTGGCTGTGTCCAGGGACTCCATGAGTTATAATTTTGCATTGTAGGTTGGGAAGGATTCCACTGAGCATAATTTGAAGGGAATTGTGTATTCACATTTTTCATGTTATTATTCCAATTGCTCATATTATTCAACAATGGAAACGAGTCCAGAGGCATACCTTGATTTCGAGGCTGCCAAGGTTTCTTCTGTGCAATGAAATAGGCTGATTCCACCTCTGGAGTTGATGCCTGCAGAACAGCCTTCACTTGGGGAAGTGAGGGACATTCTTTCATGTCGTGGTTCAGATCACACAACTGACATACTTCTACTTTATCAAGCGGGCATTCTCTCAGCGGATGATTCTTTCTACATCGGGGGCAGAACACATCTAGTGTGAGATCCTCCACTGCCTGTTTTTGTTTTGCCTTCAGGACATCGATCTCCGAAGATATGGAGCTCATCATTTCTGTTTTAAAATTTTCAAGGAGATTGCCTATCTCTGCACAGGTAGCTCCTCCGTTGGATGACTTCTGAGTTCTGTCGAAGACATCACGTTCTAGCTTATCTCGTTTGTCCCGCTTATTATTCCTGGAAGACCCCTTGGAGTATCTCTTACATAGTTCCACAATCTTCCCAAAAGGTTCTTTGGAGATATCTCCCTCCCTAGCAGGTTTAATATATCTAAACAATCATCCATGATCCCACGAAGCAAGATTATCTTGAGCATGTCCAACCCCATGTTCGTCTGCCCGGCTCTTTGCACATTGTACAGCAACCTTTCTACAAAATCCTCCAGACTTTCATCCTCCTTCTGCACCATTTTGAATAATTCCTCTCTTTTGTCCTTGGTGTTGCAATATTCCTGATATTTCTCCAGGAACACCTGTTTCATCTTATCCCAATTAGCAACGGTTCCTCCCTCGAGGCTCATGAACCAGCGTAATGTGTTGTCCTTCAGGGTGGCAGGGAAAAGTTTTAGCTTTTGGGCATCGGTGATATAATCATAGTTGCGATAGAGGATATCGAATTCAAAAAGGAATTCGTCTGGATCTTCTGTCGCCCTTCCATGGAAGCGAGGTAACACCGATGGTGAGATGTTTTTCATAGGGGCTGTCCCTTCTGGCTGCTGAATTGGAAATTGCAGTGTAGCCATCATTCCCTTAGGCAGGGAGTGATTTTCATGATGATAGTTTTCACCATCGCCTCTTTCTCGTCGGACTCGTGTCTTTTACTCATCTCCTCTTCCGTTTTCTCCTCTTCGTTCGTTCCTACGTTCTTTTCCTCATTTTTCTCTTCGTCCTTGTTTTTCCCTTCGTCCTTGTTTTGTTCCTGATCAACAAACTTCTGGTGGAATTGCGTCCACTCTTCTCCAGTTACAGCCTGCCCGTAAATGTGGTAGATCGGACCTCTACCAGCAGGTCCAGTTGTACTAGCTGTGTCTTCTTCAGCAGGGATATTCAAGGAAGTCGTGGCTGCTCGTGTATTCTCCACCGTGGACCCTGACGCTGGCACCCCAGGATCAACATGGTTTCTTCTGATAGGAGTTTCTTGATGACGAGCCCTGGTGGATGAATCAGTTCTGTCAACAAGATCGTCGATAAATGTCCTTCTGCCCAATGGTGGTCCTCGATTGCGACCCAAGCCACCTGCACTGCTAGTATTTTGTGGGGTTTTGGGAGTTGGGAGGTGATCGCGTTTTACCCTCCTCGTATTCATGCGACCCGAATCATTTTAGCAAAGAGAATAGAAAAGAATGACTAGAAACAATTACCAGATGCAACTAATGATAGTGTTTAATTTTTATCCTTCCCCGGCAACAACGCCAAAATGTCAAGCACCCAATATGCAGATAGATTATTACCAACATACAGAGCATACGAGATTTATTGTCAACCCGATAAAGTCTTTTATTTCAAAGGATAAATGCACAGTCTATGCTTAAACACCAAATCACTATAATTGAACACTTTTATCCTCTAACAACTATGTCCATCCCAAGAATCTGTGTAATCCCATTCACCTTCTAAATGCTACAATTTCAATTTCTTTCTACCACGTATCAATAGGAAATGATATAAGATTCAAAAGACAATTGCAGATAAAGAAAAGAAATCCTATTCACATCCCAGAACAAATAACTCACCTATTCAATCTGATCACTCTTGAAAGCCATAAGCATAAACTGAATATTAATCTAGAAATTCAATTGCAAAGGATTGAGTTCAACTACTCTAAGAAATTGAATTACAGGAATGAAAGTCAATAATCGTAACAGGAAAGATAAATTGCAAGGATTCGTGGGATAACAACTTAAACTACAGGATGAACAAAGCTGTGTACAACTATCACATGAATTGCATAAAGAAAGTTACCTACTTAGTCGACTGTCACTCTGTACCACTTACCAATCTCAAGAAAATGTAATCCTAATTATATTGTAAATCCACACTTACTACTGCTGCGTACAAAGGAAATATCATCAATAAACATCACACAACAATGAATTCGAAAAGTCCTACTTTAACTCAACAATCTCTGTGGAAGACGGGCCCAGCCTTCACATAGAGATGTTGGCTGAACAACGTAAAGCTCCTTTAACTCAGAGGTAACTCTTTATATTAAAGAAAGGATGATTACACAAATTGCTTCCACTGCTAATACAATGAATGAATCCTCCGTTTTTTTTCATCCCCCTGGGTTGAGACAGCTCCCCATATTTATACATGCAGATCATAACATCCGATCCTATTAATGGGAAACCATGAAGATCTCTGATCTTCAGGGGCCCTAAATAATACTAGCTGTTACAAACGTGGCATAGTAAAGACATAGAAAATGCGAGAAAGTTGTTGATTGGCCCAGGAGTCGCGATCTTTTCAGATCACAATTATACTCGAGCAGCAATATACTAAAGATCTCCAATTATAGGACATTCTGTTACAGCTTCCCTGTCATAGCTCTGTCTAGGATGTTGCATTAGAACCACGTGCCTTAATTGATTATCGGAGCACCGAGGATCCTTTTGAGCGGCGAATGTCCCTCCTTTCAAGACTTGTCCAACCTTCACCTTCCTGCAGTCCACTTATCTCAAACTACCTTCATAAATCATAACATGTTAGCACAAGTGAGAGATACACAGCCTTAATTATCACAATCATAAGCATTAATAAGATAAAGCAATGATCAGTCATACCTTGGCAGCTTGGGGGAATAAAGTGAGGACAACATGTCTGATTAGCATGCTAAATGGTGTAGGAAAAGGGAAGAAAAGGTGATCGAGGATGGTTAAAAAGGGGCCAATTCCAGGCTCAACAGTGACACTTTGTATCGCCGAGGAAAGGATTCTATTCTCCGACGTTTCTTGAGTCACGAAGAAGCGGAGCGGGTGCTTAATGATTTCCATGCTGGGGTGTGTGGCGGTCACTTATCCGGGCTCGCTACAACCCAGCGTATTATGCGAGCTGGTTACTTTTGGACTTCAATCTTTAAGGATTGTATAAACGCTATGAAGAGATGTCACCCTTGCTAGGTGTTTTCTTAGAATATACACTTGCATCTAGTGCCCCTTCATCCGGTCGTCATTATCTGTCCCTTCACCAAGTGGGGGGTGGATATCATGGATTGCAAACCAGCTTCGGATGGGGGGCATCACCATATCATAGTGGCCGTGGACTACTTTTCTAAATGGGATGAGGCCATGCCTACCGTAAAATCCGATGGTGCTATAGCAGCCCATTTCGTGTTCAATCATATCATTACTCGGTTTGGTATTTCGAAAGAGATTGTCACTGACCATGGCAGTCACTTTCAGAATAGAATGATGGAGGATTTTTCTCTTAAGCTTGGGTTTTTTCAAGAACACTCATCCTCTTACTATCCCCAAGCGAATGGTCAATTTGAAGCAGTCAATAAGTCTTTAAAGACCATTCTCCAACGTATCATCCAACCAAGCAAGAACAACTGTCACATTATGTTATATCCTACTTTGTGGGTGTATCGAACCGCAGTCAAGACTGCCACCGGGTTCTCACCGTTTCAACTAGTACATGGTGTGGAGTCAATTTTACCGATTGAATGCGAAACCCCTTCGCTTAAACTAGCCATAGAGCTCCTCCCTGATATGATGGGTCGTGAGCAACATTTAATCCAACTTAAGCAACTTGACGAGCAACATTGAGATGTCGCCGTGGCTATTGATGCCAATAAACGTCGTGTTAAGGTTCAGTATGATAGGTCTGTCCGTCCCTGACAATATGCTGAAGGTGACTTGGTCATCTTATATGACCAAGATAAAGAACCCCTAGGGGCAGGCAAGTTCAACCCTATGTGGCACGGTCCTTACATTGTGAGGCATGTCCTGGAAAAAGGATCCTATGAATTAGAGGACTATGAGGGAAACATCTTGAAGGAGACTAGAAATGGGCTCTACCTCAAGCGGTATTACGCTTGAACTTCTGGTTCGAGCTAATACTTTTGTATACTATTGTATAGTTATTTTTTTACATAGGTTAGCTTTCTTTTGGTTTTCAGATATGTTGATTAGCTTTCGTTTGATTGACCGATGTCAATGGAGTTTCCTACGTTCTTAGGATTCACGGATGGTGCTTGTTAGTTTTTCAGAAATTTAAATTTGATCTAGGATCTTAACTGAGAGAATAACATGTATAGCATATCTACAGCATATCAAACACGGACACAATAATGCAAGCACATAAGAGACACAGAGTTTCATCGGGGAAAACCAAGAAGGTGAAAAACCCCGCAACTTCCTCAGAGATAGATAGAGCAATGATACAACCCAAGTACATAGTCCTCCTAGCAGCAGCTTCTCCTCCTCCACTAGTGCACCACTCTCCAATGAGTGTGTGAGTGAGAACTCTATTTATACTTGACTTGACTTGCCTAATAACATTTACTAGGTCGGCCTTAACTAAACCACATAACATAATGCTGACAGGGGCGACCCCCAATAGGGTGGTCTAATAACCCTTTGACCCACATGACTTATACAGGGATGAACCCACCAAGGTGGTCTAATAACTCATCAAGTATAAGTTACGACACTTACAACATAAATGACGACACTTCCATATAGCGAGAATAATAACATCTCTATAGGAATACAAACACTTATGTATAGAGGAATAATAACATCTCTATAGGAATACAAACACTTATGTATAGAGGAATAATAACATCTCTATAGGAATACAATATACATATATGAAATACATTTTGAAGTCACAAATACATCAACACTCCCTCTTAACTAGGAAGATATTTCTTGACACAGGTCTTCTAGCACAAGTCTTCTTCTCTGGATCATCGTGATTGGATCATCGTCATCGTCACTGCTGCTGCTATCTCAATCAATCTGTGAACTACTCGTCATAGGAAGTTCTACAGAGCCAGTCCTTTTTCATATTGGATGTAGGCCCACCACCTGCAGGTCTTCATCATCACTGAACATACTATGGAATCCTCAGGACTGATTACATGCATCAACAAAACCTCGAAAGAGCATCCCAGGCATTTTACGAGCACACAAATCAACCTATCAGATCTCCCAGGATCTTTTACATGTGACTGTCACAAAACCTTAAAAGAGTGTCTTGCCAAGCAAGATCTCTAAAGAGCATCTGAGGCCTTTTTCATCCTGTCCAGATCTCCAGGACTTATTACATGCGACCCCTACCACAAAACCTTAAAAGAGTGTCTTGCCAAGCAAGATCTCTAAAGAGAATCTGAGGCCTTTTTCATCCTGTCCAGATCTCCAAGACTTATTACATGTGGTCCCCACAAAACCTTAAAAGAGTGCCTTGCAAAGCAATATCTCTAAACAGCATCTAAGGCCTTTTTCATCCTGTTTAGATCTCCAGGACTTATTACATGTGGTCTAGAAAAACCTTAAAAGAGTGTCTTTCCAAGCAAGATCTCTAAAGAGCATATGAGGCCTTTTATGTGACTAGCACAACCTGTCCAGATATCCAAGACTTATTACATGCTACCCTTACACAACCTGTCTATAGCCACAGATTATCAACCTGATATTCACCATACATCGTCCCAATGTACATGATCATCCTGATCATCATCACTGCATCGTCCTGATGCATGTCATCTGTAGCAACATCCTGAAGCTCGTCATCCATGATCATCCTGATCATACAATGCATCCACCTGATGCATACCAAGTATCTACCTGATACATATCATACAATGTATCCACCTGATACATACATAGATACATGATCCACTTGATCATACAATGTATCCACCTAATATATATCAACATACATGATCTACCTGATCATACAATGTATCCACCTGATACATATATAGATACATGGTCCAAGCATCCAACATGATGCATATACATATACATGATCCAACTGACCATAACAAGCATCCAACATGATGCATATACATATACATGATCCAACTGATCATAACAAGCATCCAACATGATGCATATACATATACATGATCCAACTGATCATAACAAGCATCCAACATGATGCATATATAGAGCAGTATCTGGAGCATCGTCATGATGCTCATTATCCAACGCTTACATACACAGTCATGGGAAGGATCCTCCTCTCACCATGCTGGGAATGGCTTCCAGCAAATGTGTCCATCACTTCTTCCTCGAATTGTCATCAATCCGAGGAACACCAAACCTCTCCCTGAAGTACTCAATCTTCACTCTAGATAGTGATTTCATCAGCACATCTGCAACCTGCTCATCCGTCGCAACATACAGGAGCTTCACTGCTCCTCTCTGCACCATATCCATGATATAGTGATATTTGATCTCAATGTGTTTCGACATGTCGTGGAACACTGGGTTCTCAGACAGCTTCACACAACTCTAGTTGTCACAAAAGATACCAGTAGCCTCCAGCGGGAGATCAAATAACTCAACCAGTAGCTTCCGGATCCATACTGCCTCACAACTAGTCGAACAAGCTACAACATCCTTGGCTGTACTCAGTGCTACGCAGGACTGCTTCCTGCTAAACCAAGAGATCATACCTGATCCCATACTGAAGCAACACCCAGAAGTGCTCTTCCTATCTACAACACTGCCTGCTCAATCCGAATCAACATAACCCTGCAGGCTAAACTTTTGATTCGCATAATACTTGAGCCCATAATCAATCGTACCCTTCAGGTACCTCAGAATATGCTTTACAACAACCAGATGAACACCTTTGGGATCCATCAGGAACTGGTTCAATGTATTCACCGCAAAGCAAATATCTGGTCTAGTGTTCGTCAGGTACATCAAGGACCCAATCATCTAATGATACATAGTGACATAACCCGGCTCAGATGAGGCATCACACAGAAGCTTCAGGTTTGATGCCATAGGTGTGGCCATGGCCTTGTAGTCCATCATCCCGAACCTCTTCAGGATCTCTACTGCATACTTCCCTTGTCCAAGGAAGATCCCATCTGCACTCTTCCACACCTCCATGCCTATAAAATAGTGCATCATCCCCAAGTCCTTCATTTTGAACTCGACAGCAAGCTTCCTCTTGGTATCGGCAATCAATCCATACTCACCTGTAACACACAGGTCATCCACATAGAGAAGTAGTATCATAGGATTGCCTTCCTCAACCTTGTAGTAAAGTTTGGAATCTGCTTTACTCTTAGTAAGGCCTAAACTGGATAGAAAGCTATCTATCCTGCCATACCAAGTCCTAGGAGCTTGCTTCAAGCCATACAAGGCTTTCTTTAATCTGCACACATATGACTCCCTGTCATGTGTCTCAAGACCGAGTGGCTGCACCACATACACTTCCTCTTCGACTACACCATTCAAGAAAGCTATCTTGACATCCATCTGGTGTATCTTCCATTTCATCACTGCAGCCAGAGCAAGTACTGATCTGATGGAAGTGTATCTGGATACAGGTGCAAAAGTCTCTTCATAGTCTATTCCCTCTTTTTGAGAGAAGCCACAAGCTACAAACCTCGCTTTGTATTTTTCTATGCTACCATAAGCAGCATGCTTGATCTTATAGATCCACTTGGAAGTCACAACAAACTTCCATTCAGGTCTTGGGATTGCATCCCAAACATCATTCTTCATGATTGACTAGTTCTCCTCAATCATGGCGTTCTTCCCGAATCCTGGGAACTTCACTATCTTCAATAGATAACTTTTTTGTTGAACAAATGTTGTGGTCCTTCTTTTGTAGGTGATGGTATACGATCTTTCCTACAAAACAAGTTAAATTGCATGATTAGAAAACATCTTATAGTTTTCAAAACAAATTCTTACACATAAATAAATATGTCATACAACCATGCAATTATCTTAGTCGATGCTTCAATACAACATTTATCCATATCCCGTAACTTTCTAGATGCCTTCCAATCTCTACCAGAACATTGTTAAGAGTGTGCACAACTCCCAACATGTCAGCAAAGAGGTTTCATTCTAGATAAGTAGAAATGGAATGTTGTACAGTTCCATAGGCCACTTACCCATCACATGCATATTAGTAGTATACTGTTCATTAAAGCAATTATTCTAATATGTATAATACACACCCTAAGTCTAGGAACATAAGCATATACATCATTGAACAATATTTTTTTAAACAAACAAGTATGCAAGAAATGACAATTCAAATACTTATCTTTGTTTGGTTGTAGGGTGGACTCCCTCTCAATATTTGCTTCCTTACAGGAACTACTGGAGTGTGCTCCCTCTTGATCTTTGCTTCCTGGATTACCTGTCTTTGAACTTATATCCATCCTCGATCACTATGCATACTTACTAGTATCATCATTGTGTTATCCTCAAGGTCTCATACATACATTCATTAGTATAATCTTAATACTATAAAAAACATTATGATTCTAAGTAATCTTAAACATGTATGGCCAAGATCATTTCAAACATAGATAATAAACATTAGTATTCAAGGTTTCAGGGAATACTTCTTTTACTCATGCATATTCTTTATTTGACCAAAGGACTTTTCTGGTTAGTCATATCATAAATCAAGGTAAGAGACATAATATGCATAAAGCTTTGATTACTTACATTTCTAACTTCATGAATAATCATTATGAACCATACAACAATATAAGATCCTAACACAAGGTAGGATTCTAACTTGATATAGGAAAAAACATACTTGGTTATCATGTTTTCTTAGTCATGTCTAACATACCCAAACAATGTCTTCTTGTTCCCTTCAAAGACTTGTGCTTAGTAACCTGCATAACTCATAAGTTAATAATTGTAGAACCAAGTTATACATACCTCGTAAGTAGATCTTCTATGTGATCCATGACAATGGATGAATCTTTTTCTTCATGTCACCATGGTCATATGTTCTTGAACTAGAACATGATTTGTCTTTCTGGATGTACCTTTCATGTTAGTGGACAACATCAACCTCATACAACACCACAATGCATTAGTACAATCATAAGTGTCAAAACCCTTATCAATGAATATCTTCTATCATGCATTCATATTTTTATTAAGGTGATACGACAAGTCTAAAATTAATCAAGATTCTACTAATATTAATGAAGACAAACATAAACTTAATCATGAACAGATTTCGAAACATACCCGTAATTCATACCTGTCGAGTTTCCTTGTAATCTTCTTATATAAGGTCTTAGCCTCATCTCCCTCTAAAACAGGAACTTCTTCACTTATGCAGGTGACCAATCCATTCTCTTCTAGGATTAACCCAATCTACTTGAATTGCAGAAACTAGATCTGGAGCTGGTTTAGGGTTTGTCAGAGAAACCCTACAAATTCAAACTTTAAATTTCAAACTTTTGAAAGGATAGAAATATGCACCTTGATGAGATGATCAACCTGGTATATTCAGAATTTGAAAACTGCAAAGTTTCACCCCTTAAATTTGCTTTTCAATCTCCTAGATTCACTAGGGAGGACCCTGAATTAGGGTTTGTGTTTCCCAGAGCTTAACCCAACCAAATAGTTTTATTCAAAGCTCTAAACTTCTATTTTTCCAAGGAGCTTCCAGTTATGGTCCCAGATTTAAAAAATTCCCATTTTTGCAGCAGCCCTAATTTTCCACTTTTTCGATCAAAGTCTCGAACTAGGGTTTGATCAAGCCCAGCCTTCTGCCCAACCAAAAAATTCGATCTTCCTCTCCATATTTCTATTTTGATGAGGAGCATCCAGCCATGGTCTCTGATACAAAAATTCTAACACTCTCCGAAACCCTAAATTCCCGAAGCCATGAATGAAGGTGCTCAAAATCCAATTCTGTTTTGACAAAAGTATGCACCTTATTGTTTTTGGTGTAACTCCAAAATTTTATATCTACAGGGTCTGAACATTCTTCTTGTGGTATCCTGACCTATTATATTTCCAACCCCACAGGTCTGACCTCAATTGGATTCTTTGAGAGAGAGTTATTCCAAGTGTCGTAACGTGACCTATTTATGGGATAAAACAGGAGAGCGAACTTGTATAATGTGCCACGTGTCTCTGGTTCAGTTTTGGCCTCTGAAAAACTTACCTGAGAAAGTACAGTTCATTCCCTACCTGTCACATTTTACTAAATTTCATTTCGATCTTCCTAGCCCAAGTTATGACCTTTTTTGCTAGGTCATCTGTTTATGACTGAGATCTGGAAGAGGCCGAAACCCTATATTGTACAGATCATAACTCACAAAGTATAATGAATTAGAGGCGTTCCTTTGGAAACAAAGTACATGGAGATCTTATCTACGACTTGTAAAGGTTTCATATCCTGAAACCTCTCCTAAATGAATTTATAGTGAAAGTTCTATGATCACTGGTTTTTGCTATATCAATCCCTAGCTTCGCAAGTGCAACAAGTGTCATAAATGCCATACCATGACTTATTTCAGGCTAGCTTTGATACCATGTTAGTTTTTTAAAAATTTCAATCTGATCTAGGATCTTAACTGAGAGAATAACATGTATAGCATATCTACAGCATATCAAACATGGACACAATAATGCAAGCACATAAGAGACACAGAGTTTCACTGGGGAAAACCAAGAAGGTGAAAAACCCCGTAACTGCCTCAGAGATAGATAGATCAATGATACAATCCAAGTACAAGAGATAGTCCTCCTAGCAGTAGCTTCTCCTCCTCCACTAGTGCGCTACTCTCCAATGAGTGTGTGAGTGAGAAAGTGAATGATCAAATAGAGTGCCTCCCGCACTCTATTTATACTTGACTTGACTTGCCTAATAACCTTTACTATGCCGGCCTTAACTTAACCACATAACATAATGCTGACAGGGCTGAACCCCAATAGGGTGGTCTAATAACCCTTTGACCCACATGACTTATACAAGGCTGACCCCACCAAGGTGGTCTAATAACCCATCAAGTATAAGTTACGACACTTACAATATAAATGACGACACTTCCGTATAGAGGAATAATTACATCTCTATAGGAATACAATATACATATATTAAATACATTTCGAAGTTACAAATACATCAACAGTGCTAGCCGTCATACGCAGCAGCTTGCTTCTATTGCCTGGGTTATTTTCTCATCTGACCACCTAGTTGTGTCCTCAGGAGGTGCTTGTCTTGGTCCTACATCTAACAATGTGGCTGAGTATAGTGCCATGATTGAGCTACTTCAGGATGCTATTTCATATGGTATCCAGTATTTAGAATTCCGCCTGGATTCACAACTAGTTGTGTCTCAGTTGATTGGTCAGTACCATGTGAGGGATCCTACGTTACTAAGGAAATTCTTAAAGGTAAGACTCTTGGAACAACATTTTGTTTCAATTACATACATTCATGTTTCGAGAAGTTTTAATCATATATCTGATGCATATGCTAACTATGTATTAGATTGGGATTTGACAAGTTCCCAATGAAGCTGTAACATCCCCTTCCATCAATCCTGTGCTTGGAAGGAAACGTTACCAACATACCGGGATTATTGGCAATCTCAGCCCCATTCAAATCCTTAAGAAATGCATGGTTAAATTAAACTTGTGCATACATATTCATACTCAACAAACACAACGGAATTAAACACTATAGATGCACATAGATTCATCATGCATTCAACATATAAACAACAACCATTAATTAAGACATTACAGAACATAGAATTAACATGACTCAATTAATAAACACAAAGGGATAAGCATAATAACATACAAGCAGAAGGAGATGCATCAAGCTATTTCTTTCAGGCATAATAGTGAAACGATCACATAATAATCAATCCCATTCTCATACTATGCACAGGCATCATGCCAACTAACTTAAGATAATCATTTCATTCAATTTACATGAATAATTAGACCTGCAGAACATAACACATAATGATCATAATTTAAACCACGGAGAATACTTATATTGAAGATGAAACTGTCCAACAACTGGCTATGTGAGAGCAACGTTCCACCCAACCATAGATCTATGTCCAGCCTGTATTCTTTCAGCTGAGAGATCACCCCCAAGCTAGGTTGTGTATCCACTAAGGAGGAACTAGACAGGTTCACTCACAACCATGGA
Organism: Larix kaempferi; assembly: GCA_027924585.1. NCBI lineage: Eukaryota > Viridiplantae > Streptophyta > Pinopsida > Pinales > Pinaceae > Larix > Larix kaempferi. The sequence goes on from BSBM01000797.1 coordinate 12,815,609, forward strand.
TTCACTCAAACGATCATGCTAAGAAAACACACATTTGGGTTTATCAACCATGCAATAGGAAAAGTAGGAGGATGCTAATCCAATGAGCTCAATCCCAGAGCTTAACATACATCTCAAGCTAAATTCAAGCAATCCAATCCTCTGTTCAAACATCCACACTTGGATTTCTCACAACTCTATCAATGAATAACTCAATCCCGTCACTGGTTTTCTGGGCTATCAAAGCTAGGTTTTCCAATGGATTTCGGGGTAGCTAATGCTCCCAATTTCGCCCCAAGTTTTATACCTATGGATCCCCTATTGGATTTCATTATCAAATACCAGTTCTGGGCGTTTATGGCTCTTCAAAATGTGGGTTCTTTCACAGTTGCGATTTCTAGTTTTTCTCACTGCTGGGAATTCGTTTTTGGATGGAAAATGATGTTGGGTTTTTCCACATTAGAATGGGAATGAGGAAGAAGCAACTCCCATGAGGTAGAGTGACTTGTGGTAGAAGAAACCAGCCCCCATACTCCATCGTACGAATTTCTGGGCTGCCCATGCTCCATTGAAGCCATGGACTGAAATCTTCAACTACTTATTTACAACATAAATAAATGTCATCAAGGAAGGTCAAATGAGTTCTCATGGTGACATTTGGCAGCTTATGGCTCAATCCCACAACCCGCTCACCACTCCCTAGTGGATACACATGGCCCCTTCTCATTCGTTGCCTCCATAGCCAGTTTTGGTATTTTATTGCATGATGTTTATTTACATCATTTTTACAATGTTCCATGGCTTAATAACACATGGGGAGCAAAATATCAAGTGCTTTCCCTTTTAAATAAAATTCGAGCTTCCACTAGCGGGGCCTTGGCCTTGAGCTCCACACTAGGAAAACATACATCACATGTATACAATATTTACATTAAAAGCTAATATATCCTAAGGGTCAAAATGGGGTATTACAATCCCCTCCCCCTTAGAATAGCACCGTCCTCAGTGTTCCCAGACTTAGGAATACATATACAATTTACACATCCAAAATTTTCAAAACATTTTGCAGGTCGGCCCTGCATTCTATCCTTTACTTTGAACTTTTGGGATCAAGTCTTTTGGCCTCCACGAGATTCTCCTACTGGTTCTAATATTCCAGCTCATCCACAAGTCTGAAAACTTTATGGTTGCTACCCTCTTGATGTTCCCTTGTTGGGAAGTTGCAGAGGCAATGATGTCTTCCACATTTCCAACATTTCACTGGTTGCTTCATGTTTACCTTCTCAATCTCCTTGAATATTCATGCCTGGAACGTTTCTTAATGGACCGATTGGACAAATGCATCATCCTTGATCCACTTTCCTTTCCCTTACATATTGCTCTCGTAATCCTTTGTAAACAAATAGATTCCTACAAAACCTTGTGGTTCATCTCATTTTGCTGCTTTTGTAGCTTGAATAGTTCTCCAAGATTTTCTTGGGTCTTGGAAATTGTTTGAAGAATACTTTTATCCAATTCCAACATCCTTTGGTCTACTGCCATGGTCAATGTGCACAACTGGCTTTCACTTTGCTCACAAGTAGCACTTGCTTTGTAACAACTGTAATAAACTAACTTCACTTTCTCACCTGTGAAATGTATCATTGTAATTCTGTTAGGCCAAGCATAATATAAACATTAAAATTAGTCAATTAATTGCCCAATTGACATGGGTAGTCCATGATTTATCCATGAGACTTTCATACTTTTCATGCTTGCCCAATAGGCACATGAGCTCATTCATGTCCATTCTTTCACAAGGAATTAACTACTTTAGCATTCACAATTTATTTTAAGCAATTAAACACACTCTACTTTCAGCCATACATGCATTCAACAATTTTCTGTTTTTATAAATGCATCAATAAAAACGAAAGAGAGAGCAGTAAGAGTTTTCTCCTCTTAGTCTTGTTCCATTCTGGAACCCACACCACCATTGTGGTTTTCATGCTCCTAGCATCTTTCACTTCCATGTGAATGCTTGACCAACCCTTCCTGGCTATGACACTTAATGTCTATGGTTTATTCCAAACCTCTCAACCATGGAGTCCCTCCACATGGTTTGTCTACAACTCTTGGCGGCTAGGACCCACACAGTCCCACTAGCACCATCTTTCAATGCTTCTCAAGCTGAGCTTTTTAGGATAGTCACATGTCCACATGCATCGTTAAGATGCTTTCATAGTCCTTGCTTCCAATAATACCTATACTGAAACATTGAATTAATTCGTATGTTTAGTTTATTTTCATAGGTTTTATTTCTAAACAAGAGTTTAGGAAATCATAACCAAATCATGTACACATGTATATTCATATTAAATAAGCAAGAAGTTGCAAGATAACCAAATACTTATCTGCACTGGATGTCTTCACTTTATTCCATGGGATCCTTCTTTGCTTTACAAGCCTTGGATTCTCTATGGACTTGGATGTTTGGCCAGCGCGCAGGATGCCCCTCAACATCAAATAATCTTGTATGTTTGGCCAGCATGCAGGCTGCTCCGCAACATCAAATAGTCTTGTATGTTTGGCCAGCACGTAGGTTGCTCCACGACACCAAATAGTTAATGCTCAACCAGTCACTCTCTGGATTTACCAAGCGATTTCTAGTTCTTTCAGGGTCCTTGCTTCATGTACTATGCATTTCCAACCAAGGAACAACAATGTATCAGCTTAGCCGTTAGAAGAATTATACCTAAAATCTTTATTATTCCAAACAAGAAATAAATGACAATGAATACTTATCTGTATTATGCGTTTCCTCTCTGGTCCACAGGGTCCTGATTTTACTTTATAAGCCTTGGGATCCTCTTGCGGATTGGGATGTTTGGCCAACATGCAGGATTCTCCAAAATATCAAATAATTAATGCCCTACCAGTGCACCTTCACACCAACTGGATTTACCGAGCATTTGGTGGTGCCCAACCAGTCCCATACCTGGTTGGCCCTCTCCATTGCCGAGCTAACACATCCGTCTGGGTCATCGGCCAATGGAAGGTAACTGCGCCACCAACCATTATAGGTCAAGGCTCTACTACTCTACCTTAGGATTGCATTAGCTTTTCACATGTGTCATAATCCCTCAATGCGCATAAGAATTCGTCACCCACATAAGGGTGGTACTCCTTCTCTTGTGCAAACCGACGGTTCCCTTTAGGAACTCTTTAGGTGACTTTCTTAACTGCAGGCTATCATGGCCCCATGATACCCACTCACACTACACAAAGGTTACCACTACTCATACAGTCCTCTTGAGTACCCTTTTTTTCACTTGTTCATTTAATGTACAACACCAATTTGCATATGTATAAGCTGACAACACAAGATGGATAAGCAAGCTCATCAGTATTGCTGCTCTAAAACTGTAAACATATTTCATAACATTCGCTATCCAACATTGAAACATCAGGAATAAGTCCATTCCCTTGGGGTGTAGTCAATATTGGCATCCCTAACATAACTCAGCACCAGAAAGGTGTGCACTCCTCACTGATGTGAACTATGCAAGTCCTAATCATACTTCAAGCAGTCTGAATAATATAAATAAATGGAATATGCTCTACATAGTAATTCTAACAATTAGACTTGCACACACACACACACACACACACACACACACACACACACACATATATATATATATCAGTCAAGGTTTATAGAGCACCTATCCATTTGCAGATGTAGTCTTTCTTGATTAATGAGCAATCGGGGCTCCTTCTCTGAGTTGACAGTCCCTCGATTTTCCATCCCAACTCCTTTTGATGTTACATAACTCTCATATGTCTTACTGACATAATCTTTGTCAACTCACTCATATTGTTTACCAATCATGCAGTGCAGATGGAACATTATCAAAATGTCCAATGGAGTTTCACCCGAAACCCATTTCCAAGATATGGGATGCTTCCCATGAAGTTTGGCTTTTGCAGGCCCTCTCTCATGGTCTTACTGCGATGTGTCCTCCTGACACACTTATTAAATATCCCAAAAGTCAGCCACATTTAACAATACAATTCAAATCTGATTTGTTCCATAACCAATCCATGGCACTAATAATTAAATTCAATATGAATTTGCAACTCTGTCTACTACAGAAATTGATTTTCTTAGCCATGAGGCTATCCTCATATCGCTTGGCTCTTGTAAGTGGCACCATTCTGTCCATTATGGATTTATGTTTGCTGCCATACATGAACATCCACTTACAACATGTCCTGCTGACACAATTTTACATAAGCCAAATAGTCATTAGCAATTATTAGCAATTATTAGCAAAATTTCAAATATGAAAATTTACAAATCTGAGATTTACAATTGTTCTTTCTAACAGAACTTAGAGTTCTCAACCATGAGATTCCTTCTCATAATCTCTAATCAAATTTCTTTTCCTAAAATCCGTTCCCTATAGAAATTAGATTTGCAACCATGATATTATTCTCATAAACTTAAATCAGAATATTTTCAGATTTGTTTCATGCATAGGTTAAATTTAACAACCGCGAGAATCTTCTCATAACCTTTGGATTTTGCACATGGTAGATTCCAGTCTTCATCATGGACTTATCCACATTGCCATGCCTAGAACAATCTACCTGAAATCTGAAACTTCAATCAGCCAAACACTTTGTAAGTCTCTATGCATATAATATTTTTATTGCAGCCTTTACAACAGTCTAAAGTGATCTTCAGAATTATAAGACTCCATAATTCAAACGCTCTCAACTATTAATATTTCAAATGCAATGAAATGCATAGGCTTATGTTATATGCACCCGGAGCACAATAAAATTACAAGGCACCATCACACCATCCATGCAATCAACTTAAAGCTTTTAAATGCTCATTAATTCATAGCCATATCATTATACAACTCTGCCCTTTCATAGAGCATTCTGGCAGCCCATAAATCATGACTACCCTCTTCATGCACTTACTATTCTGCGTTCATAACAACCCATGAAATGATCCTAGAATTATCATCATTCATCTTCTCATTCATTATTTAGTTTGAAATTATGCATATACCATCTCCATGCATTCATGCAATGCATCACAACATGTGCACCCACACTTATGCATGCACATTAACAACATTTACTCAAACTTTTCATATGCATCCACTCAATGCATAACTACAAGATTTATAAAATCTCTTAATGCATATCCACTCAATGCTACCTTGCATTGGTTCATGAATGTTCTGCATTCAAACATATTATGGCCGAAACATGACTAGCTCACATAGCATGCATTACCATAATCAGGACCACCGGTCCTCACTTGATTTGATTATTAAGCTCATAATTGACATACACATGCAATGATATAATTTCATATGAATGCATTGATATTTCTAAGCAATTATAGGGTGTAAGGATCATTTCCTTCACTTACCCACACCTCACCGTACTCAGTAGGTTAACATTCCCATTCGGGCACTCAATACCACATGCAAACCAAATCAACATAGTTCAAACATAGTCGAAGGGATCTTACCAACTCCTCTTTTAACATTCATGCAATTATGCATCAATAACCATTACCTGCATGGTTATCATTAACATCACTTGATGTTACCTGATCGATTGGCCTCTTACCAAGGCTACACAGTCCTTTTTCCAACCTCATGATCATAGATCTGTTGCACCATCATTTCTTCATAAGGTTGTTGTTCTTATGCAACAACGTCATCAGCTTCTTTAGCCATGCTTTGATTGTATTTTGTCCTACAACAAATGCGGACACAACTAATTATTAGCAACGACCATAATTATCTCAAGTGGCTCATTGCATATATAAAACCTCACTATTTTACCAATATGCAATATCCTATTCATGCACAAACATTTTCGCATGCACTGTGCAATGTTTGTTAATATGCCATCTAGTGCATATTCATTTCATCTATGTAATCTCTTTGCACTTTCAACATTCCTATGCTATAGTTTATATGCATGATGATTTTATAATTATAAATACGATAGAAAAATAGGGGTTGAGGAATTATCCCTTTCCAATCCTTCATCGTAGCATGGAATCCCTCTTCCATATCATAGTTGGTATGATTTCCTTCCAGTCATGCAATTATAGAAATTGCCCATATTGACAACAATTTGTTTTTGTCAAAACAACCACTGGCACTTTTCTGCGTTGCATAACTATGGGGTATGATAACCTCATTCAAATTCTGGTCATGCACAACTGTTCCTTGTTGGGTAAGATTTCCATTGCCTGTCCACTTGCTCCATTCCGACATCAGGAGTGGAAACTGCATTACTTCAAAAATGACAACTTTTACCAAAATTTCTGCACTTTTACACAGTTACAAAATATCTTGAACTACCAACTTCAGCCACCTGTAGAAGCAAATCCATAAAGATTCACGAAAACTTTTCTACCGGGCGAAGTTAGTCCATATAGCAAGCAACACTCAACAACTCGTGGATCTATGTTCCGATGCACCATTCATCTTCTATAAAATTATGGGTTTGACTACTTTCCACTTTTGACATTTTTCCAAAATTTCAAATTTATGCCCAATTTGAGCATAACGAGCTCGGGATCCTCACTGGTTCATTCATGGCTTCCGTTAATGGCCTCAGAACGCCACTGAACTCATCCAATTATGATCTTGCAAGCTCCCGCAATCCAAAAATCAATTTTCGGGCTCTATATATTTTTTTTTATCTCGCACCACACAGCCCGCAACCCGCAACCCAAAACCCGAAATGCGGGTTCGGAAAGTCAAGTTGCGGTCATGGGAATGTAACCACCCCGCAACCCATAATCCCACAATCCATACTGCGGGTGCAGAAATGCTATTTTTCCAACCCGAGGCTACCCATCCCGTAGTCTCACAACCCGCAATTCCGCAACTTCGTGATCCCGCAATTCTGAGTGCGGAAAGCCAAGTCGCGGACACGAAAATTTTAACCTTTCCGCAATCCCGCAACCCGCGATCCCGCAATCCTGCAATTTCGCGCTTCCTGGTGCGAAAAGCCAAGTCGCGAATACGAATTTTTTTTTTTTTTAAACCTTTCCGCATAAGAAGGGTCAGCCGCCCTTTCTTGTGATTAGCATTTTCTCCAATCCATAGAAGAAGGGTCGGCTGCCCCTTCTGGTGATTAGCATTTTCTCTAATCACAATCCATAGAAGAAGGGTCGGCTGCCCCTTCTGGTGATTAAAATTTTCTTTGATCACAATCCATAGAAGAAGGGTCGGCTACCCCTTCTGGTGATTATCATTTTCTCTGATCACAATCCATAGAAGAAGGGTCGGCTGCCCCTTTTGGTGATTAGCATTTTCTCTGTCACATCCCCTTCCATCAATCCATTCCATGGAAGGAAACATGACTAAGCTTATGAGGCTCATAACTCCTTCGTTCCTTGGCCAAATGGGACGAGTTTGGTACCGTTGGAAAGCTCTTGCAGATCTCTTTGCACCTGGGTGGTCCTCTGACACATCTGAGAAATCTGATCCTACCATTTTTTCAATAAAAAATGTCACCCCAACTTCACCAATGTTGCGTTAAAACATTCTGTCACTTACCTGTAACTCACAGTCCAGCCCAAGCAGCCCCAGTGCTGCAAACTGGGCTCTAATACCACTCTGTAACGTCCCCTTCCATCAATCCCATGCTTGAAAGGAAACGTTACCAACATAACAGGCTTATTGGCAATCTTAGCCCCATTCAAATTCTTAAGAAATGTATGGTTAAATAAAACTTGTGCATACATATTCATACTCAACAAGCACAACGGAATTAAACACTATAGATGCACATAGTTTCATCATGCATTCAGCATATAAACAACAGCCATTAATTAAGACATTACATAACATAGAATTAACATGACTCAATTAATAAACACACGAAATAACCATAATAACATACAAGCAGAAGGAGATGCATAAGCCTATTTCTTTCAGGCAGAATAGTGAAACGACACATAATAATCAATCCCATTCTCATGCTATGCACAGGCATCATGCCAACTAACTTAAGATAATCATTTCATTCAATTTACATGAATAATTAGACCTGCAGAACATAACACATAATGATCATAATTTAAACCACAGAGAATACTTATCTTAAAGATGAAACTATCCAACAACTGGCTATGTGAGAGAAACGTTCCACCCAACCATAGATATTTGTCTAACCTATATTCTTTCAGCTGAGAGATCACCCCCGAGCTGGGCTATGTATCCACTAAGGAGGAACTAGACAAGCTCACTCACAGCCATGGATTCACTCAAACGGTCATGCTAAGCCAACACACAGTTGGGTTTATCAAGCATGCAATAGGAAAAGGGGGAGGATGCTAATCCAATGAGCTCAATCCCAGAGCTTAACATATATCTCAAGCTAAATTCAAGCAATCCAATCCTCTGTTCAAACATCCACACTTGGATTTCTCACAACTTTGTCAACGAATAACTCAATCCCGTCGCTGGTTTTCTGGGCTATCAAAACTGGGTTTTCCAATGGATTTCGGGATAGCTGATGCTCCCAATTTCGCCCCAAGGTTCATACCTATGGATCCCCCATTGGATTTCACTATCAAATACCAATTCTGGGCATTTATGGCTCTTCAAAATGTGGGTTCTTTCATAGTTGCGATTTCTATTTTTTCTCACTGTTGGGAATTCGTTTTTGGATGGAAAATCATGCTGGGTTTTTCCACATTAGAATGGGAATGAGGAAGAAGAAACTCCCATGAGGTAGAGTGACTTGTGGTACAAGAAAATAGAGCCCATACTCTGCCGTACAAATTTCTGGGCTTCCCATGCTCCATTGAAGCCATGGATTGAAATCTTCAACTACTTCCTTACAATAGAAATAAATGTCATCAAGGAAGGTCAAATGGGTTCTCAAGGTGACATTTGGCATCTTATGGCTCAATCCCACAACCCACTCACCACTCCCTAGTGGATACACATGGCCCCTTCTCATTTGTTGTCTCCATAGTCAGTTTTGGTATTTTATTGCATGATGTTTATTTACATCATTTTTACAATGTTCCATGGCTTAATAGCACATGGGTAGCAAAATATCAAATGCTTTCCCTTTTAAATAAAATTCGAGCTTCCACTAGCGGGGCCTTGGCCTTGAGCTCCACGCTAGGAAAACATACATCACATGTATACAATATTTACATTAAAAGCTAATATATCATAAGGGTCAAAATGGGGTATTACAGAAGCACACAAATAAAAGATACATTCATACATTTGTACATACACACATATAGTAGAACCAGAGAACAAAAGTTTTTTATAAATAATATGTCCAAAAAATGGTAGCGTCATGATACAAAACTGGAGCTCGTAGCTCTCAAAATATACATATCGATACAAAATGGGAATCCGAGATGTCTAATCCCTACGAGGAGGCCTAGCTGCCACCCCGATAGGATGTGTCTGATAGAAATAATGCACTGCATTTGCGACACGTTGTAGTAGTCGCACCCAGTTGCCTGACACCCCCACTACATGGTGCTGCATATCCTAGCGGTCATCTGTGATAGGTTGGCCCGCAGAGTCTATAGTGTCCGCTCTGCTGCAACATCTACTACCTCATCACCCCTGCCCCGATGACGATGTCTCAGAAAACCCTCGGATCTCACTGGGCTCTTATCTACGAGCAAACGGTCAAACATTAATACATGATACTACCCCCAAAAAGATTTTTTGCATTTACATCTATAATAAAAAATCTATAAAAATTTAATATACCAAAAACCTAAAAAGAGTACTCACCAATGTCTCTGAACGTTGCATCTAGTGGGAGCGACATGTCTCGATCTTGCCGAAAGTCTATCCCTATATATGGGTAGTCCTCTATCGCTATGACCTATCGGTCCCACCCGTGAAAGAACTCCTCTGTGTATGGTGATGCCTGAAAGCCACCACCCTGTCGCGTCAAGACCTCGGCCCACCCAGTCATGGATGGGTCGCGGAGACTATGAGGAGGGACCTCAACCCACGGACTGAGCCCCGGAACTCGCTCAAAGAGGAAGCTGCACAACATACTGCCGTATTTGAAGTTTTTTGCATCCCCCTGCTTGCACTCTGTCAGCTGGGTCTTCATGGACCCCAGTAGCGTGGTACACCAGTCAAATATCATAGGCTGCATACACTGCGATGCATAGAACATAACTGGCCTGGATGCCTGGTGAAGAGATTTTGAACCAGAAATCCGCACTAAAGTAGCCACAACAACCTTCATGCTCAGGTTGACTATGGCTCTGATGGGCACCTAACTCCCCACTGCACGAGTATTTGGAACACAATGCCGCTCTATATAGTCGAGGATGGTGATCCCACCACCCACAAATCGAGATCGAAGGCTTACCACCTCACCTCGACGGGACAAACCAATAATGAAGTAGATATCTTCCACTTCCAGTGAGAGTATTTTCCTGTCTAGGTTGAAGTTCTGTGAATCAACGTCCTAATAGTCTATCAAACGACGGAGCAATAGGTTTTGGGCCCTCAAACCCCCTATGCTCCAAAATTTGTATAAACCACAGGCTTCTAGCGCTTGTTGTGCACGCACATCATTGTGGATGGCCTCATCCACTAGGTTATATTCTCTCTCTCTCCACTCTAGAACCATCCTGGAAAGAGAAAAACCAAAGAATTTAGTCAGTTTTGTTTAAAAAACAAGCTTCATGGACGTAACTACGGAAAATGTGCTCACAGAGGTGGGTACCCACGGTCAACGCGTGCGTTAACTATGCGTACCTAGCCCTACCTGCAACTCGCATAGTTATATCCCTCGGATAGCGCCGTGACCATGTAGGGAATGGCCAAACAAAAAATTTAACCAATGAAAATTGAAATAAAAGCATTGAAATGGAAGGTATGGATGAGACTACCAACCTGTTCTTGATGGTTCGATAATCAGATGCCCGTAGCTCCCAGAATCAACAGCTGAAATTTGAGGTGAAAACTAACCAAAAAAATCCAAATGGGTGAATAGTAAAAATGAATTGTGAATTGTAAATTTTTGTTACTATTTATAATTTTCAAAACCCACTTGTCTATAGTTTTCGCCATTTAATGTTGTTTTGGACCAATACAATGTCATGGAGTAGCATTTTTTGACCAAAAATATTTGGCGAAAGTTGTTTCTGATCGTTTCACACCTACGACAAGTATATTTCACACCTGGCATATAGGTTAGATGTCATTTTCACATGCATTATGCATTTGACCTTTTGACCACTTTCATAAACCCTAGGTGTGACCCCGCTTCTTAACTAACACAAAACCTTCACACTGTTATAGAAGTGTCGTTATGTGGTGGTAGGGCCTTTCTGAACATGGGTACCCTACTTAAAACCCATTTTTTCATTATGGTGCCCATGCCATTGTTTGTCCTTAGGATTGGGAGTCCTTTGTAGTTACACCATGACGTTGCGATAAAGACTCATACTCTACTTTGTCTTATGCTGACCATCTCCCATAAGGGCTCCCCCATGTATATCAATTCGTGATTGCATTGCATCATCCTGCTTGCCGCTTGAGCCTTGTGCCGGCTCCCGCTTACTCAGTTATTAGCCTGGTGCTTAAGCACTTTCCCTGTCAAGCCCTGCAGAGCTAACATTTTCCCTTCACAATTTGATGACCTTTTGACCCTGAGGGAACATCCCCCCCGAGTGTCCATGTCCTGCACGCGCTTCCTTGTATTGATCATAGGTATGTTCCACTGCTTGGAACTAGTTTGATCGCTATTTGACACTCGTTCCCTCACTTGTTGTACTATAAGCAATTTTTTTCTTTTTCAAGCTTTCCCAAATATGGAAAATACAAAAAAAAATCAAATATTCCAAAAAGCCAGACGGGATTATGGTTACTACATTTTGTTGGCAGCTATTGTGTCACCTTTGAACAGAGCATTCATTCCACTCCATACATTATGAGTCGGGACTATAGTTGGACTTTAGGAGTTGTACTTGTTTCTCAGTTTACTCCACCAATTGGTTAAGCTTCTAGTCATTATGGAACCCTTTGGGATGCCTCCTGCATCGCACAGTTTATATTGAGTCTACACTGCCTGATTCTATCCATCTGCTCATGCTCTTGTTCAAAGGAAGTCCTGAAACCAGAGTTGGCTACTCCTCAGATCTCTTGACTATTGCATGTCGGCCATCCTTATTGAGTCAGTCTATTTCACCTGAGTTCTTCCAAATATTTCAGCGTAGCTAGTACCTCGTGCTGGTTGATGGGGGATTCCTTAATTCCCTCCTTCTAGCGAGTCTCGTTCCGTCGACTTCAACCCTTTTATTCCGGAACTTGAGGCTTAGAGTTTGGTTGAGTACCTTGAGGCTTGCAGTCATTAGTGGTAGGTTCTCTTGCCATCGACAGTTTTGGGAATACATCAATGTCCCCTGATTGATGGATTCTTCTTAGTGTTCGACCTCAAGACATCTATTCGCACTTTGATGATTGTGCTCTGTGCCTTGATGCCCATTTTCATTATTGGTGGGTTATCTCGCGTCTATTAACGGTATACATCATTGACCAGTAATCAGACGATGTCACATCAGGTTCAACCTCAACTCCTTTATTCACTTGATGGGACTTGCACCGTCGAAGACTTGTGTAGAAGACCCCAGGTGATAGTGGCATTCAGTATGCTACTTATGATTATGACTTTAAATTTGAGATATCACCTCTCAGATTTCAGCCGTTTGTACCTCCAGTTCGTACTAGTTGTTTCCTTTTCAGCAGGAGACCATATCTTAATGTAGAGGGATCATGGCTATGATCACTTATGACATGTATTCACTATGTACTGCCTATTCATGGCCATTGTATCAGATTGTTGTACTATATCGACATGTACTCAGAGATACTATTGTATTATGACGAGTGAGCGGCTCCTTCCACTTGTGTCTTCATCACTCCACTTCTGAGATTTATAATGTATTTCGGCCATCGTAGCATCAATCTCTGACCTCACACATTAGGGGGCATCTGTTACAACGTAATTTTCCACCTTCTGAGAATCAACACTCTTTGGCCTAGAGGATCCATTTTACTGACTCAGATTCACTTTTTATCCTCTAGAAACTATTTTTCCTATTTTTTCCTTTGTATGCTAGCTGCATCATTACAGTGGGCGTACCCATGAGTTGCATCACTATAGCCCACGGGTAGCATGTAAAATGGTAAAAATACTAGTTAATTACTTTTTATTCCCAAAAAGCAGTCATAAGGTGACCTTTGGCCCTCCATTTTCCCCAAAACGCCTCGACGTGTCCTTTCAGTTACCTTTGGGAGGACTATATATTGAGCACATATGGCTTATGGACGGGAGGAGAAAGGAGAGAAAGAGAACTCTAGTGGATTTTTTCCCTATCTTGAGTCTACACTCATTGATCCTTGTTGTTGTGAACCCTTTATGTTCACCTTCCAAAATCCTATCATAGTTTGAGTTTTCCATTCCATGGAGGATTGAAGTGGTGGAGGCACAAGTGGATTGATCCAGATCTTCGTTCAGATTGGTTTCCGACAAGAGGTCGTATCACATTGTACTTCTTGTTATTTATTAATAGAAATACTCATATTCTCATCCATTAATGGTGTGAATGTTGTTTATATTACATTGGGTTGCATTTACTTATAATATCATGGACCATTGCTATTGATGATGTTAATGTCATTTATATATTATATACGCTTGTTGTATATTGGCTGTCAAGACTAATTTGCAGGTTCAAGTGCACGGATTGAAAGCTCCAACGGGGATCTATATCAAACGTTTGGATCGAGGTTGGTTATGCTCTTCATTATCTCAACATTGTCATTTATATAGCATAGCATTGAGAATTGAGTTAATTTATGGTAGTCAGTTGTCTATTGTGGTCCACCCCAAGCCATAGGAATGTTTCTCCAACACAATCTCTCCAAGAAGTATAAGAGCTCACCCAAAGCGCAATTCCTCAAGGAGCATGAATATGCCTTCAAAACTGGAAATGGTTGAGAGATGGTGCTGCACTAAAAAAAACCACGAGCTTCCCTATAGATGATGCCTGCAAATAAAAACTCCATTAACGCTCCATGAAATACCTGAGTGGCCTCTCCAAACACCAACTTGGATGGGAATATTTCATCCTCGAAATTGGCTAAGGCAAGAAACTAGTCATCCACTAGCTCTCTCTTCACCAATGCAACTTTTCTCCAAATGATCAAAAGCCATTCTCATACTTGGTTTCTATATTTTATAATCAAAATTAGCCTCCTATGGGTCGAATTCATCCCATGAGCTTATAGATATTTTCACTTAGGAAATATTCCACATTTGCCACTTGTCTCCTAATTCCCAACCTTCCATCTCCTCCAAATTCGAGTAGGGGTCTCTTGGGCTTATCCAACACCCATGAGATCCTTCTTTGAGCCTATTTTTGGGGCTGACGTGTCATAATGGTTAGATGTCAGAAGTCATATCTTAATTGTGTCATAAATTTCATAGATGCTTCATCATTGTTGTCATAGAGCTAGGGAATCTAGCCCAAGTGTCCACAAGCTTCCAATTTGACTCTTCCTCTTCCATGGAGGTTACCATTCCATCCCATTTCGACCTAAGATTCTCAATGCCATGTGTATGACTTACTAACTCACTCCATAATGATTTACTTCCCATGGATTCAAAATGGCAAGAGAGATATGCCATGTGGCAGTGGGAAACCAAGCTAGTGTGGGTCCCACATCCTCCATATGTCTTCAAAACCATTTTCCACCTATAATTCCTCTTGGATTTATTTATTCAACCTATTTATTAAATACTTGAACTATCATAATGTATAAACATCATTCATTTGCTCCCTTATTACAATTCCAAATGTACCCATTCAACCTAGGGAACTTGGTAGGATTGCTGCGATTGTCTGCTATGCAATTATTTGAATGGGGACATTACATGATGTGATGATGAGCCAGTTCTACTTGCTTCTTCACATGGGATTTCAGATTCAGAGTTTGGATGTGATGATGCATCTTCACATGATATTTCAGATTCAGAATCTGAAGATGGAGATGATGATGAAGGAATGCTAGACCTAGATCCACAAGAACCTGAAGGTCTAGCAATTGATGATGAAGATGAGCGAATGGGAGATCTAGATCCACAAGAAACTAAAGATCTCTCACCTATTTGTCCTCTTCTTCCTCGATGGGAAACCACTGATCCCCGATAAGCTAGATCAGATTTTCAGCATGGAAGGTTTCATCCTTCTCACATTGCAGATCCTCTTCCTCGGTGGGAAGCCACTGCTCCCCGATTTGCTAGATCAGATTTTCAGCATGGAAGGTTTCATCCTTCTTACTTCACTGATCCTCTTCTTCGATGGGAAACCACTGCTCCTCGATCTTCCAGATCATATTTTCAACATGTAAGGGTTCATTGCTGTGACATTCCTGATCCATTTTAGATCTATCGATCCTTCTTCGAAAAAGAAGGGCACTTACCGCCTTTAGGGGTGATATATGATATGCTTCATTAGCATCCTTCAGTCTATTTTGAGGAAGGTATTTCTTCCCACTGGGTTTTCCCTCTTTCCTCACTTAGTTTATTTAGATTGATTGTACGGGGTGACCTTTGGTATTAGTCACCAGGGCCCTATTTTACTGTTTTCAGTTATTTCTCATAGTATAGCTTGCGGGGGAGTGTTGGAATACTCACACCATCATTTTTGTATTTTTCATGCCTGCATGCAAATCCGAATGTTGCATGCATTTGCACGCCACTGCATGCATCCAGTCATCATCATGGTGGTCTCCCCAACACCTAGATCTTGCTTCTAGCTCTCCAGAGCTTGTCTACAGCCCCCAGTTGGCCTCCCACCTACCTAAAGCGCCTTCTTTGAGTTTTTGCATGCCAAGTGCACCTTTGCTCACCTACCACACTCAGTTAGTGCCCCTTTTCTCACCTACCTTCAGTTATCACTCAGTTAGGGCGCCTTATCTCACCTACCTGGAGTTATCACTTAGTTAGTGCATGGATTGAGTAGTTTTCCACTGATTGCTCATCCTAACTACCTATAGCTCCTAGTTAACTAGTTTTGGAGTGCCACTTAACCCTATGACAGCCTCATGCACCCCTCTTGGAGTCTCCATTCCCTAATTTATGCCTAGATGGTTTTGTTAGACTCAGTTGGACACACTTGACTGACTCTTACCATTTATGACTCATAATACTGACTGGATGATGTCTCCATAGTTATCCAAGCTAGACTTTGAGCTTAGATTCGAATGCCCTACTTGGCTAATTCGAATCCTATATGATGCCACTTCACAGTTTATTGTAACACATTCTTTACATTCATTATTCATTGTATGATACTGATATTGTCTATTATTTTGTGTTTATGAGTGATTATTGAGTGCATGCTTCTCTTCTTCTTTGCAACATTATTGAGAGTTTGATTGTGAGTTTGTTACAATTGCTAGATCCCCTGCAGATTATCACAGAAAACATGGAGAGTTTATTTACCCCGCCAATTGTAACATGAAATATTCTAGTCACAATGTTGGGTCAATGGTACTTCACCATCAACTAGATATATTTTATGACACCTAGTAGTACGTGGTTGCTTAAAATGTAAAGAGTTGAAGGAGAACCCTTGATATGTCACGCTATCCCATTATATCAATAATCGACTACCTAATGTTGATGATCAAATCCAATAGGTGATATAGAAGACACACATATGAACACTTCCATAAGATCCTTTTTTGAAAAGTTGGAATCCAAAATAATTATGTTTCATCCTAAATTGACCAACCTATCTCCTTCAGTCGAGTCAACCAATATTTCTAGTGAGCTAAAGTATGATATCAATACCACCCAAAACATCTCTACTAGGAGATCCAAAAAGTTACATGATCCAAGAGCAGAAATTTCCAAGCACACACTAAGGTCAATTCAATTTTTGGAGGATAGCAATGAATTCTCTCTTTCTATCCATCTACAAAGTAAATACCAAACTTATTACAACTGTGCTTAATATGTCTCTTGGTCGTCTTCTTTGCCGGTGCCTGATGTTCGGACTAAAATATCCTTTTGTGGTAATAAGTATATGATTTCCATTTCTAAAATAGATGTTGCAAATCTTAGGTTGTTAATCATTTCACATGTATTCATTCTTCCCAAACAATCAATAGCACTTATGCCATTTTATGGTCCTCTTTATTGTTAGTCTGACTACTTTAATATTGTTAAATACAAACATAGCATTTCCATGTATAGTATGTGCATGGAAAATTATGCTTCTGAAAACTTTATTAGGAAGAACCTATTATATATCGATGGTTGTATGCACTCATGGGAACATTTAAGAGTTCATAGATAGTTGTAGGTATTCATTATTTAGTGCAAATTGTGTATTTGAGGATCACTCCAATGACAAGGAGTTATTTATGAAAAGGAAAGTGTGTAGATTTGTTGTTGTGGATGCAATACGTAGTTTATCTCATAGTGATGAGTTCTTAATAAACTATAACTTTCGTAGTCCAGCAACCACTCATCAAAGGTGCCTTGCATTGGGACTAAATATAGACATCCCTTTGGGGATTAAGAAAAAGATCTTTTTGTAATTGTATTTTTATTTGTTATTTTTAATGGAATTAATGTAAACATATTGCTTAATTGTAATGTTTGAACATGCTAAATGCATTGTGTTTACTAGTATCATCAATGTAATATTCAATATTTTTGCAATTATAATTATGATAATGACCCACCTATCCACCATATTCTGTTGCACCTCACTGCAATGCCAAATCAAGAGAGGGATGCTAGCTAAGCATGGATCATATACAAATCATACCATGCATGGTTGAATCAACCACATATTCAATTCCCAATGTCTCAAGTCACCCATTCAGAATGTCTACAGTAACACTAGTTCTTCGCATGTTGGCGATGAAGGAAATGGAATGGAAGTTGGTATCAATGATTGTTGTTACATTCATTCTATAAATATGAGCTAGGCACTAGTACAGAAAGACACGTTTATGACTTAAAAAACAACTTTGCATATAAATGACTATTTTTGGTTAGGTGACTAATAGTGTTATATTTTCAGTCACTTATAAAATGGCTAAATTTATGACTAAAAAAATTAGTCATTTATTGATTGTTCTAATTCGTTAACTTGTAGTATAATTAGTAGTTTAATTAGTCATTGATTGCCATTAACTAGTATTTTATTTCGTTGGTGTAGTCATTGATTTCCATTAACTGGTAGTTTATTGAGTTGTTGTAGTCATTGATTTCCATCAACTGGTAATTTATTTAGTCATTGTAGTCATTGATTGCGCCAACTGGTAGTATATTTAGTCATTTTAATCATTAATTGTCGTCAACTGATAGTATATTTAGTCATTTTATTCACTATTTTTTGTCAATTGGTAGTATATTTAGTCATGTTAATCATGTTTCCGTCAACTTGTTGTATATTTAATTTTTTTATTCACTAATTTCCGTTAATTTAGTAGTATATTTAATCGTTTTTAATCATTAAATACCACCAATTTGTATTATATTGATATATTGTTTATTACTTGCATAATCATTATATTTATTACTAGTTTAGTAGTTTCATATTCATTTATACGATATCAATAATTTATTAAATACCATGAAATTGTGTAATGTAGTTATTGTACAATATTATTGATGTTCATTTAGTACCAATGAGACATACTTATACTTACTGAATTTTAACAATATATATGTACTAAACTCGAATCAAAACATAAAATCAAATAGAAACATATACATACATGAACAAGCTCATATATCAAAAAAGTCAAAGCTGTCAAATTAGTCAAATATCATGGATTTTCCAACTCAAATACACCAGTACTAGATCATGATAAAAGATACCCGATTCAACATACAATATCCAAGTAAACTTGAATTAAAACATATAATGCATAGATGGATAAGCTCATATATATAACAAAAAAGTCAAAGTACAGTGTTATTGATTTCCGAACTAATCAGAAAAGTGTCATGGAGTTTCCAACTCAAATACACCAATACATAATCATAAAATATCCCTGATTCAACATACATTCAATTAAACTGCATAAAGCAGTGGGAAAAATAGCTGCCAACATCTAGTCCATGATAAATATCATCAACTACGTCATTTTTTCCAAATGTTTTAGTGGCCACCATGTGAAGCTTCCTTCCATATATTTCATATGGCTACATCCATCTAATTTGTTTTTGTAAGGAAGGGGTATGTTACTTGTGACCTTTCAAATATTCACATTTGCATCTTCTACGCTCAATTTCACTCCATGGATAATAGACCGTGAGTGTATCCATCCAATTCTTGCAACAACACCATCATACTGATCCAACATATTCACTTTCTCACGTTCTTGGATTTTATCATGACATTTCTGCAAAAACAAAAAAGTACACATTATATTGAGGTTTGAAAAATGTTACAATGACAATTATATTCTAATTAGCATATTATTGGAATAACCTTATTAAATGCACTCACCAAGTCAACATTTGAAATATCATTGCGTAGCCCCAATGTTGATTGCACAATGTCGAGTGATGACCCCACTACTAATTCCATAAGGATGAGTTATGTATCACTATCATTGTCATCCTTAGCATTGAGTTCAACATCACTATAAATCTTATCATTTTGTGCTTTGAAAAAAATGATGACATGGAATTTTGGAGTTTTTATATTGCTATGCATGTGGTTTCATCATGTCAAAAAAATTGATACCAATATTCTCAAACAACATTTAAAAGTACGCCAATTAACAAAAACAAGTGTTAAGAGCATATAGAAAGATGCATAAAACAACATATAGGAAGATATTATACAAAGATGCAAAAATAACATAAGAGGAGTAAGCTTTAAAAAGGATGTTGTCATAAAATGGGAAAACAATTTCTATCGATGATGTCCAATAATTCACATAAACAATGTCATTTTACAACAACTAGATAACCCCATTCATTTCATTGGATTCCTGAAAACTTCAAACATTTGCCATCAAACATGGGAGAACTAATTCACATGGCATGCAATTTAGGGGAGACCTTGACACTTTATAGTTTAATAAAGGAGAACAAATTGCTGCATACAAAACTGGAATGTATAAGCTTGTGTGTCAGAGAAATGAAATTGGAGAAAATCAAACTAACACACAAGCTTTAGTTAACCACCCTCTATTTCTAAATGAAATTGGAGAAAATCAAACTAACACACAAGCTTTAGTTAACCAACCTTTATTTCTACATGGTAAACCACCATAGAGAATATATATTTGGTAGGATTTTTTTCTCACCGTAATGATTGTAAATGTTTTGGGGTTACCTCTTCTTCTCTTTATGATCCCACCTTGAGAAAAGTCACCCCAACACTAAGACCTTCCACTGTGGTGTTGGTTGCAATATCTGTTCATTAGAAGTCGATACCCAGAAATCCTAATGCTTGGGATGATGTTAATTTGTTCTCTTGCAAATGAGACTCTTTTTGTGTGAGCGTTATGCTGTTCAATCAGGATTTTTCGCGACTACCAAAATCTTATCCATGGTTCACTGAATCATCATATATTTATGACTCAAGTTTGACCATACATTGACCCTGTAGACGGAGGTGCTCGCCGAGTCTCATTTCGAGACAAATGGCAAAACTAGTATGGTACTGATTAGCGAATAAGGAGTTTTATTAACCACTCCGAGGAAGGATGATCACCCGGGGAAGGATAGCGAGGAAAATTCTTCACTAGTAATGGAAAGAAAGTGAGTTAACTCTAAATCACAAAATTGAACTCACAATTGGAGAAGGTAATTATAATATAAGGGATATAAATAATTCCTTATATTCAAATTTATAGTTCTAAAAATCTAGTCACTCCAAGTCTTTATTGGAAAAATCAACGGGAGCAAATCTAAGCTTCATCTATATATTGAGAGCATTTTAAGAACAATTCACTATAGAGAAGGATATTTTCAATGAAGTGTTACTTAATTTTTTCATGAAAATGAATCTATAGCAATATCATCATTGGAGGCTAAGGGAGAACATTGGTTCCATTTAGAAGAGAATATAGTTAGACATTTCAACTCCATAGTGATATCAAAAAACAATTGGGTTTAAGGAAAGGTAAAAAACAGTGGACTTCAGGACAAATACGTGTTTCATTGGCACCCAAGAATAAACATGGCCCTGGAGGGTGTCCTTTGTGTAAGGATAGTGATGAGACACACACTCATATTTTATTGTTATGTGACTATTCAGTGTAGGTATGGAGGGAGGTGGAGGGTCTAACTAGTTTAAGTAATGTTTGGAGAGGCAACACTGTTGAGTAAAGTTTAAAGGAGTGATGTGGAAATGCTTTGGTAAAGAGGTTGAAAGCTCTTCCAATGATTCTAGCATGGGGAATTTAGATAGCAATAAATGATAACCTATTTGAGGATAAACACATACTTCTGATTCAATGTTATTCCAAACGTTTGAGTATACTCCATAGCTTCAAACAATTGAAAAAGGATAAAACAACTAGACATATTTTTATGGAGTTTGTTGACAACTCTAGGACTTGGTCTTATTTCAATGGAGCCTCTCAGGAAAATCCATAGGTGTGTGGTATTGAGGGTATTATTTTTATGAAGGATTCACACTCTTTCAAGTTCAAAGTTTGATTGGGTCATGGAAGTAATAATTTTGAAGAATTAATAGCTTTAAATCTTCTCCTTACTTTGGAAGGTTTAAAAGTTTTCACAAATCTGCAAATTTTTGGGGGAAACATTTGATCTCAAAGTTGAAACCTATAGACTAAGTTGTGGTAGTGGATGTATCATTTGGTTTAAAGTATAGAAAACCAAATACAACATACAAGAAAATATTATCATAACATATGGTGGATATTTGGCACTCAACCAACCTGAAAATATGTCTAGCACATCACCAAATCATCGATGAGCCCCCACCTTAAAGTCAATTCCACAATCAATTTTCTATTATTATCCACAAGGGATTCGAGCATGGAATATAACTATTACAAGCACATACAAAAGAATGCAAAGGGACTGAAATATGGGCCCAAGGACTATAAGCATACAGACTTTAAAAATATTACCTCATCTAAATCAATGGATTCATGATGATGACAATCAATGGGAGAAAAATCTAAGCTTCATCTATATATTGAGAGCATTTGTGAACAATTCTCCATAGAGAAGGTTGCAATGAAGTGTGACTTAATTTTTTCACGACAACGAATCTACGACAATATCATGATTGGAGGCTAAGGGAGAACACCAATGCCATCTAGAAGAGAATAGCGTTAGACATTTCAACTTTGCAGTGATCTCATAAAGTATTTGGGCATGAGGAAAGGAAAAAAAGTGTAATTTGGGACAAATAGACATTTCATTGGTGCTCATGAGCTAACATGGCCTTCGAAGGTGTCCTTTGTGCAAGGCTAGTGAGGAGACAAACACTCATATTTTAATGTTATGTGACTATTCAATGCAAGTATGGAGAGAGGTGGAGGGTCTGACTTGTTTAAGTAATGTTTGGAGAGGAAAAAATGTTGAGGAAAGTTTAAAGGAGTGATGTGGAAATTCCAACGCTGCCATATATTTGACAATGTCTTATGCACCCAGTTCTCTATTATTGTTTCCCACCTTAAAAGCAATGTCAAGTTTCAACATATAGTCAGTTCGATAAACAAATCAAAATAAATAGCATAATGTAAATTCAACCAAAAATCCATACACTTACTACAAATTTGTCTTTGTTTTCCTACAACCCGCCTTGACCAAAAGAATATGTAGCCTTCACATTATTTCTTGCTTTCTTGCCTCTTATACTCTTTTCCAAAAATTCATCGAACCACATAGTTTCCTTCAAGTCCTCCCACTATTCGGGATATAGAGTGGAGTCAATCCTCTCTTTTCCATCCTTGATTATTTTTCTACATGTATGTCTTAAACTATTCATCAAAATTCTCATTCTGTGGTTGTAATATTTTCTGGAGATCTTCCTACCAACAATATCAAAAGCATTTTTCATTTTCTTTATAACATTTTCCACACTTCTTGGATCTTGGTATGCAAAATTTAATTTGAAAACATTCAAATGATCCCTACATCTTGTACCCAACTTGGTGGCCCACCTTGTAGCATGTTTCCCAATGGGCTCACCATATTTTTGACACCTCAACCAAGAAAGGCTTCTTACCTTCTGATTTTCTTTCTTTCACTTTCCTTTCTATAGACCAATACCAATATTGTCTCAATCTTTGTCTTTTAATGTGACAATGGATACTTCTTCTAAACCAATACTAATATTTGGTGATCTCGTTGCATCAAAATTTGTAGATGTAACAGGTGTATTTTGAGGCACACTACCTACAAAATATTTAACCAATGTCTCTTCATCACTTTCATTAACCGAATTGATTTCTCCTTTTCCACATTAGGTGTGGTAGCAGGTAGCTCACCTATCACTGCAGATGTTCCTTCAAACATGTCCTTTAATTTTGAATAAAGAAACTTCAAACTTGATCATCTTTTTTCTTCATGTTTATCAATAATATCTTGTAGACCAAGTGCTAAATCAAGCTGCACATCATCACAAGTATTTTTTTCATGAACTGCATGTGTTGAATCACAAATACATTGGCTTCTATGAGTTAGCAGAAATATATCTTTACTTTTTCTTTATTTTTTCTCATCTTTTTCTATGCAATGTTTTTCTTGCCTATAAACCAAAACAAATATCATATTAGTACTTATATACATATAGTTCTTGCCTATAAAACATAAAACATTAATAAACAAATTATATACTACCGTTAAGTGGATTAAAACCTTACCTATTTGTCACACCAAGAGATGATACATATTCATCATTCTTCATGATATTATCTCTACATGAACACTCATATTCTGTAATGTTTTCAACATTGTCGACACTCAGCCACTTTTTCACTTTGAGTACTTCTTCTTCATATCCTAAAGTCTAACAATTCACATAAACAATGCCATTTCACAACAACAAGAAAATCAATGTCATTTGTGTCAACAAATAGGCCCAACCACTTGATATATAACTTAAAATTTTGGTGACCAATGGCAGTAATAGTATGACCGAGTGTGAACGGAAGGAAAACATAGTGATGAATAACCTTCAAAGCATATTTTCATTCACCCAAATAGCATGTGTTTAGACGTTACGTTCAACCATGGATGGCAGCGATGTTTCCAAGCTGTAACCAATAAATCACAATGTTTAGAGAACATTAGTGTGGTCACTTTTGAGATATGCTATAAAAGTATTGGAGGAGCTTTGATGAGCAAAACAAACAATGTCGACCAACATAGAACCAAGAGAGATATACCCCTTAGTAACTCAGATTTTCCAAGAGGTGTACAATATGAACTTTCAAAGGATTGGATAGGTATTATGATTATAACCAACGATAAACAAATTTAAAAAAAAAAAAAACATAGTAAACAAGTGTCAAAGCATGGTAATAATATGTTAAAGAAATAATGTTCAAATGTATTGTATCTACAGTAAAAGTAGTAACATCTCATGTTTGTAATCAATTCATAAATGATCATAACCATGCATCAATTTAGTATCCAATCAATCCCACAGAAAACAAGTTTAAACATAATATATTATTATGATTGACCAACAGTAAAATGACGTTGACAAACTCAGATTTGGAGGAGTTTAAGGTCATTGTTCAAGGAGATAAGCCTCAATGTTGAAGATTAAATGGTTTTCCAGTGATGTATGATGGTTGATACCTTAGAAGGAGGCTCAAGCTTGTAATAGTGTTGATGTAGGGAGGACAAACAGGCTGTAAGTGTCTAGGGTCTCAATATTGCATAAAAAAAAGTCTAAAATAACACTCCAAACATGGAAATGACCCAATACCTTGACAACAACAATAAGCACAAGGTCTAGGGTTCACCCCATAGTAACGTAGATGCCAATATATGATTTTTTTACTTCTGTAACAATATAAACCAACAAAGAAATGAGGGTTTAGACACAATGCAAAATGAAAAGGAAGGGCAACATTGAGCTTTAGGATAGGTTTCTAGGATTTGGAAATGGAAAAAATTCCTTTCAAAGGAAAATTTACACCAACAAGTGAGGGGTAAGAAGGACATGATGCCTCTTCTTGAAGCCCCAAAAGTTTTTTTCTCCAACACTACATCACTAAGGGGGGATAGAAGGTTTGAACTATTCTTGCATCTTCCAAATGAGAGGGATCATATTCAACCATCTAACATTGACTCTGACCTTGAGGATGATGGTTGCATGAATAATGAGACACCATTCAAGTTATCTATCCCTGAAGAGGAAGAGGACTGGTTTTTATAAGATTTTATGGATTTGTATATTGAAGGCCAAGTTTGATGTTATGTAGACAACTTCTGCATGGTATTAACATGGTTATTCATTCAATATTATCAAATGATGAGAGGATAGTTTTGGGTGATTAAAAGGTTTTGTCTTACAACTCAGACCTTTTGCAATTAACGAGGCATATAAAAACGGATCTCTAGACATGAATATTAAAAAAATATATTCTAATGCAAAGGATATTTATGGAACATCTAGTGGAGGGGAAATTATGGAACAACATTAGTACTTATGCTACACATTCACATTCGTACAACTTTATGGAACAACATTAGTATTTCTACTACACATGTTATTTGACTATTTCTAAAGGATAACATTATCCGTATTCATTTTTTTACATTATTGGAATATTCAATCATATATGCAATAAACAATGAACAACCAGCTCAACAATAGCAATCATTCAAATAATATCACTGTCATAGTGAACTTGAAGGCATATTTGGACTCTTAATAGGTTAAAACTTGAAATTTAAAACTATCATTGTTCATTAAGGTGGATAGTTCAACTACAAAGGAAGAAGTAACTAGTTTAGTGACCACCAAAGTTTAGGTGACAAGCTAACAAGTTAAGGTGAAAAATCATCATCGTAATCATCTGCATTGCCATTAGGATTAGAATCTTGATCACTCATGTATGCATCTGCTTGATTTTCTTCCTTATCCTCATTTGCGACATGCAATACATTATCTCTACCAATCTCTTTGTTGGGAATCAAATTCTCTTATTCAAACACTCTATAATCATCTTCAACCTCTTTTCCATTGTTTTTTGTAAATGATCATATTGCCCATCTAGCATTATATTGACAACTTCGATGAATTTTCGTTTCAAAAGAGACTCTGTTTGAATGAAATACGACCATCCTGGGCTTGTTGCATCATCAATTATAAATGATTGGTTAATTTGAAGAGGGGAGACATACGGCTCATTAGTCTCTGATAAAAATTGTCGTGTATTTGCATGTACAAATCCATACTCATCAAGTTGTATTGCAGATGATTTGATCCACTTACATTTTAATAATATTGGACTATTTTCACCATAATCAACTCGAATAATTTCTTGGATGAATCCAACACAATTTCTTCTTGGTTTCGTGATGGAATTCAACACTAATGACACAATCACAATTTTCCTTTTCTTTGTCCTTTTCTTCCAATCTTAAATGACTACCATAGGCCCACATTCCACTAAAATGCGAAGCCCATAAATGTGGAGACTGTGAAATCTCAATTTCATCCATTGTTATATCTTGACATTCCTTTGCATCATCGATTGCATCAACAATACATTCTTCAAATTTTGGAAAAGAATCACTTTCAATCAAATCATGACGTCTATGCTTTTGAGGTTGACATCACATCCATGTTTGATTCTCTTCCTCATATTTTACACATAGAATAAGAACCTATAAGATAGTAAGAATAATAATATAAACGTGTAATGCAATTGAATAAATAATTTATCGTGTAAAAAATATTTTCACATGCACCACTTATTGAACAAAGATGTGTTTTGAAGAAAATAGGCATGTATTGCACTTCTTTCTTCATGTGATATCTTGAAGCGACATCCATTTCCTTCTAATACTTCACCTACAAATCTCTCATATATATTCGTCATCATTACATACACATCAATTGACATTTTAAAAATCCTTCATATATTTTGTGCAAAATCGCATGGCCTCTCACGTTGAATATTCCTCAAACATGCTGCCTTCTAGTTTTTCCCTAGTACAGGCAATTTTTTTCAAAACCTTCATATATCGTTCTATAGGATACATCCATCTTGTTCTTACTGGGCCATTATTCTCTAGTTCATATTCTAGATGTATCAAAAGATGCATAGAAATGTTATATATTGTTGGTGGGAATTCCCGTTCCAATATACAAAGGAATTCAACAACCTCTTCCCTAAAACTATCAAAGTTTGAAGGATCTAATACGTGTAAACTCATTCTCTTTAATACTATGCCCAACCTTACAATTTCCAATCTTGACCCCTTTTCCAAACTTCATATATCGACCACAATATGTAAAATATTCTTGATTATGACTTGATAGTCATGGGT
This sequence comes from Larix kaempferi, assembly GCA_027924585.1. NCBI lineage: Eukaryota > Viridiplantae > Streptophyta > Pinopsida > Pinales > Pinaceae > Larix > Larix kaempferi. The sequence continues at coordinate 12,843,164 of BSBM01000797.1, forward strand.
CTTGAGGCCTCTTAAGCTATTAATGTAAGTTTGGATTCTAATACTACTACTTACATATCCAATAGGAAAGCAAGTCCGAGACATCAAATTTAAGAATTGTGCATGTCGTTCCTTTGTCTAGACATAAGGAGCATAAAGTTTTCTATATTTTTCATCACCGTATTTTTCAACCCAAATATTTCAACGAGCCTTTAATTGTTGAAAGTCTTGATGTGATGAAAGAATATCATAAACACTAAAATGAGATTCTATAATAACATAAGCTATATTTTTCTCAATATGCATGAATTCACTCTTCATATCCCCCTCATGCTGCATTTCATGTTTCGTAGATCTATCAATAGCTGCTCACTGGTGCTTTTCTTCACGCACCTCCATGCATAGCCTCCACATATCATTTATGGGACCTACACACAATTACCCAAGGAGAGGATCCATGCCAAACTACCCAAATGTAAAGGATCCCACAACACACAGGTAAACGAATCCTTGGATCCATGCACATCCAAAAGCCTCCCACACATAGGTTTCTTCCTTTCCCCAAACCATCAATCTTCTAACCCTGGTGGCTCACCAACAACTAGCATGACGGGATGGTGGCTCCTTTATGTGGCTCTTCTATGTCACCTCGCCCCCAATCTTCCACGAAAAACATATGCATATGCCCTTCACGTGTTTCCCACCAGATCGTGCCCAAAAATATGAGCAAGGATCTTCTGTTGGCACGTTTTAAGTGCAACGATGCACACCTGCATACAGGCATGTTCAATCATTCTTTGCACTTGATTGTCCATGCCTCTCTATCTTCACAGATCTGTAGCGGGCCTTTCAGCTGGAACGCACAACTGTATTCATGCTCATTTCCTTCACGCACGGGGCTCTTCTCTCTCTAGAGTGTGGCCCTTTCCTTCAAGCGGAGAATTTCGCATGCCCACGATAGCTTCTTTTAAACCCATGACATATATATCATAATGGTGACCTCTATGCCCAGATCTTGTCACTCTTCACTATGGCGATCTTCCTCCTCATTATGTGAAATCTCCAGCTCTTCATCTGGTGCGTTCTCTTCCTTTTCATGACCACGACCGCTACCCAGCTCAACGTCAGCCACAACGGATCCTCAGTTCTCCACCGGCGAGTAGTTTCTGCATAGGCTCGAGGGCGGAAGTGAAAACCTCTTCTCTCACACCAGGGAATCTTCTTCACTCACCTAAACACACTGTCATCCACAACTAGGTCGTAATCACCCTTTATCATTCAATGTGTCTATGATTTAGAGTAGCTTCCGTCTAGAACACATCCTTACCTCCAAGGTGGCTCCTCTTCAATCCTTGCGGTTGCACCCATCATGCCAATTTAGGCTTCTATGCATTTTCATAGATTTGGCAACAAATGGTACTTAGCGGCTCCTTCAATCTCACGTGGTCTTCTTTCTTCATGCACTTGCCTCCATGGTTTCTTCTTTTATGGCATATATCTTCTTCATGTCCTTTGAAAAAAACAGGCCAATTTTTTTTCTCAGGCGCTCCCTCCCTTGAACCCTCACAAACCTTCAGGCCGGGGGGTGGTCCACCCCCTCCCTCCCCTATTGATCAACTGTTTATTCATATGTCTTCCATAGCTTGTAGTCATATGTCTTCCATAGCTTGTAGCAGTTGGATTCCTTCACACAAGCTCACCTGAGTCTCTTATACCACTTGATAGGTTTTCAATGAGCATAAATAATAAATACGAGAGAAATAAACACACAATCACAAGCAACCATATAGACACATTAGTTTACCTTAGAAAACCCCATGCGAAGAAAAAATAGCACCAATAAAGATCTTCATTACATGGCCAAAACCGACCATCCGAGCCAAGTGAGCTTACCCACTCACCTTTAGGCCACATTACAATGGAGCCTCCTCAAGCCTTATAAAGGTGTCTCTACATGCAATACCTTGGTCCAATACCATGGGCTACAAGAAACCATGTGCTATACCTAAACCACCTTTGACTCATTCCTGATTCAAGGTTAACCCTAACATATTCTATACCTCCCTTCTTGACATTTTGGACATTTAGTCTCACTTGCTACATTTTTGTGAAATAATACACAACCATTCACACATGTGTGGATGTTTTCATACCCTTAGCCTATCTTAGTGATTTGTGTTTTGCATTGACTTTCTTTTGTTGGCAATGTGGAGTCAAGTGGTAAAAACTGACTTAACAATGTCAATAAATCATCTACACTCTCATTTTCCCAACCATGCACTGCTTGCAAGTTAAGAATTTGAAGGATTGTTGTCAAATGATTTAACTTGCAAGTACCATACACAGGTTTTAAAGCATCCTCCATCAACTTGTTCCAATCATTGTTTAGATCCTCATTCAACATTCTATCAACTTCAAATCCTTTGTCTAAGATTGTTTCCTCTTCTTCCATGTTTGGTGCCTCTTCATCTATGTTTGGTTCCTCTTCATATCTCATCCATGAAATTCTATCATATCTGCATTATAATTATCATTCCAAGGGCTTATTCCACTATGCCCATATACTTTATCACTCTTTTCGCTTCCCTTGTTGTATCTCGTCCGAGGCCTTTTCTTGTGCATGCTGGAGATATGACTTCCTCCATAGATTGTTCTGATCAAATTCTATGATATGATCATAACCTAATCCTTCCTCTATGCATACTTATTGTTTCTTCTTATCTACCTTTCTGGACTTAAGATCGTATCTAGATGATGAAGGGATTCTAGAGGTTCCTTCTCGACTAGAATTTTTTCTAGAGGAATCATTGCTTATACTACCCCCTCCTTTTAAATCATCATCGCAATCTGTAGTTCTACTAATGATTTATTTTCCAATAGAGCTTACCTTATTTTCTTTATACTTTAATACCTTGTTTTCATTCCTATGATGCCTCCCTACTGGAATCCTAACCTCTTTCGAGAGATATGGCCAACTATCCTTGTACCCAAATTCAAAACTATCATCTTTCAATAATCCTGAAAGGGTTTAGTTTGAAAGTATGAACTTACCCGATATTTCATCAATTGTAGCCTCTAACTCATTACTATATAATCCCATTGGCTACCTATCCTTTGATATACCATGTTGTTCTTCCATTTGCAAACCAGATAATTTCCCCGAAGATATCTCTTGATCATGAACTTCTTCTTCCATTAGACCCTCCAACAACACCTCAAATGGAGAATTTGGGCTATTACCTTCAATTTTTCTAGAGCTTGCTTTCACCCCCTCCTCATTGTTTGGCTATATTGTCCCCTTTGCAAATTGAGAACCCTCCTTTTTTCTCCAAACCTTTCTTATGGAAGTGAAATTGCAATATTTTCCAAGGGCCCATGCACATGGCATTGAACATAGTGAAATGGCACTCTCATGTAATCTAAAGATTGTTTATAAGTATGAGAACCCATCTTTCTTTCTACATTATTTGGTAACCCTTGTATAAAATCAACCTCAACTAGAATTTTCTCCATTATCCTCTGAGTGTTAGTTATAAATCTATCCCCCATCATATTTAAAAATCTAACCAACCAACAATCCAATGGGAGTCTTGGAATTTATGCGCACATAAGCATTTCTGATATGGGTTCAACTCATGGTTCAAAACATGGGTGCCAACTTTCGGGAGTCAAAATAGTAGATCCCCAATACTTAGGTGTATATCCCCTAAAAAGGCATTGAGTGTGATACCAACCATGATATTAGGGATTCCTCTACCATCTACCTATAACCATGGAAACACCCTACTACGACTAGGCATTGAACTCCAAGATATGCTCCTTTTTTCATGCACCTTCTAGATTTCTTCCATGGAGCTTTTTTCCCTTTTCGCCCTTCCACTATTCTTCAATGAACTCCCTTGATAGAGTGCTTCAAGGTCTAGCTTAATCTGTATAAACCCTAAACCTTCATGAATAGAGTTTGGATTTTCTTTACCTCTAAACCCTTCTCAACATTGCATAATTGCACTTTGTTCGAAACTATTTTGATTAAAAATCTATCCCAAAACCACCAAAACTTTGAATTGATTAGTATTAACCTCTTAATTAATTCTTTCCACCTCAATGATTGCCACATTGCACTTTGAGTTAACACTATCGTAATGTTGGTACATGTTTGACATGGTTTCAATACCCCTATTCTCTCTATTAGCTCTTTCCTTATCTCCCTCTTTGTCTCCCAAACTATAACCTCCACTATTTAATCCCAACAAAGATTCACCTTTTGCATAGTCCACAACCTCTTCTAAACATCAAACACTAGAATGGCTCTTTAAGAAGATCGAACCCTCCCCCATAATGTCTTCGATATAGTCTATGTGTTCCTCATACCTAGCCATTAAGGAGCCCTAATCCCATAGCATAATTTACCGCTTTACAATATTGATATTGGCTCATGCTCCATTCTTATCACATCAATTCCCCATCAATGTTAAGTATTATAACAATATCATGTTAATAGTAATGGTAATTATTGATTAAAGCGTTAGCATTATAAATAGGTTGTTTTTAATAAAAGAGGCCATTGTTGATCCTTAAAAATAAAAATGAGTGGTGGTTAAAAGTAAAAAATAATATGCCTTTTTCTAAGGTTAAAAGTGAAATATAACATGCCTTTTTTTCTAATGTTTAATTTAGTATGTGATAAGTAGAGAAGGAAAAGTTTATGGGTCTATCAATTTGATTTTATGAAGAACAAGGTTATAAGTGGAGAGAATGTACTTTTGCTTTGTTGTCATATTTAGTATGTCACAAGTGATAAAGGAATTTTGCATATGATAAAGAGGGCGTTGCTAATATATTGCCGCTCCTACCCGAGATGCTACTAAAGGTCGGTTGCCTTCACTTTCTTGTATTGGTGCTATTCCATCTGCTACTCGTGCATCTCGGTCTCCATATCGAAGGTCTAAGTGGATATTTTATATACACCAAGTAATATTAATTTTATCATGTCTTGTAATTACAAGGGGAGAAAAAGTTCTTTCTTTTATTAAAAAAAATTGGAAATATTTCATTTCTTTTCTTGTTTATTTACGAAAACTACAATAAAACTTACTCGAAATTGGAATTTTAAGGTGTTATAAATAAAGATAAAAATGATGCCGTTTATAACATTTGGATCTTTTGGCATCGTTCTTAAAAAAATGTTGCATCTTGGACGTGCATTTTCATATCCTTATAACTTCTTGCAGTGTGAGCATTGCAAACTTGTGGTTTCTTTGGTTTCATTGACTATACGGTTAGTTGGGTTGATTCAATAAGCATTTTTTTTTAACTTAGCATAGTTCAAGATTTTATATGAGGTTAGGAATCGGTTTTACATAATATGAATGAAGCATATGGAGTGGAAGATTATGAAAAGATGGGGAGTCAATCTAGGATTGTCAATTGATGATGGCTTTGATAATTTGATGATGATATTACTGGTGATGACACTAGTGGTGTGTAAGACTTGATAATGATGTTTAATATTAATGATAATTTTTATGATATTAATGGTACTTTGATGATTTTGATGCAACTTAAGGAAATGAAGGGATGACCAACTAATAACTAATGTCCTTGGTTATTGAAGTGGTTTATACATAATCTTGTTGAATATGGTGATCATGACTCGGCTGGTGGAAGGTCCAAAAGTTTGATACACCAACTTTATGCCTTGTTTGCTTTGCACATTAAAATTAATTGTGATTATGGTGATCAGTGTTTGATTAGCTCCATTTCCCTTATGGTATAATTGGGATAACAAATGAGCGTTGTTTGCACCATTACTTGATTAAATCTTGATGCTTGGAGCTAATGTATAGTGTTGCTATTTTTCTATGATTTGGCTCTAAGGTCATAGCATTGTTTTGAGGGGGAGAATTGTAAGACCCCCTTATGGATGGTGGTTTGTTTGTAAAATATGGTTCATGCCATATATTAGATACTTGCGATGTGATAACATGTAGGCTCATTATTCTTCCTTTGTAAATTCTCTTGTGATATTGACTTTCACTTAGAGATGAGACATATGTGGGGTACATTCTTGAGGGCATAAGATGAGAAAATTCCATCAATGTACTTAGAATGATTGATTACAATTATAAAGGATAATGCCTTAATGTGTATTAATGATTATTGATTATTACCTCCTTGATTATTATTGATTAAGACATAAGAACTATTGATGAATGCTAATGATGATATACTTGATGACTACTATTAATTCTTATGTATTGGATGATTAGTATTAGTGACATGGACCCTCCTAGTCTTAGTTATTATGCATAAATTTGGGGTGGTTGTTTAGGAGATGGTGTTTTTGACTCATCATCCCTTTATTACTTTTTTTTTTTATGGTTGGAGATCTATGTGATTAGGAACATTGATATTTTGTGATGTAATTATTGAGCATTTATATTCCTTGATATGATTAATGTGATTATTGTGCATTGTTATTCCCTGATGTGATTATTGAGCAATATTCCTTGATATGATTAATGAGCATTGATATTCCTTGATGTTGATTATTATGCATCGATATTCCTTAATGTGATTATGAACATTGATCTTTTAATGTTGGTTATTGAGCATTAATATCAGTTGATGATGGATTATGATGAACCTATTTCATGAAATTTATGGTTGAGTACTTATATTAATGTTGAGTATTGACCTGTACGTGTTTTACAATGGATATGATTTCTTATTTTGATATTGTTAATGATCAATGATTAAGATAATGTTGCATATACATTGGTATTAGTGGAAAAAGACTAATACGATACAAGTTGAGATATTGAGGAAGAAGCAAGGGAATGGAATCCAATGAAATTGACTCATGTTCAATAAAGGTGACCACCTTGTCTTAGTGCTTGTGAAACATTGGAAAGAAGAAAATACCAGAAATTGCTATGCAAGTTAAATGGGGTAAAAAGGTAAAGGGGATTGACTTGTTATTTACTTTTACCTACTTTATGACACTTGCAATCTCACCCTTAATCCCAATTTTCCCCTTGTGTGTGACAGTAGAGGGAAAGGGAAACACAAAAAGGGATTGGTAATAGGTGATTGGGGTAGGTGAGAAATTAAAGGTACTTCATTATTACAAGTATTTAGATATTGAATTTTATTCCAATTAATATTTGAACTCTCATGTGAAAAAATGTGTAAGAGGAGGCATGGAGACCCTCTATTTCATGCAAAATATGAAAACAAAGTCAGCTTTGAAGCTGGAAATTTAGGATGTTTCTCTTTATAAAATTGGTATAAGCAGTGGTTTTTTATGGTTGTCCACTATGTGGTTTGTACCTCACTAAAAATCATGGAAGAAAGTTTACACACTTTACTATTGGTTCTGATTAAAGAAACTATGAGTTAAAACACAATCTTCTTACTCTATGATGTTATCATAATTTACCATTAGAGTGATGGGCATTATGTCAATTAGACTGTGAAATTGCAGATGACCCATTAAATCATATAACACATATAATCAAAATAAGGGATATGGACACTTAATGCACATATCAAAGATTGGAACTAAAGATAAGGGTTGGTACCATGAAATATGAAATTTATTAAAGAACATGAGATTAGGAAGATTTACCCATGTTTAATTCATGTTAATTTTTCATCACCTAGCAGAGGAAACATATATAAGGAAAAATATATAAACTAAAAAAGACACCCATACTTATTTTACAAACAAAGAGAAATTAAACAAGGAGAAATTAAGAACGAGAAGCATGTGATGTTACAATATCTTATGCATAAATAAGAAAGACATAAACACTAAATTAAGCATAAATATTTGAGTAACTAACATAATTTATCAAGTCCGCGACAAAACAAATGACTGGTTATGTTACATGTTTTAGAGCACTACACAAAAATGAGCATATTACAAGTCGAGACATTCTTAAGATAAATGTACATCAAATTTTACAATTTGTTATATGATCCTATAAACCCTATAAAAAAATTTAGTAAACCTGAATAAACCAAAACTTTAAAAAATATGTATTCTATTTTACTTTATTTTATAATAAATTTATATATTTTGAGTTAAATACTTTAATATTATAATATTTTTAATTACAAATTTATTAAAAATGATATATTCAAATGTTTTATGTGGAATCTCTCTTTCAATCCATCTTTTGCATTATCTTACATCCTAATGCATTTAGGTTTTCTTACGTTCTAACATGTTTCCATCTATGAAATACTCCCATCTATGTGGCATTTCCCATTAAATCCATCTTTTACTTTCGCTTCCACCCTAAGGTTTTAACTAAGAAATATTAGTCTTTGTAACCGTCTTTTACATTCATTTCCATCCTAATGTTTTAAATATGAGTGTACCATTGTGTGGTTATGATGGTATCTAAGAATCCCAAAACTTATGTGTGGCCCTAGTAATTTCGATACACTTACCCAAATAGATTAGTGATTTATACAATAAAAATTACATCAGGACAACCTTCATTTTTTTTTCAAAATTCAGTCATTCAACATTAATACATTAATAATAATATTGTACCAGTATAAGCAACACCTATCACACTATGTTAATATGAATATCACTACCTTGTATATTGTTATATTGATACTTTTATTCAAGTGTATGTAAAAATATTAGTTAGTGTGATTGTTTTACTCACCATTTTGATGGAGATTAATCTTCTTTAAAATTATCCTCATATATAGCTATGATTCCTATTTGATTAAGTGGTTATAGGAGATATTGACCCATGCACTTTGATGAGATGGATTAGCATCCATAAGGACACTCCATTTATGATGTTTTCCCAATTGTACATGAGTTGCATAATTGGGCCCTTTGTGTCAAGATTCATTTTAAAGGGCGACATTTGATTCTCACTACCTTAGGAGTCTGAAATTTACTACTTGGATTTTTTTGTGGAATGTTCTTTAGATTAATCTCTAGGGCGTTTTCAACATTGGTGAATGACTTTTGTTTGGGGAGGGTTTTTTTCCTTTGGATTTTTCTCCTTTTCTCTACTTATGAGGATTTTATACTTGGGTAACTAAACATGCCTTATTGTTGGGACCTATTTTTCCTTATACTTGTGTTATACATCAAATTGCCACACCATGTGTAAGTGAGAGTCTGCATGTTTCACCACCATGGAAAACATGATGTTTATGGCTCCTAAGGGTGTTAGGACCCTTCATTCTAATGTTGGTCCCTTCCCTAGTCACACTTGGAAGCAAATCCAACAAGCAAGGGGTCGAAACCCACCTTAACCACCTCCCAAAATTACCACTTATTGGAATTTCCGTGGCCTACATGCCTATGGGGGAGCAAAAATTTCATATTTTCGCACTCTGTATGCCTATGGGGGAGCGAAAATTTCAATATTTTCGCAACTTACTTAGTTATAGGGGAGCATAAATTTTGTTTTAGGATTATCCCTTTGATTTTGGATCTTGGATCTCATGGAGATATTCTTGGGATGAGGTACCCCTTGGAATGCCATCTCAAATTCCCTCCTTGGCATGGTTTAGATCCTTGATCCACATCTTACTCACTTAGATCCATCATTTTCTCCTAGTGGTTGGCCTTCCCAAATCCTACTTAAGGAGGACCATCCATGAGCTAAAGGAGGGTGATCTTGGAAGCACCAAACCTATGATCTTAAGAGTCTTGCAAGGGTGATGGAGGAGAGATTGGAGAAGATCTAATCAAGCATGAGTCAAGTATAACACATGTTGTATGGATTATTTATGGCTTTCTTTCTATTAATATAACTTAGCCTATTCCTCCCATTTTCATGTCTTTAATGATGAATGCATGAAATTGTCTATGTTTTTATAGTTAGATCTTTGTTTATACATTTATTGCTTGGAATTTTTGGTCCTTTTTTTTTGTTTAACAGCTTCAAGCCTTGAAGATCGAGCTTGGAGCTGGAGCTAGGACAACCTACAGGTTGGAGGTAAGTTTTACTTCTTCATTTTTTCTTCCATGTTCAATAGCTTATGCATTGTGCTAGATCTGGGAGAATAGATCACCATTTGTTCTGTTTCTTTAATGGATTAAGTATCTAGGGACTTAGTTATGTCCATGAGAGAGTTTAACTATCCATAGGAAGAATTCTCTTGTAGAAATTGGCAACTCCGCTGGGGAATTTTCCCCTAGTTTCACCTTTGCTTGCTTGTTTGTATCATCAAATCCCATTTTAAGTGTTGTTTCCCATCACCTTAGATCCTCTTTAGTCATCATTGAGGACTATCTTGAACCCATCACTTCATCCCTACTCGGATCTAGGCATTAATTTTCATTTTTTAGACCTACAGGAAAATTTTCGCTTCCCCAAAACACCTTGCAGAGCGAAAATTCCATATTTTTGCGCTCCTACAGTGTCCTATAGCGTGAAAATTTCCAAATTTTCGCTACCCCACAGTGTTCCAAGGCGTGAAAATATCATATTTTCGCTCTGTGTTGGTCTGTACAGGGGCGAAAATCCTCTGTTTTGGGTTTTTTGGAAGCTTTTCGATGGGGTTTTCCTTGGTCTGTTGGTTCAAGGATGTTTGCCTGACCTCTTGTTGTTTTTTAAGAGCTGTAAGTGCTCTTGCATCCATAGTCCCTTTGACCCATATTAAGGTATTTTCAACCTTTTGGTATTTTTGTGTCGTTTGGATTGCTTTGATTGGATTTGAAAAACTTGGGACATCCTTGTCTTTTGAACTCATTTTCTTGGGTTTTATAGTTCATTTCCATTGCATCTTTAGCTATTTATTGGTTATTGGAGTAGATGGATTCTTTGTTTCCATTTGTGTTCAAAGAAAAGCTTCTTTTTGTCTCTCTTTTGCTAGATTTACAAGCTTGAAAAACATAAATATTCTTCTTACCTTAATGTGATCATTTGACATTCTTGGTCTTACCTTCATAAGAAGAAGAAAATATTGTTTCATGTTCTTGTGCATTTGAGTTACAAAAAGATATTGAATGTTTTTCTTTGCATTGCATTTGATTGTAAACATTTACAGAATCTTTCTTTCTCATAGCTTAGATGTGTCTTTTTTAAGTGTAAAAAGATAGGAAATGAATTAGAATTTTTGCATTTTTTATCGATAGAAAGATCTCTTTTTGTCATTTTAAGATAATTTGGGTATGGTTTTACATGATTGGTTATCATTCATTAAAAATATAAAATTGCATTTGTATTTGTGTTTTTTCATTTTGGGAATGAAAAAGAACTTTCTCTCCCGTAGCTAGAAGTTCATTGAAATCAAAGACTTGCATAAATTCATCCATTTTTGCATACTTTGGGTCGAGTCTACACACCACCAAGTTGCACTTCCATTCCTCTTGAGTTAAACAACAAGCCCTTAAAATTAATACCCTAACTAAACACATATTAATCTCACTTGAGGACATAAAATAATTGTGTAGTTAGGTAGGACATTGGGGATAGGAATCCAAATAATTCCCCCTGTCGTTATACATTTGAGACATAGTTGTTTTCTCTTAGGGTGCTCAAATACTCTTGTATTTTTTTGACACGGTTGTACAACAATTTGTTGGGGGGCCTCCCTTTCCACGGGTGTAAGAAGCGAGGACTGGTTCTGGACAGACTTTGTGGAATGCCGCACTCCACTTAGCCCCTAAGGACACCAATCCATTGTCTTCCTTGTATTTTACGGCCACCATACTAGTTGTACAAGGGCCAAAAGACAGAATTTTCAGTAAAAATTCCCAGACGTGTCATGAACGAGGTATCCTAGTGACCATCCTTCTAGGGATCTTATACCTGGGATCCCTTTCGGTAGAGGGATATCCTTTCAGACACATTGGTTTCTCACTTTGTATTGTTTGACTTGGATTTCATCACCTTGCGGAGGATACAATCTATTGAGGTCTCCATGCTTGTTGGCTTTCTGGCCTATTTGTTATAGCTCGCTTGCTGTGGCATCGGTTACAGTAAATTTTTTTGAGCTTGCTTTTTCAGCCTGTGTGCCTCTTTTTCTTCTAGCTTCCCTTTTGCACGCTCGGTTGCCTGAGGGTTTTTGAGTTCTTTTTAGCAAGAGTTCTTCCACATCACTTAGTCTTGTTCCATGGCGAATCCATCTCCATGCACCCAAGCTCCTTCTGGGACTACCAATCAAGAGACCCCTTTTCAAGGGGTACCTTTTACTTTTCCTCTATTTGGAGATATTGGTCCTCCCTTCATTGCTACTTTGAATCTTCCCGAATTGTCTATAAGATTACCGGTATGGTTATTCTCCAATCCGGTAATCTCGAATGCACCTAGTGCTTCAAATGTTAACTCTCCATCACGAGAGCATCAATCCCAAATTGATCCTTCGTCTCACTAGTACAAAATGAGAGATAAATGACCATAAAAACGACCAAAATTTGCATATAAATGACCACTTTTGAGTTGGTGACTACTGGTAGCAAATTAGTGGTCATTTATCACACAACCAAAAGTGGTCATATTTAGATTATCTTGTGGTCATATATTTGGTCGTATATTTGGTCATTAATTTGGTCATTGATTGTCACAATTAATGACCAAATTTATGACCACATTTTTTGTCACGCGATAAATGATTGCTAATTTGCTACCAACGATCGCCAACTCAAAAGTGGTCATTTATATGCATATTTTGGTCACCTATCTCTCATGTTGTACTGATGGTCGTTTATATGCAAATTTTGGTAATTTTTTAGTCATTATCTCTTTTTAGTGGTTTCAGAATATATATAGGGTACAGAGGAATCGAACCACCAACCTCCTTCCTATAAGGTATGTGCTCCACCATTGAGCTAGCACCCTTAAATAGAATTCCTTATGGATTGATATGAGAATAAAATTTCCGATAGTTAACACCATCTTTCGAAATTCTGGAAAAGGGTCACATACCCAGGTAAGAAACAAAGATTACCCAATAGTCACCCAAAAGGGTCATGTTAATGATAACCTTCTTTTTCCAAAATCTCTCAAAAATCAAGAATGCAGTTGTATTGTCAAATTTTTCTCCGAGTGGTACCAAATAAAGAATCATAATTGTAATTTCCTGATCTTGGGCATCTGCATTTTCTCCCATTATCCTTACTTGGATTTGTTGTCAAGAAAGTTCCTGCTGCTATCAATGCAGCCAACACTGAAACCAATGGGAAAAAAGCATAAAGTGCCACCCCAAGCTCAAGCTCCACTTGCATTGGATATACACAACCACATGGTGCACCAAGAGGAGTAGAAGTCAATGGTTGAGTGAATCTATTGAACTGCAACGTGTACAAAGAATGCATCAAGTTAGTCACACATAATGTATCTTGATTCTTTATACACAAAAATAAGGTGAAATCTAAGCAGACTGATCTTATATGCATGGAGTAAATTTATTTGCAAATAAAATGATAACAATTACAGAGAAATTCAACTCATGATAACATAATGAATGTTCAAAGAATAACAAAATATATTATGTACTTTCCAAAACTTTAGTAGGTGGAGGGGGGAGTAAATACCAATGGCGGTGGTGCCAAAGGTATCCTCCGTGTCATCTGAGGTGATAGAAATTCAAGAATACTATGTTTTTTTTCACAGAAACCATAAAATTAGAATCTTAACATCGTGTTTTATGGATTGTAAACATCAAACTTTGGAACAATTACAATATTGAGAAGACCATGCTCTTCTATTTCACTCTCAACAACATAGTTATACTATTACACCAATAGCCACAAACAAATCTTATTGGAAAGGGCTATGAACAAAGAGAAGATAGATATAGACTCTGAAGAAACTTTGTTAAAATGAACACAAGTAGGAGAATGGATCTGGCACTCTAAACCCAATAAAGCTGAAAATGGCATCAAATCGGACATTAACATTACTTTCCTTAATAGATTTTTTCATCTTGAGGGGAAGTGTATATACAATAACTTTTTCTTTTGGTTTTCAAAGGCAAACGACATCTAGAATAAATAATTTCAAGAAATGGAGATGTATGAAATCTTCTTTCCACCCCAAATCAATCCTTGAAGTTTTTATTGTGAATCAAGCAATGCACTATGAATGATACAACTTGCATGCAACTTGTACTGATCAAAACCATAAATATGTTGCAAATGAAAGTCATGGATCAAACAACTTCCATGAAGAGGAAAATATAAAATATTATTTAGTAAATGATTCATTTTATGAATCACGTGCAAAAAGGTCTTGGTTCCAAGACATAAAACATTGGAGGTCAATTCATATACCTGCATAAAACCTTACATTTTATTACATTGTTGTGAACATAAAATCCGGGCATCACCATGATTCTAACTCTGATAGGAACCTATTTTGTTTTCCTCATGCCAACATGTAGTATGTCCTCCATGTAGACAAAGTCAAAATTTGTGAGTTTATCAACCATGAATACAGGTAGGGGAGGGTGAAAGGAAAATGCTAATAAATGAACGAACCATACATTTTTTGCTGCAATGAAAAATTCTTGCAGCAATTGCTCTGGCCATGTATTGGTCCAATTCAACATGTACATGATCAGGCTCATCTTTTGTTCACAGAACTCACTGAATATTTCACTGACGTATCTGGTTCCTTTGTTGAGAAATTCATCCCACCCCAAATTTCTGAGTGAGGTGAAAGATGCAAAGTTCACAGCACAAGTCATACGAGTCAAGAACAATTCGAGCACCAATTTTCTTAAAGTTACAGCTCTCAAAATTCTCATAGAAGGCCTGATTTAAGAGAGCTTCCAATTGATACATAAAAACTCTTGAGATTCTCTGAGTAACATCAACTTCATAGGGTTGCAAAAGGGAGTTGAGCTTCTCCATTCCTTTACCATCACATTGTTCTTGTATTAATGTTTCAATAGTCTTGCACAACTGTCTCACTGCAACTCTTGATTCTGCCACAGTCTGGAGGAAGGGTTCTAACATTGCCTCGTATGTTAGAGCTTTGTGGTTATGGAATTTCATTTTGAATCCATGGTTACTTAAAATAGATCCTTGGGAACTTGAAATAACACATTCAGCCTGGCTCAATGCATACTTCATATCTTGGCAATACAATTCCAACTTGTTCATTTGTTTTTCCATTTCTTCCATATATGACCTTAATTTCCTAACCTGTAATACCCCATTTTGACCCTTAGGATATGTTAGCTTTTAATGTAAATGTTGTATACATGTGATGTATGTTTTCCTAGCGTGGAGATCAAGGCCAAGGCCCCGCTAGTGGAAGCTCGAATTTTATTTAAAGGCAAGTATTAGACATTATGTTTCCCATGTGCTATTTAGCCATGGAACATTGTAAAAATGATGTAAATAAACATCATGCAATAAAATACCAAAACTGGCTATGGAGGCAACGAATGAGAAGGGGCCATGTGTATCCACTAGGGAGTGGTGAGGGGGCTGTGGGATTGAACCATAGGCTTCCATATGTCACCTTGAGAACCCATTTGACTTACCTTGCTGACATTTATTTCTGTTGTAAGGAAGTGGTTGAGGAATTCAGTCCATGGCTTCAATGGAGCATGGGAAGCTCAGAAATTCGTATGGCAGAGCATGGGCTCTGTTTTCTTGTACCACAAGCCACTCTACCTCATGGGAGTTGCTTCTTCCTCATCCCCATTCCATTGTGGAAGTTACCAGCACCATTTTCCATCCAAAAACGAATTGCCAGCAGAGAGAAAAACCAGAAATCGTAACTTTGAAAGAACCCACATTTTGAAGAGCCATAAACACGCAGAATTGGTATTTGATAGTGAAATCCAATGGGGGATCCATAGGTATGAACCTTGGGGAGAATTTGGGAGCATTAGCTACCCTAAAATCCATTGGAAAACCCAGTTTTGATAACCCAGAAACCCAGTGACGGGATTGAGTGATTTGTTGCCAGAATGGTGAGAAATTCAAGCGTCGACGTTTGAACAGAGGATGGGATTGCTTGAATTTAGCTTGAGATGTCTGCAGCTCTGTGGTTGAGCTCACCGGTTTAGAATCCTCCTCCATTTCCTTTTGGTATGCTTGATAAACCCAACTGTGCGTTGGCTTAGCATGACCATTTTAGTGAATCCATGGCTGTGAGTGAGCCTGTCTAGTTCCTCCTTAGTGGATACATAGCCCAACTCGGGGGTGATCTCTCAGCTAAAAGAATACAGGCTAGACAAAGATCTATGGTTGGGTGGAATGTTTCTCTCACGTAGCCAGTTGTTTGGACGTTTGCATTTCAAGATAAGTATTCTCTGAGGATTAATTTATCTGCATTATGTGTTCAACAATGTGTTAATCATGTATGTTAAATTACTCATGTTACTTGGATAAAATGATTATCTTAAGTTAGTTGGCATGATGCCTGTGTATAGCATGAGAATGTGATTGCTTCCTCGCATTACAATTCATCACTTGTTTGTGAATAGTATGCTGATGCATTCCATTCTAGCTGTGTGTTATTATGTTTAATTCTGCTGTGTAAATGAATTGTGCATCTTATTTTAAATGGCAAAATTTTATCATTATGGCTTGGGGAGGAGTTAGACACCCCATGTTTGGTTCACATTTCCTTCCTTGCACCCGATTGATGGAAGGGGACGTGACAGAGTGGTATCAGAGCCCAGCTTGCAGCACTGGGGCTGCTTGGGCCAGACTTTGAATTTACAGGCATGTAACAGGACGTTTTAACACAGTATTGGGAAGTTGGGGGCGACATTTTGATTGGGAAAAATGACAGGGTCAGACTTCTCAGATGAGGAAGAAGATCACACAGGTGCATAGATTTCTCCAAGGGATTTCCAACGGTACTAGACTCGTCTCATTTGGCCAAGGGATGAAGGAGATATGGACCCCGAAAGTTACAGGAAACGTGGGTGTTTTCCGGGTTTTAGTTTTGGCTTTCGGGTTTCGGAGCGCCGTTTTTGTGGAATGGATTTCCGAAATCGTGAACCCGCCGTCTTTCGGCTTTCGACTTTCGACTTTCGGTTTTCGGCTTCGGCTTTCGGCTTCCAGTTTTCGTCTTTCGGCTTTGGCTTTCGGTTTCGGGATGCGGGATGCAGGTTACGGGATGGTTACATCCCCGTGACCGTAGCTTGACCCCCCCAAACCCGCAATGTCAGATTACAGGATGCGGGATGCGGGATGTGGGATGGTTACATCCCCGTGACCGCATCTTGACCCTCCCCAAACCTACAATGTCGGATTGCGGGATGCGGATTGTGGCCTGTGTGTGTAATGGTGCATCGGAAAAAAAATAAAAATATAGAGCCTGAAATTTGGAATTGTGGAAAAACATGAAAAGTGAGAAGTAGTAAAACCCAGAATTTTATAGAAGATGAATGGTGCATCGGAACATAGATCCGCGTGTTGCTAAACGTTCCTTGTTATATAAACTAACTTCACCCGGTAGAAGAGTTTTCATGACTCTTCATATATTTTCTTCCACAGGTGGCTGAAGTTGGCATTCGGGACCAAAATACAACTATGTAAAAGTATGCAGAATTATGGTGAAAGTTGTCATTTTTGATATAACGCAGTTTTCACACCCGAGGTCGGAATGGAACAAGTGGATAGGAATTGGAAAGCTTATCCAGCAGGGATCAATGGTGCATAGGAAGAATGTAAAGGAGGTTATCATACATCATAGATAATTGGAGCAGAAAAGTGCTAGTGGTTGTTTTGAAAAAATTATTGTCAATATGGGTAAATTCTAGAATTGCATGCTTGGAAGTAGTATGCCATGAAATTGAACCAGCTATGATGTGGAAGAGGAAGTTCATACAAGATGAGGGATTGGAAATGGAGAATTCCTTAAACCCTGTCTTGCTAACTGCATTTATATTTTATAATCTTTATGTGCATAAAATTATGGCATGAGAATGTTGAAAATGCAAGAGATTAGATGAGTGACATGAATATGCATTGATTGACATATTAATAAACATTGCACAGTGCATGAGTATATGTTTTGCATGCATATGACATTACATATTGATAAAAGTAGTGAGATTTTACATATGCAATGAACCACTAATGGTAAATATTGTGGTTTATAATCACTATTGGTGATTGGTTTTGGTTGTAGGACCAAAGACAACAAAAGCATGGCTAAAGATGTTGATGATGTTGCTACATATGGCCAACAAACCTTATGAAGAAAAGGCTAGGGCATCAAATCCATGATCAAGAGATTGGTGGAAGAATGCAGCAATCTGCTGTAAGAGACCAACAAATCAGGTAACATCAAGTGATGTTAATGACAACCATGCAGGTAATGGTTATTGATGCATAATTGCATGAATGTTGAAAGAGGATTTGGTAAGATCCCTTCGACTATGTTTGAACTATGTTGATTTGGTTTGCATGTGGTATTGAGTGCCTGAATGGGGATGTTAACCTACCAAGTATGGTGAGGCTTGGGTAAGTGAAGGCAATGATCCTTACACCCTATACTTGCTTAGAATCTCAATGCATTCATATGAAATTATATCATGCTATTTGAGTTTGTCGATTGTGAGTCTAACAACCAAATCAAGTGAGGACCGGTGGTCCTGAATATGGTAATGCATGTTGTATGAGATAGTCATGATTAAGTCATAATATGCTTGAATGCATAGTACTCATGAAACAGTGCAAGGTGGCATTGAGTGGATGTGCATTGAGAGATTTTATAAATCTTGTAGTTAAGCATTGAGTGAATGCATATGAAAAACTTAAGTAAATGTTGTGAATATGCATGCATGTGGGTAACTACACCTGAAGGGATATACTGTGTGCATGCATGATTGTGATATATGTATATGTCTCATTACAATTGAGAAATAGATGAAATGATGAATTAATGATAATTCTGAGATCATTTCATGAGCTGCTATGAATGCAAGGGAAGAATTACATGAAGGTAGTCATGATTGACAGGCTTCTAGAGTGCTCTGTTGGAAGGCCAGAGTTGTATAAATGATATGGCTATGAAGTAATGAGCATTTAAAAGCTTTAAGTTGATTGCATAAATGATGTGACTGTACCTTGCAATTTTAGTATGATAATGATTTACGTGAAGTAAATGAGTTTGTTATATTGATATGTTAACAGCCGGAAGTGTTTGAATTATGGAATGTTATAATTCTGGAAATGCTCCAGTGATTGTTGTAGCAATGAAATATTATATGCATGGGGACTCACATCATGTTTGGTTGATTGAAAGTTTCAGACTCCAGGTAGAAATGTGTTGTGTATGGAAATGGGGATAAGACCATAGTAAAGACCGACCATGTGCAAAGGCCAAAGGTTATGAGAAGGTTCTCATGGTTGTGGAATTTAATTTATGCATGAAACAAATCTGAAAATGTTCTGATTTAAGTTTATGAGAATAATATCATGGCTGCAAGTCTAATTTTGTAGGGATCAGATTTGCAAATTCGATTTAGAGCTCATGAGAAGGAATCTCATGGTTGAAAAATCTAAGCTCTGTTAGAAAGAAGAATTGTAAATCTCAGATTTGTAAATTTTCAGATTTGAAATTTTGCTTATAATTACTAATAATTGTTTGGCTTATGAAAAATTGTATCAGAAGGACATGTTGTAGGTGGATGTCCATGTATGGCAGCAAACATAAATTCATAATGGACAGAATGGTGCCACTTACAAGAGTCAAGTAATATGAGGATAGCCTCATGGCTAAGAAAATCAATTTTTGTAGTCGACAGAGTTGCAAATTCATATTGAATTTAATTATTAGTACCATTGATCGGTTATGAAACAATAATATTTGAATTTTATGTTAAATATTGCTGACTGTTTGTCTATTTAATAAGTGTGCCAGGAAGACACATTGCAGTAAGACCAAGAGAGAGGGCCTGCAGAAGCCAAACTTCATGGGAAGGGATTCCATGATTTGGAAATGGGTTTCGGGTGAAACGCCATTAGACATATTAATGTCTCATCCGCACTGCATGATTGGTAAACAAAATGAGTGAGATGGTAAAGATTATGTCAGTAAGACATATGAGGGTAATATAACATCAAAAGGAGCTGGAATGGAAAACTGAGGGACTGTCAACTCAGAGAAGGAGCCCCCATTCCTCATTAATGAAGAGAAATTACATCTGTGTAATGGATAAGTGTTCTATAAACCTTGACTGATATATGTATACCTATATGCATGTTTAATTGTTGGATTAAATATGCAGAGCCTGTTCTGATTTTATTTTCATTATGGCAGATTGCTTGAATATGATTAGGACCTACATAGTTCACATTAGTGAGGAGTGCACACCTTTTTGGTGCTGAGTTATGTTAGGGATGCCAATATTGATTACACCCTAAGGGAATGGACGCATTCCTGGTGTTTCAATGTTGGATAGTGAATGTTATGAAATATGTTTACAGTTTTAGAGCAGCAATACTAATGAGCTTGCTTATCCATTTTGTGTTGACAACTTATACATATGAAATTTGGTGCTACACATTAAAGGAAAAAGTGAAGAAAATGGTACTCAAGAGGACTATATGAGCAGTGGTAACCCTTGTGTAGTGTAAGTGGGTATCATGGGGCCATGATATCATGTAGTTAAGAAATTCACCTAAAGAGTTCCTAAATGGAACCGTCGGTTTACAAAAGAGAAGGAGTGCCACCCTTATGTGGGTGAAGAATTGTTATGTGCATTGAGGGATTGTGATACATGTGAAAGGATGAGGCAAGCCTAGGGAAGAGTAGTAGAGCCTTGACCTATACTGGTCGGTGGCGCAGAGAGTAGTAGAGCCTTGACCTATACTGGTCGGTGGCGCAGTTACCTTCCATTGGTTGATGACCCAGAAGGATGTGCTAGCTCGGCAATGGAGAGGGCCGGCTAGGTATGGGACTGGTTGGGCACCACCAAATGCTTGGTAAACCCAGTCAGCGTGAAGGTGTACTAGTTGGGAATTAATTATTTGATGTTTTGGAGCATTCTACGTATTGGCCAAACATCCCAGTCTGTAGGAGGATCCCAAGGCTTATAAAGTAAAAGCAAGACCCTGTGGACCAGAGAGAAAATGCACAATACAGATAAGTATTCAATTTCATTTATTTCTTGTTTGGAATAATGAAGATTTCAAGTATAAGTCTTATAACAGTTAAGCTGATGCACTATTGTTTATTTGTTGGAAACATTAGCCATTACAGGAAGCAAGGACCCTGAAAGAACTATAAATTGCTTGGTAAATCCAGAGAGTGACTGGTTGGGAATTAATTATTTGATGATTTGGAGCAGCCTGCATGCTGGCCAAACATACAAGGTTATTTGATGAGGGGCAGCCTGCGTGCTGGCCAAACATTCAAGTCCATAGGCGATTCCAAGGCTTGTAAAGCAAAGAAGGACCCTATGGAATAAAGTGAAGACCTCCAATGCAGATAAGTATTTGGTTACCTTGTAATTTCTTGCTTATGAATATACATGTGTATATGATTTGGTTATGATTTCCTATGAAAATAAACTAAACATTTGAATTAATTCAATGTTTGAGTGTAGGTATTGCTGGAAGCAATGACTATGAAAGCATCTTAAGGACGGGTGTGGACATGTGACTGCCCTAAAAGGGCTCAGCTTGCGCATAAATGAATGATAGTGCTATTGGACTTGTAGGGGTCCTAGAAGCCAAGGGAGTTGTAGACAAACCATGTGGAGGGACTCCATGGTTGAGAGGTCTGAAATAGACCATAGACACTAAGTGTCATAGCCAAGAAGTGCAGGAAAAGCATTCACGTTGAAGTGAAAGAGGCTAAGAGCATGAAAACCACAGTGGTGGTGTGGGTTCCACAATGGAACAAGGCTAAGAGAAGAAACTCTTACTGCTCTCTCTTTCCTCTTATTGATGCATTTATAAAAATAGAAAATTGTTGAATGCATGTATGGCTGAAAGTAGAATGTGTTTATTTGCTTGGAAATAAATTGTGAATGCTGAAGTAATTAATTAATTGTGAATGGATGAACATGAAAGAATTCATGTGTATGCTGGAAAAGCATGGAAAGTGTGAAAGTCTCATGAATAGAGAATGGGACCTCCATGCCAATTGGAGAAAAACAATTGACTGATTTTTAATGTTTAGGTTACGCTTGGCCTAACAAGATTTGTAATGATGAATTTCACAGGTGAAAATTAAATCCATTGGTTGCAGCTGTACGAGCAAGTGAGAACCAGTTGTGCACAGTGACCATGGCAGCAAACCATAGGTTGTTGGAATTGGCTGAAAGTCTTCTTCAAACAATTTACAAGCCCCAAGAAAATCTCGGAGAGATGCTCAAGATACAAAAGAGGCAGAATGAGATGAACCACAAGGTTTTGTAGAACTCTATTGGTTTGCAAAGAGAGGTAAAAAGCATTATGAGAGCAATTAGTAAGGGAAAAGAAAGTGGATCAAGGATGAGGCATTCGTCCAATCGGTCCATTAAGAAATGTTCTGGGCATGAAGACTCAAAAAAGATTGAGCAGGTAAAGATGAAGCAGCCAGTGAAATGTTGGAAATGTGGAGGACATCATTGCCTCCTCAACTGCCCAGCAAGGGAACATCAAGAGGGTAGTAGCCATAAAGTTTTCAGACTTGTGGATGAGCTGAAAGATCAGAACCAACAGGAGAAACTCGTGGAAGTCAAATGATTTGGTCCTAAAAGTTCATAGTAAAGGATAAAATGCAGGGCAGACCTGCAAAGTTTTTGAAATTTTGGACATGTATAAATTGTATATGTATTCCTAAGTCTTGGAACACCGAGGACGGTGTTATTCTAAGGGGGAGGGGATTGTAATACCCCATTTTGACCCTTAGGATATGTTAGCTTTTAATGTAAATGTTGTATACATGTGATGTATGTTTTCCTAGCGTGGAGCTCAAGGCCAAGGCCCCGCTAGTGGAAGCTCGAATTTTATTTAAAGGCAAGTATTAGACATTATGTTTCCCATGTGCTATTTAGCCATGGAACATTGTAAAAATGATGTAAATAAACATCATGCAATAAAATACCAAAACTGGCTATGGAGGCAACGAATGAGAAGGGGCCATGTGTATCCACTAGGGAGTGGTGAGGGGGCTGTGGGATTGAACCATAGGCTTCCATATGTCACCTTGAGAACCCATTTGACTTACCTTGCTGACATTTATTTCTGTTGTAAGGAAGTGGTTGAGGAATTCTGTCCATGGCTTCAATGGAGCATGGGCAGCCCAGAAATTCATATGGCAGAGTATGGGCTCTGTTTTCTTGTACCAAAAACCACTCTACCTCATGGGAGTTGCTTCTTCCTCATCCCCATTCCATTGTGGAAGTTACCAGCACCATTTTCCATCCAAAAACGAATTGCCAGCAGAGAGAAAAACCAGAAATCGCAACTTTGAAAGAACCCACGTTTTGAAAAGCCATAAACGCACAGAATTGGTATTTGATAGTGAAATCCAATGGGGGATCCATAGGTATGAATCTTGGGGTGAATTTGGGAGCATTAGCTACCCTGAAATCCATTGGAAAACCCAGTTTTGA
This sequence comes from Larix kaempferi, assembly GCA_027924585.1. Classification (NCBI taxonomy): domain Eukaryota; kingdom Viridiplantae; phylum Streptophyta; class Pinopsida; order Pinales; family Pinaceae; genus Larix; species Larix kaempferi. The sequence continues at coordinate 12,866,657 of BSBM01000797.1, forward strand.
TAGCCCAGAAACCCAGTGACGGGATTGAGTTATTTGTTGCTAGAATAGTGAGAAATCCAAGCGTCGACGTTTGAACAGAGGATGGGATTGCTCGAATTTAGCTTGAGATGTCTGTAGCTCTGTGGTTGAGCTCACTGGTTTAGCATCCTCCTCCATTTCCTTTTGGTATGCCTGATAAACCCAACTGTGTGTTGGCATAGCATGACCGTTTGAGTGAATCCATGGTTGTGAGTGAGCCTGTCTAGTTCCTCCTTAGTGGATACACAACCCAGCTCGGGGGTGATCTCTCAGCTGAAAGAATACAGGCTGGACATAGATCTATGGTTGGGTTGAACGTTGCTCTCACGTAGCCAGTTGTTTTGACGTTTTCATTTCAAGATAAGTGTTCTCTGAGGATTAATTTATCTACATTATGTGTTCAACAATGTGTTAATCCTGTATGTTAAATTACTCATGTTACTTGGATAAAATGATTATCTTAAGTTAGTTGGCATGATGCCTGTGTATAGCATGAGAATGTGATTGCTTCCTTGCATTACAATTCATCACCTGTTTGTGAATAGTATGCTGATGCATTCCATTCTAGCTGTGTGTTATTATGTTTAATTCCGCTGTGTAAATGAATTGGGCATCTTATTTTAAATGGCAAAATTTTATCATTATGGCTTGGGGAGGATTTATACACCCCATGTTTGGTTCACATTTCCTTCCTTGCACCGGATTGATGGAAGGGGACATGACAAAACCTATGTCAATGCATCGTCTCTTCTTATGCTGGATTGTATTAGTTTCTAATTTAAGCATTAAATGGTAATATCCCAGTCGTCCATCATGTTTGGACTAATGGAATGGACTTCTTTGTTTGGACAACTCGATTTTTTCTTGGGAGTCATTTTGGCTAGAGGAGAGAACTATGATTTCAACTGAAATTTTATATTTGGGTCTTTATTAGGCAATCCAATAATGTCTCGAAGTTCTGTTAAAGGAGCCAATGTGGGGATTTTCAGAGTATTTATAGAGAGATGCTTTCATCTGCCCCAGGAAACAATACTGGTATTGCATGCTCTCGTACGAGGATTTTTATTCCCAGACGATGGATGCAAAGGGATAATAATAGGAGATGATGCAGTATTCTTGCTGCGAGAATCATGTTTCATTGATGATGATGCAATTAGACTTCTAGTAAATAACATAGATGGGGTTCTTATTGTTATCACGGGACTTTGTTTTTCAACTAAGTTTTCTAATTCTTCACACATAATATATACCTCCCTTTGTTTTGATTGAATTTGTATGAGTAACATTGGTGAATAGTGTTGATCCTTTGTAGATAATACAAAAGACTTATGTTTATTGAAAAATGGAATTTGTGCACATCGGGTTTGATGCACCTCGGTCATGATAGTTCTTTCATGAACCAGACAGTAGTAAGAGGCACTTCTATTCAATTAGGGAAGACCTAGGGGTGAAAGGAGATTAGATTGCATGGATAGTATTGGCTAGGATTGTGGGATGTGGCAACTATTGAGGTAAATTTAACTGTAGGTGGGGATGATAAAGGGATGAATATTTATGATCTAGGATGCTTGAATGATGCTCTTGTCCATTCATCAATTTCATAAATAGATGGAGATGAAGGAATCCTATGATATGGGAGTTATCCAATTGAGGAATCAACTGACAAGAGAATTTACCTTAAGAATGGAAGGGAGGCTACCTATCTTTTTTTCCATAGGAAAAAAATTATTTATATATCAAAAAGAGTAACAGAGTTACAGAGATAGGCAAGAATATAGTTTTCAAAATAGTGCTGCTGGGCTGCACTATTCGGATTATCCAAGTCTTCACTGCTTAAGAGTGAGTAACAAAAAAGTTCGATCCATGACTGAATCGGTGTCTATTTAATTACAGAGATATTAAGCAAAAAGTTCCATGAAAGAAACTGAAAAAAGTGTTCTGATTTGCTGCAACTTTATAGCACCGAAGAAAAAAGAGTGTTAAGGAATTAGTTTTGATGGAGTTGATTGTCCATGAAGGGTCTATGGTAAAATTCATAGACTTCAGCATCCCTGAATTCCACGAATTTCCAAGTCTTGAATTCCATTGGTAATCCCTATTTTGTCAGGCGGCAGGCATCAATATTTCTTTCCCTGTACACATGTTGACATGCGATGAAGTCAAAACGAGCTGTGAGTCTACAAACTTCTTCAAACAGAGTGGTAAGGGAGATATTTTTGTAGCTTTGAACTTTGTTCACCCAATTTATAACAATGAGAGAGTCACCAAAAATTTGTAACTTTCTGCAATTTTTTTCCAATACGAAACAGAGCAAAAGTTTTAATTCCAAAAGCTCGACAAAGTTGTTTGTGCCTTCCCCTAATCCCATTTGAATCTAGAAATGATGGTTTGATGAGAGGAAAAGAGTAGCTCCACTGCCATAGGAATGATTTTAGGATGCACCATCAAAAAAAGCCCAAGGGAGGGAGGGATCGATCTGTTCCTCGGTTATGATACGAATAGTTGGGGTATCTTTTGATTGTGGGAAGTAAGATAGAATGTCGAGGCCTTGTTTTGCAACTGCTTCAGGAGAGGAGGTTTTTTCTTGGAAAATGACAGAGTTTCGGGCAAGCCAAATTCCCCAAATGTGGATAAGAGGTAGAGCTTTGATATGTCTGAAAAGGTTTGAAGAGGACCAAGAGTTCCACACAACATCAAGGGAGTGACCATTCCAAGTAAGATTGAGGTTGAGAGCGGATTGTGAAAAATGCCTAGACCTGTGATGAGAAAGAACAATTCAGGAAAATATGGGTGGGGATTTCCTCATTGTTTTTGCATAAGGGGCACCATCCAGGGCCTTCCAAGTGCCAGCTCCTCATTCTGTCCCAAGTGGGGATTCTGTTTTCCAGAGCACACCACGTAAATATTTTTACCTTTAGGGGACATTTTAATTTCCAAAGCCCAGTTTGCCACCACTTAGGAGCCTGTGGAAAAACTATAGAACAAAGGCTTTGATAGCCTATTTTGGGTGTATAGCTGCCATGTGTAGCAAGTTCCCAAATTAGCTCATCTTGAGAGTTTGTGAGACAGATGTGGGAAGTACGTAAGGTATTTATATAACTGTTCTAGTCCGCCTCCCAAAAGTTGGGAATCTCCAAATCTGTTAAACGTTTCCATCCCTGATGCCATAAGTTTGTGGATGTTGGATCCACAATCTGGTTTAAGTGAAAGAAACAATTTTCATTGAGGAGTTGTACGTGCTGGGGGGGGAGAAGGTGCTGTAGCTGACTGTCAGGCCAGGGATCTGCTCCAATTCATACTCTATTACCATTCCCCACTTTCCTGGAGAGGCCACTGTGGATGAGGGGAAAAGCATTGCAAATGGATTTCCAGATGATAGTCCCTGAAGATTTAGCAAGAAAGGTCAAGTTTATGATCCTGTGCAATATGGAGAGTGGGGAAATATATTTATGAGTGAAAACATCTGTCCAAAGGCTTCTTGTTGAGATGAGCCTCCAACTAGCTTTTGCTGCTAGGGATTTTGCAAAGAGCATGATGTTTTTTAATCCCCAGCCTCCCAGATATTTTGGCCGAGCTAGCTGGTCCCATTTTACCCAAGGGGTTACCTTTTTGTCTTTTTTCCGTATCCATAGGAAACGTGAGCATATTTTCCTAGTTTTTTTCAAAATGGATTTGGGGATCCAAGCTAGAGCTATCCAATAAACCAGGATGGCTTCCAGAACCGATTTTACTAGAATTAGTCTCCCTGCTCGTGAAATCCATCGGTTGCTCCAAACATTTATTCTGTACTCCAATTTTGCAATTAACCAAGACCAATCTTCCTTTTTGTAGTTATTTGGTTCCAAACTGAAACCCAGGTATTTAAGGCCATCATCCAAAGGAGTTATAGCAAAAGGAAAAAAATCGAAAAGTCTTCTAATGACCGTTTCTTCCAAGTTGAAGGTAGTAATGGTGGATTTCTGTTCGTTGAGCTTCATCCCAATGGATTTGCAGAAAAGTTGCAGAATTCCTGAGAGTGTTTCTGCCTCCCTAATGGAGTCGCTGCAGAAAATGAGGATATCATCCACAAACAGAAGGTGGGTGATGTTTAGGTTCTCAACAATCTTGATCCCATTAAACAAACCTCTGCCTTTTGCATCTAGGAGAGCTCTACTTAGTCCTTCAACCACCAAGAGGAAGAGGGGAGGTGAGAGCGGGCAACCTTGTCTGAGGCCTCTTTCTGAGTGGAAGAATGGAGTTGCAGAACCATTAATTAGAACCGAGAAGGATGCAGTGGAAATGAAAGAAAATATCCATTTGATGAAGGGATAGTTGAAACCTAAATGAGTGAGCAGGAGCCTTAGATAGAGCCAACTTACTCTGTCAAAGGCTTTTGAGAGATCAATTTTGAGAATTGCTCCTTTTGATTTCTTGACTTTAATACTATGCATACCTTCCTGTGCCACTCCTATTGCTTCATGGATTTGACTGTTCTCTAGGAAGCCAAATTGCTCAAATGATATGAATTTTGAGAGAATCTTCTTGAATCTTTGAGCGATCGCTTTTGCAACCACTTTGTAGGTAATGTTGCATAGAGAGATAGGCCTGAAGTCCTCTAGACAAACTGAATTTTCTTTCTTGGGGATGAGGGAAAGAAAATTTGTGTTGAGGGGAGGGTGAATGTGACCATTTACTCTGGATTCATCAACAAGTTGTAGGAGATCAGGCCCAATGGTATCATAAGCAGTTAGGAATAATTCAATTGTCCAACCATCCGGTCCCGGGCTTTTGTCCTTTTAGAAACTGTGCAAGATGGATTTTAGCTCCTCTTTCGAGACCTCTTCCATGAGAGCATCATTATCTTTGTCTGAGATTCTTGTGGGGAAGTAACGAGCAATATGGATAACTTCAGCAATGGAGGCATGTTGGTTAGCTTGGAAGAGGGTTTCAAAGAAGGTTTTGCTAGTCTCAACTAGATCTTCAAAAGTAGTGACCTTTTCATTTCTGTTGTTCTGAAGTTCCCAAATTGTATTGTGCTGTTTTATTCCCTTTGCATATGCTTGGAAGAGTGTGTTTTCATCCCCACTGGAAATCCGGATTCCCATGCTCTTAAGTCTCCAAACTTCTTCATGCTCTTTCAGAATCTTAGTTCTACTTGACTCTAGAGAGAGCAGTTTTTCCTTATCAGCTTGATTGAGAAAACCTCCCCCTTCGGTGTTTTGGATTTCAACTAACTTGGCCTCAATCTGGAGAATAGCCTGATCATTCGCGTTCTTTTTCTCTAGTTCCCAGACTTTAAGGAGACCTTTTAAGCGGGAGAGATTCCGGGCAAAATGAGTAGCTGCATGATGTCCAGCCTCTTCTTTAAAGGGAATCCAATTTGTGTGATTGAAGGGGCTTGGAGGCTTGTTAGGATTCTTTAGAATTTCCAGGAAGATGGGGAGATGATCAGAGTTGCCACCTGAGGCTACCCATTGTTTAAACATGAAATATCACTCCAATATGCTTTCTGCCAGGAGAAAACGGTCAAGTCTCTTAGCAATTTGATCCTCCCCAAGCCTTTGGTTTGTCCAAGTAGGCAAAAATTTGATAAAGTCAAGATCCACCAACTGGATATTCTATAGTATATTATTGAAAAAATGCGCCAGGGGGTCAATTCTAGCGCTTGGACCCCAGATTTCATGTGTTCCCAAAGTAAAATTGAGGTCCTCCCCAATCACTATGTTTTCAAATTTTACTAGGGGGGAGACTTGAAGGGTCTCCCAGAAGTCGACTATGTTTGCATAGGGGCCATATATATTTATCATGTTTAGAGAGAGTGCTGCTTCATCCCAGAGTAATTGGACACCCATGCCGAAAGGGGTGCCCCAGGATTTTATGATATTTACCATGGACTGGTTCTAGCCAATAACCATCCCACCAGAGTGGCCTCTGGCACTCTGAGCTAGAAAAGAGTAGGATGAGTTAATTGAGGAGAGATGTAAAGAAACCTCATTCTCCAGCCCAAGAGTTTCTTGAAGGAGGATAACATCTAGTTTGTGAACCGAAATCATCCTCTTGAGGGCAAGTTTTTTTCGGGAACTTGCCAAACCCCTGCAATTAAATGAGAGGAGTTTCATTGAGAAACCCCTTCAGGGGATTTTGCTTCTCTAAGTTCCCCAAGGATAGTTTTCGATTTGTCGTTTGCTTGATCATGAAGTGCCTTTTGCTGAGAAAAAGAGAGATAAGACGGTCTGCCCTTGCCCTTTCCCTTTATAGGTAGGGAGGGATTTGGTCTTAAGCCTGGGAGGATGGAAGATGGGTCAGGCAGAGCTGAGATGTCTCTTGTCCTGAGATGAAAACAGATAGAGGAGGATAATGAGGTAGAATCTGGGGATGCGGATTGAGGAAGAGGAGGTTGTGTTGAGGGAGCCGGGATCACCAGGTGCGGAGGAGAGGAGGGGGTTTCTGCTTGTAGTTGGGAGGGATTAGGGGAAGGAAAAGGGGTAGTTATAGGGGGAGTAATTGAGTCAACAAGATGCAGTGAATTCAAATGATCATTCAAGGATGTGACTAGGTGAGTACCTGTGGTAGCCGTCGGGACTTGGAGATGTGAGTGTTCCAGATCGCCCGCAGGAGGAGCAAGCAACAACTCCGTATCAGTCATTGGATGACTTAGGCCAATAGGAGCAGTAGTGTGTCTATCTTTAGGAGTTCCTGTGGAGGATCTTTTGTTTTCTTGATCCGATTTTTCCTACGAAGACCACCTTTTTCTGGAGTGTTCCTTTAGGAGCCCCAACTGGCAATTTCGTGCTAAATGTCCAGTTTCATGGCATCGATGGCATCTGAAGGGGATCCCTTCATAGTCTAGGATCTGTTTTCTAATAGTAGAGCCCCAAATGAGATTTAGATGATCTCGGAGGTCAGTCATGATGTTTAGAGAAACCATAATTCTTGCTACCGAGAGTCTTTGCGTCTGCTAATAAGAAGGGAGGATACATATCTTATATTCCAATAACCTTTATTATTCAAAGAATTTTCTATATATGTTGGATGCACTAGGTGACATATCATATAAACATAATCCTCAACTAGAAAGATCCCTTGATCTGCTTTTCATATTTCATACAAACCATGAAATGAACTATTCAACAACTATCACAGGACAACTTGATTCCAATGGTTTTGATGTCTATATTTATCTTACTGGGGAAACTGGTGCATTATATGGTCCTTTACATGGAGGGTAAAATGAGGCTGTTCTCAGAATGCTTAATGAAATTTTCACAGTTGATAAGATTCCATAGTTCATTGAGGGTGTAAAAAAATAGGGAGAGAAAAATGATTGTTTTTGGTCACCGAGTATACAAGAACTATGATCTCCATTCCAAGGTCATTCCCAATTTAACAGAAAAAGTGTTCTTTATTGTTGGATACGATCCTTTGATTGAGATGGTTGTGGCGATACAGACGGTTGCATTCTTAGATGAATAATTTGAGCATACTTTGAATAGTTCTGGATATTTTTGGGTATGATCAAGGACTGTATTATCCCCCTGAGAAATAAACCAGAGATCATCTCAGTCCCCAGACATCTCTGTGAGTCAAGCATTAATTTTGGGTAGTCTTCAGAGGAAGATTAATGGAAAAAAGGTCTTGAAATTCAGTTTTGAGCATGAATAGTAGAAAAGGAAGCAATATGTCAAGCTTTGGGTTCTTTTTGAAAAATTATTATCGTAATTCCTACCATAACTTAGCAGTATAAGTAATTATCGAAACTTATTAGCCCTCAAATAGCCCCAATATCTATTTTGGGCATCTTCTAGGTTCATTTAAGACACTAGATATCAATTATGAGTCGGTATGTGGTACATTTCAGGCCTCAAAAAGTGGTTCTATGAATATATGACCCTAAATCCACCATAAAACAACAATCTGGGTGTATTTCAGTAAGTAAGAAGTAGGTTTGATAGTAAAAAGGGCATGAAAATATCCCTATAAGCAGTTCTGGGAATCATACAATCCTATAGAATAAATGTGGACACCTGTAGCAGCCATATCATTCAATTTATGGCAAGTTTGGGTGTATATTTTGCCTTGAAACACAAATATGGGTGCATAAGCAGTGATCATCGAGGTTATCTATCAAGTCTGGGAATTTTTTGAAGGTTATAACAATGTTAAAATTGTTAAAACTTAGATATGGGTGCAATATGAACATCTTCCCTAAGCAAGCCACCCTAAAAAATCAATATTCTCGCTGTGTTAAACTACCAATCAACTTGAGAAGGTACCAGATATGGTGATTCCCTAGGCAACATTGGATTTAGAACGATTAAATAACACCCTCATAACTCACCCCTACATAATAACAACTTGCCCCTAACATAACCTAGTGTTGTGCCATCAATAACTCTGCACAATCTAGAAAACAAGATATAACCAATATGAAAATATCACTAGCATCACAAAAAAGTTGTGTAACACACCTTCAATAAAATAAGGCATTGAACCCATCACTTACCATTGTAGGCCGACTCTTTTTTAAAATTTTATCTTTAACCATGGTGAATATGAGCATTATGACCATGCCCCTTCACATGAAATGATGTTGCTGTTGCATGTAATCGACTGGCTATTTCTGTGAAAGAAGGTCTGGCTGCAGGATCAACTGACCAACACTGCTCCATTAATGATCTCCATTCATGGTCACACCAGCTTGGTACATGTGGCCGCAATGTATTTTTCACTATACCTCCTGCACAATTTTGAAGAGGGGCTTACGAAAGGTTTCAAAATTAATGGTGAAGCTAAAATATATATTGACCTTCTTTATAAACCTATTGCAGTTTCAAAGAGAGCTCACAACCTTGGGTACTGTTACAGGTCTTGTATTTGTCAAGGGCATACCAATGATTAGTCCATAATGCATATTAGCATATGTCTCTTCACCAGTAAGAAGCTCCCACATTACTATTCCAAATGAAAATACACCAACTTGAAGCGAATGGGAGGAAAAGATGGAACTCAAGGTGAGCAATGTTTTCGAATCACCGTTCACGAATATAAGAAACCCTAAGTAGCAGTGAACATATTGATTCATCTTCACCTTTTCAGAAACTCCGCTACTACTGCCATTTAGTAACTCCGGAGCCATCCATGGAAAGGTTCCTCGTACACCACCAGAAACTAAGGTTTTGTGTTTAATTTTTGAAAGCCCAAGATCTCCAACCTATAAAATAAGGGACAAAAAATCAAGGATATTCAATGCTCATAACCAACACAGAATTTGAAAGTGCGATAAAATGAAATCAAATTTTAGTTGAAATTGCAATTACTTCATTGCTTCATTACCAAAAGCAGTTTACTATGAAAAAACAATTGACACACTGAACAAACCAACAATTGCCAGGAAAATAGATTGATAGTAGATACCTTACATATAGGGCGTTGAGGATCTCTCATATTGACCAACAAATTCTCACATTTTGAGTCAAAATGCATAATATACTTTCCATGTAAGTATTCCATTCCAAAAGCAGCATCCATTGCGATTAACCACCGCTTTCTATGATCAATTGTCTTGCAAAATACAATGCTCTTTCGTAATATTTGAAGGCTTAAATTTGACGATAACATTTTAGCTCAAGAAGTGTTTTAGACACTCTCTCTTTTTAGTTAGCATTGATTGTAATCTTTAGTCCCTTTGACCTGTCACTTGGTCATTTGTGGAAATTAATAAAATTATCTTATCTCTTCCTATCAAATGATTCCTAAATTATTAAAATCTTAAATAGTGGATTCTACAATCAAAAGCTACAAATCAATGACATAAAGCATAGCAGGTGTGTGGTGTCCCTCCCATCCTACCAAGGCTATGGAGAGAACACTAATGATAATACTGGACATCTAGTCCCAAATCGTAGTAAACAAAGATTCATATAAACTAAAGATGGACATATGCAGATACATAAATATTTGAAACACAACCGAATTAAATTCTATTACACATCCATCATTCATTCAAGATGTTCATGTCATTCATCAATTAAAAAAATATAGAATTAGCACACGAGCGTACTTATCTTGAAACAAAGTAGTCCCTGAGCAACCAGCTATGCAACTGCAACGTTCCTCCCAACCATAGGCCAGTTGTGCTTATCAACCTCTTGATACAATTGCCACCCTCGAGCTGGGCATGATTTCTACAAGGAACCAGGGAACAACAGACTCACACATAGCCAAACATACACCAAAATGAGCCAAGCCAATCTACAATTGGGTTTATCAGGATACTAGGAAATGGAAAGGAAGAATTGCTAAGCTAGTGAGCTCAACCACAGAGCTATGGATACCTCTACAAGATCTATCTAGCTTGGCACCCACAATGCCCACACACCCCACTCAAGGAAGTATTCCCTTCACCAATTCACAGTCCCTCAGGACATACCTTCCAATTCTAGAGTGTCCCAGGTGTGCATAGAAGAGTAGCCAGCCCTCTTGATCTTTTTGAGAGGTTATTCTCCCCACTAGGTTTATCAATCCAATTCTGTACACTACCACTCCAAATCTCTTGCTCACAGGTTCAAACCAAAACAGGGACACACATAATAGAAAAACCACAATTGTTGGGCATGAGGAAAAATGTTTCTTTAGTGGGATGGGCAAAGAGGGGGTTTCTACCAGTTCAGAAAAATGTGGGAAAACCCAAAAACGAAATGGAAATTGGGGAACAACCCTGGAGAGCAGAAATTGTTTTCAGAAAAACGTCCATGGGAATTTTGGGGCAAAAATGACCTCCATCATAGTCCCAAATCGTGGCCCTTCTCTCCCAGCTACTGTACAATGCAACAATGAGCTCCCAAGCATGGAAAATGTAGGAAAAATGGTGAAAAACGTGATGGGGAAAGCCCAACTAGATTAGACTGCGTGAGAGGTCAAAGGCCATGGGTGAAGATTGGCTTTGGGCACCATTTCGTGGGTGCTTTCTTGCCCAAGAAGCAAAAATATGATTTTTCCAGATTGATGGCTTGCCCATACACGAAAATTGACTGCCATGCCTCTCCATTCCCAAGGCATTAACTGCCTCAACCAACTCTTGGAAGAATTAAATGATTGGGTGCATAACCCAAAATGAGTAGTTGATATTTATGGGTTTTCTCAATGAAATGGATTAACACCATGGGCTCAAGGGTTTGAATAATTTCCCTCCCTATTCCTTGTAGAATCATGCCCCATCTCTTTGTTGCATTGCATAGCTAGTTGTGGGTGTTTTCACTAAAATTCGTATTTACATGATGTATTAATTTACATTGTGCATGTCCAGCACAAGAACCATAGGCATATATTTTTAATTGTCGATACATACAAAGCTAAATCGATGGTGGGGCCTTGGCCTTGAGCTCCTCACCATGATTAAATAATGATATTTACATCATCTACAATTTTAATGCAATAGGGTCAAAATCGTGATATTACAAGGAGCACCACTGAAGACTCAAACCATACCTATATTTCCTTTGCAGGACCTGTTTAAGTGAGCCATTTACCATGTATTCTATGCTCGAAAACCACATTGCATGGATAACTATAAGTTTGGTTCCTCTTTTTCTAGCAGTGAGGAACTCATTTATATGTTCACAACATTTGCTAGTTGGTATGCATGTTCTTCCATATGATTTAGATTTTGTGTTATAGTCTTGAAGCCAAAAATTTATGCCTAGAGTGCTTCTTACACTCTAGTTTTTGTTTTAGGGTTTTCTAGTCTTTCCATCTAGGGCCAACTGTGGGTATCAGTCTCTTTTACCATGACTATCTCAAACAGTATTTTTTTTTCTCTACAGCATACTGCATATGTGTTTGGTAGTACTGTACACTGAGGTGCAATGCTTATACAAAAACTTGTGGTATGACAATTTAAATTTGTATACTGAGTTTTGGGGAGTAAACTCGGGTTTTACTATCATAATTACATCAACTATAAATCCCAAATTCAATGTCTTTACAGGACTATGCATAACAAATCACAAAAGTACATAATCAAATTTCCATCACATTACTTACTCTCATCAACTTTTAACTATAAGAATGGAGTTAAATTGTTATGAGTAATTGGAAGGATGAAACATAAACATGGAATTTCAAAGTAAGTCCATGAAGTGTTGTTACACTTCAAGGAAAATCCATAATACAAAATTGTATGTGATATCGTGCAAGTTTTCAGTGAGTACAACAATGTTATAACTTGAGAAATATGAAGGAGATAAAAGAGGAAATGCATTGAAGTATGACCAACCTGACCAAGGGGGACCAGAATGGTGTGGGTTTTTATTCACCCAACCATAGGACCTTATCTGTAGGTCCAACCCTGAGCCATATATTTTTTCGCAACCACCTACAAATTGCACCCAATTCAACATGACATCAACAATGCAGGTAAGTCTGTAACATTAACCAAGTACCCAACATATTCAAATTAGTTCCAATCAACACAAAGCCTCTTAGCAACTTCATAGACTCATTTCATGCCACACCAACCAAAGTGCTATTCAACCCAAGGGTGTAAAATATTAGGCCATATGCAAAGAAATTTCATTCTGGATGATATACCAAAGCCAAATAATGGTATCATATACCTCATTATTTGGAGGAGATTAAAAAATCAGGAAATTGATAGAGTTTCGGTCTCAAAAAAGAACTACACTGAAACTTAGATGGCACTATCATATACTATCACATAGTTTCAAGGAACCCAGTTATTCTGATAGTTCCAATCAACAATATACAGTTATAAATCAGATGAACAGGTGAAAGTGTCATCTCTTCTAAGAAGAAAAATGGATTTCAAATTCAAGTAAACATAGTAATATGAAGGTGCAAAGGTATCTGTTGGTGCCAATATGTTTTCATAAACTTTTGATTGAAATTTCAATTTATTAAGAAACTATTTTATTACAGTTCCTATTAGAAGTAAATGGGACCAAAATAGGCAACTGAGTGCCCATGAGGTTAGTTGCAATTTTGACTGGAAATACATGGTCATATACTTTTTGCTTTACAATTTAATTTCCTTGGTATACAAACAACCATAGATTTGGAAATGTGCAACTAGCCCTCGTGATGCCTTGCAGAAGCAAATATTTACATGGTTTTCCCCTCCAACCCATAGTTGCCAAACTGTGTAGCATAAAGCAAGACTTTGAAGACACATAAGTGCCTTTTATCCTCATCCTCACCTTTCACAATCCTGGCTTACCAGCTTCACTACATAATACAAGAAACAATAGACCAATACCAAAGATGAAACCTTGAAGGACTTACAATACAGAAAGAGGTGCTATCACAGCTATAGTAACCCTGGAAAGCATAGAGGCAAGTCAACTCTATCACCAAGGAAACCACTAGAGCAGATGAACCCAATTTAGATTGAACACCCACCCGATAAGACCCAATTTAAGGGAAACCTTATGATGAAACATTTTTGGCATTTAAAAACTTTAGCAATGAAGAGAAATGAACCATATATCGTAGATCTCCATCAAATGCGCTTAAAACAACCTTTTTATTAAAGAAATTAACCTTCAAACATACACAAAAAGGGGGATTGAAGCAAACCACAATTGTTTGTAATGAAAAAGAAAATTACAAAGATTGCAATTAGATATTATGCCCTTTGCTGGAAGAATATTATAAGTACAACAGAGATTAGAATTCCCGTGCATCAAGGTCAGGCTTTGATGGGTACTCAAGACCATGAAGTGCATGCATCTTTCTCAAGTTGTCTTCAAAATACGCATGAATTAACCAATATAATTTCTGTGTTCCAAACACCTGTAAACCATAATGGTATCAATGCCTAGTATTTGCAAAAATCACATAGAGATCCTAATAAATACAAAATATTATTATTAGGTACCTGCTCAAAATTCCTTTTGCGCCCCAGGTCATTGCCCATGATAGCCAGTAGTAAGTAGGTTGATCAGAGCTAGTTGTCATAGCCAGGTTCCCAATTTCTTGTCATTATCAATAACCGAGAGGAATGAACAGAGATGTACACCATCACGTGATACCCGACCGAGAGGGAGAGTCACCATCAAGCGGGTTAGGATAAAACCCAATGCTAGTAATTTGAACATCTGAAAGCAAGGGACTATTTACCCTTTCTATGCCTACATGAAGACTGCATGTTCCATGCTACCCACACTCTTGCATTTCCCTCATTGAGTAACTAAGGCAAACTCACCTCTTCGAAACCCTCTTCTCCAGAAATCTGGTAATATCCCTATAACATGGTTAGGAGAAGCAACACAAAACTACAAGATCTGGGAAATTTGGAAAACTATAAAAAGATTTGAACAACCCAACTCGCCATCTTCTCCACTTAAATTTCCACCTATTGAATGCAATGAAGGCCACCATCGACCATAACCTACAAGCAGACTCATCACCGATTTTTCTGGAAATTTAATTTTGGGCCCATAAAAACCCCTAATTCTTGTAAGTTGTATCTACTACCAAGCAAGAAAATATGAAATAATTGTAAATGAAGAGAGGGAATTTCCCATTCCTTTACAGCTCCCTCATTTGTTGTTGGAGATGTAGGTAGCCAATAAAGATCCATTGCACACTGCAGTTGAGGAAGAGCTGTTCAACTCAATAAAATAGTCCAGAAACCCCAAAAAATCTTAAATGAAACCCCTGTCAAAGAAAAGGGGGCATTTTCTAAATCACCAAATAAATAAATTTTGCTCCCAAATTCTGAGGTCTCCTAATGAACACATTTTTGGAAAAGAAGAGTGGGCATATTCTAAATCACCAAAAATTAGTTGGACGTCTACCCACGAGGTTAGGAGGTAAGGATACTTTGGGATGGAGGTGTTTTCTTTGTTTAGTGTTTTATGTATTGCTTGTTTTTTAAATATTGTATAGAATAATATATTTATTTTTAATATATATAATACATAATATTTAGTGTTATATTTATTTATTTATATAATATAATATACATAATATTGATTTGTTGTTTATTTATATAATATAAAATTAGAAATTTAATAATAAAAATAAAATTTAAAATTTAAGAAAAAAGAAGAAGAAGATAAAAATAGCATTGCCATTGCACAACTAGTTAAGACCTTAGAGTTAAGTTAATACATTAGATTTTTATTTTACGTCATTAACAATTTATTTATTCAATGTCAACCAGAGGAAATATTAGAATCATGGTAACTCTTTTTTTTTTAAATTTTAAAAGGGAGGAATTTTTTTCTTTTCAAAATGGAGGATATTGGCGATTGTTTGCAGGGGAGAGACCTGAGGGAAATTTTAGAACTTTCCAAACTTAGGCATGAAGAGAACCATGATGAATGGATGCATATGGAGAATTAATTGAGGTTGTGAAATTGACAATATCTAGCTAACATGACGCAAAATACATGAACTTACTGAAACTTTAACAGACTATCGAGAGGGTAAAATGATGATGCTTTTGTTCAGACAAAATATGAACGTGGCCAGAATGACGAGCCAAACACAAAATGCCGATAGGGAAAGAAAACAAATATCCAAGACTCGACTCAACCACACTATGATGATGCACATGATGCAACTTGGTCAATTTGTCGAAGGGATAATATGAAAGAAAAAATGGTGAAATGACATATAGCCATGATAAGCACATCAAACTGGATGTGACAATATATATGAAACAATCTTGCAAAAAAGTTTAGTTGGTTCACCTATGATGTCATGTTTCGACACTAGCTCATGTCTCTATATCTATCTACAATGTTACGATTTACTAAATTTTAAAACTGCAGATGGATTCAGAGACCCCCTTTCTAGGGGGTCTCTGAATCCATCTGCAGTGTTGAAATTTAGTGCATTGTACAAATTCATTGTCAAAATTGTAATTAATTTCCATTGTCGGAGTGATAAAACTAAAAATGACAAAATAAACGACCAATTGTTATGTAGTCATTTTTAGTTTAGTTCTTATCATGTGACCAAATTGGTCATTTTTAGTTTAGTTCTTATCCCATGACCAGATTGGTCATTTATCTTGGTCATTTTTAGTTAGCTCAGTTAAAAAATTTCAATTTTGGTCATTTATCCCTTGAAAAAACTATGGTGACCAAATTTTTTTATCCGAATTTTAGGGGGAATATGATCTAAATTCGGATGTATAAGCCATAAAAGCATTAAATGGAGAGGCCACCCTCTCCCATTTATCATAAAAACATTAAATGGAGAGGCCACCCTCTCCCATTTATCATAAAAGCATTAAATGGAGAGGCCACCCTCTCATATCCATGGTATTTGGTAGCACATGGTTTTGGCCCATGGTATGGCCTCAAGATACATTGTAATAATGCTATATAAAGGCTTAGCAAGATTTCTCATGATAACAAGTTACTCATTTGGTTTCTATCCTACATTTCTCTTATTTTATTGAGTTATTATTGGGGTATTGGTTCTGAGTGTCTTTCTTAGTATAGTTTGAGAGGTGAGGATCAAAGAACCCTCTTTGAGCCTCACCCCTCCATGTGGCATATTTATTCTATGTTTGTCCATCTATGTTATTCATAGCCCATATCTCACTACTTTGTCTTTCTCACAAATGGTTCATTGTTCACTTCAGTTTTGAAGCTATCTCTTCTCCTCCTCTCTCGACATTCAAGTCTTCCGGGTCTCAGCCCCCAAGCTCTGGATCAGTGGTATTAGAGCGGGTATGCTCTCCATTGGAACAAGATTTTGAAGAATTATGTGGGTTCAACGGAGGTTCCACAACCTCTACAACAACCCATGCTTCTCTACAAACCCTTGGCATCTCTATACTCAACACTCTCACATTCAAAAAAATTTGAACAAGATCCATGTACTGTACAATATGTTTCATAGGATCTACCATATCTTATCGGAAAGGTATTTCTGTCATCTCAAATGGGTATTTCACAGAATTTCATTTCATTTCCCGGTCTGTGAGATATGCTTGTTTGAAGTAGCACATGTTTGTGCATAATGCGACTGGACGTACAAAAAATTTAAACAAGTGCTATAGACTCCACTGAATGTTTCAGAGTCTCTACCATAGCTCATTGGAAACCTCTTTCTGTCATCTAAAATGGGTATTTCATGGTTTTCCATTTGGCTTTTTGGTTTGAGAGATATCATTGATTGAAGCAACATGTGTCTACAAAATAATGTGCGTGTGTCTCTTAAACTTAAACAAACATTTTCTCAATCTCTAGGCCACCCAAGAGCAAGTATGTTATATGGATGGAAAGGTCTCTTCGAGATATCAAATGGGTCTTCAATGGAATTCAATTTCAGTAAATGCATCAGAAACTATGAATGGATTTGCAACAAGACATCAACTGTACCAAAGATCATGAATTTTCAATTTTTTAAAATCTTAATGTAATCATGGTTATGGTTAACCACACAAACCCTATGGTTCTAGGTCAACCACACAAATCCCATGGTCATGGGGGAAACCACACAAAACCCACATTTATATATTGTAATCACGGTTATGGGTCAACCACACAAAACCCATGGTTATGGGTTAACCACACAAAACCCATGGTTATGGGTCAACCACACAAAACCCATAGTTATATATTGTAATCATGGTTGTGGGTCAACAACACAAAATACACGGTTATGGGTTAACCACACAAAACCCTTCTCTTCAGTGGAAACAAGCTTGCCATTGCCACCATGGGGGAATGATCCGAATTTTAGGGGGAATATGGTCTAAATTCGGATGTATAAGCCATAAAAACATTAAATGGAGAGGCCACCCTCTCCCATTTATCATAAAAGCATTAAATGGAGAGGCCACCCTCTCATATCCATGGTATTTGGTAGCACATGGTTTTGGCCCATGGTATGGCCTCAAGATACATTGTAATAATGCTATATAAAGTCCTAGCAAGCCTTCTCATGATAACATGTTACTCATTTGGTTTCTATCCTACATTTCTATTATTTTATTGAGTTATTATTGGGGTATTGGTTCTGAGTGTCTTTCTTAGTATAGTTTGAGAGGTGAGGCTCAAAGAACCCTCTTTGACCCTCACCCCTCCATGTGGCATATTTATTCTATGTTTGTCCATCTATGTTATTCATAGCCCAGATCTCACTACTTTGTCTTTCTCACAGCTAGTTCATTGTTCGCTTTAGTTTTGAAGCTATCTCTTCTCCTCCTCTCTCGGCATTTAAGTCTTCCGGGTCTCAGCCCCCAAGATCTGGACCATTTTTTGGTCGCCTGGTCACTTATCTCTCATTTTGTACTAGTTTCTTCTTTGTCGGATGTATCTTCTTCCTCGCCTGATAAAATCAGTAGTGATAGTAATTAGGAGGATAAGAAGAAGAAAATGAAGGTTAAGAAGAAGAAGAATAAGGAAGAGACCCAACATCAATCGGCTACCCCTAATGATGTTATTTCTAGTCATACACCTCGAAAATCCAAGTTCCCTTGCAAGCTTTGTAAGGGGGATCACCTTCTTAAGGATTGTCTTGGTATTTCCAAAGTATTAGAAGAGTAGTCTAAAACATCCAAATGAACTACATCATCAACCTCTGGACATCATACTGATGATACCCCATCGACCAGTGACTCTATGGTTAAGGGTCGGAAAGGTAAAGTCAAGCATCCTTATTTGTTATGCAAGGAAATGCACCTTGCTTACCTTTGTCCTCGCATGGATGAAGCTTCACAATTGTTGGAAGACATTTATGTATCCCATAATCACCTTCCAATGGGATATCATAAGTTTTCCCTTGACCCCTCATTGGTTGATAAAGTAGTCGATTCGGCTCTATCCTCGGTCGATTCCACTCTTTCCTCAAAGAGTGGAGAACACGTAGTTCATACTGCTTTTCGATAATGAAGTTGAAGTAATCGAGTCGACGCCATTTCCACTCGATCCCTCTCTTTCATCGTAGAATACCGAGACTGAAGTAGTCATCATGTCAAAATATTCATCTCATCCTTCTCTTCCAATTGAGAGCGAATTGAAAGCCAATAATGTTTTCTTAGCCAGTTCAGATTATTCTGGATAAAGGGAAATCCTGTCTATTTCCACGGGATCCCCTCGAAGTACTGAGGTCATTTCCTTTGATTGGAATAGTCTAACAAAATCTCATCTTCCTTCGAGTGTCCCTTTCTATATATCTGTAGGAGTTACCGGTAGGAACGTAGTTCACACTATTGTTGATGAAGGAATGTCTCTTAGTATTTTATCCTCAACTGCTTGGAAAGCTATAGGATCTCCTCAGCTTATTCCAGCCACTGATCATATATTGGATTTGAATAGACAACCTACTGGACCTTTAGGGATCCTTCCTCAGTTACCTATTACCTTAGGAGGGAAAAATGTCTGCATTGATGTTATGGTAGTCCAAGGTCCCTTAGATTTTAATCTCCTTCTTGGGAGAGATGATGTCTATGCCATGAAAGCTATCGTGTCCACACTCTTTCGAGTGATGTATTTTCCTCATCATGGAAGTATCATGACCATTGATCAAGTTTGATTTATTACACCTAATCATTATATGAATTCCGGCCACCAGACTTCCCTGAATGTTCCACATATCCTAGTGGTTCCTCCCCTATCGTCATCTGTGTCTCTCGGCTCTAGAAATCACACCGGAGTTGAGTCATTAGTGACCCGATAACTTCTTCCCATCATGGAAGAAGCTTAGAGGGGAATGTTTCCAGCCTCTGGACATCATGCTGGAGTTAATACCACTAGATTCTTATGATGAGGGAAACCTACCAACCTCTAGACATCATGTTGGGTAGGAACCAACATCGAGCATAGTTCCCTTTCTGTGTCAAGCTCGTTAAAAAATGAAACAAACCATTTCGAGCATAGTTTTGTTCTGTTTTAAGCTCGTTAAAAAATGAAATGGGATGCTTTGAGCATAGTTTTATTCTGTTTTAAGCTCATTAAAAAATGAAATAGGCCCCTACAAGCATAGTTTACTTTCAATTTCAATCTTGTGTAAAAATGAAACCTATCATGAGCATAGTTCCCTTTCTATGTCAAACTCATTAAAAAATGAAATAGATTCCTCTCCCATTGAGTTGAGTTTCCTGCTAGATTTAGGACTTGAACCTTAATTTCATCTTCTTGTGTCACTTGATCCTCATTCTTCCTAACCCTCTAGAATTTAATTGGGTGAATAAGAAGACTAGGAAGACAGAACGAAGATTGGGGGGCATGTCTCCAACCTCTGGACATCATACTGGAGTTAAGCCGCTAGCTTTCGTTGATTATGCTAGGGGGAAATTTCCAACCTCTGGACATCATGTTGGTAAGTAGCCCATTCCGAGCATAGTTTAGTTTCAACTTCAAGCTCGCTAAAAAATGAAACCATCATCCCGAGCATAATCCATTTTTCTACTGCAAGCTCGTTAAAAAATGAAGCAGGTAGCATGAGCATTCTTCTAACCTCTCTTCGAGCTCATTAAAAAATGTAAGAGGTGTCGAGCTTACTTTTCACCTTTTCGTGCTCTGGTTAAAAACATGAAAATTGGTTTGAGATTACTTTTTCATTTTTCGTGCTTTATATCCAAACATGAAAAAGATTCTGAGTGCTTTTGATACTGTTGTCGTGCTCGTTAAAAATTAAGTAAAAAGGTATGTCTAACGAGTATAGGTTTATCTCTGTATCTGGCCTCATTGGACTATTTACGGAAAAGGAACTGTGCCGAGTTTACTTTTTCCTTTTTCGTACTCGGTCACCAACCATGACAAAATTGTACATGGAGACCTCTTTAAGCTCTTTTCAGACTCCCAAAATAGGAAAAGATTGTTGAGCGAACTTGTTTCTTTCACGCTCATAAAAGTATTTGAAAGGACGTCTATCTGGTGATATTTTGTCCCTTTTTTGGACCATTTATACTATTTATGAAAAATGAATACTCGATTCAATCATGATTAGAAGAGTTCTCTCTCACATTGTTTTATCCTTTTTCGGGTGAGGAGAGTAACTTTTACGAAAAAGGCCTTTTTGGAGTCTTCTTTGGATTATTTCAGACTCTCTAAACATTAAAAATCGTCGAGTTTTCCTTCCCTAGACTCGTAAAATCAAACATCGAAGGACCCTTTTGGGATCGAACCCCTCCTAAATTAGGTTTGTAAAACATTTGAGATTGGACTCGTTTGAAGGATGAGCTATATCAAGCATCTGTTATCCTCCTCAAGCTCGTTAAAAAACAAAGAGGTACTCATCAAGCATAATGGGGGTTAGGGAGAAATAAACTAAGTTTGTTTTAGGAAGCTTTATGGAAGCTTGTTTCGCCCTTGAACATGGAACCTGTTTGCGTCTCATCATACAGTTGGGTAATATTATTATCTCTGAGTCATGCCAATTCTATGAGTTGTCCCGCTCCTTCAAGTCACCTGAAGAATGCCTTAGTCATCATTTCATTATGTCTTTGTCTCTGCCTCATTGAGTCAATACTGCTAAGTCATTGTTGTCATGCTATTCAATGTTCAAGGGAAGTTTACCTTATTCAACCTCTGCAATATTGTCAACCTTTGCATCCTTGCGTCATCCCATACTCATCTGATTCATTACTTCACATCACTTTCCTGTGTCAGTTTCGTGTCGATGATGTGGGATTCATCATGACCCTCCTTCGACGAGTCTATTCCTGTCGACTTCAACTCATTATCCATGAATTAGGCTTAGAAACCAAACTTAGTACCTTGGTACCTGTATGCCTCAATGGAAGGTTTCCTCGTATTCGATAGTAGGTTTTCATCATTGACCTCTGATCGAATGATTTCATGAGTGTTTGACGTCAAGACATCTATTCACATTTGTTGGACTATACTAGTGATACCTTGGGGATCATTGTCATCATTGGTTATTTCCATCTCACTTGTTAACGATTCACATCATTGACCGGTAATCAAGTGGTTTCTTCCATGTTCGACTTCAACACCTTGTAATCACATGGTTAGATTCGTATCGATTTGGGATCGGGTAGAAGACCCTGGATGGTTCTCAAGTTTATTTAGAACATCCAGGTTGTGATGGTGATTTTTTGAGTAGTTTCCCACATGGACATTATGTTGGCGACCTCATTGATGTACCATCACACAGATCCACTCTTGTGTTGATTGTGGTTGTGTCATTGTATTATCATGGATCTATGCTTGTAGTCTAGTTGACATGATTTGTCTTCAGTCATGATTGAGTCAGTACTATCATGGGTCTGCGATGTATTAGTCGGAAGCCATTATTTGAGTTAGTTGTTCTGAGCATGCGTATTCCATCCTAGAAGTTGTTAGACATATTGTTGATATTTGCTTGCATCTCTTCTCCAATTCTCCTTCAGATATCCTTGCAGACTTATTATTGGTAAAGTGTTTTGGCCATCAGATTTCTTTTGACCTCACACTTTAGGGGGCATCTGTTTTACACCAAATTGCCACACCATGTGTAAGTGAGAGTCTTCATGTTTCACCACCATGGAAAACATGATGTTTATGCCTCCTGAGTGTGTTATGCCTCCTGAGTGTGTTAGGACCTTTCATTCTAATGTTGGTCCCTTCCCTAGTCACACTTGGAAGCAAATCCAACAAGTAAGGCGTCGAAACCCACCTTAACCACCTCCCAAAATTACCACTTACTATAATTTCCGTGCCCTGCATGCCTATGGGGGAGCAAAAATTTCATATTTTCGCGCTCTGCATGCCTATGGGGGAGCAAAAATTTCAATATTTTCGCACCTTACTCAATTATAGGGGAGCGAAAATTTTGTTTAAGGTTTATCCCTTTGATTTTGGATCGTGGATCTCATGGATATTTTCTTGGGATGAGGTACCTCTTAGAATCCCATCTCACATTCCCTCCTTGGCATGGTTTAGATCCTTGATCCACATCTTACTCACGTAGATCCATCATTTTCTCCTGGTGGTTGGCCTTCCCAAATCCTACTTAAGGAGGACCATCCATGAGCTAAAGGAGGGTGATCTTGGAAGCACCAAACCTATGATCTTAAGAGTCTTGCAAGACTGATGGAGGAGAGCTTGGAGAATATTTGATCGAGCATGAGTCAGGTATAACACATGTTGTATGGATTCTTTATGGCTTTCTTTCTATTAATATAACTTAGCCTATTCCTCCCATTTTCATGTCTTTAATGATGAATGCATGAAATTGTCTATGTTTTTATAGTTAGATCTTTGTTTATACATATATTGCTTGGAAGTTTTGGTCCTTTGTCTTGATTAACAAGTTCAATCCTTAAATATGGAGCTTGGAGCTAGAGCTAGGACAACCTACAGGTTGGAGGTAAGTTTTACTTCTTCATTTCTTCTTCCATGTTCAATAGCTTATGTATTGTGCTAGATCTGGGAGAATAGATCACCATTTGTTCTATTTTTGTCATGGATTAAGTATCCAGGGACTTAGTTATGTCCATGAGAGATTTTATCTATCCGTAGGAAGAATTCTCTAGCACAACTGGCTTCCTACATTTCACTTAAGGGGGGTGTTAGTGCATGTAAAAGAAAACTTGTACACCAGGATGGCATGCTTATCTGCTAGCCTGATACATCTTGTTTTCTGGTTTGTATATAATAAATTTTTCACTAGGACTTTCCAAGTTTGTTATAAATATAATTGACTTCTTCTTTGTACAACAAAGGACAACAATATATAAATTGTTTTTTTTTGTTGGTTTCTTAATGTCGAGGCTTAGTTATGAATTGGGTTGATCTTGGATTTCTAAACTAATATCAAGGAGATGCTATATGATTACAGGTGATCCAATATTGACAGTTTACTCCACTTGTTGTAGTGATTTATATCATTAGATACATTGACCATTAGATAAAACCATGGATACAACCCTAATATGAACACCATTTCTTATCAATGATGATGAGTTGGAGAGAGAATGAGAACCAATTCCTTGTAATGAATTAATGGAGAAGGAATATGAGATTGGAGATGTTGGTAACCTACATTCATTTGGAAATTTTGTGGCACTATTGGTTTGAAATTGTTGATGCATGATATGACCATATCCATGAAGTATATAAAAAAATAGTTAATTTATGAATGATACCCAAATATAGGGAAGAGAAAAGGAGCCAAGGCTAACTTGATATGTAAATAATGGGATTATAGCTTATTTGTTTCAACATATATCTACTTGTTGATGTATATGTAACTTCGGAATGTATTTCATCTATGTATTTCATATATATTTATTGTACCCTTATTAGAGATGTGTTATTCCTATATAAGGAAGTGTCGTCATGTGGATTGACAAGTGCCGCAAGTGTGTGTACTTGCCGATGGGTTATTAGACCACCATGTGTGGGGTCGGCCCTGAAATATATATTATATTGTGGATGTATCTAGATAGACAAGTCGGCCCCATATTGTAACTAGGCAAACAGGTTAGTATAAATAGAGATCGGGAGATCTCTATTTTCATCATTCGGAAACTCACACTTCTCTCACTCAGAAAGTGGCGCACTAGTGAGGAGGAGGATCATCTGCTACTAAGAGACTATCTCAAGTGTATTTTGGTTGTACTTTGGTTGAGCCATTGCTCTCTCTATCTCTGAGGAAGTTGTGGGGTTTTTCACCTTAGGGTTTTCCCCACGGAAACTCTGTGTCTCTTGTCTCTCATGCTTTTGATTCTTGTGATGCTTATTGTGATTGTTATGCATTGATATACTGTATATGTTATTCTCTCAAAAAAGATCCAAGAGTATTGTGAATTAATGCTCAAAATTTAACATGGTATCAGAGCTAACCTGAGAAGAAGACATTTTGCAGTGACGGAAACTTGAGTTTCTTGTTTATTGGGTTTCTCTCCACAGTTTTTGGAAAAGCAGTATAGTAGATTGACTCTACTCATCAAGGAGAATCTATCTATTGATTTAGAATTCAATTCTGAGCATTTTCAGATTTGGCCCTAAATATTAGGGTTTCCACAAAAATAGGAATTTCTGAAATCTGAAGACATAGCTGGAAGATCCTTGCAAATCTTGAAGTTTAGAGCTTTGGATCGAGATTTTTGGCTGGGTAGATCTCCGGGAAACTCAAACCCTAATTCAGGGCTCTCCCTAGTGAACCCGGGAGGACAAAAAGGCAAATCTGAAGGGTAAAGCTTTGCTGATCTCAAATTCTAAATACAACAGGCTGATCAGCTCATCAAGGCACATCTTTCTATTTTTTCAGAAAGTTGAAATTCACATTTTGAATTTTGAGGGTTTTTCCGACAAACCCTAATCCGGGACCAGATCCAGTTTTCAGCATTTCAAGTGGTAAGACCTAAATATTTTCTATTTCCATTTGAATTACTCTTTAAGATGTCTCACCACACCAAGCTTGAGGATAAGGTTGAAGGGGCTGATAGCTTCCGAGCTTGGAAGTATAGGATTGGGTTAATCCTGGAAGAGAATGAGTTGGACTCATATATAAAAGAAGACATCCCTATCCCGGAGGATGAAGAGGCTAAAGTATTGCATACGAAGAACTTGGTCAAGGCAAATATAATCATTGTTGATTCTATCAAAGACCATCTCATACCCCATGTGTCTTCTCTAAAGACACCCAAAGAGATGTTTGACTCTTTGACCAAGCTATTTGAAGGGAACAACATAAATTGGAAGATGACCCTGCGGAACCAATTGAAAGGAGTAACAGAATGGAGAAACCATTCAATCTTATTTTTCAAGGGTCTCCTAGATCAAGGAACAACTAGAAGCAGTGGATGAAATGGTGGAGAATGGTGAAGTGGTGATGACCACTCTAAATGGCCTACCCAGGTCATGGGATTCCTTTATTCAAGGAATTTGTGCAAGGAAGAAGTTGATCTCCTTCAACAGATTGCGGGAAGAATGCTCTCAAGAAGAAGCTAGACTTATAGCTCGTGAGGAAAAGATGGGAGGTGAAGATCAAGCTCTTGCAGCTCACACCAAAAGAAGCAAGCCCAAGAAGGAGCACTCTCGCACAAGAGATCCTATCAAAATAATAAGAAGGATCTAAGATGCTTCACATGCAATGAGAAGGGTCACTTTGCTTCAGATTGTCCCAAGAACAAAAGGGATAATAACAACAACTCCAGCAAGAAGAAGAAGGGCAGCAAAAGAAAGTTTCATGATAAACCTCCAAAGAAGAAGGCTAGGGCAGAAAGTGATGATAGTGATGTTGACTCATCAAGTGAAGAAGAGTATGTTCTAATCTCTACTCTCACAGGTACCATTTCCCATGGTTTTAATGAATGGTTGATTGATAGTGGAGCTTTCAAACACATGACTGGGTTTAAGGAATCTTTTCTGAATCTATCTGAACATGAATCACCCCATAAGGTGAAACTTGGGGATGATTATCAATACCCAATCAAAGGAAGTGGTGAAGCCTCCTACAACCTAGATTCTGAAAAATCTTTGAAGATGAAAGAAGTCCTTTATGTACCTGGGCTCAAGAATACCTTACTCTCCATCTCTGCTTTGGATGCAAAAGGTATGAGGGTTGCATTTGTGGATGGCCAAGTCCTAATGTGGCCAAAGGGAAAGACCATAGATGATGCAGCAGTGATTGGAGAGCAAGAGGGAGGATTGTATAAATTGAAGGGTCAACCTGAACATGCCATGATCCATGAATCCATGGAACCAAGTGAACTTTGGCATAGAAGACTTGCTAATATGCACTATAGGGCACTTCCAATTGCAAGCAAGGCTGTAGAAGGTCTTCCTGAAATCAAGACCAAACATGAAGGTGTTTGCAAAGGATGTGCAAAAGGTAAGAACATTAAGAAGGCTTTCCCAAGTAGTGAAAGCAAGGCAAAAGACATCCTGAAAATCATCCACTTAGATGTATGTGGTCCTATGTCATCCAATTATCTGAGTGGGTATGTTTACTATGTCTCATTTATTGATGACTTCTCCAGGAAGACTTGGGTATACTTCTTGAAGAACAAAGATGAGGTGTTTGATAAATTCAAGGAATTCAAAACCTTGATGGAGAATCAAACTAACAAGAAGATCAAAACATTCAGATCCGACAATGGTGGAGAATTCACCTCAAGTGACTTCAAGAAGCTTTTTAGTGATTCAGGGATTAAGAGGGAGTTGACTGCTCCTTATAATTCTCAAGAAAATGGAGTTGCAGAAAGGAAGAACATAACTATCATAGAAGGAGCAAGGGCAATGCTGCATGACCAGGATCTACCTATGCATCTATGGGTAGAAGCACCTAGAACAACTGTATATGTGCAGAACAGAACACTCCACAAGATATTGGACAACAAGACACTAGAAGAGGTCTTTTCTGGTAAGAAACCTGAAGTCATCCATCTCAGAATATTTGGTTGTCCAGTATACACTCATGTTCCAAAGGAAAAGAGCACTAAACTAGATCCTTCAGGAAAGAAGGGTATCTTTGTGGGTTACAGTGAAATCTCGAAGGCTTACAGAATATACTTTCCAGGGTTCAAGAAGATTGATGTCAGCAGGGATGTAACATTTGATGAAAACTCAGCATTCATCAAATCAAGGAAGGCACCTATCGAAGTTTATGAAGAACCTAAGGAAACTAGATTTCAAGACACTACCATGACTGAAGTAGTTCCAGAAGTTGTTCGTGAGTTTGAAGATCCACAAGAACCTGTAAAATCACCCTGTGAGGATAACTCTCACAAGAGGAAACCTGCATGGGCTAGAGAGCTCATTCAAGATGCAGAAAGATTTGGCATTCCAAAAGAAGAACACAGAGCAAAGAAGAGAACCAGATCACATACCAGCTATGTTGCTTTACTCTGTGACATTATGAACAAAGAGCCTTCCAGTTATGAAGAAGCAGCGGAAAAGAAAGAATGGAAGGATGCCATGGTTGAGGAATACCAATCAATAATGAAGAATGATGTTTGGGATGTTTTCCCAAGACCTAAAGAGAAGTCTGTTGTGACTTTCAAATGGATCTACAAAATCAAGCATGCTGCAGATGGCAATGTAGAGAAATACAAGGCAAGATTCGTAGCTCGTGGCTTCTCTCAGAAAGAGGGAATAGATTATGAAGAAACTTTTGCACCTGTATCCAGGTATACTTCCATTAGAACAGTACTTTCCCTGGCTGCAGCGATAAAATGGAAAATACACCAGATGGATGTCAAGACTGCTTTCTTGAATGGTGTAGTTGAAGAGGAAGTATGTAGAGCAGCCACTTGGTTTTGAAATACATGACAGGGAGTCATATGTGTGCAGATTGAAGAAAGCCTTGTATGGCTTGAAACAAGCTCCCAGAACTTGGTATGGTAGGATGGACAGTTTCCTATCTAGTTTGGGCTTTACCAAGAGTAAAGCGGATTCCAACCTTTATTACAAGGTTGAGGAAGGGAATCCTGTGGTTCTACTCCTGTATGTGGATGACTTATTTGTAACAGGAGATGACAGACTGATTGCAGATACTAAGAGGAAGCTTGCTGCTGAATTCGATATGAAAGATTTGGGAATGATGCACTATTTCCTAGGTATGGAGGTATGGAAGAGTGCAGGTGGGATCTTCCTTGGTCAAGGTAAGTACACAGTAGATATCCTAAAGAGATTTGGGATGATGGATTGCAAGGCCATGGCCACACCTATGGCATCGAATCTGAAGTTTCTATGTGATGTTTCATCTAAGCTGGTTGATGTCTCTATGTATCGTCAGATGATTGGGTCCTTGATGTACCCGATGAACACGAGACCAGACATTTGCTTTGCTGTGAACACATTGAGTCAGTTCCTGACAGATCCGAGGAGTGTTCACCTGATTGCTGTAAAGCATGTTCTGAGGTACCTGAAGGGTACAGAGGATTATGGGCTCAAGTATGAAGAGAATCAAAAGTTTAACCTGTAGGGTTATGTTGATTCAGATTAGGCTGGCAGTGCTGCAGATAGGAAGAGCACATCTAGGTGCTGCTTCAGTATGGGATCAGGTGTGATCTCTTAGTTTAGCAGGAAGCAGTCCTACGTAGCACTAAGTACAGCTGAGGCAGAGTATGTTGCAGCCTGTTCAACTAGTTGTGAGGAAGTATGGCTACGGAAGATACTGTCTAAGTTATTTGATCTCTCGTTGGATGCTATTGGTATCTTTTGTGATAACCAGAGTTGTGTGAAGCTATCCGAGAACCCAGTGTTTCATGACAGGTCGAAACACATAGAGATCAAGTATCACTATATCAGGGATATGGTGCAGAGAGGAGCTGTGAAGCTCCTGTATGTTGCGACGGACGAGCAGATTGCAGTGGATGAAATGGTGGAGAATGGTGAAGTGGTCATGACCACTCTGAATGGCCTACCTAAGTCATGGGACTCCTTTGTTCAAGGAATCTGTGCAAGAAAGAAGTTGATTTCCTTCAGTAGACTACGGGAAGAATGCTCACAAGAAGAAGCAAGGCTTGTGGCACTAGAAGAAAAGATGGGGAATGAAAATCAAGCTCTCACAGCTCACACCAAGAAAGGGAAGTCCAAGAGAGAGCCATCTCACTCCAATAAATCTTCACATCACTTCAAAGAAAGAAGAATATGCTTCACCTGTAATGAAAAAGGACATATTGCCATAAATTGTCCCAAGAACAAGGACAACAACAACTTCAACAAGAAGAAGAAGGGCAACAAAAGAAGGTTTCATGCTCATGCTGCCGAGGATGATGAACCACCCAAGAAGAAGGCTAGGGAAGAAAGTGATGATAGTAATGATGACTCATCAAGTGAAGAAGAGTATGTTCTAATCTTTGCTCCCACGGGTACTATCTCCCATGGTTGTAATGATTGGTTAATTGACAATGGGGCTTCCAAACACATGATTGGGTTTAAGAAATATTTTGTGAACCTATCTGAACATGAATCACCCCATAAGGTGAAACTTGGGGATGATTATCAATACCCAGTCAAGGGAAGTGGTGAAGCCTCCTACAACCTAGATTCTAGAAAATCTTTGAAGATGAAAGATGTTTTGTATGTACCTGGGGTCGAAAAGAATCTTCTCTCCATCTTTGCATTGGATGCAAAAGACATGAGGGTTTCATTTGTAGATGGCCAAGTCCTAATGTGGCCAAAGGATAAATCTATTGATGATGCAGTGGTGATTGGAGAGAAAGAGGGAGGATTGTACAAATTGAAGGGACAACCTGAACTTGCTATGGTGACATAAAGACAAAGATTCATCCATATTCATGGATCACATAGAGGTATGTATAATTTGTTTTTTCAAAGGTTAACTAATGAGTTATGCAGGTCATTGAAGAGAACAATAACACATTTCCAGACATAACTAGCAAATATGATGACCAGGTATGTTTTTGTTATATATATCGTATACTTTTGTATGATTGGTAATGATTACTCTTGAAGTTACAAGTTTGATTAATCTAGGGCTTATGCATATTATGTTTCTTACCTTAATTGGTGATATGACTAACCAGAAGAGTCATAGGTTTGAGTAATCACGGGTTTAGCTATATTATGTTTATGACTAACCATAAGAGTCCTATATAAACCTTAAATGCTAATGCTTATTATTTCTGTTTGAAATAATCATGACTATATATGCTTGAGATTATTGTGTTTTGATAGTATTGAGAATATATTAATGTATGATTTTGTATGAGACCTCGAGGATAACACAATGATGATACTAACAAGCATGCATAGGGATTGATAATGAATATAAGTTCAAGAATAGGTAATCTAGGAAGAAAAGATCAAGAAGGAGTACACTCTAGTGGCTTCTGCAAGGATGCAGATATTCAGAGGGAGTTGACCGTCTCTCTACATTCCACAACAAAAAGGTGTAGAAGAAGCTACTTCAGATTAGGACTCCAACAGCTCCTGCAAGGAAGCAAAGACTCAGAGGGATTCCACCCAACAAACAAACAAAGATAAGTATTTTAATTATCATTTCTTGCATATTTGTTTGTTTAAATAAAATTGTTCAATGATGTATATGCTCATATTCCTAGACTTAGGATATGTATTGTGCATATTAGAATGATTGCATTAATGAACAATATACTACTAATATGCATGTGATGGGTAAGTGGCCTATGGCACTGTACAACATTCCAGTGCTACTTATCTAGAATGAAATCTCTTTGCTGGCATGTTGGGAGTAGTGCAAACTCTTAACAATGTTCTGGTAGAGATTGGAAGGCATCTAGAAATATGTGGAACATGGATAAATGTTGTATTGAAGAATTGGCTAAGATAATTGCATGACTGTATGACATATTTCCTTATGTGTAAGAATTTGGTCTGAAAATTATGAGATGGTTCTAATCATGCAATTTAACTTGTCTTGTAGGAAAGACCGTATACCTTCACCTACAAAAGAAGGACTACAACATTTGTTCAAGCAACAAAATTATCTATTGAAGATATTGAAGTTTCCAGGATATGGGAAGAATGCCATGATCCGTCGATCATGAAGAACGATGTTTGGGATGCGGTCCCAAGAGCTGAAGGGAAGTTTGTTGTGACTTCCAAATGGAACTATCAGATCAAGCATGCTGCAGATGGAAGCATAGAGAAATATAAAAGTGATGAAATAGAAGATACACCAGATGGATTTCAAGATAGCTTTCTTGAATGGTGTAGTCATATATGTGTGCAGAACTTGATAGGATAGACATATTTCTATCCAGTTTGGGTTTTACCAAGATTAAAGCGGATTCCAACCCTTACTACAAGGTTGAGGAAGGGAATCCTGTGATTCTACTCCTGTATGTGGATGACTTATTTATAACAGGAGATGACAGATTGATTGCAGATACTAAGAGGAAGCTTGCTGTCGAGTTCGATATGAAATATTTGGGAATGATGCATTATTTCCTAGGTATGGAGGTGTGGCAGAATGCAGGTGGGATCTTTCTTGGTCAAGAGATTCAGGATGATGGATTGCAAGGCAATGGCCACACCTATGGCATCGAATCTGAAGTTTCCATGTGATGCTTCATCTGAGCCGGTTGATGTCTCTATGTATCGTCAGATGATTGGGTCCTTGATGTACTTGACGAACACGAGACCAGATATTTGCTTTGCTGTGAACACATTGAGTCAGTTCCTGACAGATCAGAGGAGTGTTCATCTGGTTGCTGTAAAGCATGTTCTGAGGTACCTGAAGGGTACAGTGGATTATGGGCTCAAGTATGAAGCGAATAAAAAGTTTAACCTGCAGGGTTAGGTTGATTCAGATTGGGATGGCAGTGCTGCAGATAGGAAGAGCACATCTGGGTGCTGCTTCAGTATGGTATCAGGTGTGATCTCTTGGTTTAGCAGGAAGCAGTCCTGCGTATCACTGAGTACAGCTGAGGCAGAGTATGTTGCAGCATGTTTAGCTAGTTGTGAGGCAGTATGGCTACAGAAGCTATTGTATGAGTTATTTGATCTCCCATTGGATGTTACTGGTATCTTCTGCGATAACCAGAGTTGTGTGAAGCTGTCTGAGAACCCAGTGTTTCATGACAGGTCGAAACACACAGAGATCAAATATCACTATATCAGGGATATGGTGCAGAGAGGAGCTGTGAAGCTCCTATATGTTGCGATAGACAAGAAGATTGCAGATGTACTGACGAAGCCACTAGCCAGAGTGAAGTTCAAATACTTTAGGGAGAGACTTGGTGTTCTTCAGATTGACGACACTTTGAGGAAGAAGTGATGGACACATTTGCTGGAGCCATTCCAAGCATGTTGGAAGGAGTATCCTTCACATGGCTGTGGATGTAAGCACTGGATGATGTTCTAGTTTCTGCTGGATATGATCAGTTGGATCATTTATATGTATATGTATGTTTGCATCATGTTGGATGCTGGATATGATCAGTTGGCTCATTTATATGTATGTACACATCATGTTGGATGCTGGATATGATCAGTTGGATCATTTATATGTATGTACACATCATGTTGGATGCTGGATATGATCAGTTGGATCATTTATATGTATGTGCGCATCATGTTGGATGCTGGATATGATTGGTTGGATCATTTGTATGTATTTTGTATATGCATCATGTTGGATGCTTGGACCATGTATCTGTATAGGTATCAGGTGGATACATTGTATGATTAGGTAGATCATGTATGTTGATATGTATTAGGTATGATTAGGTAGATCATGTATGTTGATGGATACATTGTGTGGATCATGTATCTTTGTATCAGGTGGATACACTGTATATGGTGATATGTATAAGGTAGATACTTGGTGTGCATCAGGTGGATGCATTGTATGATCAGGGTGATCGTGGATGACGAGCTTCTCCAGATGACATGTAGCAGGATGTTGCAGTGATGATGATTAGGATGATCATGTGTACATCAGGATGATGTATGGTGAGTATCAGATGATACTTTGTGGCTGTGGATCAGGTTGTGCAGATGAGCATGTCTGGGAGATCCTATAGGTCGGAGTTGCGTACCCATAACATCCTGGGATGCTCTTTCGAGACATTGCTCTGGGAGGACATGTAATTTGTGCCTTGGGAGATATTTAGGTTGGAGTTGTGTACCCGTAACATCTTGAGATGCTCTTGCGAGGTTTTGTCCTATGGCATGTAATTTGCTCCTGGGAGATCTAGACAGGATGAAAAAAGCCTCAGATGCTTCAGCCAGGTTTTTCCATGACCACGTGTAATTTGTTCCTGGGAGATCTGGACAGGATGAAAAAGGCCTCAGATGCTTCAGCCAGGTTTTGTGGTGGACCACATGTAATTTTCTCGTGGGAGATCTGGACAGGATGAAAAAGGCCTCAGATGCTTCAGCCAGGTTTTGTGGTGAGATCACATGTAATGTGCTCCTGGGAGATCCGACAAGTAGAGCTGTGTGCTCGTAACAGCCTGGGATGCTTCAACTAGGTTTTGTGATGGGTCACATGTAATGTGCTCCTGGAAGATCCGACCGATAGAGCTGTGTGCTCGTAATAGCCTGGGATGCTGCAGCCAGGTTTTGTGATGCACGTGATAAGTCCTAAGGATTCCACAGTATGGCCAATGATGATGAAGACCTGTAGGTGGTGGGCCTACATCCAGTATGAAAAAGGACTGGCTCTGTAGAACTTCCTATGATGAGTAGAGTCAAATATTGGTTGAGATAGCAACAGTAGTGACGATGATGATGACGATGCATCGATGACGATGATCCTGAGAAGAAGACTTGTCTAGCAGATCTGTGTCGAGAAATACCTCCTAGTTAAGAGGGAGTGTTGATGTATATGTAACTTCGGAATGTATTTCATCTATGTATTTCATCTATATTTATTGTACTCTTATTAGAGATGTGTTATTCCTCTATAAGGAGGTGTCGTCATGTGGATTGACAAGTGTCGCAAGTGTGTGTACTTGCCGATGGGTTATTAGACTACCATGTGTGGGGTCGGCCCTGAAATATATATTATATTGTGGATTTATCTAGATAGACAAGTCGGCCCCATAGTGTAACTGGGAAAATAGGTTAGTATAAATAGAGATCGAGAGATATCTATTTTCATCATTCGGAAACTCACACTTCTCTCACTTAGAAAGTGGCGTACTAGTGAGGAGGAGGATCATCTGCTACTAGGAGACTATCTCAAGTGTATTTTGGTTGTACTTTGGTTGAGCCATTGCTCTCTCTATCTCTGAGGAAGTTGTGGGGTTTTTCACCTTAGGGTTTTCCCCACAGAAACTCTGTGTCTCTTGTCTCTCATGCTTTTGATTCTTGTGATTCTTGTCATGCTTATTGTGATTTTTATGCATTGATATACTGTATATGTTATTCTCTCAGAAAATATCCAAGAGTATTGTGAATTAATGCTCAAAATTTAACACTACTTAATAAAACTAAAGAGACCTTCTTTAATTCCTACAAGTGCATGAGACTAAGAAACGAGGTTAAATGCCAACAACCCATGGTAGGTGATCAAACACTATGTTCGTAAAATGGACACAATTAACTCAAAATTGAAACTATATCTATTAAATTGACCATCCTTTTATTCTATGTTATTCAATTGGGTATAAAAACAAACTCCAACAACACTCATATTAACACGACGTCCTTATAACACAAAAGAGAGAGAGGTATTTGTTGCATAGTCAACAAACAAGATGTGGGACACTCCACACTCAACATAACTCCCATTGTTATGGATTTATCTCACAACAAGAAAAAGAGAAGTACACCCAAACTCAACATAACTTCCATTGACATGGTTTTATTACAAATAAAGAAAAATACAAGGAGGGAAAATAGCCTTAACACAACCTCCATTTACATGGTTCCATTAAATGGTAGATATGACAAATTATAGGAGGAATGCACCAACCTCACATAACATGTTGACATATATTTTAATTCACAACACAATAAGGGAACTACACTAGCCTCAATAGGAACCAACGTAGTCTATTTTAAAAATTTTATTGCACTACAAAACAATGCATGGGACTGTGCCATACTCAACGTGGCCTCAGAGATATTTATTTCCATTAAACAATGACCAAACAAATTTTATAATGCACCATTCTCAGCACAACGATCTTGGATAGAAAGCATGTTTTATGTGAATGCAAAGCAAGGAGAGGTTACCTTTATTTCCATAATGAAACCCTACTGAAATGTATCTTTCGTATAGTAATGTAAATCTATTAAAAAAATTGCAAGGACTCTTTTACCACATCAAATATATTCTAGGCTCTCATGGATGGACATGGAAGATGATTTGACTTGTTATTTTTAAGATTTCCAAGTATATTGCAGTAAGATTTATTTTCTATAGACAAACACCATCTATTGTAAGCACTTAAACACCAAAGAAAAAACCAACCAACAATTCATATAAACCAACACTAAAACACAACATAAAGGA
The DNA here is from genome assembly GCA_027924585.1 of Larix kaempferi. Taxonomy (NCBI): domain Eukaryota; kingdom Viridiplantae; phylum Streptophyta; class Pinopsida; order Pinales; family Pinaceae; genus Larix; species Larix kaempferi. The sequence continues at coordinate 12,902,507 of BSBM01000797.1, forward strand.
TTCATCACACATGAACAACGAATTTTACCCTAGAAACCCAATTAGGAAAACCAACATTCAATGGTTCTAGCAAAGATCTTTTATTATTCAACCATTTTTAGGTTACAGTCTCTTTGGATCATCATCAAGCTTCATGCGGAAATTTGGGTAGCATTCCCTTTAGTCTCAACCAAAGAACCCCTTTCTAATTATAGAGAATGGATAAATAGGAGGATGCACAACTGGGGGGAAGGGGTAGCAAGAAATTCATGCTTCCCCAACTCTTCAACTTCCCAAATATCATTGAGCTTCTCTCTTGTATTTTCCTTTCTTTATTACATTTGAGGATAAGTATCATGCTTTTATTATTTTAAATACATGATAGATTCTTCTTATTATTTTAATTAATTTCCCTCTATTTATTACATTAAATATGATAGCCTTACAATAGGATATTTAATACAGGGGTGAACATCGATTGTGATGGGATGGGGACCTTCATGCCAACACTTGGTCCCCTTCTTTGTGCTCATCCTTGAACCTTGCTGGTACCTTTTCGTGTAGCCATTTTTTTCTAGATCCTTTTTTGGATCACACCTCCCAATTGGGAGGATTTTGGTCCCCAAAAGATTCCAAGGAGAGATGATGAAACCTGCTTTCAAATTTGGTTCCTCTCATACATTTTTTCTTTCCTTGGAGTTTTCCCCTTGAGACCGATTTTCCATAGTTTGGTTTGTCCTCTATGGGTCACCCACTCTTTATGTTGTAGCATCATTCTTCTTCCAACTCTTCAGTTTTGTGTGGTGCAAGGTATTCAACAATGGGAAGAATCTGTTGATCCCCATCTCTATCCGACATGGATAGCTCGAATAACTTAGGTACTCAATGTTCACCACTGAATTCATCTACATATATGGATGGAGTCTCAATATGAAAGTATTATTTTTCACTTGTTCAACAATTTGAAATGGTCGATACCTGAGAGGCTTGAGCTTATTTGCTAGTCCTTGGAACCTTTCCTTACATAGGTGAAGCCATAACTTATCTCCAATATGGAATTGGTGGTCTTCTCGGTGCCGATCATTCCTAACTTTGTACTATTGTTAACTTCTTTCAGACTTCTCCTATACCTTGAGATGTATCTCCTAATGTTGTTCATGAACATTATTTCTCTCTTTTAGTCTCCTTGTAACTCTCCCTCATCCTTCTGATGTCCATACGCCACATCAAATTGTGAAGGAGGTAAATACAAAAAATAGGTTTTAAAAGGAGACTTGTTGGCAAAGGAATGCAATTCCTAGTTGTACGAATGATGAATGTACACCAATTGTTCATTCCATGTATTTGGATGTTTGTTGTTATATCCTCTTAGTATTTGTACCAACCTTTGGTTGACAACCTATTTTTGTCCATTGGTATGGATGGAATGTAGTGGAATAATTTAGATTGGTATCCATCCTCTCCCAAAGTGTTGTACAAAACTTACCTAGGAACTTGCTTTCCTGGTTAGAGATAATGGAGCTAGGAAATCCAAAATGTACCCATATGTGATTGAGAAATAACTCAACTACCTCTCGTCCATATATTGTCTTCTTGCATGGTATCAATACGCACATATTACTGAAATGATCAACCATGGAAAGCAGATAGTCATGGCCTCTACGTGACGTGGGAAATATTCTAAGAAATTCCATGGAGATGCTCTCCCAAGGCCTGCTTGATACTAGTAGTGGCATATACAACCCAATATTTTGGTTTCTTGGCTTGCTGGTGATACACAGGACACAACCTCTAACAAAATTTTCCACTTTTTCCTGCATATTTGGCTAGTGCACATACCTTTTTAAATTTACCATTGTCTTTGTCACTCCAAAATGTCTAGCAATCTTGGAACTATGAGATTCCCTCATCATTTGAATCCTTCTGTCTTATGGGATGAAAAAATTGCCTAATTTATATAGAAGCCTATAATTGAGGTGAAATTCATTCCCCTCCATGGTGGTGATTTATCTCTCCTTCATTTGCTTGTAGACACACCGTAAATTTACATCTCACTCATAGTATTTGCTAAGAAGATCACAAGTGAATGGTTGAAGTTGCATGATCACTCCTATTGCTGCAATCTTCTTTAGTGGTGGTTGTGAGAGCATGTATGCTAATTTATTTGTGACCCCTTTCTTATACTTAATCAATATATGGAATTGTTGCAAGAATCCCAACCATTTGTAATTCCTCACTTGTTGAATCTTGCTTTGAATTTGTAGGTACTATAGGGGTTGGTGATCAATGTGAAAGATGGTATCTTTCCCAAGGAGATAGGGACTCCAATGCTCCATTTCTTTACTACTTATACAATTGCAAATATCTCTTTATCATGCATGGGGTACTCTAAAACCTCTCCATGGAACAACTCAAAATGGTAGCATACTGGACTTCCTCCTTGCATAAGCATTTCTCCCAATGCATATCCAATAGCATCAATCTCTAGGTAAAAAGGTCATTGTAAGTTATGCATGGCCAACACTAGAGCATTGTAGATTTTTCTTTTCAATTCCTCAAATTCCCTCTATTGTGAACATCCCCAATCATGGAATCTCTTCCCTTTTCTATTCATGGAATGCAAAGGTTTTGCAACTGTAAAAAAGTTGGAAATGCATTTATTTAGGTATTGGATTTCTCCCATGAAAATTATAATGTTGGTCAAGATGGTTGGAGTAGGCCATTAATTGATGGATACAATCTTCTCTGGATCTACCCTAAACTCTCCTCCATCGATCATATGTCCAAGATAAATCAAAGGATCCTTCCCAAACTCACATTTCTTCAGATTGGAAATCAGTTGGTTCTCCTTTAAGGTCTCCAATACCTACGTCACATGTGAGAGGTGCTATTTCCAAGTGTTGCTGAAGATTAATATTGTTAATTTTATACTAATTTGACTACCAAGATCACTGAAAGAAACACAATCACAAGATAGATAGAGATTTTACCCAGGGAAACCCTCATGGGGTAGAAAACCCAGCAAAGCTTTCCTCAATAAAGATGATCAACCAAATACAAGATGTAGTCCAAGACTAGATCTCCTTCTCCTCCTCCTATGCAGACCTCTCTCTCACTTGTGCGCTACTTTCTGAGTGATGAATGAGTGAGATAAGTGAGGAACATCCTCCTCTACTTATACTTGTTTCCCGTCTGACTTTTTATCCTATGGGGCCGACCTCTCCTAAGAGAGTCTAATAACCCCTAATAAATTAACTCAGGGTCGACCCCCACATGGGAGATCTAATAACCCTAGTTACCATAATCCATCGGAGGAATAAACATCTTTGGATATACAATAGGGTCACCTCAGAGAAAGGGAACATCTCAGGAATAATAAAGTACAAGTATACTATTCTTAGAAGTTACAATATTTCAACACTCCCCCTTAACCAGAAGGATATTATAACAACATCTGCAGGAGCAAGGAGTCATCGACTACATCATACATGATACATCTATAAATCATTGGAAGCTTTCTTTATACATCATCATCAGTAACTGATCCAGGAGGATCTAAGAAGACAAATTTTTTTAAGTCCTCCAATCTCAGCAAAATTAGCACCAGATCGAAGGGCTCGTCGAGACGATTCCAACGACGTTCGTTTCACCTCAAACGGACTTCGTATGAGAAAGTTATCGCGTTCTGTTGTATTGGTGAAACAGGGAAATTTGGCAAAATGGAGGTGTCACGTGGCACCACTGACAGGGTGACACGTGGCATCCCTACTATATGGGCAAGCTGACACATGGCAGTACGAACCAATCACAAAGTGACACATGGCAGTATGATTTGAGCTGGCTGGGCGTACGGACGGTGACGTGGCAGTGACTGGACGGTTGACTGGATGCTGACGGGGCGTGAGGTGGACCAATCCCAGGCCGCCACGTGGCAGCATGGAATTGGCCAATATGTCTAAGGAAAAAATTATGGCCTCCGCAGGATTCGACCCCGTGACCTCCCTTGTATAAGCTCTCCGCCTCCACCACTTGGGTTACATATGTTTCTTGGCTTGTGTGGTTAAGACCTTTTATTTAAACCTTAAAAAGTTTATATGGCGCACAAAGAGGGGGCCAACTCCAACCAATCACGTGGAGCTTGCGCCTTAACCTGTATTGAGCCACCACGTGATTTTTAAGAACTTTGTTATGGTTGTAAAATGGGTTGGAGATCACGTGCCATCTAACATGGGTTGGAGCATGTGCTATAACAACTTACAACGAATTGCATGCCATAGGGTTGGAGCGCCACCCTTGCTTAACAAACTTTGGGATAAGACAAAAAATGGGTTCAAAAATATAAAAGCATGTGTATTTATAATCATAAGGGGAGCGCCACCACATAACAAACTTTGGGATAAGTTTAAAGGTGGGTTTATATGGTTTTAACCATATGCCATTTTAAAAAGGTATTCTTTAAGTATGTTTGTTTATTAGTTAATAAAGAGCCCAACCACATGATAACCAAACTTGGAGGTTTTCAACCATATGCCCAATTAGGCAAATTTGTTGTAACTGAAGAATCATGAGGAGAATGTGATGAGGGCTAACTCAAGCCTATATAAACCCCCTCATATGCCATTTGCCACTCATGCTTTGGAGTAGAGACTTTGTAGCTAAAGGAGAGAAGAGAGATTGTGTAGCTCTGCAGGAGGAAGGTACGAGTGTTCATACTCGTTTTACACCGTCTTCAGGCTTCGGAGTTGCTGGAAGCAGTCTTGTTGTGTTTTGGGCAGCGGTTCTCTTCCTGGCCATTGTCACCAAGGTATCATTGTATCATTGCCATGTATTTTGCCTTTATGCTGAGATTATAGATCGGCCCTCCTATTGAGAAGCAGGCCCGGAGACGTAGTCCATCCTGGACGAACTCCGTTATCAACTTGTTGTCTTTATGTGTGTATTGTCTATGCTGTTTGGTTCTCTTCTTATGGATTTGTGAGCTTCATTCATGCTCTTTATGCAATTCATGTTAACGTCATAGAGTAGCAAAGATCTTGTTTTCGGATCATGTGGTATCAGAGCAGGTCTATTTGACGTTGGATTGTGAGTGTGGATGCTCACGAGGGCTAAACTGCAAGCTGGTGAGGGTACATTAGAGCCTTACAATTCTGAGATCGGACATGCACACCGAAGGAGGAAGATGGATGCTAATGATGCCCGCATCGAGATGGAGGCAAACTTTCACAAGGTCTTCTATATGATGGCCGACAAGGTAGACAAGTTGTTTGCAGACTATGAAGAACGCATGGCAAAAGAAAGAAAAGGCAGTGAAGTAAAGAAGGAAGACAAAGAAGTGAAGGACGAAGGCAACACTTCAGTTAACCAAGGGGAAGGTGGTGAAGAGCCTCCTGAGCCTCCCTCTTCACCTTCAGCTTCAAGCACAAGTTCAAGTGCTTCTTCCTCATCTCATTCTCAACATTCCAAGGTTCCTCACAAAGAGCCTCAAAAGAAGCCCTTATTGAAGCTCGATGTGAAGTTTGATTTGCCCATGTTCAATGGGGAAGCGAATGCAGAGAAGTTAAACAATTGGATAAGGAAAATTGAGGTCTATTGCCGAGTCCAGCAGATCGAAGAAGAAGATGTGAAGATTCAGTTGGCTTCACTTCGGTTGACAGGCACCGCACTTGTATGGTGGGAAAGCAAGATTCAGCAAGGTAGCAAACAAATGGGTAATCTTCTCTCATCGTGGTCTGCTTTTATTTCTGCTTTACGTAAGCAATTTTATCCATTGGGTTATGTTCAGAAGGCAATGATGGATTGGCAAAGTTTTAGACAAGGCAAGGGTCAGAGTGTTCAGAGTTTTACTGAAGAATTTAGAAAGAAAGCTTTAGAATTGAATATTGCTTTAGATTCTCCTGACACTCTTTTGAAGTACATTGGTGCTCTTCATCATTATCTACGCCATACTTTGCTGTTGTTGAATCCTACTAGTGTGGATGAAGCAAGTGTTCAGGCTACTCATCTTGAGAACAGGGGGAAGCATTTGCAAGAAGACCATCAGAAGAAGCCTTTCAAGCCCAACAACCACCACAAGTTCAAGAAAAAAGACAAGAGCAAGAAGACAACTACTGCCAAGAAGGAAGGAGGAAAGCCCCATTGCAACCATTGCGATACTGATGGGAATGATGAAGAAAGTTGTTGGAAGTTGCATCCTGAACAAAGGCCAAAGCATTATGGAGGCAAAAAGAAGAAAAAGACCGTTGCAACAGCGCAACGAGATTTGGGTTCCGACTCAGGTGACGAAACCATGATTACAGCCATGGGAATGCAAGGTAACAAAACTCCTCATACTGGTTCAAGTTCTACTCGTGTTTCTAAAGAAAATGATAAAAGAAGAAGTGAGTTGTTTCACATCAGAGTTGTGTCTAAGCATACAAAGATTGAAACATTATTTGATCCGAGTTCTCAAGTAAATTTGATCTCAGAATCAGTTGTTAAGAAGTTGGGCATACAGACTAAACCTCACCCCAAGCCTTATCCTCTTGGATGGGTATGTGATAATGCTAAGTTGCAGGTGACTAAGCAATGCAGGTTAAGGTTTGCTATTGCTTCAAAGTTGATTGATGAGGTGGACTTAGATGTTGTTCCTCTTGACATCTGTGGTATCGTATTGGGAAGCCCATACTTGTATGATCGAAAAGCAGTGTTCTTCCGTCATGAGAACAAGTACCATCTCACCAAAAACGGGGTGGAGTACATTGTGAGAGCTCACAGTATGAAGGCTAACACCACTCTGGTTAGTGCAGGACAGATGAAGCGGCTCATCAACACTAATAAGAGATACATGCTCATGGTTGTGAGAGGAAAAGATGTTGAGGCATCCGATGCTTTCAAAGGTTGTGATCCTTCTCATAAAAAGGCTATGATTGATATTGTGGCTAACTATGATGAAATATTTCAGGAACCTACAGGTTTGCCTCCCAAAAGGGAGATTCAGCATGAGATCCATCTCCAGCAGGATGCCCCTCTTCCTAATGTGGGCATGTACAGGTTGTCCGCAGTTGAAATGGCAGAGATTAAGAAGCAGGTTCAAGACTTGTTGGACCAAGGAGTGATCAGACCCAGCTCCTCTCCATGTGGTTCGCCGATTGTGTTGGTGATGAAGAAAGATGGCACATGGAGGATGTGCGTTGACTATCGGGCTCTCAACAAGATCACGATCAAGAATCGATACCCGCTTCCTCGCATAGATGACTTGCTCGACCAGTTGAAAGATGTTGTGTTCTTTACCAAGTTGGATTTGCGCAGTGGCTACCACCAGATCAGAATTGCAGAAATTGATGTGTGGAAGACGGCCTTTAAGACCAAGCAAGGTCTATTTGAGTGGTTGGTGATGCCCTTTGGGCTTTGCAATGCACCTGCAACCTTTATGCGGGTAATGAATGATGTTTTCCGACCATTCTTAGATGATTTTGTCATTGTATACTTAGATGATATCTTGGTCTTTAGCAAAACTTGGGAAGCACATGTGGGGCATGTAAAGCAAGTATTAGATACTTTGAAAAAGGAGAAATTGTATGTAAAATTGTCAAAGTGTGAATTTGGCAAAACTTCATTAGTTTACTTGGGTCATATTGTAGGAGGTGGAAATTTAAAAATTGATCCTTCAAAAGTTGATGTAATTGTCAATTGGCCTAAGCCTACTAACGCTACTGAAGTGAGAAGCTTTTTAGGAGCTGTTCAATATTGGAGGAGGTTCATTCAGAACTTCTCATACATAGCATCTCCTTTGCATGCCTTAACAAGTATGAAGAAAGCCTTCCAGTGGGGAGGAAAGCAGCAGAAAGCCTTCGACACATTGAAGGGAAAGATCAGCACCGCCCCAGTCCTAGCCTTGCCTGATTTGCAGCAGCCATTTGAGATAGAGACAGATGCCAGTGGATATGCCATGGGGGCAGTATTGATGCAGCACCGCAAGCCTATTTGCTACCATTCAGAGACTTTTACTCAAGCAGTGATCAACTACCCCACCTATGACAAAGAGTTGTATGCTTTGGTTCAGAGTGTCAAGAAGTGGAAGCACTACTTGATGGGTAAGGAGACGATCATCCATACCGATCATCAACCCTTGCAGTATCTCCAGTCCCAGACTAAGCTCCAGCAAGCTCGTCATTTCAGGTGGATGGGATTTCTTCAACAATTCCATCTAGTGATCAAGTACAAAAAGGGTACTAGTAACAAAGTGGCAGATATGCTTTCTAGACCTCCTATTGTTGCATCTATTGTTTTGAAAAATGCTTCTTTGTCCCATGAAAGTTATATTGAGCAGTATGCTACTGATGATGATTTCAAGGAGATTTATGAGAAGCTAACCAATGGCACACAGGTGGAAGACTACTATTTGTAGGGAAAGTTGCTCTATCATTTGGGCAAGTTATGTGTTCCTATCAGTGAAAGAGTCCATGTAATATGAGAAGCTCATACTTCTCTTGTATCAGGGCATTTTGGGGTAGGTAAGACTTTGGCTCATTTGCAAAGACTTGTGTATTGGCTTTGCATGAAAGACATTGTAACAAAATATGTAAAGGGGTGTGTGATGTGCTCTACTTGTAAGCCCACTAATAGAAAATTGGGGCTGTACTCACCACTTCCTGTTCCTTCCCATCCTTGGGAAAGCATTTCCATGGATTTTGTGGGGGGTTTGCCTATGTCTAGGAGGGGTCATGACTACTTGTATGTGGTCGTGGATAGGTTTAGCAAGATGTGTATTCTTATGCCATGTAAAAAGCAGGTCACTGCAGAGCAGGCTGCTTCTCTTTTCTTTCAGCATGTATGGGTTCACTTTGGACTCCCTACATCCATTATCTCAGATCGGGACTCCCGATTCCTTGGAGTGTTTTGGACAAAATTATGGTGTATGATGGACACCAAGCTAAAGAGGAGCACCACTTTCCATCCACAGATCGACGGACAGACAGAGGTAGTCAACAGGACAGTTGTCCATTTGCTTCGAGGCTATTCCAACAAGCATCCTAAGTTATGGGATGAACAGATCCAGTATGTGCAGCATGCCTACAATAGGGCTATGCATTCTTCCACTCAGAGCTCGCCATTTGAGACATGCTTTGGGTACTTGCCAAAGACTCCATTGGAATTGACTTATGGGAGAGAGGTTGATTCAAGCACTTCCAAGGATGAAGACAAAGCCCGCAGGTTCATTCAGAGAGTTCAACAGGTACATCAAGCAGTGCAAGAGCAGTTGGAGAAGAGTCAAGCCCAGTACAAGGCTCGCCATGACAAGCATAGAGTTGATCATCAGTTTCAGGTGGGAGATCAAGTGTGGCTTCACATCAGTAAGGAGAGGATGAAAGGAGAAGGCAAGAAGCTCAAGCCCATTAGATATGGTCCCTTCACCATCTTGGAGAAGATTGGGGAAAATGCTTTTCGCTTGGAGCTACCGCCATACATGCAGATCTACTCAGTGGTGAATGTGGAGAACTTGAAACTCTATGAGCCTCCCATGATCATGGATGAAAGGGAGAATGTCTCATTGCCATCAGTTGATGAATTTGCTCCTGAGTACATGGATGAGCTAAAGGAAGATGTCATCTTGGACAGAAGGACAAGGACTTCTCGCAGAGGTGATGTTGATTATCTTCGAGTGGGCATCAGAGGCACTCATCCAAGCAAAGCCAAGTGGATCGAGAAGGAGAAAGTGAGGGAGCAATTCCCTCACCTATCTGTTGATTAGTAAAGGCTTTTGGAGGCCAAAAGCTTCTCAGTGGGGAGGAATGATCCAGGAGGATCTAAGAAGACAAAATTTTTTAAGTCCTCCAATCTCAGCAAAATTAGCACCAAATCGAAGGGCTCGTCGAGACGATTCCAACGACGTTCGTTTCACCTCAAACGGACTTCGTATGAGAAAGTTATCGCGTTCTGTTGTATTGGTGAAACAGGGAAATTTGGCAAAATGGAGGTGCCACGTGGCACCACTGACAGGGTGACACGTGGCATCCCTACTATATGGGCAAGCTGACACATGGCAGTACGGACCAATCACAAAGTGACACATGGAAGTATGATTTGAGCTGGCTGGGCGTACGGACGGTGATGTGGCAGTGACTGGACGGTTGACTGGATGCTGACGGGGCGTGAGGTGGACCAATCCCAGGCCGCCACGTGGCAGCATGGAATTGGCCAATATGTCTAAGGAAAAAATTATGGCCTCCGCAGGATTCGACCCCGTGACCTCCCTTGTATAAGCTCTCCGCCTCCACCACTTGGGTTACATATGTTTCTTGGCTTGTGTGGTTAAGACCTTTTATTAAAACCTTAAAAAGTTTATATGGCGCACAAAGAGGGGGCCAACTCCAACCAATCACGTGGAGCTTGCGCCTTAACCTGTATTGAGCCACCACGTGATTTTTAAGAACTTTGTTATGGTTGTAAAATGGGTTGGAGATCACGTGCCATCTAACATGGGTTGGAGCATGTGCTATAACAACTTACAACGAATTGCATGCCATAGGGTTGGAGCGCCACCCTTGCTTAACAAAATTTGGGATAAGACAAAAAATGGGTTCAAAAATATAAAAGCATGTGTATTTATAATCATAAGGGGAGCGCCACCACATAACAAACTTTGGGATAAGTTTAAAGGTAGGTTTATATGGTTTTAACCATATGCCATTTTAAAAAGGTATTCTTTAAGTATGTTTGTTTATTAGTTAATAAAGAGCCCAACCACATGATAACCAAACTTGGAGGTTTTCAACCATATGCCCAATTAGGCAAATTTGTTGTAACTGAAGAATCATGAGGAGAATGTGATGAGGGCTAACTCAAGCCTATATAAACCCCCTCATATGCCATTTGCCATTCATGCTTTGGAGTAGAGACTTTGTAGCTAAAGGAGAGAAGAGAGATTGTGTAGCTCTGCAGGAGGAAGGTACGAGTGTTCATACTCGTTTTACACCGTCTTTAGGCTTCGGAGTTGCTGGAAGCAGTCTTGTTGTGTTTTGGGCAGCGGTTCTCTTCCTGGCCATTGTCGCCAAGGTATCATTGTATCATTGCCATGTATTTTGCCTTTATGCTGAGATTATAGATCGGCCCTCCTATTGAGAAGCAGGCCCGGAGACGTAGTCCATCCTGGACGAACTCCGTTATCAACTTGTTGTCTTTATGTGTGTATTGTCTATGCTGTTTGGTTCTCTTCTTATGGATTTGTGAGCTTCATTCATGCTCTTTATGCAATTCATGTTAACGTCATAGAGTAGCAAAGATCTTGTTTTCGGATCAGTAACTCAAGCAGTTACTGGAACATCTTTAAGATCTTCAATACTGGAACATCAAGTACTGAGTGTTCATCTTCTGCGGCACTCTAACAGCTACAATAGCATCATCATCTAGATCCTCTCGATCAACAACATCGTCATCACACGATCATCAACATCGTCATCACATGATCATCAGCATCGTCATCACATGATCATCAGCATCGTCATCACACGATCATCAGCATCGTACCCTACAAAACACATGATCCATTTAAGACACCATAACATGTTTAGGGACGATGCAGTGCACTCGTCAATTTAGACAAAGTCTAAGGACCATTTTTTGAAGACATATGTTTACGGAACAATTCAGGGACCGAAGTATGGGGATGATACAATCCCCTCTCATCCACTAGGGACCACTTCTAGGAGACATCTGTCTATGGATCAATTCAGGGACCGAAGTCCGGGGATGATACAATCCCCTCTCGTCCACTAGGGACCACTTCTCGGAGACATCTGTCTATGGATCAATTTAGGGACTGAAGTCCAAGGACGATACAATCCCCTCTCGTCCACTAGGGACCACTTCTCGGAGACATCTATCTACGAATAAATTTAGGGACCAAAGTCTGGGGACAATACAATCCCCTCACGTACATTTTGAACTAGTGGTTCCGGGATGATGCAATCCCCATCACGTACATTTTGACCTAGTGGTTCCGGGATGATGCAATCCCCATCATGTACATTTTGAACTAGTGGTTCCGGGATGATGCAATCCCCATCACGTACATTTTGAACTAGTGGTTCCGGGATGATGCAATCCCCATCATGTTCATTTTGAACTAGTGGTTCCGGGATGATGAAATCCCCATCACGTACATTTTGAACTAGGCGTTCAGGGACGATATAGTCCTATCATATCAACTAGGTACCATATACTAACCTCATCGTCAGAACAAGTAGCCTCATCATCGATACAAGTATCCTCATCATCGATATAGTATCCAAATCATCAATACAAGTATCCACACCAATATGAGTAGCCACATTATCAATACAAGTATCCATACCAATACAAGTATACATCTCATCAATACAAGTATCCACACCAATACAAGTACACATCATCAATACAAGTATCCACACCAATACAAGTATACATCTCATCAATACAAGTATCCACATCAATACAAGTATACATATCATCAATACAAGTATCCACACCAATACAAGTATACATCTCATCAATACAAGTATCCATACCAATACAAGTATACATATCATCAATACAAGTATCCACACCAATACAAGTATACATATCATCAATACAAGTATCCATACTAATACAAGTATATATCTGAGTAATCTCATCATCAATATAGGTATCCGTTCTCGATACCAGTATCCTAATATTATTATCGAACATATCACTCCCCCTTTCGAGGAGGGTCCTTTTGAACTACACCAAGCTTTTCTCAGAAATACTCAAACTTTACTCAAGATAGAGGTTTGGTCAACACATCAACAACTTGTTCATCAGTACCTACATACTCCAGCTTGATAGCTTTTTTCTACACCATATCCCGTATATAGAAATATCGGATCTCTATGTGCTTTGACTTATCATGGAATATTGGATTCTCTGTCATTTTGATACAACTCTGGTTGTCACACAGGATCACAGTGGGGTCCATCTCTAAGTCAAACAATCTTGATAACAACTTCCGAAGCGATACCACTTCACAACTAGCAGAGCAGGCAGCTATATATTTTGCTTCAGTTGTGCTGAGAGCCACACTTGACTGCTTTCTGCTAAACCACGAGATCATGGAAAATACCATTCAATAACATCCACCTGATGTACTCTTCCTGTATGATAAACTTCCTGCCCAATCAACATCTGTGAAGCCATACAATCTGAAGTCATGATCTCCACGATAATAGAGACCAAAATCTATCGTACCCTTTAGGTACCTCATCACATGTTTTGCAGCAATTAGGTGAACTCGTCTAGGTTCCACTAGATACTGACTCAGAGTGTTCACCACAAAGCATATGTCTGGCCTGGTATTCGTCAGATACATTAATGACCCAATAATCTGTCTATACAGAGTCACATCCACTAACTCTGAAGAGTCATCAACTAATAGCTTTAAGCTGGAATCCATGGGAGTGGCCATGGCTTTGCATTTCAACATATCGAATCTTTTCAAGGTTCCCACAGTATACTTACCTTGGTTGAGAAAGATTCCATCTGGTCCTTGCCATACTTCTAGACCTAGGAAGTAGTGCATCAATCCGAGATCTTTCATTTCAAACTCTGATGAGAGCTTCTTCTTGCACTCGATAATCTGTTTCTCATTTCTAGTAAAAAATAGATCATCCACATATAGCAACAATATGTCAGGTTCATCATTCATAACCTTGACATAAATATTAGGATCAGCTTTACTTTTGGTAAAGCACAAGTTTTTCAAGAAAATGTCAATTCTTCCATACCAAGCTCTGTGAGCTTGCTTCAACCCATATAAAGCCTTCTTCAGTTTGCATACATGGGTTCTTCCATCTTCCACCTCAAAACCTTATGGTTGTTCTATGTACACTACTTCCTCAATCACACCATTCAGGAAGGTTTTCTTCACATCCATCTGGTGTAAGTCCCACTTCATCATGGATGCAAGTGCCATGATGGTTCTAATAGAAGTGTACCTTGCAACTGGTGCAAATGTCTCTTCATAGTCAATTCCCTCTTTCTGAGAGAATCCTCTAGCCACAAATCTTGCTTTATATTTTTCAATGCTACCATCCGCAGCATGCTTTATTTTGTATATCCATTTGGAGGATACCACACTTTTGTCTTTAGGTTTAGGAACTATATCCCAAACATCATTCTTCATTATTGATTGGTATTCCTCTGTCATTGCCTCTACCCACTCTTTCTTATGAACTGCCTCTTCATAAATAGTAGGCTCTTGATCTACAAGATCACATATCAAAGCCATATAGTTGGAGAAGGGCTTTGGTTTCTTACTCACTCTAGTAGAGCCTTCAGGAGCTCCATACTTTTCTGCTCCTAATATAATATCTCTTGCCCATGTTGGCTTTCTTTTCCTTGAAATATTTGAAATGGGGGGTTCTTATGGTTCTATCATATCATGGTCTTCAGGTGTTACATCTTCAGGGATGGGAAGAGACTCTGCAATTCTGGGAGGTGCATCTTCTTCATACTGGCACTTCCTAGATTTCTTGAGAGCTCTCTCTTCATCAAATGTCACATCCCTACTAATGGTAAATTCTGAATGCCTTGGATGTTTCACAATATCCAACAAATATCCCCTTGTTTACGGAAGGGTCTAATTTAGTTCTATTTTCTTTTGGAATGTGAATATATATAGGGAACCCAAATATCTTGAGGTGTCTTACCTCAGGCTTCTTTCCTGTAAACACTTCTTCTAGAGTTTTGAATTCAAGAGAACTATGAGAAAGTCTATTCTGCACATAGACTACTGTCCTGGCTACTTCAGCCCATAGATACATAGGTAGGTCTTGATCATGTATCATTGTATTCACTGCTTCCATAATGGTTCTATTCTTTCTTTCCGCAACACCATTTTGTTGAGGATTGTAGGGAGTGGTTAACTCCCTTTTGATTCCAGCTTCTTTACAAAAGACTTCAAAATCTTTTGAAGTGTATTCTCCACCATTATCTGTCCTGAGTATTTTGATCTTGTTTTCTGAAAGATTTTCTATCAATGCTTTGAACTCCTTGAACTTTCCAAAGACTTCATTCTTCCCTTTTATAAAAAAAAATATCCAAGTCTTCCTAGAGTAGTCATCAATAAATGTAAGGTAGTATTCATATCCACTCAAGGATGTGGAAGGCATTGGTCCACATACATCTGAATGAATCAATTCCAAAATACTCTTAGTCTTTTTTTCACTCTCTGGAAGTGGGTTCTTGATATTCTTTCCTTTTGCACATCCTTTGCATGTGCCATCATGATCAATCTTCAAATATGGTAGTCCTATGACTACTTTACTCACATGAGGTAGTGCTTTGTAGTTAATATGAGCAAGCCTCCTATGCCATAGTTCACTAGGGCTAGTGGCTTCATGAACAAGGGCAGCTTTTGGAAATCCCTTGATTTTGTATAGACCTCCTTCCTCTTCACCAATAACAATTGCATCCTCAATTGATTTTCCTTTGGACCACATGAGTACTTTTCCATCTATGAATGCAACCCTATAACCTTTCTTATCTATAGCTGAGATAGAAAGTAAGTTCTTCTTCAATCCTGGGACATATAATATCTCTTTCATCTTCAATGGTGTTCCAGAATCAAGCTTGTAGCTTGCTTCACCAATTCCCTTGATGGGATATTGATAGTCATCTCCTAATGACACCTTTTGTGGGGAGGTCTTCTCTTCCAGTTTTGAAAGAGTTTTCTTTTGTCCAGTCATGTGCTTTGAAGCACCATTATCAATAAGACATGTATCTTCTCCAAGTGTTAGATATCCAGAGAGTGCAAAGAATAGAACATACTCTTCTGCATCTTCTTCTTCATTCCTTCTAGATCTTCTTTTGAAGAAGGGCCTTTATTCTTCTTCTTCTTCTTCTTCTCTTCTAGATCTTTTCTTGTGAGGCCTTTCTTCCTCTTCTTCTTCTTCTTCACTTTCATCTTCTTCTAGGTGTGCTTGATGTGTTTTATGGTGGAATCCCTTCTTCTTTCCCTTTGAGGGACAATCCCTAGCAATGTGTCCTATTTTATGAGAATTGAAGCATTGGAATGTGGAAAACTTATTTCCCTGAGTAGTTCCTCTTTTCTTTTGAAATATTTGTGGAGGTTGAGACTCCTTGTGACTATCCTTCTTGAAGTAGGGTTTATTCCTTCTTCTCTTGGTGTGAGTGGCCAAGGCTTGGTCACCTTCTTTGAGAAAGGCTTCTCTGTTAGCAACCCTAGCTTCTTCTTGGATGCAATCTTCCCATACCACATCAAACTTCATGCATTCTTTTCTAGCACACATAGTTTGGATAAATGACTCCCATGGTCTCGTGAGACCATTTAGAGCAATCATGACTATTTCATCTTCATCAAGAGTATCTCCAATGGCATCTAGTTGTTCCTTGAACTGGGAAACCCTTGAGAAATAATCTTGAATGGATTCTCCTTGATTCATCTTGGTGCTCTTCAATTGAGCTCTCAGGTTCATCTTCCTATTGATGTTCTTTCCTTCATACATTCTGCCTAGGGCATCATACATTTCCTTTGGAGTCTTCTTGGATGCCACTTGGGGAGTCAAATGGTCATTAATAGAATCAACAATGATTCTCTTTGCCCTAATCAGGTCCTTCCTATATTTCTCTTTGGCTTCATCTTCTTCAGGTTCTACAATCTCATCTTTAATATATTGGACAAGATCATTCTCTTCAAGAATGAGGCCAATTCTTTATTTCCATGCCCAAAAATTTTCTATACCCTCTAGCTTGTCTTTAAGCTTAGTGCTTGGAGCCATCTTCTCCAGGGGTCAAAGAGATTGAAGTTTCTCAAGAGATAGAATAACACTTACCAGGAGATGTGCTTGATTGAATTGGAAGTTCTGGTTTGTTCTTCTTCTGGAGACTTCAACTTTTCACCTTCTGGATCTGCAACAGAATTTCTGGTTTTCTAGTCTTCTCTTTTCTGGTTTACTAGTGCACAGGTGTGCAGCTTTTCTGGTTCTCTGGTGCATAGGTGTACAGCTTTTCTGGTTCTCTGGTTTTATGCACTTTTGGTCAAACTAGGGTTTGACTTTCCCAGAGTTCTACCCAACCAAAAACCTCGATCCAGGGCTCAAAACTTTGATTTTGAGGAGGGCTATCCAGCCATGCAATCAGAATCCAAAAATACCAACTTTTGCAGAAACCCTAATTTTCACCGGAGGAGGAGAGAGAGATTTTCACCTTGTGAAAGATGTCCTATTCAGGCTATCTCTGATACCATGTTAAGTTTATACTAATTTGACTAGCAAGATCACTGAAAGAAACAAAATCACAAGATAGACAGAGATTTTACCCTGGGAAACCCTCATGGGGTAGAAAACCCAGCAAATCTTTCCTCAATAAAGATGATCAACCAAATACAAGATGTAGTCCAAGACTAGAGCTCCTTCTCCTCCTCCTATGTAGACCTCTCTCTCACTTGTGCGCTACTTTTCGAGTGATGAATGAGTGAGATAAGTGAGGAACATCCTCCTCTACTTATACTTGTTTCCCGATTGACTTTTTACCCTATGGGGCCGACCTCTTCTAAGAGAGTCTAATAACCCCTAATAAATTAACTCAGGGCTGACCCCCACATGGGAGATCTAATAACCCTAGTTACTACAATCCATCGGAGGAATAAACATCTTCGGATATACAATAGGGTCACCTCGGAGGAAGGGAACATCTCCGAAATAATAAATTACAAGTATAATATTCTTAGAAGTTACAATATTTCAACAAATATTTCATATATATATACTATTACAAATGAATCAATAAAGGGGAACAACACATCATTAATCAATATCATGAGAGTTGCAAGTGGATTTCATAAACCGAAATGCGTCACTAACCATTTGTACAAACCTTGCCTTGTTTTGAATGTTGTTTTCCACACATAGTCAAATTTGATCCTCACTTGGCGATATCCTGACTTGAGGTCCATCTTGGTAAATAACTTGGCGTGATGCAATTGTTCCAACAAGTCATCAATCCTTGGAAAATGATATCTATTCTTGATGGCGATCTTGTTTAGGGATATAAAATCAATGCACATTCTACAAATCCCATCCTTCTTTGGCACTATGATGATGGGTGACCACATGATGATGTACTTGGTTTGATTAATCCATGCTCCAACAACTATTGCATCTACTTCCGGGGATTCATTTGTTTCAAAAATGGAATTCCTATATAGTTCAATGTTAGGCATTGGTGATTCTGATAACAATTGAATTTCATGCTCTACTTCTCATTTGGGTGGTAGTTCCCAAGGCTCTTGAAACACTTCCTTGTAGACTTCAAGCAATTGTTGTAGTTGTTGAAATTGCTTTCCATTGCATCATTTCAAGGATGCATCCATATCCACTTCACTTCCTTCTTCTTGGTGCTTTCCTTATCTCGAGAACAACAAAATTAATTTCTTTGTGTTGTCTATGATTCTCTTAGCCTGATGAGCAATGAGGAGAGAAATTTTGATTCTATCCTTGTGTGCATCGATGGCATATGCTTTCCTATACTTGAAAAGCCTATACTAGTGTTCTCTCCTTCTAAAGTTATCATCTCTCACATACATTTATGGGATTCTTAATATGACTCCACAACCATCCAATGGAACCACATTTCTTACTACTTTGTCCAAAAAGTTCTGGTTGATGGAAATCTTGAATTTGTATTTCTTATTTACCTTCATCTCTACATCTTGTCTCAACAAACCCAAGGGTTATGGCTTATATGGATGGTCTTGAGTCTCTAGACCAATATTATCATCCAACTGTTAAGAGATCAAGTTGGATTGAGATCCTGAATCAAACAAGCAATCCACTGTACTCTATATCATGTGTGTTTTGTTGTTGAACAAATCTATCATATCCTTGTCGTCTTTGTGTTTGCAACGAACCATTGCCACTTCGCTATGAAGAGTAGTGCAACTTACCTTTCCTTACAAGTCTGATGTACTATCCACTTTTTCCTCGACATCTACTATGATCAAGGCCTTTTATTATTTTTTCTTTGAAATTATTAGGGGCATTTTCTAGGGTGTATTTTCCAGCAATCCTCCTCTTTATGCCCTTTCTTTTCACAAGCTTTACATTGCTTGAAAGAAGGGTTGTCCTCTTGTGTCATTGTCAAAATATTCTTTCCATTCCACTACTTCTTGTTCTTCCTTTTATTATGTTCCATAGATTATGCTTGCTTGTGTGTACCCATTTGTTTTTTCCACTTATCTCCCTCAAGGTACCGTGCCTTAAGAATAACTCCATCAATTGTCTTATGGTGGAACAACATTAACTGATGTCAAATTTTTGGTAGTAATGTTTGTTGATGTATATGTAACTTCGGAATGTATTTCATATATGTATATTGTACTCCTATAGAGATGGTATTATTCCTCTATACCAAAGTGTTTTTATTCCTATAGAGATGTTATTATTCCTCTATACAGAAGTGTCGTCATTTGTATTGTAAGTGTCGTAACTTATACTTGATGGGTTATTATACCACCTTGTTGGGGTCGGCCCTGTATAAGTCAAGTGGGTCGAAGGGTTATTAGACCACCCTATTGGGGGTCGTCCATGTGGGTCAAAGGGTTATTAGACCACCCTATTGGGTGTCAGCCTAGTCAGCATTATGTTATGTGGTTAAGTTAAGGCCGACCTAGTAAAGGTTATTAGGCAAGTCAAGTCAAGTATAAATAGAGTGCGGGAGGAACTCTATTTCATCATTCTATTATCTCTCACATTATTGGGAGAGTGGCGCACTTGTGGAGGAGGATAAGCTGCTGCTAGGAGATGTCTATCTCTTATTCTTGGGTTGTATCATTGCTCGATCTATCTCTGAGGAAGTTATTGGGGTTTTTCACCTTTATGGTTTTCCCCAAGTAAACTCTATGTCTCTTGTGTGCTTGCATTATTGTATCCATGATTGATATGTTGTAGATATGCTGTACATGTTGTTATCTCAGTTAAGATCCTAGATCAGATTGAAGTAAGTTCTGAAAAACTAACATGGTATCAGAGCTAGCCTGAAATAAGGCATGGTATAGCATGTATGACACTTGTTGCACTTGCAAAGCTAGGGCTTGATATAGCAAAAACCAGTTATCGTAGAACTTTCGCTATAAATAAATTTTGGGGAGGTTTCAGGATCTAAAAAATGTACAGCGTGAATATGAGATCCTCATGTACCTTGTGTCCAAAGAACAACATCTAATTCGTTGTACTTTGTGTTTTATGATCTGTACAATCTAGGGTTTCTGCCTCTTTCAGATCTGAGTCATAAACAAGTGACCTAGGAAAAAAGGTCATAACTTGGGATGGGAAGCTCCAAATGAAATTTCGTAAAATGTGACAGGTAGTGCACAAACTATAATTTATCAGGTAACTTTTTCAGAGGCCGAAACTGAACCAGTGACACCTGGAACTCCGTCCAAGTTCGCTCTCCTGGTTTATCCCATAAACAGGTCACGTTGCGACACTTGGAATAACTCTCTCTTAGAGAATCCATTTGAGGTCAGACCTATGGGGTTGGAAACATGACAGGTCAGGATATGACAAGAAATGTTTTTAGACCGTGTGGATCAAAAAGTTCGGAGTTACACTAGAAACAATCGGGTACATATTTCTGTCAAAACAAAATTATTTTTTAGCACCTTCATTCATGGCTTCCGTAATTTAGGGTTTCGGAGAAAGTTGGAATTTTTGTAATTGGATACTTTGGATGAATGATACTCATACAAATACAAATTTAGAAACCAAGATCAGAATTTTTGGTTGGGCAGAAGGCCGGGCTTGATCAGATCCTAGTTCGGGACTTTGATCGGAAAAGTGGAAAATTAGGGCTTTTGCAAAAATGGGAATTTTTTAAATCTATGACCACGACTGGAAGCTCCTCATAAAAATAGAAGCTTAGCGATTTGGATCGAACCTTTTGATTGGGTAGAAGGGTGGATTTATCAAACCCTAGTTCAGGGTCATGTCTAGTGAATCTGGAAGTTTCAAAGGAAAATTTGAGGGGTGAAACTTTGCAGTTTTCAAATTATGAGTATACTAGCTTGATGAGCTCATCAAGGCGCATATTTCTATCCTTTCGAAAGTTTGAAATTCAAAGTTTGAATTTTTAGGGTTTCTCTAACAAACCCTAATCCAGCTCCAGATCCAGTTCCTGCAAATCAAGTGGATTGGGTTAATCCTAGAAGAGAATGGATTGGTCACCTGCATAAGTGAAGAAGTTCCTGTTTCAGAGGGAGATGAGGCTAAGGCCTTACATAAGAAGATTACAAGCATTCTCGACAGGTATGACTCATCCAGGTATGTTTCGAGATTTGTTCATGATTAAGTTTATGGTATGTTTATCTTCATTTTATTATGGTTAGTACAGTCTTGATTAAATTTAGACTTGTCGTATCACCTTAATAAAATTATGAATGCATGATAGAAGATATTCATTGATTAGGGTGTTGACACTTATGATTGTACTAATGCATTATGGTGTTGTATGAGGTTGATGTTGTCCGCTAACATGAAAGGTACACCAAGAAAGACAAATCATGTTCTAGTTCAAGAACATATGATCATGATGACATGAGGACAAAGATTCATCCATTGTCATGGATCACTTAGAAGATCTATTTGTGAGGTATGTATAACTTGGTTCTATAATGGTTAACCTATGAGATATGTAGGTTACTAGCACAAGTCATTGAAGAGAACAAGAAGACATCATGTGGGTATGTTAGACATAACTAGCTAACATACCAATCCAGGTATGTTTTTCCTATATCAAGCTAGAATCCTACCTTGTGTTAGGATCCCTTATATAAGTATACTTGGTATGATTGGTTATGTTTATTCATAAAGTTAGAAATGTAACTAATCAAGGGTTTATGCATATTATGTCTCTTATCTTGATTGATGATTTAACTAACCAGAAGAGTCCTATGATCAAATAAGAATATGCATGAGTAAAAGAAGACTTCCCTGAAACCTTGAATACTAATGTTTATTATCTGTGTTTGAAATGATCATGACTATACATGTTTAAGATTATTTTGTTTTGATAGTATTAAGATTATACTAATAAATGTGTGATTATGTATGAGACGTCGAGGATAACACAATGATGATACTAAAAAGCATGCATAGTGATTAAGGATGGATATAAGTTCAAAGGAAGGTAATCCAGGAAGCAAAGATTAAGAGGAAGCACACTCCAGTTGTTCCTGCAAGGAAGCAAAAATCAAGAGGGAGCACACTCCAGTTGTTCCTGCAAGGAAGCAAAGATCAAGAGGGAGCACACTCTAGATGTTCCTGCAAGGAAGCAAAGATCAAGAAGGAGCACACTTCAGTAGTTTCTGCAAGGATGCAAATATTCAGAGGGAGTTGACCACCTCTCACAATCCACATCAGAATGGAGTTGCATAAAAGAAGCAAAGACTGAGAGGGAGTCAACCCAACAAATAAACAAAGATAAGTATTTGAATTATCATTCCTTGCATATTTTATTGTTTAAATAATACTGTTCAATAATGTATATATTGATATTCCTAGAATTAGGTTGTGTATTAAACATATTAGAATAGTTGCATTAATGAACAATATACTACTAATATACATGGGTAAGTGGCCTATGGCATTGTACAACATTCCATTGCTACTTATCTAGAATGAAACCACTTTGCTGACATGTTGGGAGTTGTGCACACTCTTAACAATGTTCTGGTAGAGATTGGAAGGCATCTAGAAAGTTATTGGATATGGATAAATGTTGTATTGAAGCACTGGCTAAGATAATTGCATGACTGTATGACATATTTCTTTATGTGTAAGAATTTGTTCTGAAAACTATGAGATGTTTTCTAATCATGCAATTTAACTTGTTGTGTAGGAAAGATCGTATACCATCACCTACAAAAGAAGGACTACAACATTTGTTCAGCAACAAAGTTATCTATTGAAAATATTGAAGATATTGAAGTTCCTAGGATCTGGGAAGAATGCCATGATCGAGGAGTACCAGTTGATCATGAAGATGTTTGGGATGTAATCCCAAGACCTGAAGGGGAGTCTGTAGTGAATTCCAAGAGAATCTACAAGATCAAGCATGCTGCAGGTGGTAGCATAGAGACTTTTGATCCTGTAGACAAATACACTTCCATTAGATCAGTACTTGCTTTGGCTGTAGTGATGAAGTGGAAGATACACCAGATGGATTTCAAGACAACTTTCTTGAATGGTGTAGTTGAAGAAGAACTGTATGTGGAGCAGCCACTTGGTTCTGAGACACATGACAGGGAGTCATATATGTGCAGAACTTAGTATGGTAGGATAGACAACTTTCTATCCAGTTTGGGCTTTACCAAGAGTAAAGCGGATTCCAACCTTTACCACAAGGTTGAGGAAGGCAATCCAGTGACACTACTTTTGTATGTGGATGACCTGTTTATCAAAGGTGAAGATAGATTGATTTCCGACAGACAGCGGAAGCTTGCTGCCAAGTTGAAGATGAAGGACTTAGGGATGATGCACTATTTTATAGGTATGGAGGTGTGGCAGAGTACAGATGGAATCTTCCTTGGACAAGGGAAGTATGCAGTAGAGATCCTGAAGATGTTCGGGATGATGGACTGCAAGGCCATGGCCACACCTACGGCATCGAACCTGAATCTTCTTTGTGATGCTCCATCTGAGCCGGTTGATGTCACTATGTATCGTTAGATGATTGGGTCCTTGATGTACCTGACGAACACAAGACCAAATATTTGCTTTGTGGTGAACACATTGAGTCAGTTCCTGATGAATCCGAGAGGTGTTCACTTGGTTGCTGTAAAGCATATTCTGAGGTACCTGAAGGGTACAATTGATTATGGGCTCAAGTATGATGCGAATCAAAAGTTTAACCTACAAGGTTATGTTGATTCAGATTGGGTAGGCAGTGCTGCAGATAGGAAGAGCACATCTGGATGTTGCTTCAGTGTGGGATCAGGTGTGATCTCTTGGTTTAACAGGAAGCAGTCTTGCGTATCACTGAGTACAGCTGAAGCAGAGTATGTTGCAACTTGTTTAGCTAGTTGTGAGGCAGTATGGCTTCGGAAGCTACTGTCTGAGTTATTTGATCTACTGCTGGAGGCTACTGGTATCTTTTGTGACAACCAGAGTTGTGTGAAGCTGTCTGAGAACCTAGTGTTTCATGACAGGTCAAAACACATAGAGATCAAATATCACTATATCAGGGATATGGTGCAGAGAGGAGCAGTGAAGCTCCTGTATGTTGTGACAAATGAGCAGATTGCAAATGTGTTGACGAAGCCACTAGCCAGAGTGAAGTTTGAGTACTTCAGAGAGAGGATTGGTGTCCTTCAGATCGATGGCACTTCGAGGAAGAAGTGATGGAGACATTTGCTGAAGCCATTCCAAGCATGTTGGAAAGAGGATCATTCACATGGCTATGGATGTAAGCACTGGATGATGAGCATCAGGATGATGTTCTAGTTTCTGCTCTGTATGATCAGTTGGATCATTTACATTTTATATGTATGCATCATGTTGATATTGGATATGATCGATTGGATCATTTGTGTATATATGCATCAGGTTGGATGTTGGATATGATCAGTTGGATCATTTATATGTATTTGTATATGCATCATGTTGGATGCTTGGACCATGTATCTGTATATGTATCAGGTGGATACTCTGTATGATCAGGTAGATCATGTATGTTGATATATATCAGGTGGATACATTGTGTGGATCATGTATCTATATATGTATCAGGTGGATACATTGTATGATCAGGTGGATCATGTATGGTGATATGTATCAGGTAGATACTTGGTATGCATCAGGTAGATGCATTGTATGATCAGGATGATCATGGATGACGAGCTTCAGGATGTTGCTCCAGATGACTTGCATCAGGATGATGCAGTGATGATGATCAGGATGATCATGTGTACACCAGGATGATGTATGGTGAGTATCAGGTTGATACTCTGTGGCCGTGGATAGGTTGTGCAAAGGAAATCCTAGATTTGTTCCTGGTCACATCCAGTATGAAAAAGGACAAGCATTGTGTATCACATGTAAGACCTGGTAGATCTGATAGGTTGGTCTGTGTGCCCGTAATAAGTCCTGGGATGATCTTTCAAGGTTTTGTGATAGTGGGCCACATGTAAGACCTGGGAGATCCAATAGGTTGGGCTGTGTGCCTGTAATAAGTCCTAGGATGCTCTTTCGAGGGTTTGTGGTGGGATGCTACATGTAAGACCTGGGAGATCCGATAGGTTGGGTTGTGTGCCTGTAATAAGTCTTGGGATGCTCTTCCGAGGGTTTGTAGCAGAGGTCACATGTAATCAGTCTTGGAGATCTTGCCAGTCGTGCTTAGGTACATAAATGTTCTTGGGATTCTCTTTAGAGTTCTTATCGGTCGTGCTATGCACATAAACGTTCCTGGGAGACTCTTTTAAGGTTTTGTGATAGTCACATGTAATAAGTCGTGGAGATCTAGACAGGATGAAAAAGGCCTCAGATGCTCTTTAGGGTTCTTGCTAGTAAAGAGACTCTTTTAAGGTTTTGTGATGCATGTAATAAGTCCCGAGGATTCCACAGTATGGCTAGTGATGATGAAGACCTGTAGGTGGTGTGCCTACATCTAGTATGAAAAAAGACTGGCTCTGTAGAACTTCCTATGATGAGTACATTTAGAGATTGATTGAGATAGCAGCAACAGTGACGATGACGATGACTCGATGACGATTATCCAGTGATGACGATCTAGAGAAGAAGACTTGTACTGGAAGACCTGTGTCGAGAAATACCTTCCTAGTTAAGAGGGAGTGTTGATGTACATGTAACTTCAGAATGTATTTCATATATGTATATTGTACTCCTATAGAGATGGTATTATTCCTCTATACGAAAGTGTTTGTATTCCTATAGATATGTTATTATTCCTCTATACGGAAGTGTCTTCATTTATATTGTAAGTGTCGTAACTTATACTTGATGGGTTATTAGACCACCTTGTTGGGGCTGGCCCTGTATAAGTCATGTGGGTCGAAGGGATATTAGACCACCCTGTTGGGGGTCGGCCATGTGGGTCAAAGGGTTATTAGACCAACCTATTTGGTGTCGGCACAGTCAGCATTATGTTATGTGGTTAAGTTAAGGCCGACCTAGTAAAGGTTATTAGCCAAGTCAAGTCAAGTATAAATAGAGTGCGTCCTGCACTCTATTTCATCATTCTATTCTCTCTCACATTCTTGGGAGAGTGGCGCACTTGTGGAGGAGGACAAGCTGCTGCTAGGAGATGTCTATCTCTTATGCTTGGGTTGTATCATTGCTCTATCTATCTTTGAGGAATTTATTGGGGTTTTTCACCTTTATGGTTTTCCCCAAGTAAAATCTGTGTCTCTTGTGTGCTTGCATTATTGTATCTGTGATTGATATGTTGTAGATATGCTGTACATGTTGTTATCTCAGTTAAGATCCTAGATCAGATTGAAGTAAATTCTGAAAAACTAACAATGTTCCTAGATATTTAATCAACATTTCTAAACTCTTTAGAGATACCCCTAGTTAAACAAATCTCTTCCTGAACTCAGTAGGGAACTCTCATACCGATTGCCCTTGTCTTTGCTTGAAGTAGTTCCATACAATTTGTTGATGTTCCTCATACCCAATTGGGTTTTAGTGTGCCTTTATCGTGTCCTTAAATACTTCCCAATCAGTCATTGGTGGCTCATTTTCTAATGCTCTTTTTGTTGCATCACACTCCCACCATGCCAAAGCATGACCTTTAAGCTTCACTTTGGAAAATGCGGTTCTTTTCCTTTTAGTGGTCTCATGTACACTAAAGTATACTTCAGAAAATTAGGTTCTTTTCCTTTTAAAGAGATCATGTACACTAAAGTATACTTCCATATGTTGCATCCATTGATTCAGCTTGATGGAATCCAATTCACTAAAATAATATTTGATGTCCACCTTGTCCTCCACATTAAAAGGTACTTATGGCTTGTTATAGCTACATTATCCTATCTCTATCTCTACTTTTAACTTTGAATATGGCTTTTCCTCTTAGTTATTTGGGTCATTAGAGTCAACCTTGTGTTTTGAGGTCAATTCTATGCCCTTTATTGCCGATTTATGTGGTACCATACATGTGAGTGTGGTCAATCCCTTCTCTAGCCAATCCACTCTTACCTTGGGATTTTCCTCCTCATCCTCTTCACAATAATCTATTGTCATTGTTGGTTCTCTCCTCCTCTCTAATCCTACCAACAGTTCTTCTCCACTTCTTTTGTAATAATTGCAGGTATTTACCATATAGGTCTAACTAGATGTACTATGACCATGTTGTGATGCCATGTGATCTGTAAACAATGGGATTTCAGCCTATCTGTTTCATCAACAAAGATACTTAATAAAACTAAAGAGACCTTCTTCAATTCCTGCAAGTGCTCAAGACTAAGAAAGGAGGTTGAATTTCAACAACCCATGGTAGGTGCTCATATGTTGTTTTTAAAATGGACACCATTAAATCAAAATTGAAACACTATCTATCAAATTGACCTTACTTCTATTATATGCTATTCAACTAGGTATAAAATCCAGCTCCAACAACACTCATAATGACATGACTTCCCTATACCACAAAATAGAAGAGTGGACTTTGTTCCATAGTCAACAAACACGATGTGGAACATGCCACACTCAACATAGTTCCCATTATTATGGATCTATCTCACAACAAGACAAAGAGAAGTAAACCCAACCTCAACACAACTTTCATTGACATGGTTTTATTATATATCAAGGCAAATAGAAGGAGGGAACTAGTCTCAACAATAATATATCCTCCATTTATATGCTTACATTAAATGGTAGACATGACAAATGAAGGGATGAATGCACGAACCTCACACAACCTGTTGACAAAGATTTTAATTCACAACCGCAACAAGGTAAGTACACTAGCCTCAATAGGCACTAAAGTAGTCTATATACAAAGTTTTATTGCACTACAACACAAGGCATGGGACTTTTCCATACTCCATGCAACCTCATAGATCTTTATTTCCATTAAACAATGACCAAACAAGTTATGTAAGTCACCATTCTCAACACAACGATATTGGATAGAGAGCAAGTTTTATGTGAATGAAAAGTAGGGAGATGATGACCTTTATTTCCATAATACAACCCTACTTAAATGTCTCTCTCATACAAGAATGGAAGCTTTGCTAAAAAAAATTGCAACAACTCTTTTACCACTTCTAGGATCTCATGGATGGACTTAGAAGATGATTTGACTTGTTATTTTTACATAGCTTTAATAACACATCAATGTATGAGTATATTCTAGTAGGATTTATATGCTATAGTCAACCACCATCTATTGTAAGCATTTAGATACTAGAAATAAACCACCAATAATTCATATAAACCAACACTAAAACATAACATAGAAAATTCATTGCACATGAACCACTTCTGACATGTTCACACTGAACCACAAAAAACGAATTCTATAAAGGGAGACAAAATTATGTGTTCTCTCCCACATCTTCCCACCCATCCTCCTTTATTTTTGTGTAAGCATAAAATTTTTTGTAGGTCATACACCTCAGGTTTGAGGTAAATTTGGTTACCCTGCCACTATTAGTTTTTAGAAGTTGTGAAGGTTACCTTGTAAGATTTGATTAAGTTAATGATAATTTAATTGAAGGAGAAATTCCCTATGTGTGTGCAATTGTTTTACACTTCTGCTATTTTCTTTCCAACTCTTATGTGATTGTTACTATGTGGATAAATTATATTTCTGCAATTAAATAGCATACTTGTTCTATTGGAAACATAAGGATGGTAGTCAACTAGGGTTTGGAATTTTCACATGCTATCAAATATTTTTTGGTTGAGATTATTTGAATAGTTTATGGTAGTAGATCAAATACCAGAACCAATTGTCGGGAACTAGGACCAGTAGTTAGAGGGTTTCAGAGCTATTGCTTACTTACTTATAAGATTTGGGAGTTTGTATGTTAGATCTCAAAGATGGCATCAACTAGCCTCAAGTTTGAGGACATATTGGAAGGTGCCTCAAATTTTCTATCATGGAAAGTCAGGATGACTCTTTTATTGGAAGAGAATGATGTTTGGGATATCGTCCAAACTGCAGTGACTCCAATGATATATCCAAAGGATTTGGTAGTTCACAAGAAGGAAGCAAGTGAAATCCAAGCAGATGATCATGGATGCTATAAAGGATCATTTGATCACTCATATATCCAAGAATAAGATAGAAAAGGATAATTTTAGTCCTCTAATTAGCCTTTATCGGAGCGAGAACATAAATAGAAAGATGATATTACAAAATAGACTCAGATTTATAGAGATGATTGGATTAACATAGTTACCATTTACCTAATTAAGATCATGTAGATTTTTGATCAACTTGCAGAGTTGGGGAGAATATTGAAGACAAAGAGATAGTGAATCGAGCACTGAATGTGTTCTCATCTCAATAAGGAACATTTGTTCAAGTGTTTGTGCTTGGGAGAATATTTCCTCATTTTAAATATCTTGGGATGTCTATATACAAGAGGATACTTGAATGCATTCAAAGGCCAACAAGCATGGAGGTGTTAGTGACAATGCCATATTTGGTCAAACAAAGAATTGTAAAGGTAAAGGACCCAAAAAGTGTAAGGTAAAGAGTGAGCAGTCAACCTCACTACCAAGAAAGAAGGACTCAAGTTAAATTAAGTGGTTAATATGTTATAATCATGGATATAATGCATCACAATGTATGGACAAAAATATGGGTAAACGAAAGCAACAATAGAATCAAGTACTTTCCTTTGTTGAAGTTTAGATGAATGAGTTTTCCTCTAAGTTTGGGAAATATTTATTGATGGTAACTGGCCTTTTTACGAGCACAAATATTAGGAATGCTTAGTATGTGGATAGTGGGACATATAGACATATGAATCAACTCAATATTTATTTTCAAGTCTAAAAGAACACGTATAAATATTTGAGGTTGAGATTGGTGATGATGCCAGGTATCTAGTAGCATAAGTTGGTACCATTCCCTTCTATTTCTATTCAAGTAACTCTTTAGACTTTGATGATGTGTTGTTTGTTCTATGTCTCATGAAGAATTTGATTTTAGTTTTGGTTATGCAAGATAATGGCTTTGAAGTAGAGTTCAAGAACCACAAAGTCCTTATAAGAGCAAAGGAGTATATCCCATAATCAACATAGGTTGTTAGGGTTAGGGAAGGAAACTTCTACAAGTTACATGGTGAACCTATTCTATCCCTGTATCATAACAAAAAAACTTGTGTGAGTTATGGCACATGAAGATGGGGAACCTGCATCATAGTGCACTTCCTATTCTAAGGGAGATAGTCACAAGTCTTATAGAGTTCAACATTTAGTAACATAGACAATGTAGAGGGTTTATGTTTGGAAATCATGTCAATTCTAATTACCCAAGAAATGAGAATAGGTCTAAGGATATTCTAAACCTAGTGCATTTAGTTGTATGTGGACCAATGTTAGTATCATCAATCTTAGGAATCATGTACTATGTTTCTTCATTGATGACTTCTTACACAAAACTTAGATCAATGTCTTAAATACTATGGATGAGGTATTTAATAGGTTTTAGGAGTTCAAATTTCTAATCTAAAACTAGATAAAGAAGAAGATCAAATTTTTGAGATGGGACAGTGGGGGTGAGTATACCTTTAAGGAGTACAAGGGTTTTTGTAAGGAAACAATATTAAAAGGGGATATGATTGTTCGTACAACACACTACAAAATGGGGTTGTGCAATAGAAGAATCAATCCATCATAGGGGTTGCTAAGTCCTTGTTACATGAATATGAATTAATATTGATATTGTTTCGGGAAGAAGCATGCAACATAGTAGTCTAAATTTAGAATAGATGTCCTCATTGGATCTTGGAGAAAAAAACACTAAACGAGGAATTCATTGGTGTGAAATCCAAGGTGAGTCAATTCAACATCTTTAACTATCCAATTTATATCCATGTGTCAGTAGATAAGAGGACCAAGTTGAAGCATCACAACAGGAAGGGTTTGTATATTGATTATAGTGCGACTTCAAATGCCTACAAGGTCTTTATTCCATATAAGAGAAAGGTACTTGTAAATAGAGATGTAAATTTTGAGGAAAAAGTTACATCCTGGAAGTCTCATGAGCCTATTCTAGTGACAAAAGATGAGGAGTAGGAATCTATGAAGGTTTAGCTAGGGTAACTAGTGATTTCCATATTGGGGAAACAACCTTCTATCACAGAGGAGGATCCACCAACTACTATTAGTTATGTTAGGAGATCTCGATGGTTCACTTAGATATTGAGGGATTCCCAGAATCATGTTGAGGCTCCTAAGAGCACATTAAAGGAGAGTAGATCATTGAAGAAGTTTCCAAACTACATGGCACTAATGAGTAACATCATAGATTCTTAGTCTTCTAATTTTCAGGAGGAAACATACCAACATGTTTGGTAGGATGCCGTGGTGGAGGAGTACACCTCCATCATGAATATTGATGTATGGGACATAGTGACAAGATCGGAGTGGAAATCAATAGTGTGTTCCAGGTGGCTCTACAAGATGAATCTTGTTGTAGATGAGAACATCGAGAAGTACAAAGTAAGGTTCATGGAAAAATGGTTCTCTTAGAAAGAGGGAGTGGAATACAAGGAGAATTTTTCTTCAGTCGTTAGTTACACTTCCATTAGAGAAGCTATGTATTTAGATTTTGATATGGGATGGAGAATACATCAGATGGATGTGAAGGAAACTTTCCTCCATGGGATAACTGAGGAAGGAGTATACATAGAGTAGCCTCAATCCTTTGAGGTCAATGGGAAGGATTATCATGTTTGCAGGTTGAAAAATACCTTGTATGGAATCAAGTAGACATCGAGAGCATGGTATTACATGATCGATGGATACTTGTAGAGTACGGGCTTCACCAAAAGTGAAGAAAATCCTAACTTATATTATATATTTGTTAGGGTTGATATGCTTGTATTGGTTCTGTATGTAGATGATGCTTCTTACAAGTTTAGAGAATCTCATTGTGGGGTGAAAATCAAATATGACAACTAAGTTTGAGATGAAGAACATTGACATGATGCATTATTTCTTGGGATTGGAGGTTTGGTAGAGAACATGGAAGATTTTCCTTGGGCAAGGAAAGTATGTAGGAATCAGCTAGAGGACTTCAAACATATGGATAGACCTATGATCACTGATATGAAGAAGATAACAAATTCATATTCAGTAATAGTGGATCCCATGTTGTACATGCAGTTAATAGGCTCCTTGATGTATCTAGTCAGCACTAGGATATATATATGTTTTGTAGTGAGCACCTTTAGTAGTGGAGTCAAGGAAGTATCATTGGGTAGCATCAAAACATGTGCTTACATACTTGAGGGGATGTTATTTGAAATTAATCCTATGACTAGGGATAGATCACCAATGTATTGATTAGGGTGAGACTGATATAATTGACTATGTTTACAAGAATATTAGACTCTTATTCACATATAAGACCACACATAAAATTTAATAAACAAATATAAACTAGAAAAGATATTAGGGAGAGAAGGTGTATGCACCTTTTTCGATGGTTGATATGAGCTACCCCTTTGTCTCTTTCTTGATTTTCTATTTATTTCTGAATTTCAACCAACAAAACCACCAAATCGAACATTCCCCAATCCAATTTGACAATAACAAAGAATTTAAATGAATTGAAATATTTGAATAAAATCAGCTATCTAATCAATTTCAACATAAATAAAAAACACAATCTTTACATCAACCAACAATCATAAAATACACATGTTTGGGGGAGGGAAATATGTCAAATCTCAATTAAGACAATGAAATAAGTACACAATATACCTTCTTAATGTCCAACACCTTACCAAACCTAAAGATTATGGTCTCTCTGCTCATGCACTTTGATGATCCCACTCTGATCCACTGGATATATATAAGGGATGAAGTTACTTGAGGGCAATGAATTCACTATTCAGGGATATAAGGGTTAGCAACAAGGGTTTCTAATGGATGGAAAGGGTAGATGAGATAATGAGTGATTCCTTTAGACTTCCTTTAGTATCTTAGGTTCCCCCCCTTGGTCCATTTCATTTCCCTTTTATGTTTGAAGGAAATAGTTGGAAATGGTTACCAGGTGGTTTACAGAGTTGCAATTGGGAAAATTGGTTTGTAAAACTTCCATAGCTCCTTTATTTTGAATTTTTATATTTTTTCATGGAATTATTGGGAATTCATGTTTTATGCAAAGGAAACATGTGAATGATTCACACATTTCTAGTGTGTAAGGTGCAAATGTGTAGTTTTTGATGAATTCATGCCTTTGTTAAGAGTATAATGCGAATGAAGTCATGCCCTACTAGTGTGCAAGGAACAAATTTTCCCTTTTGTGGTTACAACTTTGATAATGGAATGAATGGTGTTCCTTTTTTTGTTACAACTCTGATAATGGAATGAATGGTGTTGATGTCCCACTTTCAATGATCGAAGCCATCAATGGGGTTCAAATCATGGTCTCTTCCATCCACACGTGTCATTTTTGTGAGCAAATAGTGATTCAGTGACACTTTGAGTGTTGTCTTTTGAACTAATGTCACAACCAGAGAAGTGCTTATTTGATCTATAACATGGGCATAACAGAGTATGATATGAGATATATTGGAGATGGAAAATTGAAGTTGTTGAGGTATATAGGCTCATAATGGACAAGCAATGCATTAGACAAGAAGCACCTCATGGAGTTGCTTTAGCTTGGGATTAGTGATGATATCCTAGTTCAACATGATGAAGACTTATGTGGCACTTAGCTGAGTAGAGGCAGAGTATATGGCAACTAGTAAAACTAGTTGTAAGGCCATTTGGATTTGCAAGTTGCTTATAGGATTATTTGATCAGGATTTGGGTCCCATAGTGATTTACTATGATAATTAGTGTTGTATCAAACTCTCTAAGAATATAGTGTTTCATGATAGGTCCAATCACATAGAAATCATATATCACTTCATTCAAGACATGGTTCATAAGGGAGTGGTAAATCTCTAGTAAGTACCCATAGATCAACAAGTTTTTGATATTATACCAAGCCCTTAGCAAAAGGAAATTTTGAATCATTTAGAAAAAAAACTTGGATTGGTGCATAATTTTGTCCTTGCTAAGAGGGAGTGTTGAAGAATGCAGCTTAGATAAGAACTTCACCATAGGTTTAGTGTGAATGTGCCACAAGTAGTTTGAGTTAATTCTATTATGTAATTCACATTATGAATGAAGTGAAATTCTTATATTTAGTTGTTAAGTCTAATAAATTTTTAATTTTAGTACACTAATGATTTAGATTAATATCAACCATACATTTCACTAAGAGACCAGGGTTTTGGTAGATTAGGATTTCAACTCAAGTATAAAGGTAGGCCAAGATAGAGTAATTATACATAGTTTTTGTCAAACATGGACAATGACCAAAGAGAGAGCATAGTGCATTAGTGAGGAGGCAAGAAACAACAAAAATGGTCTATACATCAAGTCTGATAACATACAATTGTATGGATCGATATTGTAGCAAACCATACACTAGCATTGTTCCTCGATTTTTGTGCAAGCATAAATTCTTTTGGTGGTGGTAGACCTCAGGTTTGAGGTGAATTGCTTACTGTGAAATTGTTGGTTTTTACCAATTGTGGAGGTTTCGTTGTAAGATTTGACTAAGTTAATGATAGGATTATTTGAAGGAAAAATTACCTATGTTTGTGTAATTGTTTTAATATGCTTCAACTATTTGGTTTCCATATATTGTGTGAATATTTCTATGCTAAGAATAATATTTATGGAATTAAAAAGATAATTGTTTGATTGAGAACATAAGGTGAGTAGTCTCCTAGGGCTTGGAATTTTCACAATAATTATATGTCGACCTAAAAATATATATCTAATACTTATGAGAATAGATCCATGTTAATTATAGTTCTATAAAGCACCCACTGAGAGACATCAAATATATTGAGATCTAAAGTTTTTTATTATTTTAGATGTTAGGGTTAACCTTGACTCGGGATTAAGTCAAAGTTGGTTAGATCCAGCACATGTTTTTTGGCACATAGTTTGTTGTAGCCCATGGTATTGCATGTAAGAAATCCTTTATAAGGCTTGAGGAGGCTGCATTGTAAAGTGGCCTGGAGGTGAGTGGGTGAGCTCACTTGGCCCGGTTGGCCGATTTTGGCCAAGGTAATGAAGATCTTCATTGGTTGTTGGTTTTCCCCGCATGGGGTTTCCAGGGTAAATTATGCGTCTCTATTATGTGATTGCTTGTTTCTATTTATTTCTCTCGAAGGTTAAATTATGCTCATGTAATTCTTAACAAGTGGTATCAGAGCCATGGTGTTTGGAGTCCCATCCGGCCCCTGAGAAATATTTTTGGCCCATTTTTTTAAATCTGGGCTGTGAGAACTCAAGGGAAGCAGCCGCAAAGAAAAACCACCCAGCCATCAGAGAGTCGTAGCGTGGAAGAGCCGTTGAGCCCGACTGCCCTCATGAAGCCTGCTGCAGAGAAGCCGCATTGCTGGTGGTGTCCCATGGAGCAGTGGAGAAGTTCGTGAAGGAGCCAACCCATAAACTAGTGGTAAAGTCGGACGTGGAGGAGGCCGCTCAGAGAGAGAGCAGCCAGAAGAGTCCACACTGCCGTAGCTCGTAGCCCGCGTGTGAAGGAATTTGGAGGATGCAACTGAAAGGAAGAGATCACCCTCCATTTGGTCACAGAGATAAACCCTACCCGTGTGAAGGAGAAATCCATGGAGCATGAGGACGATCACTACTCTAAGTTCAATGTTGAAGTCACTATGGTGGATCCATTGGTATATTATTGCATGTAGTCAACGGAAGCAGTGGTGCTATTGTTAGAAGTTTTGGGTTGTGCTATGAATTGCGGATGGATGCGAAGGCTGTTATAGAGGAAGCAGACTTAGGCCCGAGCTGGAAGCTGTGATCATTAGTGTGAAGACAACAAAATACCGATAGGTGTAGACCAACACATAGAGTTCATGGTGATTGCGTGGGAGTTGGATGTGAAAGCACGTGAACTTGTTGGTAGTGCAGGACGCAAATCATGTGTGTGTTAGAGGAGAAACCCTATCATCTAGTGCATTGGATGGAGCTGCAACCAAGGGTGGGAAACCCTTGTAGTCAAGTGTCCATGAGGCCGTTTTCAATACCTAGGTGCTAATCCGAGTATTGTAGCGATAGTAAGTGTTTAAATTCCAGTGTATTGGCAATTTAGGGAAGGTTTATTTTTTTGGTGACAGATTATGTACATTGTGTCTCAAGAGCGATGGTTGTTCTGGGCGTGCCATTGAATTGGGCAAAGATCTAGAAATGTCAATCTCTGTCTTCCAAATTGAGGACG
This sequence comes from Larix kaempferi, assembly GCA_027924585.1. NCBI lineage: Eukaryota > Viridiplantae > Streptophyta > Pinopsida > Pinales > Pinaceae > Larix > Larix kaempferi. The sequence goes on from BSBM01000797.1 coordinate 12,938,993, forward strand.
TAGAGAGTTTGTTACCACAAGTGGAAGGATGAAATTATTGCTGGTTTCTAATAGAGATTGTGTGCAGTAGGTATGAGAATAATTCTGCATGGATTTGGAGGAAATGGCCCAAAGGTTTTGACGGATACCATGTCAAAGAAATGTGGGTATGTGTTGCAATAATGGATTTGGTCTGTGTGTTCCCTAAGCCATGTGCACAATCTACTTTAAAGAGGATGTGGTTGCTTGCGTGAAGCTACAGGAGTCTTAGATCGCTGAAAAGGTGGAGTCTGCAAAGTCTCTTTGAATGAGGCCGTAAGCAAAAGCCTGCACATGGATTCCAAGGCATGACAACTCAAGAGAGAGCCAAAGACAAGAAAGTTTTGGTTGTTGAGCTTTGGATTTGCATAGACAACATTGTAGAAAAAAAAAAAAAAAAAAAACAAGCATGGATAAAATGGAAAGGCTAAAAAAAATAAAAAATGAGCAAGTAGATGAGCATGGAAAAGCTAGAGGATGAAGCAATAGATGGTGATCGTGTAGTCACCATGAAGACACATGAAAAAAAAATTAATGGAGTAGTTTGCATGTAAAAGGAAATATGGTTGTAAGACCTGGTAAGGCATGCATACCCCTGGTAACTCACTGGTAAAGTTGGGAGAAAGACCTAGGTGATAGGGGGTGTATGTGAGATTCCTCGGTTAAAAATTTGAGGGGGGGTTGGTGATTACTCTAAGTCAAGTTTAAAGGGGGGATTGTTAGGGTTAACCTTGCCTCGGGATTGAGTCAAAGTTGGTTAGGTCTAGCACATGTTTTTGGGCACATAGTTTGTTGTAGCCCATGGTATTGCCCCATGGTATTGCATGTAAGAAATCCTTTATAAGGCTTGAGGAGGCTCCATTGTAAAGTGTCTCGGAGGTGAGTGGGTGAGCTCACTTGGCCCGGTTGGACGGTTTTTGCCAAGGTAATGAAGATATTCATTGGGTGCTGGTTTTCCCCACATGGGGTTTCCAGGGTAAATTATGTGTCTCTATTATGTGATTGCTTGTTTCTGTTTATTTGTCTTGAAGTTTAAATTATGCTCATGTAATTCTTAACAAGTTGTATCAGAGCCATGGTGTTTGGAGTCCCATCCGGCGAACATAAGGTGTCCGAAGGCGGGAGCCCCCGAGAAATTTTTTTTGGCCCATTTTTTTAAATCTGGGCTGTGAGAACACAATGAAAGCAACTGTAGAGAAAAACCGCCCAACCATCAGAGAGACGCAACGTGGAAGAGCTACTGAGCCCGACTGCCCTCGTGAAGCCTGTTGCAGAGAAGCCACGTTGCTGGTGGTGTCCCATGGAGCAGTGGAGAAGCTCGTGAAGGATCCAGCCCATAAACCAGTGGTAAAGCCAAACGTGGAGAAGATCCAGCTGTGAAGGTTGTGCGGTGGTGGAGGAGGCCGCTCAGAGAGAGAGCAGCTAGAAGATCCCACACTGCCATAGCCTGTAGCCCGCGTGTGAAGGAATTTGGAGGATGCGACTGAAAGGAAGAGATCGCCCTCCATTTGGTCACAGAGATAAACCCTAGCCGCGTGAAGGAGAAATCCATGGAGCATGAGGACGATCACTACTCTAAGTTCTGTGTTGAAGTCACTATGGTGGATCCGTTGGTATATTATTGCATGTGGTCAACGGCAGCGGTGTTGCTATTGTTAGAAGTTTTGAGCTGTGCTATGAATTGGGGATGGATGTGAAGGCTGTTATAGAGGAAAGAGACTCAGGGCCGAGTTGGAAGTTGCGATCATTAGTGTGAAGACAACAAACCACCGATAGGTGTAGACCAATGCACAGAGTTCATGGTGATCGCGTGGGAGCTAGACATGAAAGCACGTGAACGTGTCGATAGTGCAGGATGTAGATCATGTGCGTGTTGGAGGAGAAACCCTATCATCTGGTGCATTGGATGGAGCCGCAACCAAGTGTGGGAAACCCTTGGAGTCAAGTGTCCATGAGGCCGTTTTCAATACCTAGGTGCCAATCCAAGTATTGCAGCGATAGTAAGTGTTTAAATTCCAGTGTATTGGCGATTTAGGGAAGGTTTATTCTTTTGGTGACAGATTATGTACATTGTGTCTCAAGAGCGATGGTTGTTTTGGGCGTGGCATTGAATTGGGAAGAGATATGGAAATGTGAATCTTTGTCTACCAAATCGAGGATGTAGAGAGTTTGTGATCGCAAGTGGAAGGATGAAATTATTGCTGGTTTCTAATAGAGATTGTGTGCAACAAGTTTGAGAATAAGTCTGTATGGAGTTGGAGGAAATGGCCCAAAGGTTTTGATGGATACCATGTCAAAGAAATGTGGGTATGTGTTGCAATAATGGATGTGGTCTGTGTGTTCCCTAAGCCATGTACACAATCCACTTTAAAGAGGATGTGGTTGCTTGCGTGAAGCTATAGGAGTCTTAGATCGCTGAAAAGGCGGAGTCTGCAGAGTCTCTCTGAATAAGGCCATAAGCAAAGGCTTGCACATGGATTCCAAGGCAAGACAACTCAAGAGAGAGCCAAAGACAAGAAACTTTTGGTTGGTGAGATTTTGATTTGCATAGACAGCATTGTAGCAGAAAAAAAAAAAAAAAAAAAAAAAAGCATGGATAAAATGGAAAGGCATGAAAAAAATAAAAAAATGAGCAAGTAGATGAGCACGGAAAAGCTAGAGAATGAAGCAATAAATGATGATCGTGTAGTCACCATGAAGACACATGAAAAAAAATATTAATGGAGTAGTTTGCATGTAAAAGGGAATATGGCTGTAAGACATGGTAAGGCATGCATACCCCTGGTAACTAACTGGTAAAGTCGGGAGAAAGACCTAGGTGATAGGGGGTGCATGTGAGATTCCTCGGTTAAAATTTTGAGGGGGGTTTGGTGATTAATCCAAGTCAAGTTTAAAGGGGGGATTGTTAGGGTTAACCTTGACTTGGGATTGAGTCAAAGTTGGTTAGGTCCATCACATGTTTTTGGGCACTTAGTTTGTTGTAGCCCATGGTATTGCCCCATGGTATAGCATGTAAGAAAGCCTTTATAAGGCTTGAGGAGGCTCCATTGTAAAGTGTCCTGGAGGTGAGTGGGTGAGATCACTTGGCCTGGCTGGACGATTTTCGCCAAGGTAATGAAGATCTTCATTGGGTGCTGGTTTTCCCTGCATGGGGTTTCCAGGGTAAATTATGTGGACCTCTATTATGTGATTGCTTGTTTTTGTTTATTTCTCTCGAATGTTAAATTATGCTCATGTAATTCTTAACATTAGATGGATCTAGGAACATATGAAAAGAGGGGTAACGATATTTTTATATAAATATCATCTATAGCATTTTTATTTATGTGTAGATATTGATATGAAGGACATGTAAGTGTATTATCATACTCGACTATAAATGCACTTCGTTTCTCTCCATGTAATAAGGTATTAATATTAATAATATATTGTAGTTAAACATAAATACAAAATCTCTCTCTCTCTCTCTCTCTCGATATATATATATATATATATATTGAAAGAAAGAGAATTAATATGTAAGTGTCTAATAGAAAAACTACCATATAAAGATAAAAAGAGAGATACCATATTTATAGATTAATAATGATACTATACATATGATGACATGCATTTACAATGATAAATCCACCACATATCAAGCCTTAAAAAATATAATACTTGTTAGTACCAGGATTTACATCTGACAACACAGAGTGTAGCAGAGCATCAATTAAGCAAACCATCTCCGTCGCATGCCCTCATGCATAATCCAAAAACGATAAGCAAGGGAGTAACAAATTACAAAGTGTAAATTTCACAATGTAAGGATCGGGTGATCTTTAGAGAAGCAAAATCGAGGGAAGATCTATGGTGGAAAAAAATTTAGGGATCATGATATGCATGAGATATAACCCACAAGTTCGAAGCCTGAAAGTAAAACCGCTCATCCCTGTGGCAGTCTAAGGTTCATTTAGGGCCCGAAATCAGTTTTCCAACACCACATCCATTGAAACTTGAAACCACTTGGCGAGCGCACATGTAGTATGAGATACTTGTGTGAAAAAAAGGTTTCAATTATAAGGAGAATTACTAGCCCATCACATGCCATGAATATGCTCTTGATTTGCGTGATCTCGAGATTTGGCCCCTTTCTGATCAATGGTTCACATGCTTTCAGGCCCCTCAATATGCTCGAAAGATAATATCTTTCTAGGATCCTGAACCCAAAACCACTTTTACACATGTATTCACGCTGTGGATTCAAGGCCCCAAAAGTGGTCTTAATATACCACCTTAGAGAGACCCTGAAACCGCTTATATCAATCATCGATGATTAAATCAAAATCTATCATCATCTGACAGAAGGACCAGACAGGTGGACCTACCACTTAATAATCCGTCAACTTGGAATCGATCTCGATATAATCACGAGGAAGATCTATGGCTAGGAAGCTTTCAGGATCCCATAACCACTAGACCTTTAAATCTTTGCAAGCGACCCTGAACAAAAACCACTCATTCCACAACTCTTCAGGCCCTCAAAATTTATTTTTCTAAACCTTTTTATTTTGGCCTGAAAACCACCTTCCTCTATGCTGCAGCCAGTGTGGACCCATTGGGTTTTACCCAACTGGTATTACCACTGCCACTCTTCCTACAACAGTCCCCACGCATTAAAATCCCCTATGCCCCTCGTGTAAAGGACCAATCATATGGTGCCACGCATCCAATTAACTTAATGCTCCTTTTTCAAATTCCCGCTATATATGTGCTTTATTCAAATTTTCTGAAGTATTATTCTTCTTTTTTACCTCAAGCTCTCTTGTTGCTCATCTCCACACCGGCTGAATTCCTTCCCTTCTAAGAGTCTTCCACCCTGCAAGAACTCCACCATCTCATCACCATGACATATATCACAAACACTGAATAAATTCCTTCTGCAAGCTCTCAGGTTTGCAGAGAAGAGGATTTGGGAGATGAACACTTTGATATCCATGACCCCGTGCTCTCAATACACAATTTACATCAGTTGTCTTAGGAGGCATAAGAATAGGAGAAAGGAGGAAGAGACTCATTGAATCTTTGGGAATCGGGACTGGAAAGGATGATACTACCCCAAAATCGAGCATTCCCTAAATTGGTGCAGTCATGTGCAGAGAGATACGCTCCAGAATGAAAAGTCATCATCTCAAGATTGGGGTTTGTCATATGTCCAATAAACAAAGAAATTCTCATGGAGATGACAGATACAAAAGAAGACAACTCCAATTTGGTTTTCGACGAGGAGGTCCTCGGAATCAAAATTAGGGAATTGTCATTGGACAATAGAGACGCCTTTATCAAGACATTAATTCCCCCAGAAGATGAAACACCAATGACACACTTAATGTGGAGTCTTGATATTTTCTCTGAGAAAGCTCGGCCTGCCTTGTCTATGGTATGTCAAATCTTGGGTTATGATCATGACTTAGTTATCGATGATTATTCCCTAGGATTTCTGTTCTTGATAAATTTGTCACAACATGAGTCTCTGATTAAATGGATATTGCGTCTTTCTTAGCTCAAGCAATTCAGCTTCAGTTTAATATTTTTTCTCCTAAAAATATTTTTAGATACCCCTCATACCTATTGTACATGATCATGTATCACAAAAAGGAATTCTTTGACTAGATAGAACTTCACAAGTCAGTAGCCCAGGCGAATAATGAAGGATTTCTTGAGTTCATAGACACAGTCATGACCAAAGTTTACTCTTTGTTATTTGATGCTCCACCACCTAGGGTCTTTACTGAGTGAAAGAGTTTACTTTAATTGAATCCAGAGGAATTGGTGGGGGACTATTTTTTTTTAGAATCACACCGAGATTCATGTCTATGGAGCGAAAATAGTTCCATATAAGCTACTTGTGTTTCTGACCCCCAGATTATTCGCTTTGGAATTCACCCAGTAGAGGTTTAATTGCGATGATGTACATTTCATGAAAAGTAATAGCACCAGATCCTTTAAGGTTCCCAATGAAGCTAGACCTTTTAAGGTCAGAACCAGAGCGACACAATCGGTAGTTGAAGAGATACTAGCCAGCCTTAACCTCCCCATGATTTTTATGTGGAAGTATGATCCTCAAGGAATCATATCCCGCAAGCGATAGGATGTAAGGTTAGCTTCTTATCCTCATGAGACGCATCCTCATCTTGATAAAATTTCCAATTTGGATAACTGGGAGGAGGAAAGGTGGCCATAGACCCAAGTAAATAAACGTCATCCCAATTGATTCCCATGCCGCACAAAGTTGATATTTTGGGAAAGAGGTCCACAAATGATCCCACATGTGATATTGAAAAGGAAAAATCTGAAATCGATGAGTCCTAGTTGAAGAGGTCCATATCTGAAAAGAAATCCAACATGGCCCTACAACTCAAGTTGACTCCTACGTCATTGGTGCCATTCATTCTTGAAAACTTCCCTTCTACGACATGGCCACAAAAGGAGGAGACAACATCCCAAAAGGATGCTTTAGTAACAATGTCTCTAGTTAAAGATGGATTATTTGGGGTTTATGTCCAAATAAAGGATGATAATGTAGATTTACATAAGACTTTATTTCGAAAGAAATATCTCAACATAGGGCATTAGACCAGAATGCTATTGACGCTTGACCTGAGATAAGGGACTCTGAAGATGGCCATCCTTGAACCAATTGCACCTGGGGGTAAGAAGGTACCCTCCAATTATAAAACCACCCAGGTCACATTGAATCTTGATGCATTCCCGTCCAAAGATATCATGGAACTTCATAGAAAAATTGGAGAAGGGGTGTATAGAGACATTATGAAATACACCATGTGCACAAACCGATTACAAGTTGCAGTGAATAGATTGGAACGATAGTTAACGAATGAGAAGTCATCAAATAAGCTAAACAGTTAAAGATTACCGACTTAGAGCACCAAATCATCAAGTTGGTAAAAGACCCAAATGAATCTACTCCCATACAAAGTATGTTGAAGGAAAAATTTGAATAAATTGCATCTCTTAAGAGAAAGCTAAATATTCCTTCTATTGAACATTCCCAAACAACTGAGATTATGGAAATCCAGTTAGAACTGGATAAAGCATTGTTGGAGAGTCATCCACATAAGGAGAGAATTGTTTCCTTGGAAAGAGAAATTGAATATTTAAAAAGGCAGAATCAAGATCTCTTCCTCAAAAAGGATGCAACTTTGCAAGCCACATCGTCATCTGACCCAACAGATAAATTAGCCCAAGATATAACTGAAATGAGTCTTAAGGACGCTCAACTAAATCGGATACAAGAGCAGTTGAAGCAGAAAAATGATGAGCTAAATACCTCTAATGAAGAGGTGACTAAAAGAGATGTTGTAATCTATGAATTACAACAATCCAAAGTTTATTTGCAAAGGAGCATTCAAGAGTCATCAAGAAAGTTAATGGGAAAACCTTTACTCAAGGATTCCAATTATATACTATGGGATCAAATAGAAACAATAATAACTTCCCACTAGAATCTTTTCATTATTTCACAAGAAGAGAGGGAAATAACTATAATAGCCTCATAGGACTCTCAAAATATCATATATTGTTTGGATGAAAGGACAGATACTGCTAAGGCAGTAATTGACTTTCTGAATGAAAAATCCTTTCATGAACTCCAAAATTATGTTGTCCTAGATAGAACCAAAGTCATCATAGAGGCCAAAAAATTAATCACTAAAGGTTTAATGGCTCAGAATGTAAATGACATGGAAAACCAACTGTCACATGATGTACGCTCGTTCAAAGCTCTTTTCAGTGATATTTTTCCACTAGGGCCTTCCTCACTTTTGGGATGGTAATGGATATCTATATCTAAAAGATCATTTCAATGTATTTTTATTGGAGGCATGTAATTCTAAGGCCAAATTGGTAGATGTCCACGGGGATTTGGATAGAAGAACAATTTTTGACAAACTGTATCTAGATTATGAAATTCTCAGTCGTCTTCAGTCAATATTCAAATCTATGCCCAAGCCTTCTTTTGAGCACTATACATAATTATATATGGCTCTGAGAGAATTAAAGGTCTTCCAGTAACCTCTAGGAAAAGAGTGGAGGAACGTAACCATATTCCTTTAGATCAAGCAAAAGGAAAGGAGCGTAAGCATGCAACCACCAGTTGGAACTTCATCGTTGCAACAATGCCCTCCTCCACCTCAGCAAGGAGGACCTCAAGATCCACTGCCATCCAGTCAACAAAGATTTACCATATAGTTAATTTTGTAACAGTTTAAAAACTAAAAGTTGTTATTTAAAAATAGAATTTTGTTTAAAATTTTGTAAATCCCAAGCAGGGAAAATTTTAGGGGCGAATTATAGCCCATGGGCGAAATTATAGGGGTCACCAAGAAACCCTGGGCATATTTTTAATATGAAACAGGTTTTTTGAAATTTAACAAATTATCCCACATTTTATGAATCCCAACATAGTAAAAAATCAGATAGCCCACCCCACGAGAGAGGGAAAACGTAATTTAGCCCTGTGAAAGAGGGAAGAAATTGTGGGTTCGCCCCCGTCATTCCCGTAATGGAGTTCAGAGGCAGTTGGTTCGCCCGTGAATTTTCATTCATGGAGGCGTGAGCAGTTTGTTCGCCCATGGTTTTCATTCACAGAGGGTATTGCTAGTTTGGTCACCCCGATTTATGGTCCATATGGCATTTTTGCTGGTTATTTAGCCTTGGATTCGAGGTTTTCGGTTGAATTCGCTCCCTATTTTCTAATTATTGGGCCAAATATTCCGTGGAATTTTACCAATGGAGGTATCAATGTTTTTTTTGAGTATTCGACCTCCCCATTTGGCGGTTAATGAAAAAATTGAGGGTTTTAGCTCCTAGATGGAGTATCGATGATGTTTTTGACCTCCCCATTTTGCAGTTAATGAGAAAATCAGAGGTTTTAGATCCCAAATTGCAGTCCTGTATTGGGGAAAACGTGGTTAATGAGAAAATTAGAGGTTTTAGATCCCAAATTGCACTCCCATATTGGGGAAAAAGTGGTTAATGAGAAAAGCAAATATTTTAGATCCCAAATTGAACTCCCATACTGGGGAAAATGTGCAACAGTCCAGTGATTCAGTGAAATGGGGATGTTTTTTCCCCTATATTCATGGCATGAGAACTGTATTTTTGCTTTGCAAGACTCAACAGCTGACTGACCTCAAGAAAGTAGATTCCCATGTCCACCAGTTCAAGGGTAGCAGTTCCAGGTGATTTTCCTTAACATGTTGGGTGTGTTGGCAGTAGCAATTTTTGTGTTGAAATTTGAGTTCCAAGAGAATAGAAGTTAATGAGGCAGATTATTGGCTTTTTACATGGTTGCTTATGGTATATTGATTCACTGTAATATTGCATTAGATGAGATATATGGGGCATTTGTACTCAGATTTTATTTTACTCGTCATAGTTCTTCTTGACCAATTTTTGCTCCAAGATTCAATCTGGATTTATCTCCTTCAACATCAAAATATTAATGAAAATATGGAATCCGGATGTGCTTCAGAGAAATCTATCATGAAATTCCCAATATCTTTTCAGATTATCCCTGAAATCTGCCTGGAACATCTTGGGTATGGCCATCAAGTCCCTGATGAAGTCGTTGGCGGTTTGGAACCTTTCCTAAGGGTCCTCAAGTTTTTGAAACACTGGAATGACATGTATGGGTTTTTTTGAAGGGGGATGGGTACCCATGCAACATAGATTTTTTTCCATTAAGAGTTCTTATTTACTTTCATGATTCATCAATATGGCATAGGTGTTGTATTCTCACTAAAATTTTGAATGAACTTCCAATAAAATTCACTGAGTCGATGAAACCATCATGCATTAGTGCAGGCATTGTTTGGAGTTGACCCTCATAGTTGCCTTCATTGGATTTATTCCAATTCCAGTCCATAATTTGGAAATCACATGCCTAAGTTATGTCCACAGGGGTTGGAAAATCCACTTTTCCAATTTTTTTATTATATATTTTGCTCACAATCTGTCAAAAAATGTTCATAAATGCATGAATTGTTTTTTCCAGTCCATATTTTAGAAATCGCATGCCTAAGTTATGTCCACTGGGGTTGGAAAAATCCACTTTTCCAATTTTTTTTATATAGTTTGCTTACAATCTGTCAAAAAATGTTCATAAATGCATGAATTCAAATTGTTTTCTCCTATTCTCCCTGGAACATCTTGGGTATGGCCATCAAGTCCCTAATGAAGTCCTTGGAAGTTTGGGAACCTTTCCTAAGGGTCCCCAAGTTCCTGAAACATTGGAATGGTGTGTATGGTTTTTTTTGAAAGTGGATGGGTCCCCATGCAACACATATTTTTTTCCATTAAGAGTTCTTATTTACTTTCATGATTCATCAATATGGCATAGGTTTTGTATTCTCACTAAATTCTAAATGATCTTCCAATAAAATTCACTGAGTTGATGAAACCATCACACATCACTGGCATTGTTTGGAGTTGACCCTCATAGTTGCCTTCATTGGATTTATTCCAATTCCAGTCCATAATTTGGAAATCACATGCCTAAGTTATGTCCACAGGGGTTGGAAAATCCACTTTTCCAATTTTTTTATTATATATTTTGCTCACAATCTGTCAAAAAATGTTCATAAATGCATGAATTGTTTTTTCCAGTCCATATTTTAGAAATCGCATGCCTAAGTTATGTCCACTGGGGTTGGAAAAATCCACTTTTCCAATTTTTTTTATATAGTTTGCTTACAATCTGTCAAAAAATGTTCATAAATGCATGAATTCAAATTGTTTTCTCCTATTCTCCCTGGAACATCTTGGGTATGGCCATCAAGTCCCTAATGAAGTCCTTGGAAGTTTGGGAACCTTTCCTAAGGGTCCCCAAGTTCCTGAAACATTGGAATGGTGTGTATGGTTTTTTTTGAAAGTGGATGGGTCCCCATGCAACACATATTTTTTTCCATTAAGAGTTCTTATTTACTTTCATGATTCATCAATATGGCATAGGTTTTGTATTCTCACTAAATTCTAAATGATCTTCCAATAAAATTCACTGAGTTGATGAAACCATCACACATCACTGGCATTGTTTGGAGTTGACCCTCATAATTGCCTTCATTTGACTTTATTCCAATTCCAGAGCATATTTTGGAAATCACATGCCTAAGTTATGTTCAGTGGGGTTGGAAAAATCCACTTTTCCCAATTTTGTTTATATATGTAGCTCACAATCTGTCAAAAATGTTCATAAATATGTGGATTGTTTTCTCAATCCATATTTTGGAAATCACATTCCTAAGTTATGTCCATTGGGGTTGGAAAAATCCACTTTTCCAATTTTTTTTATATATTTTGCTTACAATCTGTCAAAAAATGTTCATAAATGCATGAATTCAAATTGTTTTCTCCTATTCTTCCTGGAACATCTTGGGTATGGCCATCAAGTCCCTAATGAAGTCCTTCGCAGTTTGGGAACCTTTCCTAAGGGTCATCAAGTTCTTGAAACACTGGAATGGCGCGTAATACTCAAAGTTAACCATTGGCCTAAAGTATAACAAATCTCTCTAATTGCAACAACTAGCTACATACCTCACAATCCAAGGTGATTGCATGGGTTCCCAATAAGCACTAAGTTATATTTGACCCTTGAACCTAATGAAAATCCAAACACATAGAAAGAGACTGTAATGAAATAGGAATCCAAGCACAGTGATGATTAATGGAAATTTGAATCCAAAATACAACTATTAAGAAGGATGAACAAAAACAGAGGGGTGGACTACAAACCTTCATAGCCATGAAAACATTAGCACTCTCCACGCTCACCATTACAAATGCCATGGCCACTACAACCATCCTTGCAATTCTTTCCATTGATAGTCTACCCACATGAAGATGAAAAAACAATGAACGACCTTTTATAAAAAAGAGTAAGGATAACCTCAAAAATAGAGATAAAAAGAGAAATCAGATCCCAACATCATTGATGTAAATCGGTGCTACAATATCATGGAATCTATATATTCAATTCCCAATATAAACCTTCCATGGTGCATCTCTATATAGGATTGGCCCATATGAATAATAAATTTGTGAGTATTGATCTTGATTCTTGTTCAATATTCTTATCACCTGTGGAGGACCTGTTCTTTTATTGATGATGCATCAATGGAGCTTTTGGTCTGTCGAGATCTAGTGAATCCAGATAACTTGGTTTGAGAGTCACAAAGAAAATATGGATGATGGAGATAATGGAAACAAGGATCATAATCACAATGGTAAGATGATGCAGGAGCATCTTGTTCATCAAACTATGAATGACCTTCATAGGTTAATAATTGGAAAACAACAAATTTTGTATGTGGAAGTTGGATTCCTCATATTCTCTTTGTAATATTTAGTATTATTAGTTTTCAATTAGTTTAGAGATTCAAGAGATTTGATTAGGGAATAATTCCTTAAAGAATAAATCATAAGAATTTGGGGATTTGATTGACCAAGAGTAAGGGATTTGATCCACTTTTTGTGGATCTGGCTAGAGGTAGTTTGATTAGCTAAAATTAATCAATCAAATTCGATAATCTAGGAGAGAACATTTCTTAGGTTGGGGGGAATGAAAATAGAAATTTACTGTCTAAATCATATTCCAAGGGGAAATCATGGATGTAGTAGGGAAAAGAGATTTCAGTTACATAGATTGATGATCTTTATTGATGAAATACAAATACTCTATTTTTTTGGCTGAGTACTAGAATGCATGACATATAAATTGATTGGTGATTGTTGTTGTCCTACATACATAATCTCCATGCATATCAACCTCGGTTTCTAGATCCAAGTGGATTGCATATTGAGTAATTCAACTACTTAATATATGCATATAGGGTATGAGTGTTGGAAGCGAGTTGCATCCAATTGTAAAATGCCCAGAATATATACATAAAAGTAGGGTGCAAATTGTAGCTGAGGAAGGATATCCATCAATTGTTGTTTCAAATATTCAAATGGTGAAACCTTATTGTTTCCAACGCTGAGCTTGATATCCAATTGTTGAATAATCTTGAACATTGACATATAAACTTGTTGCCAGTGCCAAACATCCAATGTTGTTCATTGAATAAGTTGCCAACATTGATTATTTGAAGAAGCATTGATCATCCATATGACAATAGTGCATGGTCTTGATCATTGGAAAAGTATTGGTAATTTCCTTGGTGAAAGGAATATGCTTTGCGTTAATTGAGTTCATAAGAAATCAAAGACAGAGCTGAGAATCAAAGACTATATGAATGATAAATTGTTTCTCTTGTTGGCACCATAAGCTTCCATTAATACTTAAAGTTTTGCAAGGAAGACATAAAAACATATGCACACATGCATATCAGAGTCACCAAAAGCATGGTTTCATGAGTGGATGTGGAAGGAAATCAGGTGTTGGACCCTTCTGAGATAAATTTTCAAATCTTAAAAATTTGGGGATTTATCAATTTATGGTTTTCAACAACAATGGTATCTTCAACCATGTCAATTAATTTATATTTTGATCCAGGTTTATCATCATTGTAGACACTATCATTAGCATCCATAGTATCATCAAAATTGTAGAAGTGTTCATCAACTACCAGATTAGAATCCAATTTGCAGACACTCTTATCAATTACAATGGTAGGAGAAACAACCTTGCAGAAGATTTCATCAACTCACAATGTAATATTTCCACCCAAGTTAGTATTAGTCATTTCAAAAAAACAATGATCCCTCACAAGGGATGAAACACCAATGTTTGGTTCATTGTTGGTACTGTCACAACCTGGGTCAGTACGATTGTCACCATTTTGAACCTCAGGATTGTCATGGAATTCAATCTCATGTTTTGCGTGCTCAGGAGAAGTAAACTCTTTCTTATATCCATTGTGACTTTCTTTCGTATAAGTTTCATTCGATACTTATATAGTATCCCTCACAACATCTATCCCATGCTCTGCTTTACAAGATGCATAAATCTTTGGAATTAAGGTAATGTGTGTGCGGGGTGGTACTTGAATATGCTTCTCTGGAATTTGACTCACATTCACTTCTAGTATAAACATATTTAGCAGAGTAAAAAATTTCTTGTTATAGAGAAATGGATAGGTTGAAACTATTTCCACTGCTAGAGCCATCTAATGTAGAAACACACATTGGCAATGAATCATAGACTACAGTTAGCCAACACTTCTTCATGAACAAACTAATGTTTAAAACTGTAGTATCAATATGAAAATTGAGAGAAATATTAGAATATTAAGTGTGCCTCTCATATAATAAGAGTTGTTCCAAACTCTTCAGCTGGTGTACATTCATGACAGCTTCAAAACCCTTCCGGAGCATATCTTGTTCTAAGCTTCTTGCACCACCCTTCCATTCTACAACTAAATAATTCTATTGAAACTGTGCAAATCCAGAGTGATAGTGCAAATCCAGAGTGATAGAAAGCAATTGGAACCTAGCTATTTATGGCTACAATTTCCCTGCACTTTATGGATAGTGAGCATGTCAATGATGGTTAGTGCTAAGGTCCTATTTCCCTGGTCAAATGCCTGCAAAGTCATATTCCGTAATAGAATTGTCGTTGTTGAAGAGGCTATTAGCAAATGTCTAAACTTCAATTGGCTTTTGCATCTGCAGTCACAATTGCAAAATTATATTGTAACTAGTGTCTCCATAGATTAATTCTAGTTAGCAATGTTTGTGTGCCTTGGACTAGGTACTTCTATAGGTTTTCATTTTTGGTCTATTTTCCAGATACCTTGCAATTAGTGGCAATAGCTTTAGGAGGATATCCAGTGAACAAATTTTTTGTAGTTATCCAAATTTGAATTAGGTTTCATAAATGTGTTTAGAATTGGAAAATTGTGAAATAGCTCATTTCTTTATCCATTGATTCTATTTGCCAGCCATTGTATATGTTGGCCTAGACACTGCTATGTGTTATTCACTAATGTTCAGACTTGTATCGTGTAATGGATGTTTCCCTTGAACTCTAAATTTTGTAATCATCAACATAGATTCCTTATAATTTTAATCATTCATTTGGGTGGGTTTCTATTGCCCAAAATATCTTCAGGGGCATGTAACAATTGACCAATGCGTTGGAACATTGATATGTGCTTCACCATCGTCTTAAAAACCAGAAAACACATGTTCAATGTTTTCCTACCTGGGTTAGGAACAATTATGAACTTTTTTGCCCCCATGTATTTCATGGCTATAGAACCTGCATATCTTATGTCATTGGCTCCAGTTGCTAGAATTCAATATTTACTATATTCTATGCTCATGTTGCATAAAGTCCATAACTATGCATCATGTTGCCTCTTCCAATGTTCTGGAATCTTTTTTTCCATTCTTGTAGACAATTGACTCAAAAAATATCTAGTTGAGTTGATTGACTTGTGTAACCTAGAGATGCTTCGGTTGCTGCCAAGGCTAGCTTCATAGAATCTTTTTCTATTGTTTTGAACAAAATATACTTCTGTTCATATTGGGGGAGAAAATAGTGACAACAGACTCTTACCATCTGAAAATAGTTGCAAGTTTTCTTTGTTTTTTTTTCCTTTTCCTTTGAATCATGTAAGTTGATCATATAATTTAGTGCAATGTTGGTAAATGTTGAAATACATTGAAAATTAACAATTTTGGTTGGTCCTACATAAAGGTTGAGATAGCTTGGCAATAGGTTGCATGCTATGAGGTCTACAGGGCTAGGAATTAGAGCAATGTTTTCCAGGTAAATCCCAAGTCTATTTCATTACTGTTGGTGTTAACATTTTCTAGGTAAATCCCATGTCTGAAGTAATGAAAACCATGGATGTGATTTCTCCAAAATGCAAAGTATTTTGAGCATTCGATATGGAATATCTGGTGATTGGTCTATTGGAACACATACTCCCATTCAGGTCATCTAGGAAATGTAAAATGGTGGGTTTCAGAGTGATGGTAACTTGTTTTACAGAAGTGTTCTTGTTTTACAAATGCATGTCCTTGAGCCATTGCTAGCAGTGGGTGCACTCTCATTATCATCAAATTGCTTAAAAGTGGGGCAATTGGTTAACATGAGATGGTGGATAGAAAGGTTGAAGTGTTGTCAAGACAATGCATCAGCTAAGAAGGTGTTGTAGAAAATGTTTCACTGCAATTTATGGTTTATTTATGTCATCTTGTCAATTGATGCAAATATTTTCCTTGTTAATTGTATATGCTTTTATTTTGTAACAGGAGGAAGTTGAAGCTCATTATGAGGTTGAAGTGAATCCAGAGAATCGGATGATGGCAGGGAGAAAAAGGGGTCATGAGGCTTTTGAAAGTGAATCAATTTGCAATGCCTTGTTGCATAGGATTTAAAAAGGGTCTCGGTGTTTTCTATCCATCAAATGCCTTGTGACAAAGCTAGAGGGAATTCTTGATATCAAAATGGAAACCCCAATGTTTATACTAAAATGGCCAAGAAACAATGTAATAAGCCTCATCATTGCAAGATTCGATTCAATCAGTGAACCTCAAGCATTGCAAGGTGATACAATATTACAACCTGGGCATTTTTATTACTATGTTAGTTCTCCAAGTGAATGGGACAAATTGTTGTGATGGTTTGCATGTTATTTTTGGGCATTGATTAATGATTGCAAATATTTGTTGGATGTTGGAAGCCTACATCCAACCCTAATAATGTTTATTAGATTGATTGTTATCACTTATGATAATAAAAGGGATTTATAATATTGCAAAGCTTCAAGAACTGAACATCGGGTATTGTAAAGAAGTTGATGACAAGTCTTGAAAGGTTGGTATCTTTGGAGAAGTTGGAGTTTGATTGATGTGGGAACTTAAAAAAGAATCCATGGGTTGGAGAAACTGATAAAGCCTCAAATTCTAAGTGGCTCCCTGTATGATAGATGGCCATTCCATATTATCACAAACTAGCAAATATCTCATAATCGTCCACACTAAAATACATTTTGTTACATTAAAATTATAAGAACAATGATAGACATTCACTGCCTCATTTAGGAATGCAAGCTATGGTAGAAGAAGCCTCACTCATGTACCATAGACCTTGTTATCCTAAACCTCTTAGGGGTAGATAGGGAAATGTTACATCTTGTGGTAGTCATCAAATTGTGAAACATATATGGGGTTTGAGAGGAATAAATATGGTCCTTTGATTTTGTTGTTGCTACATTTTTGCTTTTAATGTGATCAAGGTTTTTATGAAACTATGGACTTCAGGCTTCAGGCACTCTTTCAGTTCAGACCATCAATTGTAGTTGGTAGTCCAATAATAAACCACCATGAAGCCTTGATTTTTGTTATTGGCACAACATGATAGGAAGGGATAGCTTGAGAGAGCATTAGAACAATGACTACTCAGCAAGAAAAGAGGCCTATGTTACACATCACAGAATTTGGTCCCAGTGATCTTCAAACCTGTTGAAGTAGCTTTAAGGATAAGATTAATTGTTCTGTGGATAATCTTATCATGTTTTCTTTTCTCTGATTATATTGATAGTCTATTAGCTTTACTTGTGGAGGAATCATCACAAACAGAGAAGTTTGGACAACCTCTTCCTCTGTTCATTATTTTTGTTGAACGAAAGGTATTTATTACTTTTTTTTTAGTGCATGTACATACTACATATAACATTACTTTTCAAAACCAGTATCTTGTTCCAATATGATATGCTACAGAAAATGCTACTACAATAATTTGTATGGTAATTCCTTTCACGGTTTTATCTTTTCCCACCATATCTGTCCACCCACGACATAGTTCCCTTTTTAATGTAGGTCCATAAAATCAATTTTGCAAGGTGCAAATTGTTAAGACTCTCTGGTTAAAAATGGAAGGCTTCTGATGATCATCTTGCCACAACGTGCACATTAGTGATTCCATCTGAGCAGAGTCACCCATAAAGGATTTTTCCATAAAGTTCTAGAAATATCCTAAGGAACAAACACTATATGATGTTGAATTAATGTAACTTGGAAGAATATTCTTTGTGTACTTTATTATTGTAACTCCGTCGGAGATGTTTTACCTCTATTCACATAGGAGAGAGAGAAGTTTGCACAAGTGAAGGAGAGGAGTTGATTTTGTCTTGGGGTTTTATCTTGTACTTGTGAATTCTATATTGAGAAAGTTTTGACTGGGTTTTCTCCCTTGTGGTTTCCTCGAGAGAAATATTGTGTTCTTTGTGTTTGGTGTGCTTGTATTTTTTTCAATGATTAGTTTGTTTAATGTTATTATGCTAAACAAGTGAAAAACTCTAGTGGCCATTCAAAGAAATGCCAATTTGAAAGGAATACCCCTACCAACTCAAATGTTCTAGATGGTTTCGTAGGGTTTCCAAATGCTTTGTGAGCCACAAAGATGCCTTGAAGTGTATGGGCGTTTTTATCATCGTTGGGAGAATTGTGAAGTGGTCGAGGCAAGTATTGAAGTGCATGGGGTGTTTCTATCATCATTGGGCAATTTAGAAGTGCATGGGGAAAGTATTGAAGTGCATGGGGGGGATTTTGAAGTGTTTGGGGAAAATATTGAAGTTCATGGGGAGTTTTATCATCCTTGGGATAATTTAGAAGTGCCTCGGAAAATATTGAAGTGCTTAGGGAAATTTTATCATCTTTCGGAGAATTTTGGAGTGCTCAGGGAAAGTATTGAAGTGCCTGGGGTGTTTTTCTTGTCAATGGGTGAATTTTGAAGTGCATGGGGTGTTTTCTTGTCAATGGGTGAATTTTGAAGTGCATGGGGCGTTTTTCTTGTCAATGGGTGAATTTTGAAGTGCATGGGGCATTTTTCTCATCACTAGGTGAATTTAGAAGTGCATGGGGTTGTTGTTTATCAATGTAAAGATACTTTTATAGTGTTGGCACGTTTTAAAACAGTGATGGCCAAAGTTAACACATGCCGAGGCAAATTTGTGTGGATTGGGGCATTTTTGTGATTTCGGGTGATTATATCATTGTCGGGTGTTTTTCTCCCTTGCCTAGGGCAAGTATTGAATTGCTTAGGGCATCTTTATCATCATTGGACGAATTTTGAAGTGTCTAGAGAAATTAATGAAGTGCCTAGGAAAATATGGAAGTGTGTGAGGGTGTTTTTATCTTCACTACGAAAATTTTGAAGTTCCCGGGGAAAATATTGAAGTGTCTGGGCGTTTTTATCATCGTTGGGAGAATTTTGATGTGACCAAGGCAAGTATTGAAGTTCATGGGGCATTTCTATCATCATTGGGTCAATTTAGAAGTGCATGGGACAAGTATTGAAGTGCCTGGGTGCAATTTTGAAGTGCATGGGGAAAATATTGAAGTGTATGGGCATTTTTATCATCGATGGGAGAATTTTGAATTGGCTGAGGCAAGTATTGAAGTGCATGGGGCATTTCTATCATCATTGGGTCAATTTAGAAGTGCATGGGGTAAGCATTGAAGTGCCTTGAGGAAATTTTGAAGTGATTGGGGAAAATATTGAAGTGCATGGGGAGTTTTTATCATCCTTGGGAGAATTTAGAAGTTCCTAGGAAAATATTGAAGTTCTTAGGGCAATTTTATCATCTTTCAGAAAATTTTGATGTGCTTGGGGCAAGTATTGAAGTGCTTGGGGCATTTTTCTTGTCATTGGGTGAATTTAGAAGTGCATGGGGCATTTTTCTTATCAACGAGTTAATTTAGAAGTGCATGGGTCATTTTTCTCCTCACTATGTGAATTTAGAAGTGCTTGGGGTTGTTATTGATCAATGTATGAATGCTTTTATAGCGTTGGGACATTTTAAAAGAATGATGGGAAAATTTATCACTTGCCAGGGAAAATTTGTGTGGATTGAGGCATTTTTGTGATTGTCTGGGTGATTATATCATTGTTAGGTGTTCTCCATTTCCTAGGGGAACTATTGAAGTGCATAGGGAATCTTTATCATTATTGGACGAATTTTGAAGTGTCTGGGGAAAGTAATGAAGTGCTTGGGAAATCATGGAAGTGGATGGGGTCGTTTTTATCTTTGTTGGAAGAATTTTGAGGTGCCTAGGGAAAATATTGAAGTGTTTGGGTTTTTTTATCATCGTTGGGAGAATTTTGAAGTGGCCGAGGCAAGTATTGAAGTGCATGGTGTGTTTCTATCATCATTAGGTCAATTTCAAAGTGAATGGAGTAAGTATTGGAGTGCCTCAAGGGAATTTTGACGTGCTTGGGGAAAATATTGAAGTGCATTGGGATTTTTTATCATCCTTGGGAGAATTTAGAAGTGCCTGGGAAAATATTGAAGCGCTTAGGGAATTTTTATCATATTTGGGAGAATTTTGAATTCATGACCCCACATGTCCATTGGACCATTAAGGGACGAGATAACAAGTAGAGTCCCTACTTGCCCTGAATTAAGTTAGTGCAGTTGTGTTTCCTCAACACCTTCTAGTTGTGAGTGATCAAATACTGCTTGTGAAATGTATAAATAAATCCATCCTTTCCTCGTCCATACACTTGTTCATTCGAGAGTCTAGGAGTCAAGAGATTCTAGAGTTGAGCTCTAGTGTATGTTTGTTTGTTGCACCACCTTAGTAATCCACATAATCAAAAGCTTGAGTCTTATTGGCAAAAGATTTGCCAAATTTTTACTATATTTTATAAATCAGTGAAAGATTCACCAAGTTTTTACAATTTTTTATAATTAAGTGAAATATTCGCCAAGATTTTACAATATCTTATAATTTAGTGAAATATTCGCCAAGATTTTACAGCATTATATAATGAAATGAAAGATTCGCCAAAACATTATATATACATATAATATTATTGATAAAATCGCCTTCAAGTTTTTATATATATCAGGGAGATTCGCCCATTTTTTATACATATAAATTTTGGGGGGGTTCTTAAAATCATCCCTGATCCCAAGAGGCTATAAATAGACCCTTAAAGTAAGAAAATGTTGATGTATTTGTAACTTCAGAATGTATTTCATCTATGTATATAGAGATGTTATTATTCCTCTATATGGAAGTGTTTGTATTACTATAGAGATGTTATTATTCCTCTATACGGAAGTGTCGTCATTTATATTGTAAGTGTCGTAACTTATACTTGATGGGTTATTAGACCACCTTGTTGGGGTCGGCCCTGTATAAGTCATGTGGGTTAAAGGGTTATTAGACCACCCTATTTGGGGTCATTCCTGTCAGCATTATGTTATGTGGTTAAGTTAAGGTCGACCTAGTAAAGGTTATTAGGCAAGTCAAGTCAAGTATAAATAGAGTGAAGGAGGCACTCTATTTGATCATTCACTTTCTCACTCACACACTCATTGGAGTGTGGCACACTAGTGGAGGAGGTTAAGATGCTTCTAGGAGGACTATATCTTGTACTTGGGTTGTATCATTTCTCTATCTATCTCTGAGGAAGTTGCGGGGTTTTTCACCTTCTTGGTTTTCCTCGGTGAAACTCTGTGTCTCTTGTGTGCTTGCTTTATTGTGTCCATGTTTGAGATGCTGTACATGTTATTCTCTCAGCTAAGATCCTAGATCATATTGAAATTTTGAAAAAATAACATGGTATCAGAGCTAGCCCGAAAGAAGGCATGGTATGGCATTTATGACAGTTGTTGCACTTGCGAAGCTAGGGATTGATATAGCAAAAACTAGTCATCGTAGAACTTTCGCTATAAATTCATTTCGGAGAGGTTTCAAGATCTGAAAATATTACAGGTCGAAGATAAGATCCCCATGTACTTTGTGTCCAAAGTAGAGCCTCTAATTTGTTGTACGTTTAGATTTATGATCTGTACAATATAGGGTTTCTGCATCTTCCAGATCTGAGTCATAAACAAGTGACCTAGGAAAAAAGGTCACAACTCGGGCTAGGAAGCTCCAAATGAAATTTAGTAAAAATTGGTAGGTAGGGCATGGAATTTAGTTTCATAGGTATGATTTTCAGAGGCCGAAATTGAACCAGTGACATGTGGCACTCCGTACAAGTTCGCTCTCTTGTTTTATCCCATAAACAGGTCACGTTGCGACACTTGACATAACTCTCTCTCAGAAAATCCATTTGAGGTCAGACTTATGGGGTTGGAAAGATAACAGGTCAGGATACCACAAGAATATTTTTTAGAATCTTTAGATCTATAATTTAGGAGTTACACCAGAAACAATCAGGTGCATATTTCTATCAAAACATAATTGGATTTTGAGCACCTTCATTCATGGCTACGGGAATTTAGGGTTTCAGAGAGTGTTGGAATTTTTGTATTGGAGACCACGGATGGATGCTCCTCATCAAAATAGAAATTTAGATACCAAGATCAAATTTTTTGGTTGGGCAGAAGGTCGGGCTTGATCAAACCCTAGTTCAAGGCTTTGAACGGAAAAGTGAAAAATTAGGGCTTCTGCAAAAATGGGAATTTTTGAAATTTGTGACCATAGCTGGAAGCTCCTTGGAAAAATCAAATTTTAGAGCTTTGGATAAAACTATTTGGTTGGGTGAAGCTCTGGGAAACTCAAACCCTAATTCAGGGTCCTCCCTAGTGAATCCAGAAGATTGAAAAGCAAATTTGAGGGGTGAAACTTTGCAGTTTTCAAATTCTGAGTATACCAGGTTAATCAACTCATCAAGCGCATATTTCTATCCTTTCAGAAGTTTGAAATTCAAAGTTTGAATTTTTAGGGTTTCCCTGACAAATCCTAATCCATCTCCAGATCTAGTTTTTGCAAATCAAGTGGATTGGGTTAATCCTAGAAGAGAATGGATTAGTCACTTGCATAAGTGAAGAAGTTCTAGTTTTAGAGGGAGATGAGGCTAAGGCCTTACATAAGAAGATTACAAGCAATCTCGACAGGTATGACTTATCCAGGTATGTTTCGAGATCTGTTCATGATTAAGTTTATGGTATGTTTGTCTTCATTAAGTTTTAATACAATCTTGATTAACTTTAGACTTGTCGTATCACCTTAATAAAATTATGAATGCAGATATTCATTGATTAGGGTTTTAACACTTATGATTATACTAATGCATTGCGGTGTTGTATGAGGTTGATGTTGTCCGCTAACATGAAAGGTACATCAAGAAAGACAAATCATGTTCTAGTTCAAGAACATATGACCATGTTGACATGAAGACAAAGATTCATCCATTGTCATGGATCACATAGAAGATCTACTTACGAGGTATGTACAACTTGGTTCTATAATGATTAACCTATGAGATATGCAGGTTACTAACACAAGTCATTGAAGAGAACAAGAAGACATTGCTAGACATAACTAGAAAATATGATAACTAGGTATGTTTTTCCTATATCAAGTTAGAATCCTACCTTGTTGATGAAGTTAGAAATGTAAGTAATCAAGGGTTTATGCATATTATGTCTCTTACCTTGATTGATGATATGACTAACCAGAAAAGTCCTTTGGTCAAATAAGAATATGCATGAGTAAAAGAAGTATTCCCTGAAACCTTGAATACTAATGTTTATTATCTGTGTTTGAAATGATCATGACTATACATGTTTAAGATTATTGTGTTTTGATAGTATTGAGATTATACTAATGAATGTATGTATGAGACATTGAGGATAACACAATGATGATACTAGTAAGTATGCATAAGTGATCAATGATAGATATAAGTTCAAGGATAGGTAATCGAGGAATCAAATATCAAGAGGGAGCACACCCCAGTAGTTCCTGCAAGGAAGCAAATATTGAGAGGGAGTCCACCCTACAAACCAAACAAAGATAAGTATTTGAATTGTCATTTCTTGCACATTTGTTTGTTTAAATAATATTGTTCAATGATGCATATGCTTATGTTCCTAAACTTAGGGTGTTTATTATGCTTATTAGAATAATTGCATTAATGAACAGTAAACTACTAATATGCATGTGATGGGTAAGTGGCCCATGGCATTGTACAACATTCCATTGCTACTTATCTAGAATGAAACCTCTTTGTTGACATGTTGGGAGTTGTGCACACTCTTAACAATGTTCTGGTAGAGATTGGAAGGCATCTAGAAAGTTACGGGATATGGATAAATGTTGTATTGAAAGCATTGGCTAAAATAATTGCATGACTGTATGACATATTTCTTTGTGTAAGAATTTGTTCTGAAAACTATGAGATGTTTCTAATCATGCAATTTAACTTGCTTTGTAGGAAGATCATATACCATCACCTACAAAAAAAGGACTACAAAATTTGTTCAACAATAAAGTTATGTATTGAAGATATTGAAGTTCCCAGGATTCGGGAAGAATGCCATGATCGAGGAGTACCAGTTGATCATGAAGAATGATTTTTGGGATGCCAAGACCTGAAGGGAAGTCTATTGTGACTTCCAAATGGATCTATAAGATCAAGCATGCTGTATATGGTAGCATGGAGAAATACAAAGTGAGATTTGTAGGTCATGGCTTCTCCCAGAAAGAGGGATTGACTATGAAGAGACTTTTGCACCTATAGCCAGTTACACTTCCATCAGATTAGTACTTGCTCTGGCTACAGTGATGAAATGGAAGGTACACCAGATGGATGTCAAGACAACTTTCTTGAATGGTGTAGGTTAAGAGGAAGTGTATGTGGATCAGTCACTCAGGTTTGAGACACATGACTGAGAGTCACATGTGTGCAAACTGAAGAAAGCCCTGTATGGTTTGAAACAGGCACCCAGGACCTGGTATGGCATGATAGATGGATTCCTATCCAGTTTGGGCTTTACCAAGAGTAAAGAGGATTCCAACCTTTACTACAAGGTTGAGGAAGGAAATCTAGTGATACTACTATTGTATGTGGATGACTTGTTTGTAATAGGTGAGGATAGATTGATTGCTGACACGAAGAGGAAGCTTTCTGCCGAGTTCGAGATGAAGGACTTGGGTACAATGCACTACTTTCTTGGTATGGAGGTGTGGTAGAGTGCAAATGGAATATTCCTTGGACAAGGGAAGTATGCAGTAGATATCCTGAAGAGGTTCGAGATGATGGACTGCAAGGCCATGGCCAAACCTATGGCATCAAACATGAAGATTCTGTGTGATGCTTCTTCTGAGCTGGTTGATGCTATGATGTATCGTCAGATGATTGGGTCCTTGATGTACCTGACGAATACAAGACCAGATATCTGCTTTGCGGTGAACACCTTGAGCCAGTACTTGACAGATCCGAGACATGTTCATCTGATAGCTGCAAATCATATTCTGAGGTACCTAAAGGGTATAGTTGACTCTTCGCTCAAGTATGAGGTGAATCAAAAGTTTAACCTGGAGGGTTATGCTGATTCAGATTGGGCAGGAAGTGCCATTGACCGGAAGAGCACTTCGGGGTGCTGCTTCAGTATGGGATTGATATCTTGGTTTAGCAGGAAGCAGTCCTGTGTGGCATTGAGTACAGCTGAAGCAGAGTATGTCGCAGCTTGTTCGGCTAGTTGTGAGGCAGTAATATGGCTTAGGAGCTATTGTCTGATTTGTTTGATCTCCAACTGAGTGCTACTTGTATATATTGTGACAACTAGAGTTGTGTGAAGCTATTAGAGAACCCAGTGTTCCATGAAAAGTCGAAGCACATTGATATCAAGTATCACTATATTAGGGATATGGTGCAAAGAGGAGCAGTGAAGCTCTTGTATGTTGCGACAGGCGAGTAGGTATCCGATGTGTTGACCAAGCCGCTAGCCAGAGTGAAGTTTTAATACTTCAGACAGAGACTTGGTGTACTTCAGATCGAGATACTTTCCAAGGGGAAGCGATGAGCCTGGAGACATAGATGCACATGGGCCATTCTTACATGGTGGTAGGAAATTCCTCCCATGGTAAGATGTAAGGGCTAGGGCCATTCCGACATGGTGGTAGGTTGGTCCTCCCATGGTCGTTGATGTAAGTGCTGTGCCATTTTGACATGGTGGTAGGTTGGTCCTCCCATGGTCGTTGATGTAAGTGCTGTGTCATTCCGAAATGGTGGTAGGTTGGTCCTCCCATGGTCATTGATGTAAGTGTTGTGCCATTCCGACATGATGGTAGGTTGGTCCTCCCATGGTCATGGATGTAAGTGCTATGCCATTCTGACATGGTGGTAGGTTGGTCCTCTCATGGTCGTTGATGTAAGTGCTAGGGCCATTTCGACATGGTGGTAGGTTGGTCCTCCCATGGTCATTGATGTAAGTGTTGTGAGCCTTTCCCAGATGGTCAGAGGAAATTCCATCCATGCCAGTGAGTGTAAGAGTTGTGTGTGTGCGTCTGGGTTGTGCTCTGTAGACGATGACGATGATTTGAAGACGATGATGTGACAGTATGGTACACAGATTTTGCAGAGTGTAATACCCCAATTTGGACCCTTAGGAAATATTGGCTCCAATGTAAATATTGTATACACACGTTGTATGTTTCCCTAGCGTGGAGCTCAAGGCCAAGGCCCCGCTAGTTTATGCTCAGATTTTATTTAAATTAGACCCGCTTGATGTTTTGTTACCCACGTGCTATTAAGCCATGGGATATTGTAAATTGATGTAAATATTTAACATTGAAATGAAATACCAAAACTGGCTATGGAGACAACGAATGAGAAGGGGCCATGTGTATCCACTAGGGAGTGGTGAGGGGGCTATGGGATTAAACCCTAGGCTACCATTTGTAATTATGAGAACCCATTGACTTCCCTAGAGGACATTAATGCCTGCTGTAAGGAAGTGGTTGAGATTTCAGCCCATGGCTTCAATGGAGCATGGGCAGCCTTGAAATTCGTATGGGTGGGCATGGGCTCTATTTGCTTGTGAAAGAAGTCACTCAACCTCATGGAAGGGGGCTTCATTTTGATCCCCATTCCATTGTGGAGGTATCTAACATCATTCTGCATCCAAAAATGAGTGCCAGCAGTGAGAGAACCAGAAATCGCGACCTTGAGAGAACCCAAATTTTGAAAGACCAAAAACGCCCAGATTTGGCATGGGACAAAGAAATCCAATGGGGAATCCATTAGCATGAACCTTGGGGCGAATTTGGGAGCATTAGCTACCCCGAAATCAATAGGAAAACCCAGTTTTTGCAGCTCAGAAAACCAGTGACGGATTTGAGTATTTGGTGAGCAGAATGGTGAGAAATCAAGTTGGGAATGACTATGCAGAGGTTGGGTGTGCTTGATAAACCTAGTGAAGGTTGGGATCTCAAGGAGTAGCAGCTGGAACTTTCTATGCCCATCCTGAAGAGCACTAGAGGGAAGAGTTTCCTGAGGGACTGTGTAGTAGAGAAGGGGATCTTCCTTGTGTTGGATGTGGTAGGTAATGTGGGTGCCTGACTGTTGAGCTCACTTGAGATGCCTGTAGCTCTGTGGTTGAGCTCACTGGCTTAGCGTTACCCTCCTCTATCTTCCTGGATGCTTGACCGAAACCATGGCTATGAGTGAACCCAGCTAGTTACTCCTTAGTGGATACACAGCCCAGCTCGGGGGTGATCTCTCAGCTGAAGGAATATAGGCTGGATAGAGATCTATGGTTGGGAGGAACGTTGCTCTCCCATAGCCAGTCGTTTTGACCGTTACAATTCAAGATAAGTATTCTTGTGATTTAAATTAATTGCATTCTGTGTTCTGCAATGCATTCAATCTGAAGGATTAATTATTCATGTTAATGAAATGAAAGGCATCATGTTTTATGCAATATGATAATTAATGACTGTTACATGTATGGTTGATATGGGCATGCTGAACGCATGAAGAAATTGTGTGCATATGTAATGTTTAATTTCTGCTGTGTTGATATTGAATTGAATCTACACGCCGAAGTTTTTAATTAATATGAAATTATGAGTAA
This sequence comes from Larix kaempferi, assembly GCA_027924585.1. Classification (NCBI taxonomy): domain Eukaryota; kingdom Viridiplantae; phylum Streptophyta; class Pinopsida; order Pinales; family Pinaceae; genus Larix; species Larix kaempferi. Next base: position 12,966,844 of record BSBM01000797.1, read on the forward strand.
AAATTATGTGGGGCTAAGTCTGCCATAAGCCCGGTAGTTGGATTAACGTTCCCTTCCTTGCACGAGAATGATGGAAGGGGGCATTACAGAGTGGTATCAGAGCTGCGTTGCAGCATTGGGCCTCTATGGGCCAAATCTGATAGCAATTGCAAGGGAAGATTTCAAAAATTTTCTTAAGACTGTTTTTTTGGAAATTTTTGTTTTAAAGTCTGTCTTTGGAAATTTTTGTTTTTAAGTCTGTTTCTGGAAATTTTTGGTTTTAAGACTGTTTCAGGAAGTCATCCCTAAACTGCGGAAAGGTTCCGCGAACCTTCCCGCAATTGCAGAAGAGTTCCGCGAACCTTCCCGCAATTGCGGAAGAGTTCGGCGAACCTTCCCGTTGCGGAAGAGTTCTGTGAACCTTCCCGCAATTGCGGAAGAATTCAGCAAACTGCTCCGAAACAGCGGAGAAATTTTTTTTTAAGTGAAAAGTTTTCTAAGTGTCGGCGTCGAAGGGAATTTTCGGAAGGAATTCTCTTCCGAAATTGCAGAAGGAATTCCCTTCCGAAATTTTGGAAGGATTCCGCGAATCGTTCCGAAACGCGGAAGAGTTCGGCGAGTCGTTCCGAAGTTGCGGAAGACTTCGGCGAATCGTTCCGCAACTGCGGAAGACTTCGCCGAATCGTTCCGCAACTACGGAAGACTTCGCCGAATCGTTCCGCAATTGCGGAAGACTTCGGCAAATCGTTCCGCAATTGCGGAAGGCTTCCACGAACCTCTCCGAAATTTTGGAAGCGTCCAGCGAACCGCCCCGCAACGGAGGCGAGCCGATAGTCACCCCGAAACCACGGAAGGCTTCGCCGAATGCCCCTGCAATTGCGGAAGCATTCCGCCAGGCGCCCCGCAATTGCGGAAGGCTTCAGCCAAGCGCCCCGCAATTGCGGAAGGCTTCAGCCAAGTGCCCCGCAATTGCGGAAGGCCACAGCCAACCCCCCCGCAATTTCTGGAGTGTTCAGCGAACCACAGATGCGGCAGGATTCAGCGAACTGGCCCGCAATGGCAGCGCGCAGAGAGAGAAAAAAAAAAAGTGAAGTGCCAAAAACTCAATTTTTGGATAGGGGGAGCACCGGGGCTCAGAATGGGATGATTCCTATGGGGCTCAGAGGCCATGAAAGAACCAGTGAAGACCCCGAGCCCTTTACGCCCCGATTTGACAGAAAATGGAGAATAGTGACTTTTGAAAGACAGAGTCCCGAGGCTTGTCATAAGGCCGGTTTGAGCTGAAATTGATCATGCACGGCCATGAAGCAGGCATAGTTTTAAATTCAGAATCTTGGAGCCAAACTCCAAAGGATGTGGAGTCGGGGTGAGCAAGAAGGCCAAAAAGCACTGTTCCGGGCCACTTTTTCGGGATTTTGAAAAGCTTGTGGGCAGTAAAAGTGACCCTAGATGTGAGAATCAAAAAAATTACTGAACTAGACATTTCATATTCTCATTAAGACGGACAGTTTCCGTTAGACGAAGATTTTCCAGAAATGCACCGTTTGGGAGATAGCCATTTTTGGCCCAAAACTTGGAATTTTGTAAAAATGTGAAAAGTGAGAAGTAGTAAAACCCAGAAATTCATAGAGAATGGATGGTGCATCGGAATTGGAATCCGTAAATTGCTGAGTGTTCCTTGTTATATGGACTAACTTTGGCCGATAGATAATTTTTTGTGATTCCGCATAGATTTTCTTCCACAGGTGGTTGAAGTTGGCCTTCGAGACCAAAATACAACTGTGTAAACTGTGCAGAATTATTGGTAAGAGTTGTCATTTTTGAAACAACGCTGTTTCCACACCCGATGTCGGAATGGAGCACGGGGACAGGCATTGGAAAGCTTGTCTAGAAAGGAATAATGGTGTATGACCGGAATTTGAATTGGGTCATCAGACATCATAGATAATCAGGGCATAAAAGTGTCGGTGACTGTTTTTTCAAATTAATGACAATATGGGCAATTTTCAGAATTGCATGAATGGGCAAAAGAATTGAATAAGTAACAGCTATGTGAATTATTCCATGAGTTCTATTATGTTAAATATTGATTGTGTATATTTCTATATGCATTCTTATGATGTCTGACAAATATTTCATAATGCACAGTGTTTGCAGCTCATAAAATTTATAATTGTAGCAGAGGTAACATACAGGAAAGATGGTGACCATAAATGATGCTCAAGATCCTTATGAACACGAAGAAGACGTTCTAGGAGAAAATGTGCATGAAGGGAATGCGGAGACTGAATCCAATGGAAGAAGGGAGCAGGTGACTCCTCAGAATTTGGTTGAAACCATGGTGAGCTTCAATGAAAGATTGATGAAGGCTCAAGAAGAACAACACCAACTCAATGCTGCTATTTTGCAAAGCTTCACTGATATGCAACATAAGATAAACCTTGGGTCCAACCCAAGCAATATGGGTGAAGAAGGAAGAGATGCAGGGAGTCATTCTAGAGGTTGTTCGAGGAGGAGGACTCCAAGCCCAAGGAAGAGTTCGGTGAGCAGAAAACATAAAACATCTTCATCAAGGTCTTCTTCCAGCAGGTCGTGTGACTCCAAATGTTTTAGGAGAAGTCCAAGACATGAACCTAAGAGATTGGATGGAAGAAAGAATTTCAAGGGCATCCCACAGGGAGAATTCAGGAAGGCAAGACCTCCCACATTTGATGGGGAAGGAAAGACTGGCCAAGAGGCAGAAGCATGGCTTCTTGGAATGAAGAAATACTTCAGAATTCAAGAATACACAGGAAATGAGAAAGCCAGAATTTCCATTTACAACTTAAACGACAGAGCTTCCATTTGGTGGGACAATCTCTTGCAAGTGAAAGGAATTAATGAAACAAGGATCACTTGGGAAAGATTTAAGAGGTACTTCAAGGAGAAATACCTTTCTGCTAGGTATTATGACGGTAAGAGAAAAGAGTTTAATGAACTCACATTGGGACTAAAATCTATGGAAGAGCATGTCCACAAATTCTTGTAATTACTGAGGTATGTTGACTATATCAAAGATGAGAGAGTAAAAATCCAATGCTTTCTTGGGGGTCTACCTCAGAGTTTCAGAGATTGTATTGAGTTTGTTAATCCACCAAGTTTGGATGAAGCCATTAAGATGGCAATGCACTGCTATGAGCAAAATAAAGGAAAAACAGAGGCTAACCCAGCATGGAAAGGAAAGCCAAGATGGAAGTTTGATCAGAAGAAGGATGGCTTCAAGCCACCATTCAGAGGTCATCCTAGAACCTTTCCACAGAGGCAACAAGCAAGGAGTGGATTCCAACCAGCAGTGGCAGCAGACAAAGCATCAAAGGGACCACTTCAGTGTTGGGGATGTGGAGAAAACCACATGTTGAAGGATTGTCCACATCGGAAAAACAATTCTCGAAAGTTGAACAACATGAAGGGAGTAGCTATGGTGGAGGACATGGCAAGGGCAGCACCTCAAATTTATGCAGCGTTGGATAATCATCAAGCAGACCATCAATCATCAGTGGTGGAAGTCGAAGGTAAGATTGCTATGCAATCTATTTCTGTTTTAATTGATCCAGGATCTACTCATAGTTATGTTTCTCCAAAAGTGGTTGAAGGTTGTTCTCTTAGAAAAATAAAGCATAATAAGTCTTGGCTAGTGCAACTAGCCACGGGAACCAAGAGAAAAGTAAGTGAGGTAGTGATGGAGTGTCCCATAGAATTGAATGGACTCCACACATATGTTGAATTGAATGTGTTACCATTAGGATCCTATGATGCATTAATTGGCATGGATTGGTTAGAAAAACATAGAGCCAAATTGGACTGTTATGAGAAAGCACTTGAGTGCATTGATGAAAAGGGAAGGCCAACATTGGTAAAAGGGATTCCCAAGCAAGTTTCAATAAGACAGATTTCAGCCCTGCAGTTGAAAAAGTTTTATAAGAAGGGTTGTCAATTATATGCAGTCCATATGCCAGATTCATTAGAGGACAAAGGGCCAAGACTAGAAGACTTCAGGATATTGCAAGAGTTCCAAGATGTGTTTCCGGATGAGGTACCAGGGTTGCCACCGATGAGAGATATTGATTTTACCATCGATCTTGTTCCAGAGGCAGCGCCAAATTCCAAAGTTCCTTATAGAATGAGTACACAGGAGTTGGTGGAATTGAAGATACAACTGCAAGAATTAATGGATAAAAGGTATATCAGGCCTAGTGTGTCCCCTTGGGGAGCACCGGTGTTATTTGTAAAGAAGAAAGATGGGACTTTAAGGCTGTGTATTGATTACAGGCAGCTCAATAAAGTGACAGTTAAGAACAATTATCTGTTACCAAGAATTGATGACTTGTTTGATCAAATGAAGGAAGCCAAATTATTTTCAAAGATTGACTTGAGGTCTGGCTACCATCAAGTGAGGATTAAAGAAGAAGACATTCACAAGACGGCTTTCAGAACTAGATATGGTCATTATGAGTTCACTGTGGTTCCATTCGGCCTTACCAACGCACCTGCCACATTCATGTGTCTCATGAATAGTGTATTCAACAAATATTTGGACAAGTTTGTGATTGTGTTTTTAGATGACATTCTTGTCTATTCAAGAAATGAAGAAGAACATGAGGAGCATCTAAGAATGGTGTTGCAAGTTCTTAGAGAACATCAGCTGTATGCCAAGTTAAGCAAGTGTGAATTCTATCAAAAGAGGATTCAATATTTGGGTCACGTCATTTCAGAAGAAGGAATTGCAGTGGATCCAGAGAAGATTAATTCTATCATGGATTGGCCAACTCCAAGAAATGTTTTAGATGTTAGATCTTTTATGGGCCTTGATGGTTACTACAGAAGGTTTATTGAAGGATTCTCTAGGATATCTCATCCGATCACTTCATTGCAAAGAAAGAACATCAAATTTGTATGGTCTGAAAAATGTGAGAAAAGTTTTCAGAAATTAGAGTTACTTACCAGCGCTCCTGTTTTGAAGATAGCAGATCCAAGGAAGGATTTTGTAGTGTGCACAGATGCTTGCATTGAGGGACTGGGTGGGGTTCTCATGCAAGAAGGGATTGTGATTTGCTATGAATCCAGGAAATTAAAAGAGCATGAAAAGAATTATGCCACACATGATTTAGAATTAGCAGCCATAATGCATGCTCTTAAGATGTGGAGGCATTACTTGATGGGAAGAAGATTCGAGATTAGAACAAACCACATGAGCCTGAAGTAATTGTTTGAGCAGCCAAACTTGAATGCTAGGCAAGCTAGATGGATGGAATTTCTTTGTGAATTTGATTTTGAAATTAAACATGTAAAGGGGAAGGAGAATAAGGTCGCAGATGCTCTTAGCAGAAAATTTCATGTTTCAGCAGTAAGTATGTGCAAATTAGATTTGAAGACAAGAGTTCTTGAAGCCCAAAACGGTGATGAAACTTGCCTTCAAATTAAAGAGAAGTTGCAGCATGGTAATGTGGATGAAAAGTGTGCAGGATATCAGTTGGGTGAAGACAGTATCCTCATCTACAAAGATAGGTTGTACATTCCAAATAATGCAGATTTGAAGAAACTAGTGATGGATGAAATACACCAAATGCCGTACTCTGGACACCCAGGATATCAGAAGACTATAACAGCGGCAAGAAAGCAATACTTTTGGAATGGCATGAAGAAAGACATAGCTGAGTACATTGCTAGGTGTTAGAAGTGCCAACAAGTCAAGGCAGAACACCAACATCCAGCAGGGTTATTGCAGCCCTTACCCATTCCGGAATGGAAGTGGGAAGTGATCTCCATGGATTTTATAACAGGTCTGCCCATGACAGTGAAGAAGCATGATTCAATCATGGTTGTGGTGGATAAGCTATCAAAGGTAGCTCACTTTATTCCAGTGAAGTCCACTCACAAGGCTAGTGACATTGCGAACATCTTCATGAGATAGATTTTCAGACTGCATGGATTGCCTAAGGCAATAATTTTTTATCGTGATACAAAGTTCACCTCCAATTTCTGGAAGGGATTATTTCAGGAATTGGGAACTAAATTGAATTTTAGTACAGCTTACCATCCTCAAACGGACGGCCAAACAGAGAGGGTGAATCAGTTCCTTGAAGACATGCTGAGAATGTATGTGATGAACAAACCATCCAAGTGGGAAGATTATTTACACTTGGTTGAATTTGCGTACAATAATGGACACCATGCATCCTTGGGAATGAGTCCATTTGAAGCATTGTATGGCAGGGGATGCAGGATGCCAGTGAATTGGGATGGCCCAGTGAACAGGATGGTGCTTGGACCAGAGATGATCAAGGAAATGGAACAGGAAATTGTTAAGATCAGGCAGAATTTAAAGGCAGCTCAGGACAGGCAAAAGAGTTATGCAGATTTGAAAAGAGTACATAAGAAATTTCAGATTGGGGATCATGTTTATTTGGGAGTGAAACTAAGGAAGAGTTCCCTCAAGTTGGGGAGTTGTGCCAAGTTGTCACCAAGATATTGTGGGCCATTTGAAGTCCTTGATAGGATAGGACCAGTTGCATATAGAATTGCATTGCCTGCTAGCATAAGAGCTCATAATGTTTTCCATGTATCTTTGCTTAAGAAGTATGTACATGATCCTAATCATATGATTGATTGGAATGTGATACAGGTGGAACCTGAGGGAGAGTTCCAAGTAGAACCTATGCGCATTCTCGACAAGAAAGTCACATTGCTCCGGAACAGAGCCATCGGGCAGGTAAAGGTCCAATGGGAGCACCTTAGTCCCGGCGAGGCTACATGGGAGCTAGAGGATGCCATGAGGGAGGCATTCCCATTTTTGTTCAGTTTTGAGAACACCGAGGACGGTGTTGTTCTAAGGGGGAGGGGAATGTAATACCCCAATTTGGACCCTTAGGAAATATTGGCTCCAATGTAAATATTGTATACACACGTTGTATGTTTCCCTAGCGTGGATCTCAAGGCCAAGGCCCCGCTAGTTTATGCTCGGATTTTATTTAAATTAGACCCGCTTGATGTTTTGTTACCCATGTGCTATTAAGCCATGGGATATTGTAAATTGATGTAAATATTTAACATTGAAATGAAATACCAAAACTGGCTATGGAGACAACGAATGAGAAGGGGCCACGTGTATCCACTAGGGAGTGGTGAGGGGGGCTATGGGATTAAACCCTAGGATGCCATTTGTCATTATGAGAACCCATTGACTTCCCTAGAGGACATTAATGCCTGCTGTAAGGAAGTGGTTGAGATTTCAACCCATGGCTTCAATGGAGCATGGGCAGCCCTGAAATTCGTATGGGTGGGCATGGGCTCTGTTTGCTTGTGCAAGAAGTCACTCAACCTCATGGGAGGCGGCTTCATTTTGATCCCCATTCCATTGTGGAGGTATCTAACATCATTCTGCATCCAAAAACGAGTGCCAGCAGTGAGAGAACCAGAAATCGCGACCTTGAGAGAACCCATATTTTGAAAGACCAAAAACGCCCAGATTTGGCATGGGACAAAGAAATCCAATGGGGAATCCATTAGCATGAACCTTGGGGCAAATTTGGGAGCATTAGCTACCCCGAAATCAATAGGAAAACCCATTTTTTGCAGCTCAGAAAACCAGTGACGGATTTGAGTATTTGGTGAGCAGAATGGTGAGAAATCAAGTTGGGAATGACTATGCAGAGGTTGGATGTGCTTGATAAACCCAGTGAAGGTTGGGATCTCAAGGATTAGCAGCTGGACCTTTCTATGCCCATCCTGAAGAGCACTGGAGGGAAGAGTTGCCTGAGGGACTGTGTAGCAGAGAAGGGGATCTTCCTTGTGTTGGATGTGGTAGGTAATGTGGGTGCTTGACTGTTGAGCTCACTTGAGATGCCTGTAGCTCTGTGGTTGAGCTCACTGGCTTAACGTTACTCTCCTCTATCTTTCTGGATGCTTGACCGAAACCATGGCTGTGAGTGAACCCAGCTAGTTACTCCTTAGTGGATACACAGCCTAGCTCGGGGGTGATCTCTCAGCTGAAGGAATATAGGCTGGATAGATATCTATGGTTGGGAGGAACGTTGCTCTCCCATAGCCAGTCGTTTGGACCGTTACAATTCAAGATAAGTATTCTTGTGATTTAAATTATTTGCATTCTGTGTTCTGCAATGCATTCAATTTGAAGGATTAATTATTCATGTTAATGAAATGAAAGGCATCATGTTTTATGCAATATGATAATTAACGACCGTTACATGTATGGTTGATATGGGCATGCTGAACGCATGAAGAAATTGTATGCATATGTAATGTTTAATTTCTAATGTGTTGATATTGAATTGAATCTACACGCTGAAGTTTTTAATTAATATGAAATTATGAGTAAAAATTATGTGGGGCTAAGTCTGCCATAAGCCCAGTAGTTGGATTAACGTTCCCTTCCTTGCACGAGAATGATGGAAGGGGGCATTACAAAGAGGCATATGATCAGTCCTGAGATGCTCTTGCAGGTTTTGCAGAGGCAGTGTAATCAGTCTTGGGAGATCTTGCAGGTTTTGTAGAGGCAGTGTAATCAGTCCTGAGGTGTACCTAATTGATGGCTTGCTCGCTGAGATGACATGATCAGTATGATCATGAGTATCAGGATGATACTCTTGTTAGTTTTTCAGAATTTTCAATCTAATCTAAGATATTAACTGAGAGAATAACATGTACAACATATCTACAGCATATCTACAACATATCAATCATGGACACAATAATGCAAGCACACAAGAGACATAGAGTTTCACCGAGGAAAACCAAGAAGGTGAAAAACCCTGAAACTTCCTCAGAGATATAAAGAGCAATGATACAACCAAAGTACAAGAGATAGTCTTCTCCTAGCAGTTGATCCTCCTCCTCACATGTCCGCCACTTTCCGAGTGATGGAAGAGTGAGCAATGAGATGATCAAAATAGAGATCTCCCGATCTCTATTTATACTTGTCCTGTCCTGCCCAATAAACCAGTGGGGCTGACTTTTCTAACTTAGCTTAATAACCCATGGTTATATTAATCCAGGCCGACCCCACACTTGGTGGTCTAATAACCCATTTACCCACATGACTCATACAGGGCCGACCCTATCAAGGTGGTCTAATAGCCCATCGAGTATAAGTTACGACACTTACAATATAAATGATGACACTTCTGTATAGAGGAATAATAACATCTCTATAGGAATACAAACACTTCTGTATAGAGGAATAATAACATCTCTATAGGAATACAATCACTTTCATATAGAGGAATAATAACATCTCTATAGGAATACAGTATACATGGGTAAAATACATTCTGAAGTTACATATACATCAACACTCCCACTTAAATAGGAAGGTATTTCTCGACACAGATCTGCTAGCACAAGTCTTCTTCTCTGGATCATCATCATCGAATCATCGTCATCATCGTCGCTGCTGCTATCTCAATCAATCTCTGAATCTACTCGCCATAGGAAGTTCTACAGAGCCAGTCCTTTTTCATACTGGATGTAGGCCCACCACCTGCAGGTCTTCATCATCACTGGCCATACTGTGGAATTCTCAAGACTTTTGACGTGCATCACAAAACCTCGCAAGAGCATCCAGGTTGTTACAAGCACACGACTCTACCTCTTGGATCTCCCAGGGCTGTATTATATGTGACTGCCACAAAACCTTAAAAGAGTGTCTTGACAAGTAAGATCTCTAAAGAGCATCTGAGGCCTTTTTCATCATGTCCAGATCTCGAGGACTTATTACATGTGACCCCTACCACAAAGCCTTTAAAGAGTGTCTTGACTAGCAAGAACTCTAAAGAGCATCTGAGGACTTTTTCATCCTGTCCAGATCTCTAGGGCGTATTACATGTGGTCATGGAAAAACCTTGAAAGAGCATCCCAAGACTGATTACGAGCACACAGCTCAACCTATCGGATCTCCCAAAGCTAGATTATTCGCCATAGGACACAACCTCGAAAGAGCATCTGCCAGATATCCCAGGACCAGATTACATGCCATAGGCAAGACCTTGAAAGACTATTTGCAAATATCCCAGGGCCGGATTATATGTCCTCCCAAAGCAAAACCTCGAAATAGCGTTTGCTAGATATCCCAGGGCCACATTACATGCCATAGGAAAAACCTCGAAAGACTATCTGCAAACCTCCCAGGGTTGGATTATATGCTTATCTGCACAACCTGTTCCATGGCCACAGAGTATCAACCTGATACTCACCATACATCATCCTGATGTACACATGATCATCCTGATCATCATCACTGCATCGTCCTGATGCATGTCATCTGGAGAAACATCCTGAAGCTCGTCATCCATGATCATCCTGATCATACAATGCATCCACCTAATGCATAACAAGTATCTACCTGATACATATCATCATACATGATCCACCTGATCATACAATGTATCCATCTAATATATATCAACATACATGATCTACCTGATCAAACAACGTATCCACCTGATACATATACAGATACATGGTCCAAGCATACAACATGATGCATATACATATACATGATCCAACTGATCATAACAAGCATCAACATGATGCATATACAGAGTAGTAACTGGAGCACCATCTTGATGCTCATCATCTAGTGCTTACATCCACAGCAATGTCAAGGATCCTCCTCTCACCATGCTTGGAATGGCTCTAGCAAATGTGTCCATCACTTCTTCCTCAAAGTGTCGTCAATCTGAAGAACACCAAGCCTCTCCCTGAAGTACTTAAACTTCACTTTGGCTAGTGGCTTTGTCAGCACATCTGCAACCTGCTCATCCATTGCAATATACAGGAGCTTCAATGCTCCTCTCTGCACCATATTCTTGATATAGTGATATTTGATCTCAATGTATTTCGACTTGTCGTGGAACACCGGGTTCTCAGACAGCTTCACACAACTTTGGTTATCACATAAGATACCAGTAGCATCCAGTGGGAGATCAAATAACTCAGACAGTGGCTTCCTCAGCCATACTGCCTCACAACTAGCCGAACAAGCTGCAACAAACTCTGCTTCAGCTGTACTCAGTGCTACATAGGAATGCTTCCTGCTAAACCAAGAGATCACACCTGATCCCATACAGAAGCAACACCTAGAAGTGCTCTTCCTATTTGCAACACTACCTGCCCAATCTGAATCAACATAACCTTGCAGGTTAAACTTTTGATTTGCATCATACTTGAGCCCATAATCAACCGTGCCCTTCAGGTACCTCAGAATATGCTTTACAGCAACTAGGTGAACACCTCTCGGATCCATCAGGAACTAGCTCAATGTGTTCATTGCAAAGCAAATATCTGGTCTTGTGTTCTTCAGGTACATAGAGGACTCAATCATCTAACGATACATAGTGACATTAGCCGGATCAGATGAAGCATCACACAGTAGCTTCAGGTTCGATTCCATAGGTGTGGCCATGGCCTTGCAGTCCATCATCCCGAATCTCTTCAGGATCTCTACTACATACTTCCCTTGTCCAAGGAAGATCCCATCTACACTCTACCACACCTCTATGCCTAGAAAATATTGCATCATCCCCAAGTCCCTCATCTCGAACTTGGAAGAAAGCTTCCTCTTCGTGTCGGCAATCAATCTTTCTTCACCTGTTACAAAGAGGTCATCCACATACAATAGTAGTATCACTGGATTGCCTTCCTCAACCTTGTAGTAAAGGTTGGAATCCGCTTTACTCTTGGTAAAGCCCAAACTAGATAGAAAGTTGTCTATCCTACCATACCAAGTCCTAGGAGCTTGCTTCAAGCCATACAAGGCTTTCTTCAACTTGCACACATATGACTCTCTGTCATGTGTCTCAAAACCAAGTGGCTGCACCACATACACTTCCTCCTCGACTACACCATTCAAGAAAGCTGTCTTGACATCCATCTGGTGTATCTTCCATTTCATCACTACAGCCAGAGCAAGTATTGATCTAATGGAAGTGTATCTGGCTATAGGAGCAAAAGTCTCTTCATAGTCAATTCCTCTTTCTGAAAGAAGCCACAAGCTACAACCTCACTTTGTATTTCTCCATGCTACCATCTACAACATGCTTGATCTTATAGATCCACTTGGAAGTCACAATAGACTTCCCTTCTGGTCTGGGACCACATCCCAACCATCATTCTCCATGATCGACGAATCATGGCATTCTTCCATTACTTCATCCCGGATCTTGGGAACTTCAATATCTTCAATATCTTCAATAGATAGATTTTTTACTGGAACAAATGTTGTAGTCCTTCTTTTGTAGGTGATGGTATACGATCTTTCCTACAAGACAAGTTAAATTGCATGATTAGAAACATCTCATAGTTTTCAGAACAATTTCTTACACATAAATAAATATGTCATACAGTCATGCAATTGTTTTAGCCAATGCTTCAATACAACATTTATCCATATCCCGTAACTTTCTAGATGCCTTCCAATCTCTACCAGAACATTTGTTAAGAGTGTGCACAACTCTCAACATGTCAGCAAAGAGGTTTAATTCTAGATAAGTAGCAATGGAATGTTGTACAGTGCCATAGGCCACTTACCCATTAGATGCATATTAGTAGTATACTGTTCATTAATGCAATTATTCTAATATGCATAATACACACCCTAAGTCTAGGAACATAAGCATATACACCATTGAACAATATTATTTAAACAAACAAATATGCAAGAAATGACAATTTCAAATACTTATCTTTGTTTGGTTGTAGGGTGGAGTCCCTCTCAGTCTTTGCTTCCTTTCTGCAACTCCATTCTGATGTGGATTGTGAGAAGTGGTCAAATCCCTCTGAATATCTGCATCCTTGCAGAAACTACTAGAGTGTGCTCCCTCTTGATCTTTGCTTCCTGGATTACCTGTACTTGAACTTATATCCATCCTTGATCACTATGCATGTTTACTACTATCATCATTGTGTTATCCTCAAGATCTCATACATAATCATACATTCATTAGTATAATCAAAACACAATAATTTTAAACATGTATAGTCATGATCATTTCAAACACAAATTATAAACATTAGTATTCAATATTTCAAGGAATACTTCTTTTACTCATGCATATTCTTATTTGACCAAAGGACTTTTCTAGTTAGTCATATCATCAATCAAAGTAAGAAGCATAATATGCCTAAACCCTTGATTACTTACATTTCTAACTTTATGAATAATCATTATCAACCATGACATGTATACTTATATAAGAGATCCTAACACAAGGTAGGATTCTAACTTGATATAGGAAAAACATACCTGGATTAGCATGCTAGCTAGTTATGTCTAATATACCCGCATAATGTCTTCTTGTTCTCTTCAATGACTTGTGCTAGTAACCTGCATATCTCATAGGTTAATCATTATAGAGCCAAGTTGTGCATACCTCGTAAGTAGATCTTCTATGTGATCCATGACAATGGATGAATCTTTGTCTTCATGTCAACATGGTCATATGTTCTTGAACTAGAACATGGTTTGTCTTTCTTGATGTACCTTTCATGTTAGCGGACAAAATCAACCTCATACAACACCACAATGCATTAGTACAATCATAAGTGTCAAAACCCTAATCAATGAATATCTTCTATCGTGCATTCATAATTTTATTAAGGTGATAGGACAAGTCTAAAGTTAATTAAGATTGTACTAACCTTAATGAAGACAAACATACCATATAATTAATCATGAACAGATCTCGAAACATACCTGGATAAGTCATACCTGTCGAGATTGCTTGTAATCTTCTTATGTAAGGCCTTAGCCTTATCTAAATTTGAAACAGGAACTTCTTCACTTATGCAGGTGACCAATCCATTCTCTTCTAGGATTAACCCAATCCACTTGATTTGCAGAAACTGGATCTGGAGCTGGATTAGGGTTTGTCAGAGAAACCCTAATAATTCAAACTTTGAATTTCAAACTTCTGAAAGGATAGAAAGACGCGCCTTGATGAGCTGATCAAGTTGGTATACTCATAATTTGAAAACTACAAAGTTTCACCCCTCAAAATTGCCTTTGAAACATCCGTATCTTTTGGATGAAATTTCATTTGGAGCTTCCTAGTCCAAGTTATGAATTTGTTTCCTAGGTTTCCTGTTTATGACTCAGATCTAGAAGAGGCAGAAACCCAAGATTGTACAGATCATGAAACACAAAGTACAATGAATTAGAAGTTGTGCTTCAGACAAAAGGTACATGGGGATCTTATCTTCGACTTGTAAGAGTTTCAGATCCTGAAACCTTGACGAAATGGATTTATAGCGAAAGTGATAGGATGACTGGTTTTTTCTATATCAAGTCCTAGCTTCGCAAGTGCAACAAGTGTCATAAATGCCATACCTCCGCCCGTTTCATAAAATGATTCTCCAGTCGCTCAGAATCATCATTTTAAAATGATCACTCTGCATAGTAAAAACGACATTTTTGCAGCAAATATCCTCGCCTCCATCTTGATAGTTTTCATGTCTTCGACAGCTACAACAATCTTTGGCACACTCAAACACCTTCAAGACGATGAAAAAGCATTGAAAATATTCCTTTGACAATTGGACAGTATCTTGACCAAAAAAAATAGAAAATCCATTTGATCTTTTTCCCTTCTTTGTCTCCTCAAAGATGAAACAGAAAGATGATACATATGCCTTTAATTATTATCTTTTAATAAAAACTATCCTCTTTCCATTTGGAAGCAAAAACCGTGATCTCGGAAAAACAACAGCTTTTTACATTATTTTGTAGTTTCAGTAGCTAGAAAGGATGGATTTTAATTTTGTTAGCTACCGAAAGCTCTGTTTTTGGTGGCTGATTAACAATTCAACATGTTTTCCTAAGCCACCGAGACCTTCTCTCATATGTTTGAAACTTGTCTTTCTTTTCGGTAACTAGAAGAGTCTTATCTCTATGCTATAAGCCGCTGAAAACTGGATTTTTGGTAGCCAATGAACAATTCAGAATGTTCGCCTAAGCCATCGAGACCTCTGTTTGATCTAGCCTACAAAATTTTGACAAAAACATATTTTCTGACTTCTGCTACTCATCATTTTGCTGTTTGTAATTTTCTTCATATTTGGTAGCTTAGAGAACCCTGAATTTGCGCTGTAAGCTGCCGAAAGTGGAGCTTTTGGTGGCTTAAAAACCCTTTTTGATATAGTGTTAAGCTACTGAAACCTGTCTTTTGAGGTTTTTGAAATGAAAATCCAATCTAAAGATTTTCAAACTTTATTACATGCATAAAGATCTCAACAATGAGCCTTAAAAAATTTAGAAATGAAATTTCAAATGACATCCTATCATCTGAAATTGATCAACTCGACAAATTTATTTGGGGAGATAACATCTGGCTCCTAGTCAGGGATGGAATCCTCACTGTGAGGTTCCAAGAACCACAGACCTGTTGCCATTCCTGGAAAAACTCAGACTGAAACTTAAATCCACTATTCCATTGGGCATGGAGTTATTTTGCAAAACTTACAGAAAAGAAATGATATTTACGATGAGAGGTTTTGAACTTGCAGTTCCATTGGGCATGGAGTCATCTGGCCTGTGGAACCAATCTCTGAAAATTTTCAAAAACTGTGCAACTGATCTTTGTACACCTTCAAAACCTACTCTTATTCACACAAGCTAACTGCTATTTCTGCTGCAAAAATGGAAGAAATGAAAAGCTCGGGCAGCGAGCTTATCTCCTACTCTACTCTACTCTAACCAGCACTGCAATGGGTTAGGTAAATGCTGACTTCCATAATATCCATCCAAGCAACTTTAAGACTGAAATAATCTTATCTCTGTCACTAATCAACGACTGATGTTTGAAAGGTAACATAAGTAATAAGAAATTTTTCACGAAATCATACTCACTCGTAACTAGAAAGCTAAGAAAATATGAGATTTTTGAGTTGCCTGAAATGTATGACTCTATGAATGTTGCCACTGGATCCACGAAAGGAAAATAAGAAACCTACTGATATTCGGGAAACTGTTGTAGTTCAATGACTACTTCTCTGCCATAGGATTGATGACCTTCTGGTTCTCTTAAGACCAACTTGTGATCATCAAAAAATATAAATTTCTTTTCAGCATAGTGATCACACGAGGATAACGAAATAGGGTTTACATCATATGGATTAGGATCAACTCATACCTATTTCTAGAGCACTCAGCAGATGTTGAAGAAATGGATTCACAATCTGAAATATATTTAGCTACTTGCTGCTGCTCTGAAACTGCCTCATAGTCATTACCTTTCTGCTAAAAAATGATTGCTTCTCTGTTGGAATATTGATGCCCTTCTTGTGTTTTTGAGAGCAACTTGTGATCATCAAACATAGAAGTCTTTTCCTCTTCATACTGTTGTTCCATATCTGTTTCAAACACATCATGTTCTTGTTCAAAATATGAAATGTACTAACAGTTCCCTTGTTCATATGTATGCAGATTTTCAAAGCAATCCCGATCACGGACCTTCCTGGAAGCACAAATATTCTCCTCTACTTCTTCTGCATCTTCAAACAATTGTCTTAAGGATAATGATCTCCTTTCTCTTAGAAGAAGGACTAGATCTGAATGTTGAGCCATAACATAGTATACCATGGCAGCAGTCTCTGTAGGTCGGATCTCCAAAGTCATGTCATGATAAACACGGTAGAACCTTCTGTTGAAAACAACCAAAGCTTCTTCCTCTTCTCTCTTCAAAGTGCAAAAATCAGTGAGATACTGATCAACATATCTATTCTCACCCCAATACTTTAGAAAAGCATTGGACAACTCGATCTAAGAGCCAATGGAATCAGCTCTCAAATTCCTAAACCATACTGCAGGATCTCTGAACAAAGTTTTGGAGAACAACCTTATAACAAAATATTCATGTATAATCTCAAAATTATCAAGGAAGTTCTCAAAAGCCCCTAAGTGTCTTTCGGATGTGACATGATCTTCTTCAAACAGAGGAAGATACTCAAAACAATCAAGAGGATAAGGATGAAGAAGATAGGGCAGCCTTAAAGGCTTGAACATCTTCATTCTGATTTTAGTTTGAAAAGCAATGGGCTAATTATGAGGAATAACAAGTTGATGGCGAGGCTCAGAAGTTGAGGCAAAAGATGTTGAAGTCTGGGTAGGTTTTAAATCAATTTCAACCTCCACAAAGTCATAAGAATGATCTAATTCAGGAGGAATTGGAATGCAAAACTCATCTTTAGGAACAAGCTCCGATGAGGGTATAGGATCAACATTAACAACATAAGGCTACAAGATTTCTTCTTCTTTTAAAGACGGATATACAAAAGAAGGGTGATAATCATCTGAATATGAAAAACAGAAGATGATCCTCTTAACATGTGAAGGAAAAAGCATGAAATAGCTGATAAAGAACAACAACAGTTCATGAAGAAAGCTCATAAACTGATACCTAGTTTTACATTTCTGCCCCTTCATCTTTTGTCAACCGGATTTTCCCCAGTGGAGTCTTTAAACGTGGATTCGCCAGATAGATGCTTACAACCAATACAATGCCCAACTTTTGTCTATCATCAAAAGCTGAAACTAAGTCGTCTCCCACGGAAACTTGCTTCGAACTCCTCTCCCCGGCAACAACGCCAATTTGTTAGCACTCCAGGAGTCCTTTTAAGCTATAGGTCAAAGGAGCCTGGTAACTTATCTATTTTCTAAATGGTCTGTAAAATGGATCAAGTTGGATGACTTAATCGAAGTTTACTCACTCAAAACATGCATATACATACTCAGATAGACAAGGCTTTTAACCATTGTTGCTTAGAAAGTTTATAAAAGGTAGATGTATGTAGAATTCTTATTATGCTAGCAGACTCATACAAAAAGAATATATGAATGGCTAATCACAATAGGTAAATGATACTTGATATTCAATTCATCAATACAAAGATAGGATGACAACTATCAGGAATTAGACAAATAGAACCAACATGAAATAAACATTTCACTGCAAGTACAGAAAGGTAGAAAAGGAAATCTGAACATAAATGGCGAAAGAAGCTTATATAACAAGGATGCAATGAGAAGTCTGATAGTAATATTATAAAAAAGTCTCCAAAGTCCAACCTCCACTTGCCCTCAAGTTCTAGGCTTTATATCCTTTACAGCATCTTTCCAGATCCTAAGAAGCTGGACCAAATTTACTAAAGATAGAAACTCAAAACCGTTTTAAATAAACTAGGGAATTTTTTTTTTTTAATTTGGCCAAACTTCTGAAAAATGGGGCTCAGAGATGGATTCAGTTCTACGAATCTGTGACACCTGTGTAGAAACTGAAAGAGGATATTGTATAATGGTTTGTTTTGAGCAAAATCCTCTCTCATTTTCTTGAGATTCATTTTCATTTTCCCGAGATCTATATTTCAAAAACATGTGTCAAACAGGAAAATTCTGGGATCCAAAAATTAGGGCTCAGATATGGATTCAATTCTCCAGATCCGTGACACCTATAGGAAACCTAAGAGAGGTTATTGTTCTCAGACGTGTTAGGCACAAAATTCTCCACCCGTTTCACAAAATGATTCTCCCGCCGCTCAGAATCATTATTTTAAAATGATGACTCTGCATAGTAAAAACGCCATTTTTGCAGCAAATATCCTCGCCTCCATCTTGATAGCCTTCATGTCTTCGAAATCTGCATCAATATTTGGCACACTAAAACACCTTCAAGATGATGACAAGGCATTAAAAATATTCCTTTGACAACTGGACAATATCTTGACAAAAAAAAAATAAAAATCGATCTGATCTTTTTCCCTTCTCTATCTCCTCATAGCTGAAACAAAAAGATGATACATATGCCTTTAATTATTATCTTTTAATAAAAACCATCCTCTTGCAATTTGGAAGCAAAAACCGTGATCTGGGCAAAACAACAGCTTTCTACATTATTTTGTAGTTTCAGTAGCTAGAAAGGTTGGATTTTAATTTTGTTAGCTACTGAAAGCTCTGCTTTTGGTGGCTAATGAACAATTCAGCATGTTTTCCTAAGCCATCGAGACCTTCTCTGATATGTTTGATACTTGTATTTCCTTTCAGTAACTAGAAGAGTCTTATCTCTATGCTGTAAGACGCTGAAAACTGGATTTTTGGTAGCTAATGAACAATTCAGCATGTTTGCCTAAGCCACCAAGACCTCTGTTTGGTCTAGCCTGCAAAATTTTGACAAAAACGTATTTTCTGACTTATGCTACTCATCATTTTGTTGTTTGTAATTTTCTTCATATTTGGTAGCTTGGAGAATCCTGAATTTGCACTGTAAGCTGCCGAAAGTGGAGCTTTCGGTGGCTTAAAAACCCTTTTTGATATAGTGTTAAGCTACCGAAACCTGTCTTTTGAGGTTTTTGAAATGAAAATCCAATCTAAAGATTTTCAAACTTTATTACATGCATAAAGATCTCAATAATGATCCTTAAAAAATTTAGAAATGAAATTTAAAATGACATCCTATCATTTGAAATTGATCAACTCAACAAATTTAGTTGGGGAGATAACACATACCATGCCTTCTTTCAGGCTAGCTCTGATACCTTGTTAGTTTTTCAGAATTTTCAATCTGATCTAAGATCTTAACTGAGAGAATAAAATGTACAACATATCTACAACATATCAATCATGGACACAATAATGCAAGCACACAAGAGACACAGAGTTTCATTAGGGAAAACCAAGAAGGTGAAAAACAGCACAACTTCCTCAGAGATAGAAAGAGCAATGATACAACCAAAGTACAAGAGATAGTATTCTCCTAGCAGCTGATCCTCCTCCTCACATGTGCACCACTTTCTGAGTGATGGAAGAGTGAGTAATGAGATGATCAAAATAGAGATCTCCTGATCTCTATTTATACTTGTCCTGTCCTGCCCAATAAACCAGTGGGGCTGACTTGTCTAACTTAGCCTAATAACCCATGGTTATATTAATTCGGGCCGACCCCACACTTGGTGGTCTAATAACCCATTTACCCACATGACTCATACAGGGCCGACCCCATCAAGGTGGTCTAATAACCCATCGAGTATAAGTTATGACACTTACAATATGAATGATGACACTTCTGTATAGAGGAATAATAACATCTCTATAGGAATACAAACACTTCCGTATAGAGGAATAATAACATCTCTATAGGAATACAATCACTTCCGTATAGAGGAATAATAACATCTCTATAGGAATACAATATACATGTGTAAAATACATTCCAAAGTTACATATACATCAACAACTATGTGGCCATGGACAGGTTGTGCAGTGGCATGTAAAAGGTCCTGGGAGATCCGATAGGTTGAGCTGTGTGCTCATAATTAGTCCTGGGATTCTCTTTCGAGGTTTTTTTGATTCACGTAATAAATCCTGAGGATTTCACAGTATGGCCAGTGATGATGAAGACCTACAGGTGGTGGGCCTACATCCCTCATGAAAAAGGGATGGCTCTGTAGAACTTCCTATGACGAGTAGATTGGAGATTGATTGAGATAGCAGCAACAATGACGATGATTCGATGATGATGATCGAGTGACGATGATCCAGAGAAGTAGACTTGTGCTAGAAGATGTATGTCGAGAAATACCTTCGTCGTTAAGAGGGAGTGTTGATGTATTTGTAAATTCAGAATGTATTTCATATATGTATATAGAGGTGTTATTATTCCTCTATACAGAAGTGTTTGCATTCCTATAGAGATGTTATTATTCCTCTATATGGAAGTGTCGTCATTTATATTGTAAGTGTCGTAACTTATACTTGATGGGTTATTAGACCACCTTGTTGGGGTCGGCCCTGTATAAGTCATGTGGATTAAAGGGTTATTAGACCACCCTATTGGGAGTCGGCCCTGTCAGCATTATGTTATGTGGTTAAGTTAAGGCCAACCTAGTAAAGGTTATTAGGCAAGTCAAGTCAAGTATAAATAGAGTGCAGGAGGCACTCTATTTGATCATTCACTTTCTCACTCACACACTCATTGGAGAGTGGCGCACTAGTGGAGGAGGATAAGCTGCTGCTAGGAGGACTATGTCTTGTACTTGGGTTGTTTCATTGCTCTATCTATCTCTGAGGAAGTTGCGGGGTTTTTCACCTTCTTGGTTGTCCCTAATGAAACTCCGTGTCTCTTGTGTGCTTGCTTTATTGTGTCCATGTTTGATATGCTGTACATGTTATTCTCTCAGTTAAGATCCTAGATCAGATTGAAATTATGAAAAACTAACAGAAAATAGGTCGAATCTTTTTGTAAGAAGTGTAACTTCTGAATATTTTTGTCTGATCAAGCAATGGGATATGAACATTCAAGATTTGTCATGGAATTATGTGGATTCTAAGCTCTGATACTTACAATTAGTACTACTCTCTTTTGTATTTTCATTTCTTTCAATTGTTCTATAATTGGAAAACATAATGTAGGCCCTAATGGGATAATCTTCCATTGGAAACTTGATTCATGTGTCATTGTGGATATCTTTTTCATTGTATATGTTATGATGTATTCATGATGTATTATTGGGAAATGATGGGATTATTTCTGTAAGGATTGTATTTAGATTGTCATTATTTTTTTACAACTACTGAATTCATTTTGTTCAGTACATTTTCTATCAACATGGGATAAAGATTTACTTCAATAGTAGCTTTTATCATGCCATTTCATTCATCTATTTCTTTAAAGTTTTGTTGTTGATACATCAGAAGTGATGCCCACATTATTAACAAGATTATGGTTTCCCTTCATATTTGTAATTAATGCAAATGACATGATTCTTGATTAAAGTGTTGGCTAAAAATAAATATAAAAGAAACAAGGTTACTGATCTTTTCTAGTGTGTTGAACCAAATCCAATGGTCCTTGTTAAATACCTACTTGACCTAAGGATTGTATATTTGTGTGTGTGTGCGTGTGTAATGTTTTTTGGTTACTTTTTAATAATAATTTGTTCTTTTATAATTTTTTTAATTTTTATTTTTAAATTTGGGTTAAATTTAAGGGAGTTAAATTCTAGGAATCACCTACTCTAATTTGTTTTTTAAATAAAAAGTTCTAAAAACATGAACTAGAAAGAAAGGGGTGCTACTAGTAGCACCCTGTCAATTAAGGGGTTGAGTTTAAGGCTTTTATCTGAAATGGTACTAGTTGTCAAGGCCAAGTTTTCAAACAAGTCATAATTTTAACCACAAGAGAAGGGTGATACTAGGAGAACATTTTATTATTATTTGAGGTTGATTTTAAGGTTTTTGTTTGCAACTTTACGAGGAAAAGGACATAGAAAAAACAAATTGTAATTTTAACCTTGAAAAAAAGGCATGCTACATAGAGAAATACTTTTCAATCCAAGGGTAAAGAGAACTACTAAATGTGACCTATTAAAACTTGACAACTCTACAGAGTTCTCATCAAGTTGGTAACTATGTTTTCCTTTTTCACATAGTTTCATGATGTTTTTGCATGGTTCTAGGAACAAATGACTAGTATTGATTCCCAAATTATCGAACATGAAATTGAAACTTATGATAATGTAAAACCTGTATGGTAAAATTTATGGCCTATGAATTAAAATAAAATAGTTTCTATCAAGGTATATGTGGAGAATTTAGTCTGTGTCGTCTTCATTTATCTTGTCCCTCTAACATAATGGGTATCCAGTCGTGTTTCGATTGACAAAAAACATGGTACTATTCAAATTTGTACTAATTTTAGGGATTTAAATGAGCTTGTCCTAAAGACAACTATCCCAAAAAACCTATCGATTAGATTATTGAGTAATGCAACGACACTGTTATATTTCCTTTTTTGGATGGTTTTTTTAGGCTATATTCATATCTAGATTTGACTAGAAGACTAGCACAAAACAACATTTAGTTGTCCTTGGCGCACTTTTTCTTATCACATGATGTTGTTTGGTGTTAAAAATGTAGGAACTACATTTTAGCAAGCGATGTATTAAACTTTTCATGATATTAATCACATAGTTGAGGCTTATTTAGATGAATTACTTAGCTACTCACTCCAGACAACATGCACACCATCCTACTCATCTTCATGTTGCTATCAAATGATCCAAGTATTATAACATTCGATTGAATCCTCACAAATCATCATATTTTGAGTCTTACGTAGATTAGTTGGGTTCATTATATCCAATTATGGGATCTTGGTTAATCCCTTCTAAGTGGAAGCAATACTTCACGATTAGACAACTTCAAAGTTTGCAAGGGAAGTCAAACTTATTGCGAAGGTTTATCACAAACTATGTTGAGACTACAAAAGGTTTTGTGCACCTATTGAAATAGGGGATCCCATTTATTTGAATGATCAATCCCAATGATCCTTTGATTCCTTGCAATGCCAAGATAATTTAATTATTCTTGTTTAATCTTGTAAATTACTTATCATTAGAAAGGAAATTTGTTCACCTAATTGACCTAGTAACATATAAATCAACATTAATAATTATTGATTTCCTTCAACAATCAACCATAGTACGGGTAATAGATTTAAATATTGCTTTAAAGATGCTTACAAATTATGGCCTCTTGAAAGGTAGATGCGTGAACCACATGGAAACAAATATAATAATAATAATAATAAGAGAGAATCATTGGAATTTATTTATACTTTACAATAAGTAATTACGATGGTATGATAACCATGAGATGGGGATTTTGAGGGTCTTTGTAAGGGTTTTTAGGAGGAATGACAATGTGTTCGAATGGTAGAGGATGTGGACCCCTATGACCCTCCAGTTGACTATTCAGAGGAATTTGTCTCTGAAGAGAAACTATTATACTCCCCTCCCCCTATAGCGGATATAATTGACCATATCACTTCACATCTGGAAGATGATTTGTCGGTGGGGATTCATGCGGATCCCACCACTTCATTAGCCCAACCTCACGACCTAGTTTTTTA
This sequence comes from Larix kaempferi, assembly GCA_027924585.1. Lineage (NCBI taxonomy): Eukaryota > Viridiplantae > Streptophyta > Pinopsida > Pinales > Pinaceae > Larix > Larix kaempferi. The sequence goes on from BSBM01000797.1 coordinate 12,990,774, forward strand.
CCCAGATTGAAAAGGTTGTTAGCTTTGAGAGATTAGACATTCAATGTATATTAGTTCTCAAGGCCCCTCAACTAGAAGCCATGCGAAGCTCTACAATCAAGGAGGGAATAAATGGTTTGATATTGGAAGGTGATCCAAACTTGGGAAAAAATTAGAAGAAATCAAGCAAGGATTATTCGGCGGCCTCCAAGAGAGATGATCCTTGATATAGTTCTGGACACCCTTCTCCGAGTGGAAATATCATTATAGGTGAACAATAATCCAATGTGAATATTTTAGAAGGGGAAAAATATTCTGTAGGTAGTATGAAGACAAAAAAAGAAGGTATGTTCTCAAGAGAATATAGGGGGAATATTTCCCTAATTGTTGGAAAAGATGTGCCTCTAGACCAAGTTTTGGATTTTTGGATCCATCAGATAATGATTTGGTTGGGATATTTGCAGGATGTCAGGTTTCGATAGATATGCTAGGGTCATGGTTGAAAAAATTTTGGGCTCCTTGACTCGGATATAGTCCAGTGTTTCATATTCTAGTTAATGGTTGGTGTGGGTTTATATTTAGATCTAAAAGTGATGTAATTAACATTCTTAATGGTGTCTCGTTTTTGGAATCCTCTCCCCTATCCTTAATGCCTTGGAACCTGTTATTTAACACTTCCTCAAAGGATTTGGAGTGTACTCCAATTTGGATAAAAATGCTTGGATTGCTGATGTAATATTGGTCTACTTAGGCATTGATGATGATTGGGAACATTTTGGAGAAAAATATTATCTTCGATGATAGATTTCAATCTAGTGGTCACCATTACGTGGCTCATGTTTTAGTGCAAGTGGATCGCTCTCAAGGAATATATCAGTTAATGGATTTGATCTCAGGTGAGAGGAGATATTCTTAGAATTTGGATTACCTTCATGTGTCATTTATCTTTGTGACATTTCATTCCAATGGCCACATTGTGGCTCACTGTCCTAAACCATTCACTCAGAAAGTATGGCAGAATAAGGATTCTGGGATTTCTCCTCCTCAAGGGTTGTCTGGTGTCCCTCATAATGATAATGCTTCACATAAGGAGTCGGGTAAGGAGATGGATAGCCATATATCTCTGGAGAATATTTTAAAAGGTAGAAGAGAGCAATGTACATTCATGGTTGGTGATTTCTCCATTTGTTGTATCAAAGGTTATAGTAATGGTGGAGGACTACTGGAAAATGTGGTGTTGTCGGCATAGCTCAGGTCCTTATCCCTATCATATGAGACACCTCCAATTCCAACCATAACTGTGGATGAATATATGATGGAAGGTAAGGGATAAAAGTCCTATTTGAACATTAAACCATCTAGACCTTGAGTAAATTAATCATTTAATTAATTTACTTGGTGTTTAGAACCTTGTTCCACATTTAATTGTCATAATATAGCAACCTAGCACCTAGTCTAGTGTCTTGGGTCCACCTTATCCATTTTTTGACCATTATAGACTAGTGATGCACCCTCATACTTGCTTTATACTGATTTTCTGATCTAATGTGCCCTAGATAGCTTTATTCGGATTTAATCCTGCTTTTATAAGACAAAGATTTCTTTTAGCAACTTTTCTCTTGGATTGAGTTGCCTAAGTTGCACTAGGGTGTCTTTAGGAAAGTTGTCAGCTTTTTCCACCAACCACTTCCATATTTTTCTCCAATAAATCCAACCTCTTGCTGATATTATGTCACTCATGGTCCACCAAACATCTACTTTCCCATTCTTGAACGCTTGCATAGAGTTGGTTTTAGCTTATTGTCTAGATTGGGGTTTTAGTGCTAAATAAGCCCGTTTTTTCAGTGAGCCTCTCGAATTGACTCTAGTGCATTCAAATTCTCTCTATAAGATGTAATATATTTATATTCCTATTATTGAATACCAATCATAATGTAATGGAAATTAACAGAATTACATTCTACATGTTTCTGCATCTATCTTTATTCACAATTTTGCTAGTCTCCGATGAATTCTTTGTGAAGACTTCTTTGGATCAAATATTTGGCTTGTTTTGAATTCTAATAAATCCCACTCCAAAAATTCTAATTTTCACTCAAATGCTGTTATGGGTGTTAGTCTCTCCTCTTCCCCCGTGAAGTTCAGGTCCACCTGTTAAAGAGTATGTTTCCAGATGGTTTGTCGATTGATGCTTCTCATATGCGCCCCTCATTAGTAGCCATGTTCGACCCCTCTAAATATCACTAGGATTATGGAGCTTTCCATCCTCCTTCAAATTGTTATGGAAGTCTCGCTCTCGAGGAGGGAGTATTTATAATCTAATATCAAAGGGGGGTCTCTCTAGTGTTGGGTTAGTCTTTTCAGGTGGATTAGGGGTGGATAAGTTGATGGAACTAGGTGGGATGGTGGGGTGAAAATATTCATTGAGAGATGCATGTGAGAGAGCAATAAAAGAATTAAATTAATTCAAAACTACATACTAGGGGCCCTTAAAGCATGTAGTGCCCCTATGGAGGCATCTCAATGAAAATATTATCTATTAATGTTTGGGGGCTAGGAAGCCACCCCCCAAAAATGGCCCTCAAACATATAGTTGAGACAAAAAAATCAGATGTGATTCTTCTGCAGGAGACCATGGGGAAAGGGGATCCTCTAGTAACAAGCTTACAATTTTTTTTTCCTGCTTGGGAATTCCTCTTTTCTAATTATTGTGGCCTATTAGGAGGGATGATTACTGGTTGGAAATCTTAATTTTCCCTCATCGACTTGTTTTCTATACCTTCAGGTTTTGGATTATAGTTTCTAGTTCAGAGTTTGGGGATTACCTTTTCTTTATTGAATGTTTACGAACCAATGATAGAATGTCCTTATGGAACATAACTCTCAAATTTTAGGTGTGTAATTATGAAAACTTCATCTTGGGCGGGGACCTCAACTTTTCTCTCTTCAAATTTGAAATATGGGGAAAAATGCAAGACCCCATAATATGGTTGGATTTCTACTAAATTAGTTAGATTCTTGTAATTTAGTAGATGTTGATTCTATTGAAATAAATCCAAAGTGGTCCAATAATAGAGTCGGTGATTTTGGTATAGCCAAAAGATTGGATCTTTTTTAGTAATGGGGACTTTCTTCTTCAAGTGCCAAATGTTTGGTCATGGATACACAATAATAGATGCTCAGGCCATGCTCTTATTTCATTTGAGTTGGATTTTCCATTGAGAAAGCCTAGAGAACTGTTTAAATACAATCCAGTTTGGTGTTCCGAGGAGGACTTTGTTGACTTGGTTAAGTCTCAATGTGTGCATTATGATCCATCAAATGATTTGTCCCCTTGTGAAAATTTGTATAGGTTCTTACAAAACTCAAAGGAAAGGTGGTAGACTAGGATTTTAAGAAACAAAATGAGATATATGTTTAGTTGGTTGAGATAAAGGATAATTTGTAATGTCCCTTTTTAAAATTTTATTAAAATGCCCAATTTTTCACTTTTTCCCCAATTTCGACCTTTGACTAGTTTTGATGCATAGGTCTCCAATTTGCCCCAAATACTCCCAAATATTCTGTGGAGGTATATGAATGATAATAGGACTTGATTATGAGGTTTAGGGATGTTATATGGCCACCAAAAGACTTCTGCAAACTCCCTTAAGATTCTGGACAAAGTATGTAATTTTACTAGTAACTAGTGGTTCAAATCCCCCTAGGGTAAGCACTGAAAATGGCTCTCCAAATGCCTCCAAACCCACTCGAAATTATGAACAGAGGTAGGTTATGTATAAATAAAATTATTGAGGTCTCATGTGCACCATTTATCAGTCATTAATTCTGTTCTATTCTTCTTCCAAGCAGCAAAAAAAATCACTAGTTTGACCCTTGGGGAAATGGCACCAAATCTCTTCCAAATGCAAATAAACTTAATAAGATGAATTCAAATGCTTAATTGATGAACATGAAACTTGTAATAATCATCAATGGAAGTCCATTCATCATAAATATATCAGATAAACATTATTCCATTCTAAATCATCAACATTATAATGGCATATATCAATATAGTGGGGAAATGGTCATTGTTTGCTCATTAATAATCACTTTTACGTACAACCAATTGGTAGTTCGAACTGATACTTTCTGAGGATATATAATAGAGTATATTAATCTTATTACAATCAGAAATAGAACATGAGAAGCTCTACCAAGGATTACAATAGCTCACCAAAAGCACCCTCCCTCAAGGAACAAGAATATGCCATAAAAACTGGAAATGGTTTAGACAAAGTGCTTCTCTAGAAGAAAACATGAGCTTAATTGTAGCTTACACCTGCAAATAAAAAATCCATTAAATATCCATGAAAGACCTGAGTGGCCTCTCCAGACACCAACTTGGATGGGAATCTTTCACCCTCGAAATTGGCTAAGGCAAGAAATTAGTCATCCACTAGCTCTCTCTTCACAATTGCAATTTTTCTCAAATGATAAAAATATCTTCTCTTGGTTTATCCTTGTATTTTATAAAAATCCTTAGCCTTCTAAGGTTCCCAATCCATCCATAAACTCAAGCCAATTCAAATTTGGGTGAGGGCTCAAGATTTGCCATGTGTCCTACCTTTCCTAGCCTTCCACCTTCCACCAATTCGAATAGGGATCCATTGAGCTTCTCCAAATCCATGAGCCCCTTCTTGGATTCTATATTTAGACTTGACATGTAATAATAGTTAGATTTCAGCAATCGGATCTGCAAAATATGTCATAAATGTCATAGCATCTTCATCATTGGTGTCATAGATGTCATAGATGTTAGGGAATCTAGCGCAAGTGTCCAAGAAGCTCCCATTTGACACTTTCTCTCACATGTAAGTTACATTTCCTTCCAAATTATACCTATGATGCATATGGCCAAGTGTATTATCCTTCTAACTCATCCAAGAACATTAGGCTTCCCATGGATTCGAAATTGCAAGAGGAGGATGCCATGTGGAACAAAAATTCTAGCTTGTGTGGGCACCATAATCTCCATGTGTCTCCATGCTCCATTGCCACTTCAATTTTATCTTGTATTTATTTAATTAGCTCCATGTCCCCATTTGATCTTTTTCCCTTCTCTGTCTCCTCAAAGATGAAACAGAAAGATGATACATATTTCTTTAATTATTATCTTTTAATAAAAACCATCCTCTTGCCATTTGGAAGCAAAAACCGTGATCTGGGCAAAACAACAGCTTTCTGCATTATTTTGTAGTTTCGGTAGCTAGAAAGGATGGATTTTAATTTTTTTAGCTATCAAAGCTCTGCTTTTGGTGGCTAATGAACAATTCATCATGTTCGCCTAAGCCACCGAGACCTTCTCTGAGATGTTTGAAACTTGTCTTTCCTTTTGGTAACTAGAAGAGTCTTATCTCTATGCTGTAAGCTGCTGAAAACTGGATTTTTGGTAGCTAATGAACAATTCAGCATGTTCTCCTAAGCCACCAAGACCTCTGTTTGATCTAGCCTGCAAAATTTTGACAGAAACGTATTTTCTGACTTCTGCTACTCATCATTTTGTTGTTTGTAATTTTCTTCATATTTGGTAGCTTGGAGAATCCTGAATTTGCACTGTAAGATGCCGAAAGTGGAGCTTTCGGTGGCTTAAAAACAATTTTTGATATAGTGTTAAGCTACCGAAACCTGTCTTTTGAGGTTTTTGAAATGAAAATGCAATCTAAAGATTTTCAAACTTTATTACATGCATAAAGATCTCAACAATGAGCCTTAAAAATTTAGAAATGAAATTTCAAATGACATCCTATCATCTGAAATTGATCAACTCGACAAATTTATTTGGGGAGATAACATCTATCTCCTACTCGGGGATGGAATCCTCCCTGTGAGGTTCCAAGAACCACAGACCTGTTGCCTTTCCTGGAAAAACTCAGACTGAAACTTAAATCCACTATTCCATTGGGCATGGAGTTATTTTGCAAAATTGACAGAAAAGAATTGATATTTATGATGAGAGGTTTTGAACTTGCAGTTCCATTGGGCATAGAGTCATCTAGCCTATGAAACCAATCTCTAAAAATTTTCAAAACCTGTGCAACTGATCTTTGTACACTTTCAAAACTTGTTGTTATTCACACAAGCTAACTGCTATTTCTGCTGCAAAAATGGAAGAAATGAAAAGCTCGGGCGGCGAGCTTATTTCCTACTCTACCCTACTCTAACTAGATTTGCAATGGGTTAGGTAAATGTTGAATTCCATAATAGCCATCCAAGCAACTTTAAGACTGAAATAATCTTATCTTTGTCACTAACCAACGGTTTATTTTTGAAAGGTAACAAAAGTAATAAGAACTTTTTCACTAAATCATACTCACCCGAAATTGGCAAGTTAAGAAAATCTGATATTTTCAAGTTGCCTAAAATGTATGACTCTATGAATGATGCCACTGGATCCTTGAAAGGAAAATAAGAAACCTGCTGATATTTGGGAAACTGTTGTACTTCAATGACTACTTCTCTGCCAAAAGATTGATGACCTTTTGGTTCTCTTAAGACCAACTTGTGATCATAAAAAAATATAAATTTCTTTTCAGCATAGTGATCACAAGAGGATAACAAAACAGGGTTTACATCATATGGATTAGGATCAGCTAAGAACATATAATTTCCTATGCAATCTTCTATCATCATAGGCTCATCCTGATTAGAAAATTGATCATAACATTCTGACTCATACCTGTTTCTAGAGCACTCATCAGATGTTGAAGAAATTGATTCACAATCTGAAATCTATTTAGTTGCTTGCTGCTGCTCTGAAACTGCCTCATAGTCATTACCTTTCTGCTAAAAAATGATTGCTTCTCTGCTGGAAGATTGAAGCCCTTCTTGTGTTTTTTAGAGAAACTTGTGATCATCAAAAATAGCAGTCTTTTGCTATTCATACTGCTGTTCCATATCTGTTTCAAACTCATCATTTTCTTGTTCAAAATCTGAAATGTACTAACAGTTCCCTTGTTCATATGTATGCATATTTTCAAAGCAATCCCGATCACGGACCTTCCTGGAAGCATGGATATTCTCCTCTACTTCTTCTGCATCTTCAAACATCTGTCTTAAGGATAATGATCTCCTTTCTCTGAGAAGAAGGACTAGATCTGAATGTTGAGCCATAACATAGTATACCATGGAAGCAGTCTTTGTAGGTTGGATCTCCAAAGGCATGTCATGATAAACATGGTAGAACCTTATGTTGAAAACTTCCAAAGCTTCTTCCTCTTCTCTCTTCAAAGTGCAAAAATCAGTGAGATACTGATCAAAATATCTATTCTCACCCCAATACTTTAGAAAAGCATTGGACAGCTCGATCCAATAGCCAATGGAATCAACTCTCAGATTCCTAAACCATATTGCAGGATATCTGAACAAAGTTTTGGATAACAACCTTGTAATAACATCTTCATGTATAATCTCAAAATGATCAAGGAAGTGTCTTTCGGCTGTGAAATGATCTTCTTCAAACCGAGGAATAACAAGTTGATGGCAAGGCTCAGAAGTTGAGGCAAAAGATGCTGAATTCTGGGTAGGTTTTAAATCAATTTCAACCTCCACAAAGTCACAAGAATGATCTAATTTAGGAGGAATGGAAATGCAGAACTCATCTTTAGGAACAGGCTGTGATGAGGGTATAGGATCAACATTAACAACATAAGGCTGCAATATTTCTTCTTCTTCTAAAGACATATATACAAAAGAAGGGTGATAATCATCCGAATATGCAAAATTGAAGATGATCCTCTTAACATGTGAAGGAAAAAGCATGAAAGAGCTGATAAAGAACAACAACAGTTCATGAAGAAAGCTCATAAAATGATACCTAGTTTTACATTTCTGCCCCTTCATCTTTTGTCAACCGGATTTTCCCCAGTGGAGTCTTTAAACGTGGAGTCGCCAGATAGATGCGTACAACCAATACAATGCCCAGCTTTTGTCTATCATCAAAAGCTGAAACTAAGTCATCTCCCAGGGAAACTTGCTTTGAACTCCTCTCTCCAGAAACGACACCAATTTGTTAGCACTCCAGGAGTCCTTCTAGGCTGTAGGTCAAAGGAGCCTGGTAACTTATCTATTTTCTAAATGTTTTGTAAAATGGATCAAGTTGGATGACTTAATCGAAGTTTACTCACTCAAAACATGCATAGACATACTAATATAGACAAGGCTTTTAACCACTGCTGCTCAGAAAGTTTATAAAAGGTAGATGTATGTAGAATTCTTATTATGCTAGCAGACTCATACAAAAAGCATATATGAATGGCTAATCACAATAGGTAAATGATACTTGATATTCAATTCATCAATACAAAGATAGGACAACAACTATCAGGCATTATACAAATAGAACCAACATGAAATAAACATTTCACTGCAAGTACAGAAAGGTAGAAAAGGAAATCTGAACATAAATGGAAAAAGAAGCTTATATAACCAAGATGCAATGAGAAGTCTGATAGTAATATTATAAAAAAGTCTCCAAATTCCAACCTCCACTTGCCCTCAAGTTCTAGGATTTATATCCTTTACAGCATCTTTCTAGATCCTAAGAAGCTGGAACGAATTTACTAAAGATAGAAACTCAAAACCGTTTTCAATAAACTAGGGAAAAATCCTTTTTAATTTGGCCAAACTTCTGAAAAATGGGGCTCAGAGATGGATTCATTTATCCGAATATGAGGCATCTGTGTATAAACCAAAATATTTTATTGTATATTGGTTTGTTTTGAGAAAAAAACTCTCTTAGGTTCTTGAGATTCGTTTTCATTTTCCCGAGATCTGTATTTCAAAAACATGTGTCAAAGAGGAAAATTCTGGGATCCAAAAATTAGGGCTCAGAGATGGATTCGATTATCCCAATCCGTGACACCTATAGGAAAAATGAGAGAGGTTATTATTCTCTGACGTGTTAGGAACAACAACCTTCGCCTGTTTTGTGAAATGATTCTCCAGTCGCTCAGAATCCTCATTTTAAAATGATGACTCTGGATAATAAAAACACCATTTTTGCAGCAAATATCCTTGCCTCCATCTTGATAGTCTTCATGTCTTCGACAACTACAACAATATTTGGCACACTCAAACACCTTCAAGATGATGAAAAAGCATTAAAAATATCCCTTTGATAATTGGACAATATCTTGACCAAATAAAATAGAAAATCCATTTGATCTTTTTCCCTTCTCTGTCTCCTCAAAGCTGAAACAGAAAGATGATACATATGCCTTTAATTATTATCTTTCAATAAAAACCATCCTCTTGCCATTTGGAAGAAAAAACCATGATCTGGGAAAAACAACAGCTTTCTGCATTATTTTGTAGTTTCGATAGCTAGAAAGGCTGGATTTTAATTTTGTTAGTTACCGAAAGCTCTAGTTTTGGTGGCTAATGAACAATTCAGTATGTTTGCCTAAGCGACCAATACCTTCTCTGAGATGTTTGAAACTTGTCTTTCCTTTTGGTAACTAGAAGAGTCTTACCTCTATGCTATAAGCCGCTGAAAACTGGATTTTTGGTAGCTAATGAACAATTCAGCATGTTCTCCTAAGCCACCGAGACCTCTGTTTGAAATAGCCTGCAAAATTTTGATAAAAATGTATTTTTTGATTCTGCTACTCATCATTTTGCTGTTTGTAATTTTCTTCATATTTGGTAGCTTGGAGAATCCTGAATTTGCGCTGTAAGCTGTCGAAAGTGGAGCTTTCGGTGGCTTAAAAACCCTTTTTGATATAGTGTTAAGCTATCGAAACTTGTCTTTTGAGGTTTTTGAAATGAAAATCCAATCTAAAGCTTTTCAAACTTTATTACATGCATAAAGATCTTAATAATGAGGCTTAAAAATTTTAGAAATGAAATTTAAAATGACATCCTATCATCTGAAATTGATTAACTCGACAAATTTATTTGGGGAGATAACACATACCATGCCTTCTTTCAGGCTAGCTCTGATACCTTGTTAGTTTTTCAGAATTTTCAATCTGATCTAAGATCTTAACTGAGAGAATAAAATGTACAGCATATCTACAGCATATCAATCATGGACACAATAATGCAAGCACACAAGAGACACAGAGTTTCATCGGGGAAAACCAAGAAGGTGAAAAACCCCGCAACTTCCTCAGAGATAGAAATTGAAATGATACAACCAAAGTACACGAGATAGTCTTCTCCTAGCAGCTGATCCTCCTCCTCACATGTGCGCCACTTTCCAAGTGATGGAAGAGTGAGTAATGAGATGATCAAAATAGAGATCTCCTTATCTCTATTTATACTTGTCATGTCTTGCCCAATAAACCAGTGGGGTCGAATTGTCTAACATAGCCTGATAACCCATGGTTATATTAATCTGGGTCGACCCCACACTTGGTGGTCTAATAACCCATTTACCCACATGACTCATATAGGGCCGACCCCATCAAGGTGGTCTAATAACCCATCGAGTATAAGTTACGATACTTATAATATAAATGACGACACTTCCGTATAGAGGAATAATAACATCTCTATATGAATACAAACACTTTTGTATAGAGGAATAATAACATCTCTATAGGAATACAATCACTTCCGTATAGAGGAGTAATAAAATATCTATAGGAATACAATATACATGGGTAAAATACATTCCAAAGTTACATATACATCAACAACTCTGTGGCCGTGGACAGGTTGTGCAGTGGCATGTATAAGGTCCTGGGAGATCCGATAGGTTGAGCTGTGTGCTCGTAATTAGTCCTGGGATGCTCTTTCAAGGTTTTGTTGACTCACGTAATAAATCCTGAGGATTCCATAGTATGGCCAGTGATGATGAAGACCTACAGGTGGTGGGCCTACATCCCTTATGAAAAAGGGATGGATCTGTAGAACTTCCTATGACGAGTAGATTGGAGATTGATTGAGATAGCAGCGACAGTGACGATGATTCGATGACGATGATCCAGAGAAGTAGACTTGTGCTAGAAGACCTGTGTCGAGAAATACCTTCCTAGTTAAGAGGGTTTGTCATGTCCCAAATTTGGCATTGGGTCACAATGGCCTAATCACATTGGCCCTATTCATTAGAGTTTGTCAAATTGATGCTAAAGGTCAAATAATTGCCAAGGAGGAAAATTACTAGTTTCCTAGGTTTGGGGTGGAAGCTTTGGGATTTGGAATAATGGGGATAATAAATGATGTTTGAACATTAGAATGGCATAAATATTTAATAAAGGAGCTAAATAAATATATACAAGTGAAATTAAAAGTGGCATTTGATCATGAAGACACATGGAGGAAGTGGGACCCACATATGGCTAGATTTCCCCACTACACTTGGCATCATTCTCTCACCAATTCGAATTCAAGGTGAATGGTAACATACTTAGGGAATTCCAAAAGGTATTATTCATTTCATGACTCATCCAAGGTCGAAATATAGAGGAAGAGTAACTCCCATGGAAGAGGAAGAGGCAATTTGGAGCTAGTGAGACACTTGGGCTAGATTCCCTAGCTCTATGACAACAGTGATGAAGATGCTATGACACCTATGACCCAAATCAGACCCGAAGGCTGGCATATGACATATATTACATGTCAGGGCTAAAAATAGACTCCAAGAGGGTGCTCAAGGGTGTTAGGGCAGCTAAGATGCTTCCACATGTGATTTGGTGGAAGTGGGAGACTAGGAATTGTTGTACAAGTGGCGTTCTTTGGAATCTCTTCCCAACTTGAGTTGGAATGAGTCTCTTGTAAGGAATTCGACCCATGGAGGACATTAGAATTTTATACATGTCAATAACAAAGAATGAAACCAGATTTTGATCATTTGTAGAATTTGCAATTGCATTTGTGGAGAGGGAGAGCTAGTGGATGACTAGCTTCTTGCCTTAGCCAATTTTGAGGGTGAAAGATTCCCATCCAAGTTGGTAATTGGAAAGGCCATTCAGACCTTTCATTTGGAGATTTAATGGAGTCTTTATTTTCAGGTGTAAGCTACAGGACAGCTCATGGTTTCTTCTATTGCAGCTCACTCCTTCAACCATTTCCAGTTTTGATGGCATATTCTTGATCCTTGAGGGAGGGCATTTTTGGTGAGATATTGTACTCTTTGGGGAAGATTTTAATGCCCCATTTCTTTTTTAATATGAATTAAATACTCTTTTCTTCATATACAAAAATTTTCAGGTCGAAATTCCAAGTAGAAATGTATAAATCTCATTTTTAATGGAAGAACAATGCCATTTTCCCACTACCTTGTTGTGAGCCAATGTATTGATGATGATTTCGAATTAGTGGATGATTATCTGATATATTTGTGATAAATATACTGCCATGGATGTATTCTACAAGTTTCATGTACTGTACTTGAGCATTTGAAGCATTTTTACTCAGTCTAGTTGTATTGGGAGGTGAAATAGTGCCATTTCCCCAAGGGTCGAATTGGGGATTTTTGCAGTTGAATGGGAGAGGGTGAGAACAGTTGTAATAATCCATTAATGGTGCATATGAGAATTTAATAAAATACTTAACACATTACATACCTCTTCTCATAAATTTGAGTGGGTTTGGAGGCATTTGGGAAGCCATTTTTAGTACTTACCCCAGGGGGATTTGAACCCCAAATTACTAGTAAAATTGCATAATTGGTTCAGAATCTTAAGAGAGTTTTCAGAGGTATTTTGGTGGAAATATGTCATCCATAAACATCATATTCAAGTTATAATATCATTCATACACCTTCCTTGAATATTTGAAGGCATTTGGAGTCAATTTGAGACCTAGAGACCAATACTAGTCAAAGGAAAATCACTAGTAAAGTTACCTACATTGATCATAATTGAAAGAGGATTTGCAGAAGTATTTTAAAGGTCCAAAGGCATCCATGAAACACATATTTATGTTCTAATATCATTCATATACCTTCTCAAAATATTTGGGATCATTTGGGGAAAATTTGGGACTAGAGATCAAAACTAGTCAAAGGTCTAACTAGGGAAAAAAGTGAAAAATTGCCGTTTTAATAAAATTCCTAACAAGGGACATTACAGAGTGTTGATGTAGTTGTAACTTCGGAATGTATTTCATATATGTATATAGAGATGTTATTATTCCTCTATACATAAGTGTTTGTATTCCTATAGAGATGTTATTATTCCTCTATACGGAAGTGTTGTCATTTATATTGTAAGTGTCGTAACTTATACTTGATGGGTTATTAGACCACCTTGTTGGGGTCAGCCCTGTATAAGTCATGTGGGATAAAGGGTTATTAGACCACCATATTGGGGGTCAGCCCTGTCAGCAATAGGTTATGCGGTTAAGTTAAGGCCGACCTAGTAAAGGTTATTAGGCAAGTTAAGTCAAGTATAAATAGAGTGCGGAAGGCACTCTATTCGATCATTCACTTTCTCACTCACACACTCATTGGAGAGTGGCGCACTAGTGGAGGAGGAGAAGCTACTGCTAGGAGGACTATATCTTGTACTTGGGTTGTATCATTGCTCTATCTATCTCTGAGGAAGTTGCGGGGTTATTCACCTTCTTGGTTTTCCCCAGTGAAACTCTGTGTCTCTTGTGTGTTTGCTTTATTGTATCCATGTTTGATATGCTGTAGATATGTTGTACATGTTATTCTCTCAGTTAAGATCCTAGATCAGATTGAAATTATGAAAAACTAACAAAAAATAGGTCGACTCTTTTTGTAAGAAGTGTAACTTCTGAATATTTTTGTATGATCAAGCAATGGGATATGAACATTCAAGCTTTGTCATGGAATTATGTGGATTCTAAGCTCTGATATTTACAATTATTACTACTCTCTTTTGTATTTTCATTTCTTTCAATTGTTCTATAATTGGAAAACATAATGTAGGCCCTAATGGGATAATCTTCCATTGGATATTTGATTCATGTGTCATTGTGGATATCTTTTTCATTGTATATGTTATGATGTATTCATGATGTATTATTGGGATTTGATGGGATTATTTCTGTAAGGATTGTATTTACATTGTCATTATTTTTTACAACTACTGAATTCATTTTGTTCATTACATTTTCTACAAACATGGGATAAAGATTTACTTCAAAAGTAGCTTTTCTCATGCCATTTCATTCATCTATTTCTTTAAATTTTTGTTGTTGATATATCAAAAGTGATGCCCACATTATTGACAAGATTATGGTTTCCCTTCATATTTGTAATTAATGCAAATGACATGATTCTTGATTAAAGTGTTGGCTAAAAATAAATCTCAAAGAAACAAGGTTACTAATCTTTTCTAGTGTGCTGAACCAAATCCAATGGTCCTTGTTAAATACCTACTTGACCTAAGGATTGTATTTTTGTTCCACTGTAATAATTTCTTTTCTTTATATATATCTGTGTGTGTGTGCGTGTGTAATGTTTTTTGGTTACTTCTTAATAATAATTTGTTCTTTTATAATTTTTTTTTTAATTTTTTTGGGTTAAATTTAAGGGAGTTAAATTCTAGGAATCACCTCCTCTAATTTGTTTTTTTAAATAAAAAGTTCTAAAAACATGAACTAGAAAAAAAGGGGTGCTACTAGTAGCACCCTTTCAATTTAGGGGTCGATTTTAAGGCTTTTATCTAAAATGGTACTAGTTGTCAAGGCCAAGTTTTCAAACAAGTCATAATTTTAACCACAAAAGAAGGGTGATACTAGGAGAACATTTTATTATTATTTGAGGTCGATTTTAAGGTTTTTGTTTGCAACTTTATGAGGAAAAGGCCATAGAAAAAACAAATTGTAATTTTAACCTTGAAAAAAAGGCATGCTACAGAGAGAAACACGTTTCAATCCAAGGGTAAAGAGAACTACTAAATGTGACCTATTTAAAATTGACAACTCTACAGAGTTCTCATCAAGTTGGTAATTGTGTTTTCCTTTTTTACATAGTTTCATGATGTTTTTGCATGGTTCTAGGAACAAATGACTGGTATTGATCCCCAGATTATCGAACATGAAATTGAAACTTATGATAATGTAAAACCTGTATGGTAAAATTTATGGCCTATGAATTAAAATAAAATAGTTTCTATCAAGGTATATGTGGAGAATTTAGTCTATGTCGTCTTCATTTATCTTGTCCCTCTAACATAATGGGTATCCAATCGTGTTTCGATTGACAAAAAACATGGTACTATTCAAATTTGTACTAATTTTAGGGATTTAAACGAGCTTTCCCTAAAGACAACTATCCCAAATGACTTATCGATTAGTTTATTGAGTAATGCAATGACACCGTTATATTTCCTTTTATGGATGGTGTTTCAGGCTATATTCATATCTAGATTTGACTAGAAGACTAGCACAAAACAACATTTAGTTGTCCTTGGTGCACTTTTTCTTATCACATGATGTTGTTTGGTGTTAAAAATGTAGGAACTACATTTTAGCAAGTGATGTATTAAACTTTTCATGATATTAATCACATAGTTGAGGATTATTTAGAGGAATTACTTAGCTACTCACTCTAGACAACATGCACACCATCTTACTCATCTTCATGTTGCTATCAAATGATCCAGATATTATAACATTCGATTGAATCCTCACAAATCATGATATTTTGAGTCTTATGGAGATTAGTTGGGTTCATTATATCCAATTATGGGATCTTGGTTAATCCCTTCTAAGTGGAAGCAATACTTCACGATTAGACAACTTCAAAGTTTGCAAGGGAAGTCAAACTTATTGTGAAGGTTTATCACAAACTATGTTGAGACTACAAAAGGTTTTGTGCACCTATGGAAATAGGGGATCCCATTTATTTGAATGATCAATCCCAATGATCCTTTGATGCTTTGCAATGCCAAGATAATTTAATTATTCTTGTTTAATCTTGTAAATTACTTATCATTAGAAAGGAAATTTGTTCACCTAATTGACCTGGGAACATATAAATCAACATTAATAATTTTTTATTGCCTTCAACAATCAACCCTAGTACGGGTAATAGATTTAAACATTTCTTTAAATATTCTTACAAATTATGGCCTCTTAAAAGGTAGATGCGTGAACCACATGGAAACAAATATAATAATAATAAGAGAGAATCATTGGAATTTATTTATACTTTACAATAAGTAATTACGATGGTATGATGACCATGAGATGGGTATTTTGAGTGTCTTTGTAAGGTTTTTTAGGACGAATGACAATGTGTTCGAATGGTAGAGGATGTGGACCCCTATGACCCTGCAGTTGACTATTCAGAGGAATTTGTCTCTGAAGAGAAACTATTCTACTCCCCTCCCCCAATAGCTGATATAATTGACCATATCACTTCACATCTGGAAGATGATTTGTCAGTGGGGATTCATGCGGATCCCACCACTTCATTATCCCTAACTCACGACCTAGTTTTTTACCCAGCTTGAAAAGGTTGTTAGCTCTGACAGATTAGACATTCAATGCAGATTAGTTCTCAAGGCGCCTTAACTGGAAGCCATGTGAAGCTCTACAATCAAGGGGGGAATTAATGGTTTGATATTGGAAGGTGATCCAAACTTGGGAAAAAATTAGAAGAAATTAAGCAAGAATTATTTGACGGCCTCCAAGAGAGATGATCCTTGATATAGTTTTAGAAACCCTTCTCCAAGTGGAAATATCCTTATAGGTGAACAATAGTCCAATGTGAATATTTTAGAAGGGGGAAAATATTCTGTAGGTAGTATGAAGACAAAAAAAGAAGGCATGTTCTCAAGAGAATATAGGGGGAATATTTCCCTAATTGTTGGAAAAGATGTGCCTCTAGACCAAATTTTGGATTTTTGGATCTATCAGATAATGATTTGGTTGGGATATTTGCAGGATGTCAGGTTTCGATAGATATGCTAGGGTCATGGTTAAAAAAATATTGGGCTCCTTGACTCGGATATAGTCCAGTGTTTCATATTCTAGTTAATGGTTGGTATGGGTTTATATCTAGATCTAAAAGTGATGCAATTAACATTCTTAATGGTGTCTCGTTTTTTGAATCCTCTCCCCTATCCTTAAAGCCTTCGAACCTGTTATTTAACACTTCCTCAAAGGATTTGGAGTGTACTCCAATTTGGATAAAAATTCTTGGATTGCTGATGTAATATTGGTCTGCTTAGGCATTGATGATGATGGGGAACATTTTCAAGAAAAATATTCTCTTCGACGATAGATTTCAATCTAGTGGTCACCATTACGTGGCTCATATTTTAGTGCAAGTGGATCTTTCTCAAGGAATATGTCAGTCAATGGATTTGATCTTAGGTGAGAGGAGATATTCTCAGAATTTGGATTACCTTCATGTGTCATTTATCTTTCTGACATTTCATTCCTATGGCCACATTATGGCTCACTGTCCAAACCCATTCACTCAGAAAGTATGGCAAAATAAGGATTCTGGAATTTCTCCTCCTCAAGGGTTGTCTGGTGTCCCTCACAATGATAATGCTTCACATAAGGAGTCGGGTAAGGAGATGGGTAGCCCTATATATTTGGAGAATATTGTAAAAGGTAGAAGAGAGCAATGTACATTCATGGTTGGTGATTTCTCCATTAGTTGTATCAAAGGTTATAGTAATGGTGGAGGACTACTGGAAAATGTGGTGTTGTCGGCATAGCTCAGGTCCTTATCTCTATCATATGAGACACCTCCAATTCCAACCTTAACTTTGGATGAATAGATGATGGAACATAAGGGATAAAAGTCCTATTTGAACATTAAACCATATAGACCTTGAGTAAATTAATCATTTAATTAATTTACTTGGTGTTTAGAACCTTGTTCCACATTTAATTGACTTAATATAGCAACCTAGCACCTAGTCTAGTGTCTTGGGTCCACCTTATCCATTTTTTGACCATTATAGACTAGTGATGCACCCTCATACTTGCTTTACACTGATTTTCTAAGCTAATGCGCCCTAGATAGCTTTATTCATATTTAATCTTGCTTTTATGAGACAAAGATTTCTTTTAGCAACTTTTCTCTTGGATTGAGTTGCCTAAGTTGCACTAGGGTGTCTTTAGGAAAGTTGTCAGCTTTTTCCACCAACCACTTCCATATTTTTCTGCAATAAATCGATCCTCTTGCTGATATTATGTCTCATGGTCGACCAAACATCTATTTTACCATTCTTGAACACTTGCATAGAGTTGGTTTTAGCTTATTGTCTAGATTGGGGTTTTAGTGATAAATAAGCCTGTTTTTTTAGCGAGCCTCTCGAATTGACTCTAGTGAATTCGAATTCTCTCTATAAGATGTAATATATTTGTATTATTATTGTTGAATACCAATCATAATGTAATGGACATTAACATAATTACATTCTACATGTTTTTGCATCTATCTTTCTTCACAATTTTGCTAGTCTCCGATGAATTCTTTGTGAAGACTTCTTTGGATCAGATCTTTGGCTTGTTTTGAATTCTAATAAATCCCACTCCAAAAATTCTAATTTTCTCTCAAATGCTGTTATGGGTGTTAGTCTCTTCTCTTCCCCCATGAAGTTCAGGTCCACATGTTAAAGAGTATGTTTCCAGATGGTTTGTCAATCAATGCTTCTCATATGCGCCCCTCATTAGTAGCCATCTTTGACCCCTCTAAATATCAGTAGGATTATGGATATTTTCGTCCTCCCTCTAAATTTTATGGAAGTCTCTCTCTCGAGGAGGGAGTATTTATAATCTAATATCAAAGGGGGGTCTCTCCAGTGTTGGGTTAGTCTTTTCAGGTGGATTAGGGGTGGATAAGTTGATGGAACTAGGTGGGATGGTGGGGTGAAAATATTCATTGAGACATGCATGTGAGAGAGTAATAAAAGAATTAAATTAATTCAAAAATACATACTAGGGGCCCTTAAAGCATGTAGTGCCCCTATAGAGGCATCTCAATGAAAATATTATCTATTAATGTTTGGGGGCTAGGAAGCCACCCCCCAAAAATGGCCCTCAAACATATAGTTGAGACAAAAAAATTAGATGTGATTCTTCTGCAGGAGACCATGGGGAAAGGGGATCCTCTAGTAACAAGCTTACAATTTTTTTTTCCTTCTTGATAATTCCTCTTTTCTAATTATTGTGGTCTATTAGGAGGGATGATTACTAGTTGGAAATCTTAATTTTCCCTCATCGACTTGTTTTCTATACCTTCAGGTTTTGGAGTATAGTTTCTAGTTTAGAGTTTGGGGATTACATTTTCTTTATTGAATGTTTACGAACCAATGATAGAATGTCCTTATGGAACATAACTCTCAAATTTTAGGTGTGTAATTATGAAAACTTCATCTTGGGCGGGGACCTCAACTTTTCTCTCTTCAAATTTGAAATATGGCGAAAAATGCAAGACCCCATAATACGGTTGGATTTCTACTAAATTAGTTAGATTCTTGTAATTTAGTAGATGTTGATTCTATCGAAATAAATCCAAAGTTTTTTCTATAATAGAGGCAGTGATTTTGGTATAGCCAAACGATTGGATCATTTTTATTAATGGGGACTTTCTTCTTCAAGTGCCAAATGTTTGGTCATGGATACACAATAATAGATGCTCAGGCCATGCTCTTATTTCATTTGAGTTGGATTTTCCATTGAGCAATCCTAGAGCCCTATTTAAATACAATCCATTTTGGAGTTCCGAGGAGGACTTTGTTGACTTGGTTAAGTCTCAATGCGTGCATTATGATCCATCAAATAATTTGTCCCGTTATGAAAATTTTTATAGGTTCTTACAAAAATCAAAGGAAAGGTGGTAGACTAGGTTTGTAAGAAACAACATGAGCGAGATATTTAGTTGGTTGAGATAGAGGATAATCTGTAATGTCCCTTTTCAAAAATTTTATTAAAATGTCAAAATTTTCACTTTTTCCCCAATTTCGACCTTTGACTAGTTTTGATGCATAGGTCTCCAATTTGCCCCAAATGCTCCTAAATATTCTGTGGAGGTATATGAATTATAATAGGACTTGATTATGAGGTTCATGGATTATATATGGGCACCAAAAGACTTATGAAACTCCCTTAAGATTCTGGACAAAGTATGTAATTTTACTAGTAAATAGTGGTTCAAATCCCCCTAGGGTAAGCACTGAAAATGACTCTCCAAATGCCTCCAAACCCACTCGAAATTCTGAACAGAGGTAGGTGATGTCTAAAGAAAATTATTGAGGTCTCATGTGCACCATTTATCAGTCATTAAGGCTATTCTATTCTTCTCCCAAGCAGCACCAAAAATCACTAGTTTGACTCTTGGGGAAATGGCACCAAATCTCTTCCAAATGAAAATAAACTTAATAAGATGACTTCAAATGCTTAAGTGATTAACATGAAACTTGTAATAATCATCAATGGAAGTCCATTCATCATAAATATATCAGAGAAACATTCTTCCATTCGAAATCATCAGCATTATAATGGCATACATCAATATAGTGGTGAAATGGTCATTGTTTGCTCATTAATAATCACTTTTACATTCAACCAATTGGTATTTCGACCTGATACTTTCTCAGGATTTATAACATAGTATATTGAGCTTATTAAAATCAGAAATATAACATGAGAATCTCTCCCAAGGATTACAATAGCTCACCAAAAGCACCCTCCCTCAAGGAGCAAGAATATGCCATAAAAACTGGAAATGGTTTAGAGAAAGTGCTTCTCTAGAAGAAACCACGAGCTTAACTGTAGCTTACGCCTGCTAATAAAAACTCCATTAAATATCCATGAAAGACCTGAGTGGCCTCTCCAAACATCAACTTGGATGGGAATCTTTCACCCTCGAAATTGGCTAAGGAAAGAAACTAGTCATCCACTAGCTCTCTCTTCAGAATTGCAATTTTTCTCAAATGATAAAAATCTCTTCTCTGGGTTTATCCCTATATTTTATAAACATCTTTAGACTTATAAGGTTCCCAATCCATCCATAAACTCAAGCCAATTCGAATCAGGGTGAGGGCTCAATATTTTCCATGTGTCCTACCTTTCCTAGCCTTCCACCTTCCACCAATTCGAATAGGGATCCATTGAGCTTCCCCAAATCCATGAGCACCTTCTTTTATTCTATATTTAAACCTGACATGTCATAATAGTCAGATGTCAGCAATCAGATCTGCAAAATATGTCATAAATGTCATAGCATCGTCATCGTTGGTGTCATAGATGTTAGGGAATCTAGCCCAAGTGTCCAAGAAGCTCCGATTTGACTCTTCCTCTCTCATGTAAGTTACATTTCCTTCCAAATTCGACCTAGGATGCATATGGCCAAGTGTATTATCCTTCTAACTCATCCAAGAACATTAGGCTTCCCATGGATTCAAAATTGCAAGAGGAGGATGCCATGTGGCACAAAAATTCTAGCTTGTGTGGGCACCATAATCTCCATGTGTCTCCATCCTCCATTGTCACTTCAATTTTCTCTTGTATTTATTTAAATAGCTAGTGTATTAGGAAATCAGAACAAATATAAATAGAGAGCGGGAGATCTCTATTTGTTCATCTCATTATTCACTCCTACATCATTTGGAATGAGGCGCACTAGTTGAGGAGGAGGAGTAGCTGCTAGTAGAAGACCATCTCTTGTACTTTGGTTGTATCATTGCTCTTTCTATCTATGAGGAAGTTGTGGGGTTTTTCACCTTTATGGTTTTCCCCAATGAAACCTTGTGTGTCTATTGTCTCATGTGATTTCTTGGTGTGATTGATATGCATTGTTATACTTGATATGTTGTACATGTTATTCTCTCAGTAAAGATCCTAGAGTATGTTGAATTAATGCTCAAAATTAACATGGTATCAGAGATAACCTGAGAAGAAGACATTGTGCAGTGGTGGAAACTAGGGTTTCTTGTTTATTGGGTTTCTCTCCACAGATTTTGGAAAGGAAGCAAGGTAGATTGACTCTACTCATCAAGGGGAATCTTTCTGTCCAATCAGAATTCAATTCTGGGCACTTTCATTTTTTACCCTAAAAATTAGGGTTTCCACAAAAATAGGAGTTAATGAATTCTGAGGACATAGTTGGAAGCGTGTCATGTCCCAAATTTGGAATTGGGTCACAATGTCCTAATCACATTGGCCATATTCATTAGAGTTTGTAAAATTGATGTTAAAGGTCAAATAATTGCCAAGGAGGAAAATTACTAGTTTCCTAGGTTTGGGGTGGAAGCTTTGGGATTTGGAATAATGGGGATAATAAATGATGTTTGAACATTAGAGTGGCATAAATATTTAATAAAGGATCTAAATAAATATATACAAGTGAAAATCAAAGTGGCATTTGATCATGAAGACACATGGAGGAAGTGGGACCCACATATGGCTAGATTTCCCCACTACACTTGGCATCATTCTCTCACCAATTCGAATTCAAGGTGAATGGTAACATACTTGGGGGAGTCCAAAAGGTATTATTCATGGCATGACTCATCCAAGGTCTAAATATAGAGGAAGAGTAACTCCCATGGAAGAGGAAGAGGCAATTTGGAGTTAGTGAGACACTTGGGCTAGATTCCCTAGCTCTATGACAACAATGATGAAGATGTTATGACACCTATGACACAAATCAGACCTGAAGGCTGAAATATGACATATATGACATGTCAGGGCTAAAAATAGACTCCAAGAGGGCGCTCAAGGGTGTTAGGGCAGCTAAGATGCTTCCACATGTGATTTGGTGGAAGTGGGAAACTAGGAATTGTTGTACAAGTGGCGTTCTTTGGAATCTCTTCCCAACTTGAGTTGGCATGAGTCTCTTGGAAGGAATTCGACCCATGGAGCACATTAGAACTTTATAAATGTCAATAACAAAGAATGAAACCAGCTTTTGATGATTTGAGAAAAATTGCATTTGTGAAGAGAGAGCTAGTGGATGACTAGTTTCTTGCCTTAGCCAATTTTGAGGGTGAAAGATTCCCATCCAAGTTGGTGTTTGGAGAGGCCACTCAGGTATTTCATGGTGATTTAATGGATTTTTTTATTTTCAGGTAGCAGCTACAGGAAGTTTCATGGTTTGGTTTAGTGCAGCACTTTCTCTCCACCGTTTCCAGTTTTGAAGGCATATTCATGCTCCTTGAGGGAGGGCATTTTTGGTGAGCACTTGTGCTTCTTGAGAGAGCTTATCATTATATATTTATGATTGTAATAGCTTCATATCCTCTGTTATTCATATTCAGAAAGTCTCAGGTCGAAATACCCACTTGTTGTATGCAAAACTATTGATTAATGAGCAAACAATGTCCATTTCCCCAATGCATTGATGTATGACACTATAATGTTGATTATTTCGAATGGATGGATGATTATATGATATATTTGTGATCAATATAATTCCATGGATGTCTTCTACAATTTTCATGTACTGTACTTGAGCATTTGAAGCATTTTTACTCAGTTTAGTTGTATTGGGAGATGAAATAGTGCCATTTCCCCAAGGGTCGAATTGGGGGTTTTTGCTGTGGAATGTGAGAGAGTTAGAACAGTAGTAAAAATCAATTAATGGTGCATATGAGACCTCAATAACATAATTAACACATTATATACCTCTGTTCATAAATTTGTGGGAGTTTGGAGGCATTTGGAAGGCCATTTTCAGTGTTACCCGGGGGGGATTTGATGCACAAATTACTAGTCAAAATTACCTATATTGATCAGAATACAAATCAAGTTTGCAGAAGTATTTGGAGGTCCATAAAACATCCCTAAACCTGATATTCAAGTATAAATACCATTAATACACTCATACAGAAGATTTGGGAGCATTTGGGATGATTTGGAGGTCAAAACAGTTAAACTAGTCAAAGGTCAAAATTGGGGAAAAAGTTGAAAAATTGGCATTTTAATAAAATTTGAAAAAGGGATATTACAAGTGGCATGAGTCTCTTGGAAGGAATTCGACCCATGGAGCACATTAGAACTTTATAAATGTCAATAACAAAGAATGAAACCAGCTTTTGATCATTTGTAGAATTTGCAATTGCATTTGTGAAGAGGGAGAGCTAGTGGATGACTAGTTTCTTGCCTTAGCCAATTTCGAGGGTGAAAGATTCCCATCCAAGTTGGTAATTGGAAAGGCCATTCAGACCTTTCATTTGGAGCTTTAATGGAGTCTTTATTTGTAGTTGTAAGCTACAGGGAAGCTCATGGTTTCTTCTATTGCAGCTCACTCCTTCAACCATTTCCAGTTTTGATGGCATATTCTTGATCCTTGAGGGAGGGCGTTTTTGGTGAGCTATTGTACTCTTTGGGGAAGCGTTTAATGCCCCATTTATTTTTTAATATGAAGTAAATACTCTGTTCTTCATCTCCAAAAAGTTTCAGGTCGAAATTCCAAGTAGAAATGTATAAATCTCATTTTTAATGGAAGAACAATGCCATTTCTCCACTACCTTGTTGTGAGCCAATGCATTGATGATGATTTCGAATGAATGGATGATTCTCTGATATATTTGTGATCAATATACTGCCATGGATGTCTTATACAAGTTTTATGTACTGTACTTGAGCATTTGAAGCATTTTTACTCAGTTTAGTTGTATTGGGAGGTGAAATAGTGCCATTTCCCCAAGGGTCGAATTGAGTATTTTTGCAGTTGAATGGGAGAGGGTGAGAACAGTTGTAATAATCCATTAATGGTGCATATGAGACTTTAATAAAGTAATTAACACATTACATACCTCTGTTCATAAATTTGAGTGGGTTTGGAGGCATTTGGGAAGCCATTTTCAGTACTTACCCCAAGGGGATTTGAACCCCAAATTACTAGTAAAATTGCATAATTGGTTCAGAATCTTAAGAGAGTTTGCAGAGGTCTTTTGGTGGACATATGTCATCCATAAAAATCATATTCAAGTCCTAATATCATTCATACACCTTCCTTGAAGATTTGAAGGCATTTGGAGTCAATTTGAGACCTAGAGACCAATACTAGTCAAAGGAAAATCACTAGTAAAGTTACCTACATTGATCAGAATTGAAAGAGGATTTGCAGAAGTATTTTAAAGGTCCAAAGGCATCCCTGAAACACATATTTATGTTCTAATATCATTCATATACCTTCTCAGAAGATTTGGGATCATTTGGGACAAATTTGAGACCTAGAGATCAAAACTAGTCAAAGGTTTAACTAGGGAAAAAAGTGAAAAATTGCCATTTTAATAAAATTCCTAACAAGGGACATTACAGTGGTATCAGAGCATGGTCTTGGTACCTAATGTGGTAGGAAATTAATTAAGACCAGTAGTTAAAGAAATAAGCCATCACCCTTAGAAACTGAAACTGGATGTACTTTGGTGAAAGGGAAGAAATAGGAGAAGAAGTGAATTCATTGGTCACCATGAGTAAGGATGAGAAAGGAACCTCAGAGGAGAATGAGGAGTTTAGAAAATTATTGGAACATTCCTTTGAAGACAAGTGGAGGAAATACTTTCAAGAGTTCAAATTGTTGCTTAGTGAAATTGGAAGCAACTCGGAAAAAATAATGAGCAATGGTTCTCTTTTCAAGGAAAAGGATGAAACAATTTATGCCACAAAAGAGGAACCCAATGTAGTTGTGGAACATGAGGTACATGTTGATATGCAGGTGCTTGAAGATGCTACACTAAAACAAGAAGAAGGACAAGAACTTGTCCTTGTTCAAAGGGATTATGAGTTGCCTCATGGAGAGAGTTGCAAAGCCTTGGAAGAGGTACATGATCTCACAATAGTTGGACCAAGCAATTATGGAGAAGATGAATTAAATATTTCAATGGGTAAGAGTTGTAAAGAATTAAATTTGGTTCATAATTCCTCACCCCACACTTCTTTTCCAACCACATCACTTTGGGATGAAAATTGGGTGAAAGGTTTTTTTCTAGTGGTGCCACATGAGGGGTATGAAACTCCTACCTCTCCTTTTGATGATGACATGAATAGAGCACCTCATTATTTAGAATTGCAGCAGCATATTGATTTACCTTATGATGATACATATCCTCATGGATGTATGGATGAGATTTCTTTGAGTCGTTTGAAGTCTCCTTGTTTTTCCTGCTCATTATTTGGTTCAGATTTTAGTGGAGATTCTTCATTCACTTCTTGGATGAAAGAATGCATGGCTGAATATTTTGATGCATATCACGTTCTTTTGGAGCAGCACTATCGGACATGGGATCCTCACCTATGTCATTGGAGCAGATTTGATTGGTCACTTGAAGATTGTATGCACCTAGCAAATGGTGGTCTACTTACTTGGAGGTATAACCACTTTCATGATTCTTTGATGAAGCATCTTCTTGATGTACATTTTCATTATGTTTTTATGTACTTTGATATATATTTTGTACTCATGATGTTTGGAAGAATGCATACAAGAAAATGGGATCC
This sequence comes from Larix kaempferi, assembly GCA_027924585.1. Classification (NCBI taxonomy): domain Eukaryota; kingdom Viridiplantae; phylum Streptophyta; class Pinopsida; order Pinales; family Pinaceae; genus Larix; species Larix kaempferi. Next base: position 13,017,126 of record BSBM01000797.1, read on the forward strand.
AGGAATCCTCTTATCTGATGGTATGGGTTGGAGAGCACTTTTAATTGTTGGGGTGCAATACAAGCAATGGGACCCTGGAATAATTTTTGTCTCATTGGTTTGAATTTTTTTTGGGAAACAAGAAGTATGGGAGATGGATTTCCCACTTAATAAAGTGAATTTTATCAGAGTAGTGCAGCAGCAAGCATGGTGGTTCCTCTCTAAAATCTTCAAGGAAACTCAAAGACTCAAGGTTGGGCAATTCAATGGCAACTTCAAAGAATTATACAGGAAGCAGGTTCTTCAACACCCATGTTTGAAATTGCTTGAGGACAAGCAATATTGGGAAGGGAGGACTTGTCATGTCCCAAATTTGGAATTGGGTCACAATGGCCTAATCACATTGGCCATATTCATTAGAGTTTGTAAAATTGATGTTAAAGGTCAAATAATTGCCAAGGAGGAAAATTACTAGTTTCCTAGGTTTGGGGTGGAAGCTTTGGGATTTGGAATAATGGGGATAATAAATGATGTTTGAACATTAGAGTGGCATAAATATTTAATAAAGGATCTAAATAAATATATACAAGTGAAAATCAAAGTGGCATTTGATCATGAAGACACATGGAGGAAGTGGGACCCACATATGGCTAGATTTCCCCACTACACTTGGCATCATTCTCTCACCAATTCGAATTCAAGGTGAATGGTAACATACTTGGGGGAGTCCAAAAGGTATTATTCATGGCATGACTCATCCAAGGTCGAAATATAGAGGAAGAGTAACTCCCATGGAAGAGGAAGAGGCAATTTGGAGTTAGTGAGACACTTGGGCTAGATTCCCTAGCTCTATGACAACAATGATGAAGATGCTATGACACCTATGACACAAATCAGACCTGAAGGCTGACATATGACATATATGACATGTCAGGGCTAAAAATAGACTCCAAGAGGGCGCTCAAGGGTGTTAGGGCAGCTAAGATGTGTTGAAATATTGTAACTTCAAAGAATATTATATTTGTATATTATTTATTTCGGAGATGTTCCATACCTCCGATGTGATTATACTATAAATCCGGAGATGTTTATTCCTCCGAGTTGGGTGTGGTAACTAGGGTTATTAGACCCACCATGTGGGGGTCGGCCCAGTTAGTTATAATGGGGTATTTAACCTAATGGTTAAATACGAGCCTACATGTACTTGTGTAAAATACATATCAGAGTAGTGTATAAATAGAGGAGGTGTGTTCCTCATTTGATACACTCACTCACTTGAGGATAGCGCACTTGTGGAGGAGAGGTCTGCTATTGTGGAGGAGGAGATCATGTCTCAGGGTTTCATCTTTGTATATTGCTGGTCATCTATATTGAGGAAGCTTTGCTGGGTTTTCTACCCCATGAGGGTTTCCCAGGATAAATCTCTGTCTCTTGTGTTTATGCTGTGCTTGTTGTTTCTTTAGTGATCCTATATATGCTATTATTGTGAAATGAAATGTAATGCTGCTATTTTCTGTATTAGCATATTAAATCTTAACATGGTGTCAGAGCTAACCTGAAGGAAGACAAGGTATGGCACTTACGACACTTGCTTTACTTACGATAATTTGAAGGTTAGGGTTTTACATAGCAAAAAACAGTCTTCGTGGAAATTTCGCTATAAATCCATTTCTGAGAAGCTTCAGGGTCTGAAAATTTTACAGGTCAAAGATAACATCCCCAGGTACCTTGTGTCCAAAGGGAACCCTCAGATTCGTTGTACTTTATGAGTTATGATCAGTACAAGTTAGGGTTTCTGCCTCTTCCAGATCTCAATCAAAATCAGGTAACCTTGGCAAAAAGGTCATAACTTGGGCTAGGAAGCTCCAAATGAAATTTCGTAAAAAGAGACAGGTAGTACACAGACTGTACTATATCAAGAAACTTTTTCAGAGGCCGAAGATGAACCAGTGACACGTGGAACGCCGTACAAGTTCGCTCTCCTATTTTATCCCATAAACAGGTCACGTTGCGACACTTGGCATAACTCTCTCTCAGAGAGTCCAATTGAGGTCAGACCTATCAATATGGAAATATAACAGGGAGAGATATCTCAGAAAAAGTTTTCAGAGGCCGAAGTTCAAACAGTGACACGTGGCACGCCGTACACGTTCGCTCTACTGTTTTATCCCATAAACAGGTCACGTTGCGACACTTGGCATAACTCTCTCTCAGAAAATCCAATTGAGGTCAGACCTGTCGGGATGGAAAGATGACAGGCCAGGCTACTGCAGAAAAAGGGTTTCAGACCCTGTGGAGCAAAAATTTCAGAGTTATAGCAGAAACAATCAAGTGCATATTTCTATCAAAACAGAATTATTTTTCGAGCACCTTTATTCATGGCTTCCGGAATTTAGGGTTTCGGAGAAAGTTAGAATTTTTGGAATCGGAGTCCACGGCTGAATGATACTCAGGAAAATCGAAATTTAGAGACCAAGATCAAATTTTTTGGTTGGGTGGAAGACCGGGCTTGATCAAACCCCAGTTCGGGATTTTGATCGGAAAGATGGAAAATTAGGGCTTCAGCAAAAGTTGGAATTTTTGAAGTCTGTAACCACGGCTGGAAACTCCTAAGAAAAATAAGAGTTTAGAGAATTGGATCGAACCTTTTGTTTGGGAAGAAGGGTGGGCTTCATCAAACCCTAGTTCGAGATCCTGTCCAGAAGATCCAGAAGTTTCAAAGGCAATTTTGAGGGGTCAAATTTTGGAAATTCCAAAATTGAAGTATGCTAGTTTGATCAACTCAGCAAGAAATATTCTTTCATCCATTCAGAAGTGTGAAAGTCAAAGATTGAATTTTTAGGGTTTCTCTAGAAAACCCTAATCAAGCTCCAGATCAAGTTTCAGGGGGAGTTGAGGCTAAGGCCTTACATAAGAAGACTACAAGAAGTCTCGACAGGTATGACTTAAGGAGGTTCAGGTATGTCTTGAAATCTGATTCTTGATTAAGTTCATAATGTGTTTTGTCTTCATGTTATTTATTAGTACAATCTTGATTAATGTTAGAATTGTCTTATCACCCTAGTAACAGTATGAATGCATGTGAATGATCGAAGACATTCATTGATTAGGGCTATATGATTGTACTAATGCATTATGGTGTTGTGTGAGGTTGATGTTGTCTGCTAACAAGATACAGGTACATCACAACAGACAAATCAAGTTCCATGACCATGACCACATGAATACAAAGACTCATCCATAATCTTTGTTCTACTTACGAGGTATGTATGAACTTGTTATATTATGCTTAACCTATGAGACATGCAGGTTCTAGCTCAGGATCTCTAAATCAATGAAGAGATTGTTTAGGTATGTTGCACATAACTAAGCAGGTATACTAATCCAGGTATGTTTTCCTATGTCATGTTAGAATCTTACCTTGTGATTAGGATCCCTTATATAAGTATACTTGGTATGATTGGTTATGCTTATTCATAAAGTTAGTAATCAAGGGTTTATGCATATCATGTCTCTTATCTTGGTTGATTATTTAACTAACTAGATCAAACAAGAATATGCATAAGTAAAGGAAGACTTCCCTGAAACCTTGAATATTATCTATAATCATGATTATTACATTTTCAAGATTATTTAGAACTATAATGTTTTGATAACATTGAGATTATACTAATGAATGTATGTTTGTGTATGAGATCATGATGATGACACTAGTGCACATTTGAGCATGCACAGTGGTACAGAATGAATAGAAGTTCAAAAGACATACAGAAGATCAAGTGGGAGGCAACCACACAAACATAAAAGATAAGTATTTGAGTTGTTATTTGAAATAGTAAATGATATTGCTTGTAATAGATTGTATGCATATTTGTATTCCTATAATATATCATGCTGAGTGTAAATATTCATAGAACATTGAACAGTATACTACTAATATGCATATGATTGGTAAGTTGGACAAACATTCCATTGTTGCTTGTCTAGAATGAAACCTCTTTGCTGACATGCTAAGAGTTGTGCACACTCTCGATAGTATGTTCTGGTAGAGATGGAAGGCATCTAGATAGCCACTGTATGCATACAGGATATGGGAAAGTGTTGTGCCAAAGTATTGGTCAAAATAGTTGCATCACTATGTAAATGATATCTGTATGCATAATAGGTTATCATGTCAATATGATTTGATGATTATGAAGTATTACTAATCATGTACTTAATTTTGATTTGTAGGAAAGGTCATGAAGAATGATGGACACCGTACAAGTGGTGGATGTTCAAACAAGAAGATTTACAAATCAAACAAAATATAGAAGGCTCATGGCTAGAAGATTCTCTTAGAAAGGGGAAGAGAATCATGACAAGATGTTTGCTCCAAGTATGGTGTAATTAAAGAAGAAGTGTGAATCAGGTTCTGTATAGGTACCTAGGATCGATAATAAATTGATAAGCTTAATGATCACCATGGGTGATGTGGATCTCAACCTTTGCTACAAGGTTGAATATGATTTCTATACACATATGACATGGATGCAAGAAGGAACTCACCACAGAGTTCGAATGATATTGAGGTTCATATCAGTAGACCCATCTAACGAGAGATGGCACAGATAGATATGCAGAAGATCATTCAATGCAGAAATGAAAATGAAAGATCTCAAATTGATGCTTTACTTCCTAGGTCTGGAAGTATGGCAAGGCTCAGAAGAAATATTTCTCAACCAGGGAAAGTATGATGAGAAATATGAATTGAGTTGTTGGAATGGCCACTCTTATGGATTCCAACTTGAAGCTGTTAGGGGATAACTCATCAGAGTTAGTGGATATAACTCTGTACAGTCAAATTATTGGGTCATTGATGTATCTAACATATACTAGATTAGATATATGCTTTGTTGTGAACACCTTGAGTCAGTATCTAGTGGAAACTAGATGTGTTCACCTGATAGTTGCAAAGCATGTGATGAGGCACATAAAGGACACGATAGAATTTGATCTATGCTATCTTGAAGATCATGACTTCAGATGGTTATTCAGATTCTGATTGGGCAGGAAGTGTATCAGACAGGAAGAACACATCGAGAGGATGTTATTGTCTGGGATTAGCCATGATCTCGTGGTTTAACTGGAAGCAGTCTAGTGTGGCTCTTAGCACAAGCAGAATATATGGCTGCTTGCTTTGCTAGTTGTGAAGAAGTTTGGCTTCAGGATTGCTTGACTTAGAGATAGAACCAACTGTGATCCTATGTGACAAATAGAGTTGTATCAAGATGACATAGAATCCAGTGTTCCATGATAAGTCAAAGATCATAGGGATCTAACAAGATATGACACAGAAAGGAACTATAAAGTTTGAATTTTTAACAGGTTACTGATGTACTAACCAAACCTCTACCTCAAGTGAAGAAGTTACCAACATACTAACCAAGCCTCTGTCTCGAGTGAAATTTGAATACTTTCGAGACAAGCTTGGTGTAGCTCAAAAGGACCCTCCTCGAAAGGGGGAGTAGTATAGTCACTGATGATGAAGATTGTCTCATCGAACAACAAGGTCGATGATGAGGTAACCTGTTCTCTACACCTAGATACTTAGAAATATTTAGATTTAGGACTCGTATACTTAGAATACTTAGTTTTACTTATACATGCTTTTGATGTTATATGTATTAGTAAGAATACATGCTTTTGATGATAGATGTATTGGTGAGAATACATGCTTTTGATGATAAGATGTATTGGTAAGAATACATACTTTTGATGATACATGTATTGATTAATGTACTTGTATGGTTGAGGATACTTGTACTTGTATTGATGAGAATACATGTAAGGATTGTATCATCCTTGAACACTTGTTCTAAAGTGAGCCGTAGACAGGTGTCTCTGAGAAAGAAGAGGGATTGTATCATCCCTGGACTTCAGTTCCTGAATTGATCCGTAGACGTATGGTCTCCGAAAATGAAGTCCTTAGTGGACAGATAGGGATTGTATCATCCCTGGACCTTGGTCCCTGAATTGAGCCGTAGACGTGAGGTCTCCGAGAATGAAGTCCTTAGTGGACTGTTGAGGGGATTGGATCATCCCTGGACTTTCAGTCCTAAAGAGAGCCGTAGACGTGAGGTCTCCGAGAATGAAGTCCTTAGTGGACAGTTGAGGGGATTGGATCATCCCTGGACTTTCAGTCCTAAAGAGAGCCGTAGACGTAAGGTCTCCGAGAATGAAGTCCTTAGCGGATAGTTGAGGGGATTGGATCATCCCTGGACTTTCAGTCCTAAAGAGAGACGTAGACGTGAGGTCTCCGAGAATGAAGTCCTTAGTGGACAGTTGAGGGGATTGGATCATCCCTGGACTTTCATTCCTAAAGAGAGCCGTAGACGTGAGGTCTCTGAGAATGAAGTCCTTAGTGGACAGTTGAGGGGATTGGATCATCCCTGGACTTTCAGTCCTAAAGAGAGCCGTAGACGTGAGGTCTCCGAGAATGAAGTCCTTAGTGGACAGTTGAGGGGATTGGATCATCCCTGGACTTTCAGTCCTAAAGAGAGCCGTAGATGTATGGTCTCCGAGAAGTGGGGATTGTATCATCCCTGGACTTCAGTCCTTGAATTGATCCGTAGACGTGTGGTCTCCAAGAAGTGGGGATTGTATCATCCCCGGACTTTGGTCCCTGAATTGATCCGTAGACATGTGGTCTCCGAGAAGTGGGGATTGTATCATCCCTGGACTTCGGTCCCTGAATTGATCCGTAGACATGTGGTCTCCGAGAAGTGGGGATTGTATCATCCCCAGACTTCGGTCCCTGAATTGATCCATAGACGTGTGGTCTCCGAGAAGTGGGGATTGTATCATCCCCGGACTTCGGTCCCTGAATTGATCCGTAGACGTGTGGTCTCCGAGAAGTGGGGATTGTATCATCCCCGGACTTCGGTCCCTGAATTGATCCGTAGACGTGTGGTCTCCGAGAAGTGGGGATTGTATCATCCCCGGACTTTGGTCCCTGAATTGATCCGTAGACGAATGGTCTCCGAGAAAGTGATCTTTTTTGTGGTTACTTGTATCGGTAGGATACTTGTATCGGTAGGATACTTGTATCGATAGGATACTTGTATTGATGATGTGGTTACTTGTATCGGTAGGATACTAGTATTGATGACGTGGTTACTTGTATCGGTATGGATACTTGTATTGATGATGTGGTTACTTGTATCGGTAGGATACATGTATTGATGATATGATTACTTGTATCAGTATGGATACTTGTATTGATGATATGTATACTTGTATTGGCATGAATACTTGTACTAATGATGTGGATACTTGTATTGTTATGGATACCTGTGTTGATGACGATGCTGACGATCGTGTGATGACGATACTGATGATCGTGTGATGACGACGTTGATGATCATGTGATGACGATGCTGATGATCGTGAGATGACGATGCTGATGATCGTGTGATGACGATGCTGACGATCGTGTGATGACGATGCTGACGATCGTGTGATGACGATACTGATGATCGTGTGATGACGATGCTGATGATCGTGTGATGACGATGCTGATGATCGCGAGATGACGATGCTGATGATCGTGTGATGACGATGCTGATGATCGTGAGATGACAATGCTGATGATCGTGTGATGACGATGCTGATGATCGTGTGATGACGATGCTGATGATCGTGTGATGACGATGCTAATGATCATGAGATGATGATACTGATGATCATGAGGATCCAGATGTTGATGTTGTTGTAGTTGTTCGAGTGTTGCAGAAGATAAAGACTCAGTACTGAAGATGTTGATGTTCCAGTATTGAAGATGTTCCAGTAACTGCTTGAGTTACTGATGATGTTGAGAAAGCTTCCAATGATTTATAGATGTATCATGTATGATGTTGATGACTCCTTGCTCGTGCAGATACTGTTATAATATCCTTCTCGTTAAGGGGGAGTGTTGAAATATTGTAACTTCAAAGAATATTATATTTGTATATTATTTATTCCGGAGATGTTCCATACCTCCGATGTGATTATACTATAAATCCGGAGATGTTTATTCCTCCGAGTTGGGTGTGGTAACTAGGGTTATTAGACCCACCATGTGGGGGTCGGCCCAGTCAGTTATAATGGGGTATTTAACCTAATGGTTAAATACGAGCCTACATGTACTTGTGTAAAATACATATCAGAGTAGTGTATAAATAGAGGAGGTGTGTTCCTCATTTGATACACTCACTCACTTGAGGATAGCGCACTTGTGGAGGAGAGGTATGCTATTGTGGAGGAGGAGATCATGTCTCAGGGTTTCATCTTTGTATATTGCTGGTCATCTATATTGAGGAAGCTTTGCTGGGTTTTCTACCCCATGAGGGTTTCCCAGGATAAATCGCTGTCTCTTGTGTTTATGCTGTGCTTGTTGTTTCTTCAGTGATCCTATATATACTATTATTGTGAAATGGAATGTAATGCTGCTATTTTCTGTATTAGCATATTAAATCTTAACAAGATGCTTCCACATGTGATTTGGTGGAAGTGGGAAACTAGGAATTGTTGTACAAGTGGCGTTCTTTGGAATCTCTTCCCAACTTGAGTTGGCATGAGTCTCTTGGAAGGAATTCGACCCATGGAGCACATTAGAACTTTATAAATGTCAATAACAAAGAATGAAACCAGCTTTTGATCATTTGTAGAATTTGCAATTGCATTTGTGAAGAGGGAGAGCTAGTGGATGACTAGTTTCTTGCCTTAGCCAATTTCGAGGGTGAAAGATTCCCATCCAAGTTGGTAATTGGAAAGGCCATTCAGACCTTTCATTTGGAGCTTTAATAGAGTCTTTATTTGCAGGTGTAAGCTACAGGGAAGCTCATGGTTTCTTCTATTGCAGCTCACTCCTTCAACCATTTCCAGTTTTGATGGCATATTCTTGATCCTTGAGGGAGGGCATTTTTGGTGAGCTATTGTACTCTTTGGGGAAGCGTTTAATGCCCCATTTATTTTGTAATATGAAGTAAATACTCTTTTCTTCATCTCCAAAAATTTTCAGGTCGAAATTCCAAGTAGAAATGTATAAATCTCATTTTTAATGGAAGAACAATGCCATTTCCCCACTACCTTGTTGTGAGCCAATGTATTGATGATGATTTCGAATTAATGGATGATTCTCTGATATATTTTTGATCAATATACTTCCATGGATGTCTTATACAAGTTTCATGTACTGTACTTGAGCATTTGAATCATTTTTACTCAGTTTAGTTGTATTGGGAGGTGAAATAGTGCCATTTCCGCAAGGGTCGAATTGAGGATTTTTGCAGTTGAATGGGAGAGGGTGAGAACAGTTGTAATAGTCCATTAATGGTGCATATGAGACTTTAATAAAGTAATTAACACATTACATACCTCTGTTCATAAATTTGAGTGGGTTTGGAGGCATTTGGGAAGCCATTTTCAGTACTTACCCCAGGGGGATTTGAACCCCAAATTACTAGTAAAATTGCATAATTGGTTCAAAATATTAAGAGAGTTTGCAGAGGTCTTTTGGTGGACATATGTCATCCATAAACATCATATTCAAGTCCTAATATCATTCATACACCTTCCTTGAAGATTTGAAGGCATTTGGAGTCAATTTGAGACCTAGAGACCAATACTAGTCAAAGGAAAATCACTAGTAAAGTTACCTACATTGATCAGAATTGAAAGAGGATTTGCAGAAGTATTTTAAAGGTCTAAAGGCATCCCTGAAACACATATTTATGTTCTAATATCATTCATATACCTTCTCAGAAGATTTGGGATCATTTGGGACAAATTTGAGACCTAGAGATCAAAACTAGTCAAAGGTTTAACTAGGGAAAAAAGTGAAAAATTGCCATTTTAATAAAATTCCTAACAAGGGACATTACAAAGCGCCTTGGAAAAATTGAAGTTTAGAGCTTTGGATTTTTGGTTGGGTAAAGCTCCTGGAAACGCAAACCCTAATTCAGGGTCCTCCTTAGTGAATCCGGAAAGACTAAAAGTCATTTCTGAAGGGTGAATCTTTGCATATTTCAAATTCTAAATATACTAGGCTAATCCACTCATCAAGGTGCATCTTTCTATCCTTTCAGAAAGTTGAAATTCACATTTTGAATTTTTAGGGTTTCTTTGACAAACCCCAATCTGACACCAGATCTAGATTTCTGCAAATCAAGTGTTAAGACCTAAATATTTTATTTACATTTGAGTTTCTCATTAAAATGTCTCACCACACCAAGCTTGAGGATAAGCTTGAAGGGGCTGATAACTTCTGAGCATGGAAGTATAGGATTGGGTTAATCCTGGAAGAAAATGAATTGGACACTTACATAAGTTCTGAGGTCCCTATCCTAAAGGAAGAAGAGGCTAAGGCCTTGCATAAGAAGAACTTGGTCAAGGCAAAGAGGATCATTGTTGATTCTATCAAAGACCATCTCATACCACATGTGTCATCTTTGAAGACACCCAAGGAGATGTTTGATTCCCTGACCAAGCTATTTGAAGGGAAGAACATAAATCGGAAGATGACTCTGACGAATCAAATGAAAGGGGTAAAGCTTCAGAATGGAGAGACCCTTCAATCTTATTTCTCTAAGATCTCTCAGATCAAGGAACAACTTGAAGTTGTGGATGAAGTAGTGGACAATGGTGAAGTTGTCATGACCACATTAAATGGACTACCTAGGTCATGGGACTCCTTCATCCAAGGAATCTGTGCAAGGAGGAAGTTGATCTCATTCAGTAGACTATGGGAGGAATTCTCACAAGAATAAGCAAGGCTTCTGGCCCAAGAAGAAAAGATGGGGAATGAAGATCAAGCTCTCACGGCACACACCAAAAGAAGCAAGTTTAAGTGGGAGAGATATCATAACAAGAATCATTCTCACTCTCATCACAAGAAGAAAGATCTATCTCATGTTCGATGTTTTGATTGCAATGAAGTAGGACACTTTGCTTCAAATTGTCCCAAGAAGAAGAAATATAACAACAACAAATTCAACAAGAAGAAGAGGTACAACAAGAAGAGGTTTCATGCTCATGTTGTTGAGGATGATGAACCTCCCAAGAAGAAGGCTAGGGCAGAAAGTGTTACTTCATCAAGTGAAGATGAATATGTTCTAATATCTGCTCTCATAGGTACTATCTCTCATGGATGTAATGATTGACTTATTGATAGTGGGGCTTCCAAACACATGACTGGGTTTAAAGAATATTTTGCAAACCTATCTGAACATGAGTCACCCCATAAGGTGAAACTTGGGGATGACTATCAATATCCTATCAAAGGAAGTGGTGAAGCCTCCTACAACCTAGACTCTGGGAAGTCTTTGAAGATGAAAGATGTTCTATATGTACTTGGGCTCAAGAAGAACTTACTCTCCATATCTGCATTGGATGCAAAAGGTATGAGGGTTGCATTTGTAGATGGCCAAGTCCTAATGTGTCCAAAGGGTAAAACTATAGATGATGCAGTAGTAATTGGAGAGCAAGAGGGAGGATTGTACAAATTCAAGGGACAACCTGAACATGCCATGGTACATGAATCCATGGAACCGAGTGAACTGTGGCATAGAAGGCTTGCACATGTGCACTATAGAGCACTACCAATTGAAAGTAAAGCTGTAGAGGGTCTTCCTGAAATCAAGACAAAGCATGAAGGTGTTTGCAAAGGATGTGCAAAAGGAAAGAACATTAAGAAGGAATTTCCAAGCAGTGAAAGTAAAGCTAAAGGAATCTTGGAAATTATCCACTCCAATGTATGTGGTCCAATGTCATCCAGTTCTCTAAGTGGGTATGTATACTATGTCTCTTTCATTGATGATTTCTCTAGGAAGACTTGGGTTTATTTCTTGAAGAACAAAGATGAAGTGTTTGATAAGTTCAAGGAATTCAAAGCCTTGATGGAAAATCAAACTGATAAGAAGATCAAGACCTTTAGATCCAACAATGGCGGATAATTCACTTCAGGTGATTTCAAGAAGCTATGCAGTGATTCAGGGATTAAGAGGGAGTTGATTGCTCCCTATAATCCACAACAGAATGGAGTTACAGAAAGGAAAAACAGAACAATCATGGAAGCAGCATGGGCGATGCTGCATGACCAGGATCTACCTATGCATCTTTGGGCAAAAGCAGCTAGGACAGCTGTATATGTGCAGAACAGAACACCTCACAAGATATTGGACAACAAGACACCAAAACAGGTCTTCTCTGGTAAGAAACCTGAAGTCAACCATCTCATAATATTTGGTTGTCCAGTATATACACATGTTCCAAAGGAAAAGACGACTAAGCTAGATCCTTCAGGAAAGAAGGGTATATTTGTGGGGTACAGTGAAAACTCGAAAGCTTACAGAATATACTTTCTAGGGTTCAAGAAGATTGATGTCAGCAGAGATGTAACATTTGATGAGGACTTGTTATAGCTTTAAATGACACTTCTCTGTTCGTGACGATACTTATATCACTTGGTTGCATGACGACACTTCTTGAGATCAAGTTTAGTCACACAACATGACACTTGTGGATTGAAGGGTCATTTGGTGGGTTGTGGACCAGTTTGGTGTTTTGTACCCTAATTTGAGTCTGACTGGACCTGCTTGCTCCATTTCCACTGGATTGAAACCTATTGAGTCTACTTGATCCTATTTGTATCTATTTGAGTGAAATTTATCTTTAGATTGGTTTCTTATCCTCCCTTATGCTTTTAGTTTTCTTTTTTGTAGTGAAAGCTCAAGCGTCTTTGCTGCTATTCAGGACCTTGATTGCACTGTTTATTTGCAGACATGACTTTACCAAACCATACTTCTTTGTAGGTCATTTTCTTTGTTTGGGTCTAAAAGTAGGTTTCATATGCTTTTCCCAATGGTTGGCATGCTTACATCAATAAGAATCTAAAAGTCATATTGGTAGCTTTTACTGTTTCAATCAGGAAACTTGAAAGTTCTTTGCTTTTACTTTGATAGTAGGTTAGTTTCAATTTCAGTTTTGTTTCTTACCTTTGAAAAGCATATAAAAAATTTTGATTTATTTTTTGAGTAGAGTACCTTGCAAGTGGCTTAAAGGATTTAAGAGTGCTTTGCATCAAAAAGAACAAGTTTTCTTTTGCATACCTATTTGTTTGAGTAGCTGCATTCTTAGGTTTTGAGTTTAATTTTGTACATTTAGACTTTATTTTTACCTTTTTTGCTTTCGAAAAATTAAAAATTGCATTTGCATATGCATTCTAGATCGTAATTTTAAGACTTGCATTGAAAAGAAAAGATTTGTTTCGTGGTAAATATTTCATTTTCAGTACTCTATCTCTGTTAACCACTCTCACACACCCACTACCTTTTTGAGTAAGCAAGTAACCTTTAAAATGAACCCTAATAAAATGTACTAGTAACATTTTCTTTTCTAGGTTACACTATACACCAACTAGTCTTGGTTAGGATCTTGGGTTTAAGACACCTTAAACCACCCAAGATCACACATTACACAAAAATCATAGTTCGACTATCACAGGTAAACCCACCTGATTCAAAGCTTGCCTGGGATCTATGCAGTAGGTCTTGTGATATCAGATTGTTGGGAATACACCTCCTACTTTCTGTTTCGAGCATATACCAGGATTGGATTGAATTTGGGGACTCTTTTGATTTTCGAGCTCCGTTACCTTACCCACGCCTTCTGATTCGACCAGAGACTATTCCCCAAGGAGTTTTCGGTGTGGTGGTATCCTTAGTATCTGACCATAGGTTCATACACGGGTGACGGCGGAGGGTTATATCTGTTGTACCTAGGACAGACGTGGGAGGAAATCCCTTGCAGGTCTTTGGGAGGGCGGTTGGGTGATTCCAGCGCTTGCACCCTTAGTCATTGCATTATGGACCCCGGGTAACTGTTCTTCTTCCTTCGTTGATCTGTTTTGGGCCCTCATCATCCCATACTCTTCTCTGGAAGGCATCTGTTTGCCTGGTTTGATTTACCTAGGACCTTTTTTAGTGATGTTCTCTTTGTGCTACTTGTCTTAGCTTGCCTTAGAGAACTTCTTGCTCATTTGAGCAGGAAACTATGTCTAGCGTTCCGACGAGTGCCAATCAAGGTACCCTTGTTTTGGGGGATCCTTGTGTTGTTCCATTCATTGGAAACATTGGTACTTCCTTAATGGCTACTCTGAATCTTCCTGGATTTACTATAGGGTTTCCGGTTTGGTTGTTCTCCACTCCGAATGCCTTGCATGCTCCTGATGCTTCTTGTGTAAGCACCTCAAATCAAGAGCATGAGAACCCTGTGTCTTCTTTTCCAGTAACATCTTCTCCTCCTCCTTCTGCCTCATGTGGCGAAAGTAGAAATACTAGTAACCAATAGTTTAAAAGGAATAGATGGGGGAAGAATAGGAAGAAGATGCCAAAACAAGGGGGGCAGCAACCCAGCCTCTGTAAGTCATGCTAGGGGCAAGCACCCTGCCTCTACAAATCATGCAGGGGGCACCTACCCAGCCTCTGGAGGTCATGCTGGGAGAAAAATTTCAGTCATTGAAAATCACACTGAAAGTTTGTCTTCAACCACTGTCAGTCATGTTGAGGACATGTCATTGATCACTGCTAGTCATATTAATGACAAGTCACCAGTTCCTGTGAGTCATACTGGAGACACCAGATCAGCCACTGCAAGTCATGGTAAGGGATTTGACTTTGTCGACAAACCCAATAAATAGAAGTGTAAGTTCCCTTGCAAGTTTTATGAGGGAGACCACCTTACTTACTTGTGCCCTGTACTTCCAGAAGTGCAAAAAGTGTGGTCCTTAGCTCAAAAGTCTTCTACTTCTGAGCAACCAGCCACTACAAGTCATGCTAGGGGCAAGCTGTCAGCAAATGCTAGTCATCCTGAGAGTACTGACATTGTAAAGGAGTCTTGACCTATAGGACGGAAACTAAAGTTCCCTTGTAAACTTTGTAAGGGAGATCACCTTACTCATCGATTCCCTGCCATTCCAGAGGCACGAAGAGTGTGGTCCATGTCTGAAGGAACCTCTGTTCTTGAGTTGTCCATAGATTCCCTATAGTCAGATCAACCTTTGGTTGATAAAGTGGTTGAACCAATGCAATCTTTGGCCGACCCCCACTCTTCCTTCGGAGAGTGAAGTGATCGAATCGATGCAATCTTCGACCAATCCCATCAGTCCTTTGGATATTGATACACCTACTGCGGAAGTCTTCTGCATTACCAGTTTGGATGTTCCTGAAAAAGGGGGTACTTCATCTGTGCCATGTGAACCCCTACCAAGCCCTAGGATCGTTTCCTTTGATTGGAATAGTCTAGCCAAACCTTGTCTTCCTTCTTCGACACCTTTCCAGATAAAGGTTGATATTGGGAACCATACGGTTGATCGATGCATTGTAGATGAAGGAGCTTCTATTAGTATCTTATCCGCTTATGCTTGGAGAGATTTGGGTTTCCCTATTGTTATTCCAATTGTTAATTGGCGGTTGACCTTCGATAGAAGACCTAGTGAACCGATCAGATTCCTCCATCAAGTACCTATTACCTTGGGTGGAAAAACAATCTTAGTTGATTTTATGGTTTTAAAGGAGCCTATGGACTTCGATATGATCATCGACCGTGATTACGTTTATGCTATGCATGCTGTGGTGTCTACGCTCTTTCGTGTGATGCATTTTCCTCATAATGAAATCATTGTCACTATCGACCAACTTGCATTCGTCGATCCTCCTTATTACCCAATTGTAGACCAATCAGATCCCTCGTCATTAGGCACCACTATGTCACATGGGACTTATGTGGCATATTGTTCCTTGAGTTCAACTGCTACTAAAAAGAAGTCTCTAAGTTCATGCTTACCTTCTCGGGACTTAGTCCCAGCTTTTGACCAAGTGACACCTCCATCTGAATGTTTAGATATGTGTTCTATCTGGGACGATATACTTCCTTCTGATGAATTTTTCCTAGAATCCATAGTACAGTCTGCCATTCATTTGGATGTTGATCCAGTCGCAGTTATGTATAGCCCCAGTTTGACCTTAAAGTATGATCTCCCTACTGTTGAGTCTTTGGACTCTCCTATAGATCCACAAATCAGTGTTCCTGCTGAGTTTGATTCTGCTTCCATAATTTTCAACTCCCGTGATGATGAATTTGTTTTGTAGATTCCATCATGTCCTTTAACTTTGATCTTCATCCTGAAGTATATCTTGTTGATTATAAGTCCTCGGGCTTGGGTACCATAGAGTCTTCATTTGAAAACTCTACCTTATTTATGCCTGCTATTGATGATAGTGAAGTTGAAAGTATTTCTACCACAGTGACTTGTACCGGGTCTTTCTTTACATATGTTTTGGATATGATCTTGGTACTGATGTTTCTTGGAGACAGGATTCTAAGCTGGATGTATACTTGCTTACTGGTCCTTTTCAACACCTTGTGCGACCATGTCAGGTATATTCGGATTCTTGCATATAGGTTTAGGCTTCCCCGCAGTTATGTTGCAGTTGAACCTTTTGCCATCTAAATTCGCCATAGGGTCGAACATGTTGGATATTGGTGTGTTAGCCATATCTTTATGCATTGTGCACTAGTCCGACAATAGAGCCTACCTAACATGGGTCACCCTCGTCAGCACCCTTATGCAATTTTGGTGCCCATGCTGAGTTTTTCTCATAGGCTCCGGAGCCTTTTTAGATTTACCATGACTTTGAGAAGAAGCCTCGTATCTTTCTTCCTCATATATTTCTAGCCATCCCTGATAAGGCTCCCATATTTGTGTTCAAGTTGCATATGCATCTATTATGATCCCGCTTGCGCTAATGAGCCTGATGCTGGCTTCCACACTTTTAGCTCGTTATATAAGCCTCCATCTCTGATCTCATTTCCGCTAAGCCCTGTATCATTTTTCCTTCTCAATTTGACACCTTTTACCTAGAGGAGACACACCTTGAGTGTCCTTATCTTGCTCATGTTCCTTGCATTAGGCATAGCTTTGTTCCATGTGCTTGGAGCTAGTTTTGCATATCCCTAACACTCATCTCCTCCCTTTTTGAGCATTCTTCTACCTTTACTTCGAGCTCGTTAAAAACAGTAAGGAGGCTATGAGAAGTCTTCCACCTTTCCTTCGAGCTCGTTAAAAATAGTAAGTAGGTTACGAGCATTTTTCTACCTTTACTTCGAGCTTGTTAAAAACAGTAAGGAGGCTACGAGCATTCTTACACCTTTACTTCGACCTCGTTAAAAACAGTAAGGAGGCTATGAGCATTTCTTTCATCTTCGCTTCGAGCTCGTTAAAAACAGTAAGGAAGTTATGAGCATTTTTCTGTATCTCCTTTGAGCTCGTTAAAAACAGTAAGGAGGTCATGAGTGTACTTTTTCAGACTCGTTAAACATTTATGGAAAAGATCCCTATGGAGTTCTTTTAAGCCCTTTTTAGACTCAAATAGGAAATGTCACGGACCCAAAATTTCGTAAAATTTAAAACTTTTCTAAGTGCCTAAAATGCCACTAAAATATATGCGTAAATATAAAGTGTGGGTTTACTTTCTTAAATTATTGCGTACAAATAATTAAAACTTTGCAATGTTTATTACTGTTTATAAATGTCATTATAATAATCAAGGAAAAGATCCCTCAATGAAATTCATGTATATTAAGTACTATCTTACGTCATTTTTGCATGAATAGATAGATGTTTTACTTTTAACTAAATCAATGCTTAACTTAAGATGTCAACCATTTCTTAAATCTTGCGGGAAACACAAACTTCATTATGTCTTAATATACATCCTTTAAGAAACATATACTTTTTTCAGTAAAACAATCTAATTGGTAACAACACAATCATAATCATAAGAGAAGCATTTTATTAACAACCAACCTTCTATATGAATCGTATACATCAAAGTAATCATAAACATTTTAAGGACAAAAACAAGTACTCATACATAAAACACATTGAGAAACACCATAGGAAAACATAGGAGACAAAATATAACGTGGTTCACCCGTACACAGGCCAGTCCACAAAGGTGTGTGCATCATTTATTTATTCCAAACCAAAGTGTTTACAAGTTGTAACTTAAATGTTGCTATACTTCCATCCTTGAAATTTCTCATCAAAGGGAAGCCTTTTACATAAGAGTCATTACTAGCTGTACCCATGGTTACAAATTTTTGAATAACGAAAGAGTCTTTAGATGCTAGACCAAAGTTTACATCTACAAGAATTGACGTACTCATCAATTCCCTAAGGTTTTGCTTACCTACTTAAAAACATAACCTAAAGTACACTTACTAAGTATAGACATTTCCTCGAAGTGATAGACTTGGGGTCACATTCTTTAATATAAAGCATTTAACTTTACATAATCATAATCATAAAGTTTCTATTCATATATATATATTTAAGGTAACTTTTTAAGAACCCAATAGTTTTTCATTTAACTATTAAACATAATATATAATGATTTTAAAAAGCTTATATATAAACAATTTTTTTATAAGCTCTTCATTAGCTTTCACCGTAATATATAATGAACATATATTTTAAGTGCTTATATATATATATATAAAGGATATTCATAATACATAATGATTTTATAGAAATCCTACAAAAGTTCCAACGATTTCGTTACAGGAAAGAAAGTTTAGCTCAGATTTTAACAACTACAAAAGTATGAACTACATCCTTGTGATACTAAGAAACAAAGGGATACTATCACAACAAATGGATAAGATTTAACTCTCTGATTCTTGTTCAAGAGCACCGTTCCAAAATATAGCAACGTTTTAAATAATTCAGAGAAGATCCAGCACTGTAGTCAGACATCATTTTCTAACAGGGATCTACCCAAAGCAAAGTAAAAATAAAACATTCTTGAAATCTTCTAAAGGAATCTCATCAACTCTCCTATGTATTTTAAGAACTCAGGCTTTGCATGTCACTTCCTTTAGAGAGGTCGTAGTACTAAATGAAGCAGTCCATTTGATCAAGCTCTCGAGGAGAAGCCTGTTACTAAGATAGAGGCGACGATACAGAGATTGCAGTTTCAGGGGTTGAAATAATTGAAAACATTTAATAGGAGGTCACTCCAAGACTCTATCAATGTAGAACATAGATCATCATCAAATTATTAATTTATTCAAGACCTATAATGCAAATATTGGCGAAGAGAGCTCTTATCGATTATCTTTGCTAAATCAAGTTCATACTCTTATTGCATCGTCCTGAAGGTTAATCGTTACACCAGAATTCTGTTCTCCCATCGCAGAGATTGATCTCATCTTCCATCACTTAAGTGATAATAGAGGCATTGCGACTCCTCTTCCCTCAAATGCATACCTAAAGGAAGAAAAGAAAGTATTCCCCCCTTTCCACATTTAAGGATTCGAATCTTCAAACCCCCAATCAATCCCAGCGAAGAACTCAGTTCTACTCTAGTATAATACGACGGTAGAATAATACCAATAGAGTGTTTCTAGGGTGGATCCAAAGAGTACTCGCGGTCGGTCTCCACACAGGGCTATCAAATGACTCAGTACAACAAAGACCACACATTCACGCAAGTGGTGAAATACACCAGAAATGAAATTCAAGGCTACACCGACAGTTACAGAGATCATCTTGGTCAAACAAGCAAAACCACGCAAGTACAACAACAATACAACCATGATGTACCCTAGCGGATATTAGAAACACAAAATGGCTGTAAAGAAAACAAGCAAACGTTAAAAGGAAAAGGTCCATTCTAGGTCTACACTTTTCCCATCTCAGAACGCAATACAACAAGGAAGTACACTAGCGGAGATGAAAACAAGTTCTGTATGTAATTAAAAACATGCATTACATCCAAAATACAATACCACAGCATTCATCTAGTAAATTATAAAATGCATACAATTCAATATTAAATCGGCATTCGAACTCGGAAGTAAGAAACTGTATAAAATCCAGAATGCAACCATGCAATTCCACTACGGCATGCGACTAAAGGGATTTGAAAATGCATACCTTCCATGATGCAAATCGATGCTCATACTTAGATGTAAGAATCTGCATACAATCCAGAATGCAAACATGCATCTTCACTACGACATGCAACTACAGGGATTGGAGAAATGCATACATCCCAGAAGCAATCGGCATCCAAACTCAGAGGTAAAGACATTCCTCTGCACAGCATGCTTCCAACAATGACGGGGAAATCGGGCATGTATTAGCCGTTCTTTCGAAACTATCTTTCCACTAAAAACTTGCAAAATACCCCTTTCTTAATGCTATGGTAAATCTAATAGAAACCACAAATCCCTCTCCCCAAAGCCAACGTATAGAGGTAAAAAAATAATATTCATGCTACAAGCAGCTTATAATGCCAGCAATAGTAGAAACAGTGACATTCGTTCATTAACTATCCTCTTTGACAAATGGCTTCTCTACTTGCCAGATGGCTGAATTTGGAGTTTGTGTGCTCTACTAAAGAGACCACTCTCCAAATCTCTAGCTAACAAAATTTTCTATGTACTCAATGGAGTTCATGGGAAAACACCTACATTTAAGTTTGTTTAAATCTCAGCTTAAATCGAGGATACCACCACTCTCTCGATTTACCAGTCGTTGAACCCTCCTTCTCGTAATGACATCTGGATCGAATTTCAAAGCTCGGTGCCATTTGGCGAAATAAGTAGAAGTCCACAAAAAATGTTTTGGCAGCCATCACTTAAATAGTAAGATGTATTTACGAGCCACTCCCTTAAATACGTCAAGCTCCGTGACTCTACTTAGTTGGGATTATTTATTGTTTTATTTAAAAGAGAAATCCCTCCTCTACTTAAATTACAAGATAATTACAAACATTATGCACATGTAAAAAGGAGTGTGTCAACCTTTTTATAAGTACATTTACAAATAATATCTCTTTTAAGTAAGAGTATATTTGCATAAATAATTTATGATGTTAAAGGCCTTCATCTCACGTTATTATCAAAGTGTTTATTTATAAAATAAAAAAAGAAGAATTTAGCTTCATAACTAAGAATACTTTTCCGACACCCTTGTCGGAGTTTAGGTTATTCATAATGTCTAGCGGTAATACTTAGTTTTACTCTTATAAGTGTAGTTTTATACTCATAGGTAAGTCGTCGAAGTTATTGCGACGTATAGTCGTTACCCCAAACTTAGGTGATGACCTTATCACCTATGGTACTAGTTAAGTCGTTTTATCAATATTTTAACCTTCTAGGATTAAACTAACACTTGTAATCATGACACTAGCTTGAGATCCACTGGTGGGGCCTTGGCCTAGAGCTCCTCACCATGGTCAATTACAAAATTCATAATTATTTTTATAAATAAAAATAACAATAGGCATCGAAATTGAGGGATGTTACAGGAAAAGTTTGCCGAGCATAGTTGTCTTTTCATGCTCGTTAAAATAACTGAAAAGACCTTGGGATCCTTGATAGCATCACCTTATTTATGTTATCGCCCAAGTTGTGCAAGACTGAGCCACACTCTTTTTGGCTCTTGATGAGACATAGATCCAGCTTGTTTTCTATGGCTATGTTCTCTAGTTTTGACATACATCCACCTTGTATTTATGTGGCTATGTTTACACTTATGTTCCTCATGGATTCACGCTTGTATTCTAGTGGCCATGATATATGAAACTGTATTTTGATCATTAGTGTATATGCTTGGAGGTCATGTTCCACTATTTGAACATGGACAGTTACCCCAAGGATGAGTTTGTCTGACATTGCCTTTGCTTTCAGGTACTTCATTTGAGCCTATGATTCTTGGTTTCTCTGGTTCCTCTATGATTCAACTATTTGTTATTTATAATGTATTTCTTCCATCGTTTCCCTCACTCCCTCCGACCTCATACATTAGGGGGAATCTGTTATAGCTTTAAATGACACTTCTCCGTCCGTGACGACATTTGTATCGCTTGGTCGCATGACGACACTTCTTGAGATCAAGTTTAGTCACACAACAAGACAATTGTGGATTGAAGGGTCATTTGGGACACTAAAAATGGTTTAAATTACCTCACTCTTGGCCCATTTGATGTTTATAACCCTTAGGAACATTTTTCCAGACCAAACCATCTCCTGAAAATCAGAAAAAAAAACCCTGTTTTTGGCCATTTTTCTCCAAAAACGCTGGTTTCCTATGTATAGAGTAGGGCATAGTAGGATGTGTGCACAACTCTGCTTCAATAAAGTAGCACATATGCATGAATCTACTTCAATAAAGTAGTGCACACCTTGAAAAATGTGCTAGTTTGTCTACTGCATAGTAGGGCATCTTCCTGTGCTAGTCAAAATCTCAAATTTTGGGTGAGTTAAGTTGGCTGGGGAACCTCCTACTCGGTTATAACTACTTTTCCTCTCCTTCATTGACTATATAAGGAAGGTAGAAGGGCCATGTGAAGGGACCAAGCCTATAACAATGTTATGTTGGAGGAATGGAGACCCTCATCCCCCTCTCTTGTGCCTCAGTTTCTGATAAACCCTAGCACAATTGATTAGAGGTTGGGATCCTTGGAGAACAGAAGTAGGAGACCTTGAATCTAGGTTCCGTGAAGTGCCAAGCTTGAAAGAAGGTATAACTTTATGTACTTGATTTCATTCATCAATAAAGATCAGACTTTCTTCCCTTTCCAAATATGACCTATTTCATGTGTGTCTTGGATTTGATTACAGTTTGCTTGTAGTTTGATGTCTTCCTTTGTTATGAATAACAATCTTATATATGTAGTCAAATGTATTTGAGAAGGGTATCAAGTTGTTTTGCAGGTGTGGGAATTGAGATACTGGATAACATGGAAGAGAAAGGAAGAGAAAGCTTGGGATCAACCTTCTGAATAAGGTGCACATATCTCTAATCTTAATCTCTTCACTTACTTGTTGTACTTGTAGAACATTTGTAGGTCTATCTTTCATACCTGAAGTTGGTAGTTTCTCCCCTGAACTATAGGTGCATTTTCCTCACAACATGACTCAGCTTACATCAAATCAAAGAAGGCACCTGTTGAAGATCATGAAGAACCAAAGGAAACCATATTTCAAAACACTACCATGAATGAAGCAATTCCAGAAGCGTATCATGAAGTTGAAGATCCGCAAATACCTGTAGATCCACCCCATGAGAAGAACTCTCACAAGAGGAAACATGCATGGGCTAGAGGAATAGATCACATACCAGTTATATTTCCCTACTCTGTGATATTATGAACAAAGAACCTTCCAGTTATGAAGAAGCAGCAAAAAAGAAAGAATGGAAGGATGCCATGGTCGAGGAATACCAGTCGATCATGAAGAATGATGTTTGGGATGTGGTCCCAAGACCTGAAGGGAAGTTTGTTGTGACTTCCAAGTGGATATACAAGATCAAGCATGCTGTAGATGGTAGCATAGATAAATACAAAGCGATATTTGTAGCTCGTGGCTTCTCCCAGAAAGAGGGGATATACTATGAAGACACTTTTGCTCCTGTAGGCAGGTAAACTTCCATCAGATCGGTACTTTCCCTGGCTGAAGTGATGAAATGGAAGATACACCAAATGGATGTTAAGACAACTTTCTTGAATGGTGTAGTCGAGGAAGAAGTGTATGTGGAGCATCCACTTGGTTTTGAGACACATGACAGGGAGTCATATGTGTGCAGGTTGAAAAAATCTTTGTATGGCTTGAAGCAAGCTCCTAGGACTTGGTATGGTAGGATAGACAACTTTCTATCCAGTTTGGGCTTTACTAAGAGTAAAGAAAATTCTAACCTTTAATACAAGGTTGAGGAAGGCAATCCCGTGATACTACTTTTGTATGTGGATGGCCTGTTTGTAACAGGTGAGGATAGATTTATTGCCGATACTAAGAGGAAGCTTGCTGCTGAGTTCGAGATGAAGGACTTGGGGATGATGCACTATTTTCTAGGCATGGAGGTGTGGCAGAGTGCAGATGGAATCTTCCTTGGACAAGGGAAGTATGCAGTAGAGATCCTGAAGAGGTTCAGGATGATTGATTGCAAGGCTATGGACACACATATGGCATCAAACCTGAAGCTTCTGTGCAATGCTTCATCTGATCCGGTTGATGTCATTGTGTATCGTCAGATGATTGGGTCCTTGATGTACCTAACGAACACTAGACCAGATATTTGCTTTGCGGTGAACACATTGATCTAGTTCCTGAAGGATCCTAGAGGTGTTCACCTTGTTGCTTTAAAGCATATTTTGAGGTACTTGAAGGGTACAATTGATTATGGGCTCAAGTATGATGCGAATCAAAAGTTTAACCTGCAGGGTTATGTTGATTCAGACTAGGTAGGAAGTGCTACAGATAGGAAGAGCACATATAGGTGTTGCTTCAGTATGGGATCAGGTGTGATCTCTTGGTTTAGCAGGAAGTAGTCTTGCGTAGCACTGAGTACAGCCGAGCCAGAGTATGTTGCAGCTTGTTCGGCTAGTTGTGAGGCAGTATGGCTGAGGAAGCTATAGTCTGAGTTATTTGATCTCCTGTTGGATGCTACTGGTATATTTTGTGACAACCAGAGTTGTGTGAAGATATCTGAGAACCCGGTGTTCCACGATAGGTCGAAACACATTGAGATCAAATATCACTATATCAGGGATATGGTGTAGAGAGGGGCAGTGAAGCTCCTGTATGTTGCGACGGATGAGCAGGTTGCAGATGTGTTGAAGAAACCACTGTTGAGATATTGTAACTTCAAAGAATATTGTATTTGTACTTTATTATTTCGGAGATGTTTCATTCCTCTGTGAAAATCTTATTGTATATCCGGAGATCTTTATTCCTCCGTCGGAATGTGGTAACTTGGGTTATTAGACTTCCCTAGTGGGGTTCGGTCCTGTATGTGTTATGTGGGTCAAAGGGTTATTATACCACCCTAGAGGGGTCGGCCCAGTCAGTTGTAGTGGGGTATTTAACCCATTGGTTAAATACGAGCCTACATGTTTTGTGTAAAAGACAAGTTGGAGTAGTGTATAAATAGAGGAGGTGTATTCCTCATTACACACACACTCACTCACTTGAGAGTGGCGCACTTGTGGAGGAGAGGTCCACTATGGAGAAGGAGGAGATTATGCTCAGGGTTACATCTTTGTATATTGCTGGTCATCTATATTGAGGAAGCTTTGCTGGGTTTTCTACCCCATGAGGGTTTCCCAGGATAAATCTGTGTTTCTTGTGTTTATGTTATGCTTGTTGTTTCTTCAGTGATCCTGTATATGCTATTATTGTGAAATGGAATGTAATCCTTCTATTTTCTATCTTAGCATATTAAATCTTAACATGGTATCAGAGCTAACCTAAAGGAAGGCAATGTATGGCACTTACGACACTTGCTTCTCTTGCGACAATTTGAAGGTTAGGGTTTTATATAGCAAAAACCAGTCATCGTGGAACTTTCGCTATAAATACATTTATGCAAAGTTTCAGGATCTGAAAAGTTTATAGGTCGTAGATAACATCCCCAGGTACCGTGTGTCCAAAGGGAACCCTCAAATTCATTTTACTTTGTGATTTATGATTAGTACAAGTTAGGGTTTCTGCCTCTTCTAGATCTCAGTCAAAATCAGGTGACCTAGGAAAAAAGGTCATAACGTGGGCTAGGAAGCTCCAAATGAAATTTCATAAAAAGTAACAGGTAGTACACAGACTGTACTATCTCAGGAAACGTTTCCAGAGGCTGAAACTGAACCAGTGATACGTGGCATGCCGTACAAGTTTGCTCTCCTATTTTATCCCATAAACAGGTCACGTTGCGACACTTGGCATAACTTGGGATAGGAAGCTCCAAATGAAATTTTGTAAAAAGTGACAGGTAGTACACAGACTGTAATATCTCAAGAAATGTTGTTAGAGGCCGAAGTTGAACCAATGACACGTGGCACGCCGTACAAGTTCGCTCTTATTTTTTATCCCATAAACAGGTCACATTGCAACACTTGGCATAACTCTCTCTCAGAAAATCCAATTGAGGTTAGACCTGTCGGGATGGAAAGATGACAGGTTAGGCTACCATAGAAAAAGTTTTCAGACCCTATGGAGCGAAAAGTTCAGAGTTACAATAGAAACAATCAGGTACATATTTCTGTCAAAATAGAATTATTTTTGGAGCACCTTCATTCATGGCTTCCAGAATTTAGGGTTTCAGAGAAAGTTAGAATTGTTGGAATTGGAATCCATGACTGGAAGCTCCTCAGAAAAATAAGAGTTTAGAGCCTTGGATCAAACCTTTTGATTGGACAGAAGGGTGGGCTTCATCAAACCCTAGTTCGGGTTCCTGTTCAGAAGATCCAGAAGTTTCAAAGGCAATTTTGTGGGGTCAAATTTTGGAGATTTCAAATTTGAAGTATGCTAGCAAGACACATCCTTCCATCCATTCAGAAGTGTGAAAGTCAAAGATTGAATTTTTAGGGTTTCTATAGCAAACCCTAATCAAGGTCCAAATCAAGTTTCAGGGGGAGTTGAGGCTAAGGCCTTACATAATAAGACTACAAGAAGTCTCGACAGGTATGACTTAAGGAGGTTCAGGTATGTCTTGAAATCTGATTCTTGATTAAGTTCATGATGTGTTTGTCTTCATACTATTTATTAGTACAATCTTGATTAATGTTAGAATTGGCTTATCACCCTAGTAACAGTATGAATGCATGTGAATGATCGAAGACATTCATTGATTAGGGCTATATGATTGTACTAATGCATTATGGTGCTGTGTGAGATTGATGTTGTCTGCTAACAAGATACAGGTACATCACAAAAGACAAATCAAGTTCCATAACCATGACAACATGAAGACAAAGACTCATCCATAATCTTTGTTCTACTTACGAGGTATGTTGTACATAACTAAGCAGGTATACTAATCCAGGTATGTTTTCTTATGTCATGATAGAATCTTACCTTGTGTTAGGATCCCTTATATAAGTATACTTGGTATGATTGGTTATGCTTATTCATAAAGTTAGTAATCAAGGGTTTATGCATATTATGTCTCTTGTCTTGATGATTTAATTAACTAGAAGAATACTATGATAAAAAAAGAATATGCATGAGTAAAAGAAGACTTACTTGAAACCCTGAATACTAATGATCATGACTATACATATTCAAGATTATTTAGAATTAGAATGTTTTGAGAATATACTAATGAATGTATGTTTGTGTATGAGATCATGAGGATGACACTTGAGCATGCACAGTGGTACAGAATGAATAGAAGTTCAAAAGACATACAGAAGATCAAGCGGAAGGAAACCACACAAACATAAAAGATAAGTATTTGAGTTGTTATTTGAAAATAGTAAATGATATTTCCTATAATAGGTTGTATGCATATTTGTATTCCTGGAATATATGATGCTGAGTGTAAACATTCATAGAGAATTGAACAGTATACTACTAATATGGATATGATTGGTAAGTTGGACAAACATTCCATTGTTGCTTGTCTAGAATGAAACCTCTTTGCTGACATGCTGAGAGCTGTGCACACTCTCGATAGTATATTCTGGTAGAGATGGAAGGCATCTAGATAGCCACTATATGCATACAGGATATGGGAAAGTGTTGTGCCAAAGTATTGGTCAAAATAGTTGCATAACTATGTAAATGATATCTGTATGCATAATAGGTTATCATGTCAACATGATTTCATGAATATGAAGTATTACTAATCATGTACTTAACTTTGATTTGTAGGAAAGATCATGAAGAATGATGAACATTGAACAAGTGATGGATGTTCAACAAGAAGATTTACAAATCAAACAAAATATAGAAGGCTCATGGCTAGAAGATTCCCTTAGAAAGAGGAAGAGAATCATGACAAGATGTTTTCTCCAAGTGGATAGATAAGACCATTCTCTTAATGGTGTATTTAAAGAAGAAGTGTGATTCAGGTTCTGTATGGGTACCCAGGATTGGTAGTCAATTGATGAGCTTAATGATCATCTTGGGTGATATGGATCTCAACCTTTGCTACAAGGTTGAATATGGCTTCTATACACAGATGACATGGATGCAAGAAGTAACTCACCACAGAGTTCAAATGATATTGAGGCTCATATCAGTAGACCCATCTGACGAGAGATGGCACAAATAGATATGCATAAGATCACCCAATGCATAGTGTGAATTATGGAGAATTGACAACTTCTTGACAAAGCTTGGGCTTTAATAGAAGTAAAGTTGATCCTAACCTTTACCTTAAGGTTGTGGATGATGAACCTATCATACCATTATTGTATGATGATGATCTCTTTCTGACATGGAATGAGAAACAGATCATGAAAATAAAGAAGAAGATGGCTGCAGAAATGAAAATGAAAGATCTCAGATTGATGCATTACTTCCTAGGTTTGGAAGTATGGCAAGGCTCAGAAAGAATATTTCTCAACCAGGGAAAGTATGCTGAGAAATATTAAAAGGACTCGATGTGTTGGAATGGCCACTCTCATGGATTCCAACTTGAAGTTGTTTGCAGATGACTCATCAGAGTTAGTGGATATAACTCTGTACAGACAAATTATTGAGTCATTAATGTGTCTAACGAATACTAGGTCAGATATATGCTTTGCTGTGAACACCTTGAATCAGTATCTAGTGGAAACTAGATGTGTTCACCTGATAAGTTGCAAATCATGTGATGCGGTACCTAAATGATACAATAGACCTTGATCTATGTTATCTTGGAGATCATGACTTCAGATGGTTACACTGATGTTGATTGGGAAGAAATTGTATCAGACAGGAAGAGCACATCGAGAGGATGTTATTGTCTGGGATCAGCCATGATCTTGTGGTTTAGCAGGAAGCAGTCTAGTGTGGCTCTCAGCATAAGCGGAATATATGGTTGCTTGCTCTGCTAGTTGTGAAGAAGTATGGCTTCAAGATTGTTTGACTTAGAGATAGACCCAACTATGATCCTATGTGACAAACAGAGTTGTACCAAAATGGCAGAGAATCCAGTGTTCCATGATAAGTCAAAGCACATAGAGATTTGACATTTCTATATACAAGATATGGTGCAGAAAGGAATTAAAGTTTGAATTTGTAACAAATGTACTAACCAAACCTCTATAGATCCGACGTACTAACCAAACCTCTACCTCAAGTAAAGTTTTCCGAGACAAATTTAATATAGTTCAGGAGAACCCTCCTCGAAAGGGGGAGTGATGTGATCACTTATGATGAGATTGCCTACATCGACAGTGAGGTCGATGATGTGGATACCTATATTGGTGATGCCGACAGAGAGGTTGGTGGATGATCATTAGACAGGGTCTAAGGTGACAGAGGGATTGCATCATCCTTGAACACATGTTCTAAAGTGAGCCGTAGACGTATGTCTTTGAGAATGAAGTCCTTCATGGACATATGAGGATTGAATCATCCTTGGATTTCAGTCCTAAAGTGAGCCGTAGACAGATGTCTCTGAGAAAGAAGAGGGATTGTATCATCCTTGAACACATGTTCTAAAGAGAGCCGTAGACGTATGTCTTCGAGAATGAAGTCCTTGGTGGACATGTGAGGATTGGATCATCCCTGGACTTCAGTCCTAAAGAGAGCTGTAGACATGATGTCTCCGATAATAAAGTCCTGAATGAATAGGTAGGGGATTGTATCTTCCTCGGACTTTGGTCCCAGAATTGAGCCATAGATTGGGTCTCCGAGAATGTAGTCCTGAATGAACATGTAGGGGATTGTATCTTCCCCGGACTTTGGTCCCAGAATTGATCCGTAGACTGATGTCTCCGAGAATTGAAGATAGGACTGCATCGTCCCTGGACCTTGGTTCAAAATGTACGTGTGAGGACTGCATCGTCCATGAACTGGGTTCAAAATGTACATGATGGGATTGCATCATCCCTAGACATGAGACTTGTCTTAAAGTGATAAGGATTGATCATCCTGGAACTTGATCTGGATTGTATCATCCATGGACCTATGTCCTAAAGAGAGCGGGATTAATCATCCTGTAATATGATCGTGTGTGTTGTAGGGTATGCTGCTATGTATTGATGGTAGATGTTTTAGTGAGAATACATGCTTTTGATGATAGATGTATTAGTGAGAATACATGCTTTTGATGATAGATGTATTAGTGGGAATACATGCTATTGATGATAGATGTATTAGTGAGAATACATGCTTTTGATGATAGATGTATTAGTGAGAATACATGCTTTTGATGATAGATGTATTAAGTGAGAATACATGCTTTTGATGATAGATGTATTAGTGAGAATACATGCTTTTGATGATAGATGTATTGGTGTGGATACTAATACAGATGATTCAGATGCTGTAGATCGAGATGATCCAGATGCTGTAGATTGAGATGATCTAGATGCTATAGATCAAGATGATCTAGATGCTATAGATCGAGATGATCCAGATGCTGTAGATCGTGATGATCCAGATGCTGTAGATCGTGATGATTTAGATGCTGTAGATCGAGATGATCCAGATGCTGTAGATCGAGATGATCCAGATGCTGTAGATCGAGATGATCCAGATACTGTAGATCGAGATGATCCAGATGCTGTAGATCGAGATGATCCAGATGCTGTAGATCGAGATGATCCAGATGCTATAGATCGTGATGATCTAGATGCTGTAGATCGTGATGAACCAGATGCTGTAGATCGAGATGATGTGACGATGTTGATCGTGTTGATCTAGACGACGATGTTGATCGTGTGATGACGATGCTGATGATCGTGTGATGACGATGCCGACGATCGTGAGGATTCAGATATTGATGTTGCTGTAGCTGTTTGAGTGCTGCAGAAGATAAAGAATCAATACTGAAGATGTTGATGTTCCAGTATTGAAGATGTTCCAGTAATTGGTTGAGTTACTGATGATGTTGAGAAAGCTTCCAATGATTTATAGATGTATCATGTATGATGTTGATGACTCCTTGCTCGTGTAGATGCTGTTATAATATCCTTCTCGTTAAGGGGGAGTGTTGAGATATTGTAACTTCAAAGAATATTATATTTGTACTTTATTATTCCAGAGATGTTTCATTCCTCCGTGAAAATCTTATTGTATATCCGGAGATGTTTATTCCTCCGTCGGAATGTGGTAACTTGGGTTATTAGACTTACCTAGTGGGGGTCGGCCCTGTATGTGTTATGTAGTTCAAAGGGTTATTACACCACCCTAGAGGGGTCGGCCCATTCAGTTGTAGTGGGGTATTTAACCCATTGGTTAAATACGAGCCTACATGTTTTGTGTAAAAGACAAGTTGGAGTAGTGTATAAATAGAGGAGGTGTATTCCTCATTACACACACACTCACTCACTTGAGAGTGGCGTACTTGTGGAGGAGAGGTCTGCTATGGAGAAGGAGGAGCTTATGCTCAGGGTTACATCTTTGTATATTGCTGGTCATCTATATTGAGGAAGCTTTGCTGGGTTTTCTACCCCATGAGGGTTTCCCAGGATAAATCTGTGTCTCTTGTGTTTATGCTATGCTTGTTGTTTCTTCAGTGATCCTGTATATGCTATTATTGTGAAATGGAATGTAATGCTACTATTTTCTGTCTTAGCATATTAAATCTTAACAACCACTAGCCAGAGTGAAGTTTGAGTACTTCAGAGAGAGGCTTGGTGTTCTTCAGATTGACGACACTTCGAGGAAGAAGTGATGGACACATTTGTAGGAGCCATTCCAAGCATGGTGATAGGAGGATCCTTCCAATGGATGTGGATGTAAGCGCTAGATGATGAGCATCAGGACGATGCTCCAGTTACTGCTCTGTATATGCATCAGTTGGATGCCTTGATTAGTTTGATCATGTATTTGTATATGTATCAGGTAGATACATTGTATGATCAAGTGGATAATGTATTTTGTATATGTATCAGGTAGATACATTGTATGATCAGGTGGATCATGTATTTTGTATATATATCAGGTAGATACATTATATGATCAAGTGGATCATGTATTTTGTATATGTATCAGGTAGATACATTGTATGATTAGATGGATCATGTATTTGTATTAGGTGGATACTTGTATGATCCGGTAGATCATGTATGATTATATGTATTAGGTGGATGCATTGTTTGATCAGGATGATCACAGATGATGAGCTTCAGGATGTTGCTCTAGATGCATCAGGTTGATACGATGATGATGATCAGGATGATCACAGATGACGAGCTTCAGGATGTTGCTCCAGATGCATCAGGTTGATGCGATGATGATGATCAGGATGATCACAGATGACGAGCTTCAGGATGTTGCTCCAGATGATATGCATCAGGTTGATGCTATGATGATAATCGGGTTGATCATGTGATGATGTACATCAGGATGATGTATGGTGAGTATCAGGTTGATACTCTGTGGCCATGGACAGGTTGTGCAGGTAGCATAGAAAAGGTCCTTTAAAATCCAGACAGGTAGAGCGGTGTGCTCGTAACATCCTAGGATTCTCTATCGAGATCCAGACAGGTAGAGCAATGTGCTCGTAACATTCTGGGATGCTCTGAGTAGGTTTTGCAAAAGTTCACATAGAAAAGATCCTTTAAAATCCAAACAGGTAGAGCGATGTGCTCGTAACTACCTGGGATTCTCTATCAAGATCCAGACAGGTACAACAATGTGCTTGTAACATCCTAGGATGCTCTGAGTAGGTTTTGTGAAGGTCAACATGTAAAATATCCTGGGAGATCCGATAGGTTAAGCAGTAAGCTCGTCATCATTTCTGGGATGCTCTTTTGAGGTTTTGTTGATGCACGTAATTAGTCCTGAGGATTCCACGGTATGGCCAGTGATAATGAAGACCTACAGGTCGTGGGCATACATCTAGTATGAAAAAGGACTAGCTTTGTAGAACTTCCTATGACGATTAGATTGGAGATTGATTGAGATAGCAGCAGCAATGACGATGACAATGATTCGAGGACGATGATTCGATGACGATGACCCAAAGAATAAGACTTGTGCTAGAAGATCTGTGTCGAGAAATACCTTCCTAGTTAAGAGGGAGTGTTGATGTCCATGTAACTTCGGAATGTATTTCACCCATGTATATTGTACTCCTATAGAGGTGTTATTATTCCTTTATACAAAAGTGTCGTCATATGTATTGACAAGTGTCGCAAGTGTCCTAACTTGCTGTGATGGGTTATTAGACCACCAAGTGTGGGTTCGGCCCAAATTAATGTAACCATGGGTTATTAGACTCTTCTAGAGAAGTCGGCCCTGCTCATGTATTAGGCAAGTCGGAACAAGTATAAATAGAGAGTGGGAGATCTCTATTTGTTCATCTCATTATTCACTCCTACATCACTTGGAAAGTGGCACACTAGTTGAGGAGGAGGAGCAGCTACTAGTAGAAGACTATCTCTTGTACTTTGGTTGTATCATTGCTCTTTCTATCTCTGAGGAAGTTGTGGGGTTTTTCACCTTTATAGTTTTCCCCAGTGAAACTTTGTGTGTCTATTGTCTCATGTGATTTCTTGGTGTGATTGATATGCATTGTTATACTTGATATGCTGTACATGTTATTCTCTTAGTAAGGATCCTAGAGTATGTTGAATTAATTCTCATAATTAACATGGAACCCATGTTTTGCACTCCATTGTGTTGTGACCGGGATTGACAAATGTGAATCCGTTGAATGCTTCAATAGGTATATTCCTTCTCTCCACCATGTCTGCATCAATGAAGTTATGTGTGGCTCCTCCATCTACAAAAACTGAAGTTCTTTGTCCTAGTACCACACCCTTGCATCGAATAGTGTGATAAAGAGGCACTACTGAAAGTACTGCCATTCTTACTTTGGTGGGTGAGGGATGATTTACCTCTTATTTACCTTATTCTTCTATAGTATATCCCTCTTATTTTGCTGAATTAGTTCCTTCTTCCTCCATGCCCCCTTCATACCCATCATCACAAAGTACTTCAAAGAATTGGGCCTTTCCCTTAGCACATTTATGTCCTGGTTCCCATGGTTGGAAGCATGAGTAATACAATTTCTTCCTTCTGAGCTCTTCCTTGCTTAGTTCCTCTTTCTTTTCCTTTCCACATTCATCTTCTTTCCATGGCTTCTTTTCAAATCTAAATTGGGGAGGTAAGTTGGGCTTGGGACGAAATCTTGTTCTAGGAAGCACATTTTGGAGATCCCTAGTCAAGCTCATTGCATCTTTTAATGTAGTTGGCTTGTGGGATTTGACCAAAACTTTTAAGGGTTCAGCCAAACCTTCAATGAACAGTAATTCCAACCTTTCCATAGATATATCAGCCACCTTGACTAATAATTTTTTAAATTCCATCATATACTCAACAGGGGATCCAACTTGCTTCAATTGGGCTAGTTCTTTGAAAGGAAATTCTGGATATTTTTGCTCAAATATAACTAGTATCCTGTCAACAAATTCATCATATGTCTTAACCTTATCATGACCAAAGTTTTCAGACCATGAAACCACCATTCATTGGCATCTCCTTCCAAGTGCAAAATGGCCATTTTTAATGCATCCTCCTCCACCATAGGATTCAACTGAAAATATACATCTGGTTTTTGCATCCTCGTGTTAGAAGAATTTTGAGAGGAACCATAAAAAGTAGGAAGTGACATTTTACCAATAGCACAATTTAATTCTTTTTTTTGGAGTAGAGCCTTATTGTTCTCCTTCCTTTTTAGTTTAATTGCAGCAGTAAAGTACCGATCAAATGTAGACTTCTCTTACAATCTTCACTCAAATCATTCCATTCGTTTGCTATTGTACTAAGATCCACTTGAATGTTAGGCTATTCTTTGGGTATAATAAATTTAGGTGCAATAGGCCTTGGTGTGCTCTAAAATTCATCAGGTCTATTATGGGGTCATGTGCTTGAGAAAATATGTCCACCCGTTGTCTTCTTTTCTTCTGAATGTGAACTACTACTTCCTCCTATTTCTCCTTTAAGGCCTGCTAGTTGACTAGCCATTAATTCGAATCCCTTCATCATATTTTTGTTCATGTCTTCAAAGAAAGGTCTTAGGATTGAAATAAATTCCTCCTTATTTTCTGAGTTTCCCCTTTCATCCCTAGTCATGATTTCTTTAAAAAATTGCTCTTCTTCTCCTACTACTTCTTCTTCAACAAAAACCTCTTCAACTATAGGCTCCGAGGGTGGTGTATTATTTGTTTGGATACTTTTCAAGACCATCAGGTTCCAAGACCATTCTATGATACCACTTGTAATGTCCCTTTTTTAAAATTTTATTAAAATGCCCAATTTTTCACTTTTTCTCCAATTTCGACCTTTGACTAGTTTTGATGCATAGGTCTCCAATTTGCCCCAAATGCTCCCAAATATTCCATGGAGGTATATTAATGATAATAGGAATTGATTATGAGGTTCAGGGATGATATATGGCCACCAAAATAATTCTGCAAACTCCATTAATATTATGGACAAAGTATGTAATTTTACTAGTAAATAGTGGTTCAAATCCCCCGAGGCTAAGCACTGAAAATGGCTCTCCAAATGACTCCTAACCCACTCTAAATTATGAAAAGAGGTATGGGATGTCTAAAGGACATTATTGAGGTCTCATGTGCACCATTTTTCAGTCATTAATTTTGTTCTAATCTTTTCCCATGTAGTAGCAAAAATAACTAGTTTGACCCTTGGGGAAATGGCACCAAATCTCTTCCATATGCAAATAAACTTAATAAGATAACTTAAAATGCTTAAGTGATGAAAATTAAATTTTTAATACTCATAAATTTCAGTCTATTCATCATAAATATATCAAAGAAAAATTCTTCCATTCGAAATCATCAACATTATAATGGCATACATCAATATAGTGGGGAAATAGTCATTGTTTGCTCATTAATAATCACTTTTACATACAACCACTTGGTATTTAGACCTGATACTTTTTGGGGATGAATAAAATCATATATTAATCTTATTAAAATCATAAATATAACATTAGAATCTCTCCCAAGGAGCACAATAGCTCACAAAAAGTGCCCTCCCTCATGCAGCAAGAATATGCCATCAAAACTGGAAATGGTTGAGGGAAAGTGCTGATCTAGAAGAAACCATGAGATTCCATGTAGCTCAGAGCTGAAAATAAAAACTCCATTAAAGATCCATGAAATACTTGAGTGGCCTCTCCAAACACCAACTTGGATGGGAATCTTTTACCCTCAAAATTGGCTAAGGCAAGAAACTAGTCATCCACTAGCTCTCTCTTCACAAATGCAATTTTTGTCAAATGATCAAAAGCTCTTCTCTTGGTTTATTATTGGATTTTATAAACATACTTATCCTTCTAAGGTTCCTAATCCACCCATAAACTCAATCCAATTTGAATTAGGGTGAGGGCTGAATATTTTCCATGTGTCCTACCTTTCCTAGCCTTCCACCTTCCACCAATTCGAATAGGGATCCATTGAGTTTACCCAACTCCATGAGTGCCTTCTTGGATGCTACATTTAGACCTGAAATGTCATAATAGTCATATGTCAGCAATCAGATCTGAAATATGTCATAAATGTCATAGCATCTTCATCATTGGTGTCATAGATGTTAGGGAATCTAGCCCAAGTGTCCAAGAAGCTCCCATTTGACTCTTCCTCTCCCATGTAAGTTACATTTCCTTCCAATTAGAACTATGATGCATATGGAAAAGTGTATTAGCCTTCTAACTCATGCAAGAACATTAGGATTCCCATGGATTCAAAATTGCAAGAGGAGGATGCCATGTGGCACATAAATTCTAGCTCGTGTGGGCCCCATAATCTCCATGTGTCTCCATGCTCCATTGCCACTTCAATTTTCTCTTGTATTTATTTAATTAGCTCCATTATTAAATATTTATTCCATTCTAATTTCTGAACATCATTTATTATCTCCCTTATTAAAATTCCAAATGTATCCATCCAACCTAAAGAACTAGTAGGATTGATGGAATTGTCCTGCTATGCAATTATTTGAATGGGGACATTACTTAATTTGACTTCATAGGTTAGTGAATCTTGGGCAGTACCGACCAATGACAATCACTACTAGATTAAAGATTTGGAAGATAAAAAATCAAAACTTTTATCAGACCAAGAACATGAGTGGTGGTTGAAAAGTTGTGCCACTTGGTTGGCACTGGGAGACAATGATACAAAATTATTCCACTCTTATGTTGGACATAGAAAAAGAAAAAAACACTATCTTGAAAAAGATGGATTCAGAGGGGATTTCGATTCATGCTTTTAGGGGTTGGAAAACTTGGCAGTTCAACATTTTGATAACTCTTTCATCAAATTGAAGTGATAAATATTGCATACTTCTCAATTTGTTCTCTTATTTTCTACGAATGGTAGATGCATAGATGTGCAACCACTTATATCATCCAATTTCATGGGAGGAATTGCATAAATATTTCGGCTCCTTTAGGAAGGATACAATTTTGGGGCCAAATGGGTAGACAATGGAGTTATTTATTGATTTCTTTGATTTTCTAGGTGATGACCTTCTGCACATGGTTGATGATGATTGTCTTACAGGGAAAGTGTCATGGAATATGAATGCAACTTTTCTTTATTTAATTCTGAAGGTTGATAATCCTAGGCCATTTGACGAATTATGTTGCTTGGTATCATTCAGACCCAGGGTTCAACAGGCTTTGCCAACAACCTACAGGCACTGACATATTCAATACCTTATAAGCAAGATAATATCTCACCTGAGATGCATGCATGAATCACAAGAATCCTCATTGGGGGTGCATAGAGAAGGATGATGGTGTGTTGTTGTTGGATATCGGTGTAAACTTTACTCATGTCTAGTTGGCATGATCCCATTTCTTGTGTCAATGTGACCACATACACTTGTAGCTAATGGAAGGGTACCTGTGAGATATCTACCTTGATGAAGCCTCTGCTTCCTTGATGATGACTACTTGAGCATCCATGCTAAGAACCCTCTTCTCCATTAATTGTGTGCCACGCTGCTCCATGACTAGTGCATATTCCTGCGTAGTGTCAAATACCTCCATGTATAACCCTTGTTGGATTGAACTTCCCAACTGCATCCTAATCTTCAACTTGGAGAGTTTCTTGTATGAATCCAATTGAAGTACCTATTGTGAATCCATGTTTACTTAAATTGTGTTGATGATGGATTAGAGTTCCAACTCTTGTTTGGCCTCCCCTTTCTTCTTAGGAAGGAGTTGTGTCTTTATATTCCGACCTTTTGGTGATGGTGTGCGGTCTAGTGACCCACCTTTATCTTCTTCATGTTTCTCTTGTTTCTCTTGCTAATATATAGGTTCCTCCTACTCTTCTTGATCAGAGATGTAAGAAGGTAGCACAATTGTGCACTTCTTCTTCTTCATTTATGAGCCTTCTACTTGCGCTTCATGTTACCTTTTATTTTTCTTCTCGTTCAACCATGGGGAACTGCACAGTGTAGAGACTTTGATTTATGTTTTCTTCTTTGAATTGTCCTTTGGAGTATTCAACAATTCCACATCATAATCAAATTTCAAATGAAGCTTAGGAGGAAAATCCTCCATAGATTCTTTGAGATTGTCTTCATTGATATCGAATGACAAAACTTCCATCCTATTTTTTGGATTCATGCACAGTGAAATGAATACATTGTACGTGTCAGCTACAAAAACCACTTATACTATGAAATGAGAACTCTACATAGTTCTCGTTTTTCTCTCTCCTAATTTTAGTAGCTATTTTTACCCCCGTTTCAAAAATGGTTGATGCCAGTATCACACATTTTCATTTTGAGACATTTTTTGGGGCCTTTGAGTTATCTTTGTTGTAAAATATTTTTAATTTCTATTTTCAAGTGTGTTTTTTGAAATTTAACAAAACAACATACATTTTTAAGCAATTTATAATGAAAAACATATACATTTTACAATTTTTTCTATAAAATAAGACATTCTTATGGACAAAACAAGGCATTTTTATTGACAAAATTGTAAACAATTCCAGAAAATAAAGACATTTAAAACCGTTTTCAATGAATTTTCAGAGAATTTTTCTCTAAAAATGATCATATTTCATATTAATTATGGAAAAGTGACGACTCACATAAATTCAAGAAAAAATATACAAATTATTTGTAAAAAACATATTAAAAACATTATATTTAGAAATTTTATTTCTAAAATAAATTATGAAAGTCAAAACATTACTAATATATCTAATAAAAAAACTATAAAAAATTGTCAAAATTAGCATTTTCTTCAAAACATGAAACTATTCAACAATATCATGCATGCCAAATTCTTCATCAACATTGGAATTTTCTGGAGCTTGACTTTCCTCAAGGACATCAATGTCCTCTTCCATTGGGTCTTCTATGTCTGCAAGCTCCCCAAATTGCTCCTTTCCAAACACCCCTCCTAACGGGGGTTGGGGCTCTTTTGACATCTTTGCCACAAGTGTTTCACTAAACTCTCCTTTCTTCAAACCAACTTCTTGCAGTTCATCTGGAAGAACTTGAATAGCCTTAATTCTTTGTTGTATGTAATTGCATTGGAGTGGATCATTATCAATCGATATGCAATTTCTTCCTTTCTGTAAGGTGCATGCTATTATTGTACCTAATCACCAAAAACAAAATTAAAGTTAAGTCAAATAGCATAAAGAAGCATACTTTAAAACAATAAAATAATGAAGGATAAAACATGTAATAAAACTTGATATATTATTTCATATGTAATATGAGAAAGTTTACCTGAACCCGAGAACAAATCTAAGACCCAATCTCCTTCTCTTGAAAATGTATCTATGAGATAATTAATCAACGCTTGTGGCTTTTGATAGATGTTTACAGTCACTCCTTTCAAATCCCTTTCTTCATATGTTAATTTTTTTACCACGGCATTATAACTCAATATCTGACTATGTTTTCCTCCTCTCTTTTCATTGATTAAAAGAGGTTCATAAGCATCCTCCTGTGTCCAAGTTGCAACATGTATGCTTTCAGCATCACTCAGGAATGGATCGCTGCCTAAGCTACGAACATTAGGATTTTTCCTATAACAAAAATATAAAACAATTAATTAACTTATCAATAAATATAATTGATTTATAAATTCAAAATTTTTATAATATAGTGAAAATATATTACCAATGAAGTTGCTTCCTTTTTTTTCCTTTACCCCTAAAGGTTTTCAACAAGCCCCCTAATTGTGTGTCTGAATGGAAAACAACAAATCTCCTTAGTGGTAATGTTGTGACATCTACAATTCTCGAAACCACTTTACTGAATGATTGGTAAGTATAAGGCTCACAATCATAAGTAGTGTTTCAGATATTGTATCCATGAGGGATATCTGCAATCACTAGTGTGTACACCTTTTTAGGAACAAGATTTGCAATGTCTGCACAGTCACCTAAAATGACTCTATATTGCACAGTGTCAATCCCATTCCAAATATAATGATCAAGTGTATCATCAAGTTCAACATTTGCAAGACATTGTCTCCTTTGTCGTTCTATTTTGGCTCTTTGGATATGGATTTTGAAGGACTTCGGTACTCCAAGGGGCATCTTCAAATGAAAATGATCTCTATAAGTAATAAAATAGAAATGAATTGAATTAGAAAATAAATAAAATAGGATGTATCATAGATCAAAATACCTTCTTGAATGCAACAAAAAATTGTTGTAAACTTTCTATCGAGCTTGAGTCTGGATAGTTGCATTTAACATCATCCCAACTCTTCTCACTCAACATTTTAACCATCTCCTCTTGTATTTTCATGTAGACCTTGTGACTAGACAATGAAACAATAAATGATGTTTACAATCATATATAATAATATAACAGAATATCTAGAACATAACAAAAATGTTAAACTCAAAAAAATGCTCAACTTCTCAAGTTCGCTGCACATTTCCTCCATGGATAATTCACCTGACTTTACTCATGATAGTATTGTAGCTATTAATGTTTCATCCTTCACACCTTGCATTGTTCTCCAAGGTGTAATAGTCATGTCTTCTGGCAGATTCTTGACGTCAGGACCTGCCTTACCACCGCTCCATGGAACAACTCTACCTTTTTTCACTTTTTGTTTTTTTATACCAATATTCTCCCACAAGCTAAATATGTCATCAATAAAATCCCATGTTTTCCCAACTCTGAATTCCAACTGGAAATAGGCATCTATAGGCCTGAATGCATCACTTCCTCTGGAACTTTTTTGTAGCATAATATCATCTTTAATAGGGAGACCTATTTCCATACAACATTGTCTCCAAAAAATTCCATCAACTCTAGATTTTTCCCCACCACATATTTTCACAAATTCACTGTGTATAAATCTCACCCTTTGAACAAATGTCATTTTCAACCTATAGTCACTATCTGTGTTACGATACCATGCCAACAACTTTGCTTCAACATCTGTTAAACCAGCATAAATGATGCATTTAACTGTTTCAAAAATAGGGTTATTGGGATATTCTTGCATCAACTCTCTTCTTGCCTCTGCAGAATGATTCCCTCCAAAACATAATATTTGTAATGAAAACATCTTGTTTTATCAAATTCATCTCTAGTAGGAACAACTTCCAGATCAACAAGGACTAGGTAGTCAACAACATGTGCATAGGGATTGTGCCTCATCAATGCTTTCAAGTTGTGAATATGCAAGTGATGTGGTTTTCTAATTCTAAAGTGATCTTTCCCTTCTGTGGGTTTATAAAGTTGATTCACATTCAACTCAAATGTATGTCCATTGCTAATCAAATTATCCCTCCATAATCGATATCGAATGGCATTTTGTGTTGTTTTGACAATGCCATCCTCTAAATCAACACTTGGTGTAATGATTTCCCTACTGCCACCAGAATTTTCACTCTCAGATTCAGTAATAACGTTGGTTTCAGCAACAACAGATCTCCTCCTTTTTTGATTTGAAGGGGTTCCTTCTAAATCTAGAATGCCTTCAACAGGAATCGAGGCACTCTCAACCATATTTATTTTACGAGATTGTTTGCCACTCTTACTAGTAGGAGTAAAAAGCTCATTTGCAACAATTTCATCATGTTCAGTTTGACGAGATGAAGATTTAAATATAACCCTTCTAGGTACCTGATTTGATTGTCGGATGCTCTTCCCTCTTTTTGCTTGTACTTCTTCAGTTTGAACATTTAACACTTGTTTTTTTTCCTTGCTTCTGGTCCCTTTTGAATCGCGACAGTAATGACATCCATAGGATCGGCCTCTGTATAATAAATTCCATTCAAAATTTTTGAAATTGAAATGGAAAAATCCTACAAAATAAAAATATTATCGTATTAAATCTATTACATTGTGATATTCAAGTTATAACAAAACCAGTTTAAGAATAATATTAATATTCAAACTTACTCTCTCGCTTTCAATTTCATCGACGATCCCTTGACAAAATTCT
The DNA here is from genome assembly GCA_027924585.1 of Larix kaempferi. Classification (NCBI taxonomy): domain Eukaryota; kingdom Viridiplantae; phylum Streptophyta; class Pinopsida; order Pinales; family Pinaceae; genus Larix; species Larix kaempferi. The sequence continues at coordinate 13,059,553 of BSBM01000797.1, forward strand.
GTGAAATTTTGCTTGAACATTATATTTTGCAATCTTCAAAGCATATCGGATTTTTGCAAAGGTCTTGGCTTGTTTCACCTGTGCATAAACAATATCTGTACCCGACACTACACATATATCTCTCAGCAACCCCAATAGATTGTAATCTGCAAAACAAAATATGAGAATGCTTTCTGGTTTTCCTTGATTTTTTTCCTTCAGATGCCAATGATACAATGTTCTGTCTTCTTCTGCTGCATGTTTCCATTCTCTAGCATTCTTCATTCTTAATTCTTCAAAGATAAGAACTCTCTCTTAAGTCTCAACATTCTTAGATGCCTCAACTATTTTTTTCGATGCAATGATTGCTGCTCTTGATCCAGAAACGTTTATAGATATCCACCTTGATGCCATTGTACCTATATCCAAAATGTAGAATTTTAAAATAAATCAACAAAAATTTATAATCTAAACAAAATCAACATCAATATTCACTATAAGCTGTATTTGAAAAATGTTTTAAAAAATTTAAAAATATTCTTATCTTCATAATCGTTGTTTTTTACGTTTTGAAATTAAAAAAAAAAAAAATGTAAACCTACACCCTACCCCTCTAATGAGCATAATAATTAATTTTAAAATAAAAATTACACCTACCCCTACCACATAAATATATAATAATTTTTTTTTAAAAGAAAATTAAAACTAACCTCCTACCCCCTAACCCCTTAACAATATAATAAAATATTTAAAAACAAATTAAAAATAACCCTCCCACCTAGCAATATAATACAAAAGATTAAAAAAAAATTAAAACTAACCCCACTAATAAAAATTTAAAAGAAATATAAAAAATTTAAAAAGACAATACAATAAAAGTTAAAAACCAAATACTTAAACTACCAAAAAAAATTTAGAATTAATTAAAAAAATTAAAATATAACTCTTCCCCTCCCCCTCCTCCCGGGCCACCCGCTTGGGTGCCAAAGGGTGGCCCTCACGGCCCCCTCAATGTCGGGCATCGACGGGGGCCATGAGGGCCGCCCTTTGGCGCCCAAGCGAGCAGACAGGGGCCATGAGGGCCGCCCTTTGGCACCCAAGCGAGCGGAGGTCCACTGCTTGGGCACCAAAGGGCGGCCCTCATGGCCCCCATCGATGCCTGGCATTGATGGGGCCGTGAGGGCTGCCCTTTGGCACCCAAGCGAGTGAAGGTCCACCTCTTGGGCGCCAAAGGGCGGCCATCATGGCCCTGGTCGATGCTCGACATTGAGGGGGCCATGAGGGCCACCCTTTGGCGCCCAAGCAAGCGAAGGTTCACTGCTTGGGCACCAAAGGGAGGCCCTCATTGCCCCCGTCGATGCCCGGCATCGAGGGGGGCATGAAGGCCGCCCTTTGGCGCCCAAGTAGCGGAGCTCCGCTCACTTAGGCGCCAAAGGGCGGCCCTCATGACCCCGTCGATGCCTGGCATCGAGGGGGCCATGAGGGCCGCCCTTTGGCGCCCAAGCGAGCGGACAGGGGCCATGAGGGACACCCTTTGGTGCCCAAGCAATGGATATCTGCTTGCTTGGGCACCAAAGGGCAGCCCTCATGGCCCCCGTCGATGCCCGACATCGAGGGGGCTGTGAGGGCTGCCCTTTGGTGCCCATGCAAGTGGATGGGGACCATGAGGGTTTCCCTTTGGTGCCCAAGCAAGTGGAGGTCCGCTGCTTGGGCACCAAAGTATGGCCCTCACGGCCCCCATCGATGCCCATCATCGAGGGGGCCGTGAGGGACGACCTTTGGCACCCAAGCAAGCGGAGGTCTGTCGCTTGGGCGCCAAAGGGCGACCCTCACGGCCCCCATCGATGCCCGACATCGACGGGTCCATGAGGGCCACCCTTTGGCACCCAAGCGAGCGGAGGTCCACCGTTTGGGCACCAAACAATGACCCTCATGGCCCCCTCGATGCCGGGCATCGACGGGGGCTGTGAGGGCCATCCTTTGGTGCCCAAGCAGCAGACCTCCGCTCCCTTAGGTGCCAAAGGGTGGCCCTCATGGCCCCCGTCGATGCCCGGCATCGAGGGGGCCTTGAGGGCCACCTTTTGGCGCCCAAGCAGTGGACCTCCGCTCGCTTGGGTGCTAAAGGGTGGCCCTCATGGCCCCCTCGATGCTGGGCATCGACGGGTGCCGTGAGGGCCACCCTTTGGCACCCAAGCTAGCGGAGCTCCGCTCGCTTGGGCGCCAAAGGGTGGCCCTCACGGCCCCCTCGATGTCGGGCATTGATGGGGGCCATGAGGGCCGCCCTTTGGCACCCAAGCGGCGGACCTCCGCCCGCTTGGGTGCCAAAGGGCGGCCCTCACAGCTGCTCGATGTCGGGCATGGACAACGACCGTGAGGGCCACCCTTTGGCTCCCAAGTGGGGGGGCCTAGGAGGAGGGGGAAGGTGAGGGTTTAAAAAAAAAAAATTTAATTAATTTCTAATATTTTTTAGGGGGTGGGGAGGCGGGGTTGATGATAAAAAAAAAATTAGAACATGGGTGGAGGGTAAAAAAAAATAAGGAAGGGGGCATGGGTAGGTTTGGTAAAAAAAAATTAGTTTCTATTTTAAACCCAAAGCGAATATTCTTAGAATAAGGGGCAAGCCTTGCCTCGATTAATAATACACAAATTAAAAAAAAAATGTTTAAAAAAAATATAAAACTAACCTGGAAAGTGGTAGAGCCTCCTTTGTTGAATGTGCTAGAAGTTCCTCTCTGCAATCTTTCCGTTCTTCTTGAAAACCTTCGTGAATTGCTTCAAAGACTAAACAATCCTGTATTAATAAGATAGATTAGGTTTAATTTTACCATTCTTAAGAATGTTAAAAAAACAAAAATGTAAAAGAATAAATCAATAAAGCAATAAAAACACATTACTAAATTAATAAAAAAATAAAATAATTACTAACCTTGCAAATGTTACTAAATTGCTCCAAAAAGATGATGAATAGTAGGAAATCTAAAATGTTTATTTAGTGTAGAGTAAGTTTAACATTAATTTTTTACCAATGTGGGATAAAAAAATGAAAGTAGTTACTGCATTATTATTAAATTTATATAAGATAGGTTAAAATTAAATAATTACTACTGTTATGAATGTTGGGTAAAAAAAATGAAAATAATCATTGTTTTGTTACAAATTGTGAATAAAAAATGTTGTGAGAAATTTTATTAGTCTTAAATGTCTGGATAGAAATAGGTAATTAGTTATTATATTATTTCAATTCTTTTAATATCATATGAATGTGCGCTTTAATTTTGTAGGGAAATTTTGGAGGGAAAATTTTGAACAAAAATTTTGGAGGGAATATTTTGGAGGGATATTTTCGTTCTTATAGCTATAAGATTGTCGGTCGACAGTTGCACCATTCTACTTTTTGGTGAGGACTGTGGTAAAATTTCTTTGCAGTTGAGAGATACATATTTTTCTATAATTCTATCTTTTAGTGAGAAGTCATGGACTCATCTGAAGAAAATTCCAATGTCAATGAAGAAATGTACAGTTCATCTAGCCAAGATACTGGTAGTGCAAGCAATGTAATCAAGCATGTTATTCGAGAACTTCCTAGTTATGAAGATTTTGAAGACACTAGTAATGAAGAGAAATAATGTGATGATGATCAAGAGGTTCCTCCAAGTGGGGATCTTAAAGACAACAAGCAATATGATGACAATTTTCCTCCCAGCGAGGATTTTCAAGGCACCAATGATGATTTACCTGAAAGCGAGGATTTTCAAGGAACCAACGATGATTTTCCTTCAAGCAAAGATTTTCCTCCCAACAAGGATTTTTGTGGGATTGATGATGATATTCGTCCCAACGAGGATTTTAATGGGACGGATGATGATTCTGGTGAGGAAGAAGACATCAATAATGGTGACAATGATTTTCCTCAAAGCGAGGATTTCAATGGAACAGATGATGACTTTCCTCCAAGTGAGGATTTGAATGGAATAAATGATGAGTTTCCTCCAAACGAGTATTTCAATGGAACGGATGATGAGTTTCCTCCAAGCGAGGATTTCAATGGAACAGATGATGAGTTTCCTCCAAGCGAGGATTTCAATGGCACCGATGATGAGTTTCCTCCAAGCGAGGATTTCAATGGAACTGATGATGAGTTTCCTCCAAGCGAGGATTTCAATGGCACTGATGATGAGTTACCTCCAAGCGAGGATTTCAATGGCACCGATGATGAGTTACCTCCAAGTGAGGATTTCAATGGAAACGATGGTGACTATCATCTAGGCAAGGATTTCAATGGCATTTATGATGATTTTCTTCCGAGTGAAGATTTCAGTGGAACCGATGATGATTTCTCTCCAAGTGAGGATTTCAATGGAACCGATGATCATTCTGTTGATGATGAAACCACCAATGATGAAGACAGTGATTCTCCTCTGAGTAAGGATGTTACAAGAACCAATGATGAAGACAGTGATTCTCCTCCAATTAAGGATTTTACAAGAAATAATGATGAGAATGTTGAATCTCTAGAGTTCCCTTTCAGTGAAGAATTTAGTGGCACAAATAATGTTGATGGTCACATTGATCTGGCAGCAAGTGATCATGACAATAATTTTCGTAATGAATTTGGTGATGAAATTTTCAATGAGGGGGGTCATATGCATCACAATGAAAACAATCATCCTGCTGAGTGTTAAGTTTAAACCAAATAGACTAGCAAGATCACTGAAAGAAGCATAATCACAATATAGACACAGAATTTACCTTGGGAAACCCTCATGGGGTAGAAAACCCAGCAAATCTTTCCTCAATAAGATGATCAACCAAAATACAAGATGTGCTCCCTCCTTCTTTATCTCCTTAGCAGACCTCCCAGACAAGTGTGCTACTTTTCTCAAGTGAGTGAGTGTTTCTAATGAGGAGTTCACCTCCTCTATTTATATTAGTCCCCGACTGACTAAAATCCCTAATGGGGCCGACCTCTACTTGAGAAGTCTAATAACCCCTAAAATATATTATCAGGGCCGAACCCCACATGGTGGGTCTAATAACCCTAGTTACCACACACCCTCAGAGGAATAATCATCTCCGAATAAGTAATAGAGTTACCCCGGAGGGATGAAACATCTCCGAAATAATAAAGTACAATTATAATATTCTTAGAAGTTACAATATTCAACACTCCCCCTTAACGAGAAGGATATTATAACAACGTCTACAGGAGAAAGGAGTCATCGACTACATCATACATGATACATCTATATATCATCAAAAGCTTTCTTCAATTATCATCGTCATCTTACAATCATCAACATCGTCATCGCACGATCATCAGCATCGTCATCCCACGATCATCAGCATCGTCATCGCATGATCATCAGTATCTTCATCTCACGATCATCAACATCGTCATCACACGATCATCAGTATCGTCATCTCACGATTATCAGCATCGTCATCGCACGATCATCAGTATCGTTATCTCACAATTATCGGCATCGTTATCGCACGATCATCAGCATCGTCATAATACAAGTATCCATACCAATACAAGTATCCACATCTTCAATATAAGTATCCATATCATCAATATAAGTATCCATACCGATACAAGTAACCACATCATTAATACAAGTATCCATACCGATACAATTAACCACATCATCAATGCAAGTATCCTACCGATACAAGTAACCACATCATCAATACAAGCATCCTACCGATACAAGTAACCACATCATCAATACAAGTATCCTACCGATACAAGTAACCACATCAATACAAGTATCCTACCGATACAAGTAACCACATCATCAATACAAGTATCCTACCGATACAATTAACCACATCATCAATACAAGTATCCTATCGATACAAGTAACCACATCATCAATACAAGTATCCTACCGATACAAGTAACCACATCAATACAAGTATCCTACCGATACAAGTAACCACATCATCAATAAAGCACTTTCTCGGAGACATATGTCTACGGATCAATTCAGGGACCGAAGTCCGGGGATGATACAATCCCCACTTCTCGGAGACCATATGTCTACGGATCAATTCAGGGACCAAAGTCTGGGGATGATACAATCCCCACTTCTCGGAGACCATACGTCTATAGATCAATTTAGGGACCAAAGTTCAGGGATGATAAAATCCCCACTTCTCGGAGACCATATGTCTACAGATCAATTCAGGGACCAAAGTCTAGGGATGATACAATCCCCACTTCTCGGAGACCATACGTCTACGGATCAATTCAGGGACCAAAGTTCGGGGATGATACAATCCCCACTTCTTGGAGACCATCCGTCTACGGATCAATTTAGGGACCGAAGTTCGAGGATGATACAATCCCCATCTGTCCACTAAGGACTTCATTCTCAGAGACCATACGTCTACGGATCAATTCAAGGGACCAAAGTCCAGGGATGATACAATCCCCATCTGTCCATTAAGGACTTCATTCTCGGAGACCATACGTCTACGGATCAATTCAAGGGACCAAAGTCCAGGGATGATACAATCCCCATCTGTATCCTTATCAATACAGATGTCATTAAAACATGTATTCTTGTCAATACAGCAATAAAAAATGTATCCTCATCAATACATTGGTAAGACATGTATCCTTACTGATACAACAATAAAATATCAATAAACTATGTATCCTCATCAATACATCAGTGAAGCAAAAGTAAGTGAGAGAAAATAAGTAATCTAAGTATAAGAGTCCTAAGTCTAAGTATCTAAAACAGGTATCCACATCATCGACCTTGCTGTCGATGAGGCAATCTCATCATTAGAGACCACACTACTCCCCCTTTCGAGGAGGGTCCTTCTGAACCACACCAAGTTTGTCACGGAAGTATTCAAATTTCACTCGAGACAGAGGTTTGGTCAAAATATCAACAATTTGATTCTCAGTGCTCACATACTCAAGCTTAATAGCTCCTCTTTGCAGCATATCTCGTATATAAAAGTATCGGATCTCTATGTGTTTTGACTTATTGTGAAATACTAGATTTTCTATCATCTTGATACAACTTTGATTGTCACACATAATCACAGTAGGATCCAATTCTAAGTCAAATACTCTAGATCATAGTTTTCGAAGCCATATTGCTTCACAGCTAGCAGAGCAGGCAGCTATATATTCTGCTTCAACAGTACTAAGAGCCACACTGGATTGTTTCTTGCTAAACCAAGAGATCATGGTAGATCCAAGTCCATAACATCCACCTGATGTACTCTTCCTGTCTGAAACACTTCCTTCCCAATCAGAATATGAATAACCATGTAACCTAAGTTCATGATTTCTGAGGTAGTAAAGACCAAAATCTAAAGTACCTTTTAGATACCTCATTACATGCTTTGCAGCTATTAGGTGAACCTTCCTTGGTTCCACTAGAAATTGATTCAGAGTATTTACAGCAAAGCATATGTCTAGTCTAGTATTTGTCAAATACATCAATGACCCAATGATTTGTCTATATAGAGTTACATCCACTAATTCTGATGAGTCATCAACTAATAATTTTAAGTTGGAGTCCATGGGAGTAGCCATGGTCTTACACTCCAACATGTCAAATCTTTTCAAGATCTCCACAGCATACTTACCTTGATTTAGGAAGATTCCTTTTGGTTGTTGCCATACTTCTAGACCTAAGAAGTAGTGCATTAATCCTAGATCCTTCATTTCAAATTCGGAAGAAAGCTTCTTCTTACATTCGATAATTTGGTTCTCATTTCCTGTTAGAAATAGATCATCCACATACAATAGTAATATAACAGGTTCATCATCCATAATTTTGAGATAGAGATTTGGATCAACTTTACTCTTGGTAAAGCCCATACCTGTTAAGAAACTGTCAATCCTTTCGTACCAAGCTCTGGGAGCTTGCTTCAATCCATACAAAGCCTTTTTCAGCTTGCATACATGAGTTCTTCTATCTTTGACCTCAAAACCTTGTGGTTGTTCCATGTACACTTCTTCTTCAATGACACCATTTAGGAAGGCTGTTTTAACATCCATCTGGTGTAATTTCCACTTCATCATAGATGCAAGTGCCATGATAGTTCTAATTGAAGTGTACCTAGCAACTGGTGCAAATGTTTCTTCATAGTCTATTCCTTCCTTTTGAGAGAACCCTCTAGCTACAAATCTTGCCTTATATTTTTCAATGCTACCATCTGCAGCATGTTTTATCTTGAAAATCCATTTGGAAGAAACCACACTTTTATCCTTTGGTTTGGGAACTATGTCCCAAACATCATTTTTCATTATTGACTGGTACTCTTCTGTCATAGCTTCTACCCACTCCTTTTCTTGAGTTGCTTCCTCATATCTGGTGGGTTGATGATCCACAAGATCACACATTAAGGCCACATAGTTGGATACAAACTTGGGTTTCTTCCTTTCTCTAGTGGAACCTTCAGGAGCTCCATATTTTTCAGCTCCTTGAATAATGTCTCTAGCCCATGCTGGTCTTCTTTTTCTAGATAAATTTGAAAGAGAGGGTTCTTGAGGTTCTATCATATCATGATCTTCTGGTGTATCATCTTCAGGAATGGGTACAGTTTTTGTAACTCTAGGAGGTGAATCTTCTTCATAGATTTCTTCAAGTTGGCACTTCCTAGATTTCTTGATAGCTGCTTCTTCATCAAATGTTACATCTCTACTTATCTCCATATGATGAAAACCAGGTATGTAAATTCTAAAAGCTTTGGATGTTTCACAATATCCAACAAATATTCCTTTCTTACCAGAGGGATCCAACTTGGTTCTCTTTTCTTTTGGAATGTGAATATACACAGGACATCCAAATATTTTGAGATGACTTACCTCAAGCTTCTTTCCTGTGAATACTTATTCTGGAGTCTTAAATTCAAGAGCACTATGAGAAAGTCTATTTTGTACATAGACAGCTATCCTGGATGCTTCAGCCCATAGATACATAGGAAGATCTTGATCATGAATCATAGTCTTTACAACTTCCATGATAGTTCTATTCTTCCTTTCAGCAACCCCATTTTGTTGGGGATTGTAGGGAGTGGTTAGTTCCCTTTTGATTCCAGCTCCTTTACAAAAGTCTTCAAATTCCTTTGAAGTATATTCTCCGCCATTATCTGTTCTGAGAATCTTGATTTTCTTTTCTGAGAGATTTTCTATTAAGGCCTTAAACTCTTTGAATTTTCCAAAGACTTCATTCTTACCTTTTAGAAAGAATATCCAAGTTTTCCTTGAGTAGTCATCAATGAATGTGACATAGTATTCATATCCACTCAAAGATGTGGAGGGCATTGGTCCACATACATCAGAGTGTATTAACTCCAGGGTACCTTTAGTCTTTGTTTCACTTCTGGGAAATGGGTTCTTGACATTCTTCCCTTTTGCACAGCCTTTGCATGTGCCATCATGATTAGACTTTAAGTCTGGTAAACCTATAACTACCTTGCTTACCTAGGGTAGTGCCTTGTAGTTAATGTGAGCAAGTCTCCTATGCCATAGTTCATTTGGGCTAAAGGTTTCATGAAAAAGAGTTGCTTCTGGAAGACCCTTAAGTTTGTATAAACCTTCTTTTTCTTCACCAATGATAATTGCATCCTTGATAGACTTTCCTTTGGACCACATTAAGACTTGTCCATCAATGAATGCAATCCTGTAGCCTTTCTTATCCAATGTTGAGATGGATAACAAGTTCTTCTTCAATCCTGGTACATACAATATTTCTTTCGTTTTCAGGGAGGTACCAGAATCAAGCTTGTAGCTTGCTTCACCAATTCCCTTGATGGGATATTGAAAGTCATCTCCTAGAGATACCTTTTGGGGAGAAGTCTTTTCTTCAAGACTTGAGAGAGTCTTTTTCTGACCTGTCATGCGCTTTGAAGCACCACTATCAATAAGCCATGTATCTTCTCCAGGAGTTATAGATCCAAAGAGTGCGGAGAAAAGAACATATTCTTCTGCATCTTCTTCTTTATTTCTCCTAGATCTTCTTTTGAAGAAGGTTCTTTCTTCTTCTTCTTCTTCACTTCTAGGTATTTTATTATGAGGCCTTTCTTCCTCTTCTACTTCTTCTTCACTATCATCTTCTGCAAGATGTGCTTGATGTCTTTTGTAATGAGAAACCTTTTTCTTCTGCAGAGGGCAATCTCTAGCAATATGTCCTATTTTGTGACAAGAAAAACATTGGAAAGAGGAATGATCTCTTCTTTGAATAGTTCCTCTTTTCTTTTGAAATCTGTGTGGAGGATGATACTCCTTGTGACTAATCCTTTTGGAGTAGAATTGATTCCTTCTTTTCTTGGTGTGGGTGGCCAAGGCTTGGTCATCCTCTTTGAACAAGGCTTCTCGGTTTTCAACCCTAGCCTCCTCTTGTACACAATCATCCCAAACTACATCAAACTTCATACTTTCTTTTCTGGCACACATAGTTTGAATGAATGACTCCCAAGGTCTAGTGAGACCATTTAGAGTTGTCATCACAAGTTCATCTTCATCAAGAGTATCACCAATGGCATCTAGTTGCTCCTTGATTTGGGATACCCTTGAGAAGTAGGCTTGAATGGATTCTCCTTTGTGCATCTTGGTGCTCTTCAACTGAGTCCTTAGGTTCATCTTCCTATTGATGTTCTTTCCTTCATACATTATTCCTAGGGCATCATACATTTCCTTTGGAGTCTTCTTGGAGGCCACTTGGGGAATCAAGTGGTATTTAATAGAATCAACTATGATTCTCTTTTCCCTAATCAAATCCTTCCTATGCTTCTCTTTGGCTTCATCTCCTTCTGGTTCTGCAACTTCATCCTTGATTTAATGAGCAAGGTCATTTTCTTCAAGAATGAGACCAATTCTGTATTTCCATGCTCGAAAATTTTCTATACCTTCTAGCTTGTCTTCAAGCTTAGTGTTTGGAGCCATCTTCTCTTGGGGGAGTCCAAGAGGCAAGAGGTAGAGTAGTACATACCTGGAAACTTTTAACTTTTCACTTTTCCGGATCCTGGGAACAAAAATTTCTGGTTTTATCGCACTTTTGGTAAAACTAGGGTTTGACTTTCCTGGAGTTCTACCCAACCAAAAAGTTTGATCTAGGGTTCAAATAGAGAAACAATACACATTCCAGATAATTTCACAAGGCAGAAAATCTACAACTTATACAAGGATTATGTTCGAGGTGGTCAAGGAAATGACAACTTCATCAGATAAGCATATTTCACAAGAGTATGGAAAAAGAAGTTCAACAACGTCCGCATTCCAAAGAGGTCAAGGATGGGGGTCTTCAGTACATGTGCTTCTCTTAAAGAAAGAAGGGATAGAAAGAGGTATGTTTACGAAACAAAAAAAACAAATAGATAAATGTCAATTATTGAAGCTAGTTAACAATATTTTTTTGTTATGTTGTTTGTAGATTCCATAATCAATGCACTGCAAGAACATCACAATCAACAATCAAATGAATGGCAAAAATTGTACAAACATCGCAAGAAGTGTTACGATGCTCCACATAATTATATGGGTTTGATAATTGATGGCATGGATCAGAAAAAAACACTCTTGCCACATTTTGTCCGTGTGCCAAAGAATTTAAAGGAGGAGAATTTTATTTAGTTTCACTTGGTTGGGTGTATGGTTTTTAATGGTGAAATGATTCCAAGGGTTTACTTTACAGCTCCAAATATTCACAATGATGCAAATTTTACCATCAACATAATTCACCGTGTCATTACTCATTGGCCTGGTGATCTTCCAGAAGTTCTATATCTACAATTGGACAACACAAGCCGAGAAAACAAAAACCAGGTCGTGTTTGGTTATCTAAGCATGCTTGTGGAATTGGGAATTTTTAAGAAGGTAAAAGTTGGGTTCCTTCTTGTTGGGCATACACATGATCATATTGATCAAATGTTCAGCCATTTTGCAAGTACATTGAGGAGGAATAAAGTTGGGATCCTACCATCGTTGATTGAAATTATAGGGAAAGCATGCCATCCAGAGCCTATTGTACAGAAATTGGAAGAAAATGTTGACATGCGAAGATTTCTGTTTGGATCGCATGGTGAAGAAAGGTGCATTGAAAACCTTAATGACATTAGCTTTCAACATCAATTTCATATAAAAAAGATTGATGGAAAAACACTATTGTGGGGAAAGAAGTACTCAACTAGCATAGAATGGGGGCCTTCATCAGGTTAATTCATCCCAAGTCATCAAATGTATGCTTCAAATTTATTGTTATTGCAATCATGTACAGAGATTCATAATGCAAGGCGACATAGTAGAGATGTTGATTCTTCTCAATGCTTGGAAGAAATCAAAAAGTCTATTGAAGATACATATGAGTACTTTGATGTTGCTGATTCCATTTGGTGGGAGTCTTTTTTCATGGAGCAGAGTGACATAATTTCAAACTCTACAAATGGAGATATATTTTTGAAGACTCCATTTGCTTGGCCACAAATTTTATCAAATGAAAATGAGGTAACAAATGTTGAACCTTGAGATGTTGAGTTTTCTCAAGTAGAGGAAAGAGAAATGTATATTGGATCTAAAAGATCATCCACAAAGCATTGAGAGATGGAAGACCTTTACAGGGGCTCGATACAAGATATCAAGGAGGGTTGCATGATTGTAGTTTTGGCTACACATGATCCACGTCAATATCCACTTTGGATCGCAAAAGCTATGAAGGTCAATAAAGAAAATGAAGAAGTAGTATCAGTAGAAGTACATTGGTATGCAACAGATACGCACCCATTTGATGGTGTGTACAAGGCAGAGATGGTGGTTGAGAAAAAGGTTTGCAGAAAGAGAAAAAGAAAGGGTCAAAAAATAAATTTCCGCTGCATTGACATCTTGAAATTAGAGGAAGTTGATATACTTGTTTATGATTTCAAGTTGACAAAGAAAGACACTCTCCGCTCCAAGACTATAGAGATTATCAAGAGGTTGTTGCCATAGCCAGAATTTGCAAGATGGGAGTCTGTTAAACCAAGCCGTAGATCCTAAAGGAATATGACATTTGAAATGATCGGCATAGATGTAGACTCAGATAGTGCGCCCATTGATAATAGAGAAGAGTATGGGTCATCTACATCTTCATCAAGTCCTTCATCTGCAGAAAATAGAGATTCTGATGGGGTGTCAGAATCCATGGATGAATTTGAAGAAGCAGTGTAGATGCTTTTTATTAGTATGATTTTTGTAATTGAAACTCTAGAGGATTTTTTGATGATGGGGTGTCAGAATCCATGGATGAATTTGAAGAAGCAGTTAGATGCTTTTTACTAGTATGATTTTTGTAATTGAAACTCTAGAGGAGTTTTTGAATATTTATATGAACCATTTGTTCTTGTATGGTCTAATATATTATCTCATTATGAATCGCATCATAATTTCTTTGTTTTTATATGGTTATCATGGTGAAATTATTAGAGAAATTTGTGTTTTGTTTAATATGCAATTTTCCAGAAAGTTGTAATTTATCTCTTCAAGATTTTTTTTTTTCCAATTTAAGGTTAATTTTAAAGTTTTGTTAAACAAAAATATGGGATATTTAGGCCATGGCTCTATTTTTTACCCTAAAAAAAAAAACGTGTATATTGGTATCAACACTTTTCTATTTGGGGGGTGTTTTTGGTGTTTTTTTTGCAAAAATCATCATTTTTATGGGTAGAGTTCTCGTTCATAGTATATAGTTCTCGTTTCATAGTATAAGTGGTTCAAATCATATTGCATACTCGTACTTATCTATCAAGTATATTGGAATGTGGTATGATTCAACTATGGAATGAATCATTTCAGTATACCGGCATTGGAATTCCATGTTCGTTTCCTGCTGAACCTCCTTGTCTGTAGTATGCTTCCACAAATTAACCTTATGTTCTAGGAATGTGTCTATCACTATGGTATCATAATCGCTCCCTTTGGGTGGTTTCCATTTGATCCTCTTAGTGAGAAAAAACACCCAACTAAAGTGAAAAGCCCTCCCCATATTTTGTATCTCTAGGAAATCGTGAATAAATTATTGCAAGAGGTAATTGGTCTAGTTCATCCAGATACTTTGGGTGCATTGTTTGGATGTGAAGAGAACCCCCATAGGGAACTCATCCTTTCTACATTTTTGGACCACCTTGTTAAATTTTCAGAATTTACTTCAATCTGATCTAGGATCTTAACTGAGAGAACAACATGTACAGCATATCTACAGCATATCAATCATGGAGACAATAATGCAAGCACACAAGAGACACAAGATTTACTTGGGGAAAACCATAAAGGTGAAAAACCCCAATAACTTCCTCAGAGATAGATAGAACAATGATACAACCCAAACATAAGAGATAGACATATCCTAGCAGCAGATCCTCCTCCTCCATAAGTGTGCCACTCCTCCTTGAGTGCATGAGTGAGAAGTGAGTGATGAAATAGAGTGCCTCCCACAATCTATTTATACTTGACTTGACTTTCCTTTTACATAAATCATGTAGGCTCGAACTTAACCACATAACATAATGCTGACTGGGCCGACCCCCAATAGGGTGGTCTAATAACCCTTCGACCCACATAGCCGAACCCCAATAGGGTGGTCTAATAACCCTTCAACCCACATGACTTATACAGGGCCGACCCCAACAAAGTGGTCTAATAACCCATCAAGTATAAGTTACGACATTTACAATATAAATGACGACACTTCCGTATAGAGGAATAATACCATCTCTATAGGAGTACATACAACATACATATATGAAATACATTCCGAAGTTACATATACATCAACACTCCCTCTTAACTAGGAAGGTATTTCTCAGCACAGGTCTTCTAGCACAAGTCTTCTTCTCTGGATCATCGTCACTAGATAATTGTCATCGAGTCATCATCATCATCACTACTACTACTATCTCAATCAATCTCTGAATCTACTTGTCATAGGAAGTTCTACAGAGCCAATCCTTTTTCATACTGGATGTAGGCCCACCACCTGCAGGTCTTCGTCATCACTGGCCATACTGTGGAATCCTCAGGACATATTACGTGTGTCACAAAACCTCGAAAGAGCATCTTCCAGATATCTTAGGGCACGAATTACATGCCATAGGAAAAATCTCGAAAGACTATCTACAGATCTCCCAAGGCCATATTATATGTGACCTCACCACAAAACCTCGCAAGAGCATCCCAGGATGTTATGAGCACACAGCTCTACCTATAGGATCTCCCAGGGCACGAATTACATGTGTTCACCACAAAACCTTGAAAGAGCATCTGCCAGATATCCCAAGGCACGAATTACATGCCATAGGCAAAACCTTGAAAGACTATCTGCAGACCTCCCAGGGCCAGATTATATGTGGTCATGGAAAAACCTCACAAGAGCATCCCAGGACTTATTACGGGCACATAGCCCAACCTATCGGATCTCCCAGGGAAAGATTATATGCCATAGGACAAAACCTCGAAAGAGCATCTGCCAGATATCCCAGGGCAACGAATTACATGCCATAGGAAAAACCTTGAAAGACTATCTGCAGATCTCCCAGGGCCAAATTATATGTCCTGCTAGAGCAAAACCTCGAAAGAGCATTTTCCAGATATCTCACGGAAACGAATTACATGCCATAGGAAAAACCTCGAAAGACTATCTGCAAATCTCCCAGGGCCAAATTATATGCTCATCTGCACAACCTGATCCATGGCCATAGAGTATCAACCTGATACTCACCATACATCATCCTGATGTACATATGATCATCCTGATCATCATCATTGCAACATCCTGCTGCATGTCATCTGGAGCAACATCCTGAAGCTCGACATCCATGATCATCCTGATCATATAATACATCTACCTGATGCATACCAAGTATCTACCTGATACATATCATCATACATGATCCACCTGATCATACAATGTATCCACCTGATACAAATACAAATACATGATACATATCACCATACATGATCCACCTGATCATACAATGTATCCACCTGATACATATACAGATACATGGTCCAAGCATCCAACATGATGCATATCCAGCATCCAACGTGATGCGTACATACATATAAATGATCCAACTGATCATATCCAGCATCCAACATGATGCATACATACATACATAAAAATGATCCAACTGATCATATCCAGCATCCAACATGATGCATACGTACATATAAAAATGATCCAACTGATCATATCCAAGCAGAAACCAGAACATCATCCTGATGCTCATCATCCAGCGCTTACATCCATAGCCATGTGAAGGATCCTCATTCCAACATGATTGGAATGGCTTCAGCAAATGTGTCCATCACTTCTTCCTCGAAGTGTCCTCGATCTGAAGAACGCTGATCCTCTCTCTGAAGTACACGAAATTCACCCTGGCTAGTGGCTTCGTCAGCACATCTGCAATCTGCTCATTCGTCGCAACATATAGGAGCTTCATAGCTCCTCTCTGCACCATATCCCTGATATAGTGATATTTGATCTCTATGTATTTCGACCTATCATGAAACACTAGGTTCTCGGAAAGCTTCACACAACTCTGGTTATCAAAAAAGATACCAGTAGCATCCAATAGGAGATCAAATAACTTAGACAGTAGCTTTCGTAGCCATACTGCCTCACAACTAGCTGAACAGGCTGCAACATACTCTGCCTCAGCTGTACTCAGTGCTACATAGGACTGCTTCCTGCTAAATCAAGAGATCACACCTGATCCCATACTGAAGCAGCATCCAGATGTGCTCTTCCTATCTGCAGCACTGCCAGCCCAATCTGAATCAACATAACCCTGTAGGTTAAACTTTTGATTCACCTCATACTTGAGTCCATAATCCACTGTACCCTTCAGGTACCTCAGAACATGATTTACAGCATCCAGGTGAACACTTCTCAGATCCGTCAGGAACTGGCTCAATGTGTTCACCGCAAAGCAAATATCTGGTCTCGTGTTCGTCAGGTACATCAAGGACCCAATCATCTGACGATACATAGAGACATCAACCGACTCAGAAGGATCTCTATTGCATACTTTCCTTGTCCAAGGAAGATTCCATCTGCACTCTGCCACACCTCCATGCCAAAAACAAATAGTGCATCATCCCCAAGTTCTTCATCTCAAACTCTGCAGTAGGCTTCCGCTGCGTGTCAGCAATCAATCTATCTTCACCTGTAACAAAAAGGTTATCCGTATACAAAAGTAGTATCACTGGATTGCCTTCCTCAACCTTGTAGAAAAGGTTGGAATCCGCTTTATTCTTGGTAAAACCCAAACTGGATAGAAAGCTGTCTATCCTACCATACCAAGTTCTGCACACATATATGACTACACCATGCTGTCTTGAAATCCATCTGGTGCATCTTCTATTTCATCACTTTTATATTTGTCAATGCTGCCATCTGCAACATGCTTGATATGATAGTTCCATGTGGAAGTCACAACATAATTCCCTTTAGGTCTTGGGACTACATCCCAAACATCATTCTTCATGATCGACAGATCATGACATTCTTCTCATATCCTGGGAACTTCAATATCTTCAATAGATAATTTTGTTGCTGAACAAATGTTGTAGTTCTTCTTTTGTAAGTGATGGCATATGATCTTTCCTACACAACAAGTTAAATTGCATGATTAGAAAACACCTCATAGTTTTCAGAACAAATTCTTACACATAAAGAAATATGTCATACAGTCATGCAATTATCTTAGCCAATGCTTCAATACAACATTTATCCATATCCCGTAACTTTCTAGATGCCTTCCAATCTCTACCAGAACATTGTTAAGAGTGTGCACAACTCCCAACATGTCAGCAAAGAGGTTTCATTCTAGATAAGTAGCAATGGAATGTTGTACAGTGCCATAGGCTACTTACCCATGCATATTAGTAGTATACTGTTCATCAATGCAACTATTCTAATATGCATAATACACAACCTAATTCTAGGAACATCAGTATATACATTATTGAACAGTATTATTTAAACAATAAAATATGCAAGTAATGACAATTCAAATACTTATCTTTGTTTGTTTGTTGGGTTGACTCCCTCTCAGTATTTGCTTCTTTTCTGCAACTCCATTCTTATGTGGATTGTGAGAAGTGGTCAACTCCCTCTGAATATCTGCATCCTTGCAGAAACTACTGAAGTGTGCTCCTTTTCTTTCTTGCAGGAACAACTGGAGTGTGCTCCCTCTTGATCTTTGCTTCCTGGATTACCTGTCCTTGAACTTACATCCATCCTTAATCACTATGCATGCTTATTAGTATCATTATTGTGTTATCCTTGAGGTCTCATACATAGTCACACATTTATTAGTATAATATAATACACAATATTATTTAAACATGTATATTCATGATCATTCACAGATAATAAACATTAGTATTCAAGGTTTTAGGGAAGTCTTCTTTTACTCATACATTTTCTTATTTGATCATAGGAATCTTCTGGTTATTTGAATCATTAATCAAGATAAGAGATATAATATGCATAAAACCTGTTATTATTCAAACCTATACCTTCATGATTCTTCTGGTTAGTCATATCATCAATTATGGTAAGAAACATAATATGCATACAACCATGATTATTCAAACCTATGACTTCATGAATAATCATTATCAACAACACAACAGTATAAGATCCTAACATAATGTAGGATTCTAGCTTGATATCGGAAAAACATACCTAGATTATCATGCTAGCTAGTTATGTCTAACATACCCGCATAATGTCTTCTGGTTCTCTTCAGTGACTTGTGCTAGTAACCTGCATGTCTCATAAGTTAACCATTGTAGAAACAAGTTATACATACCTCAAAAGTAGATCTTCTATGTGATCCATGACAATGGATGAATCCTTGTCTTCATGTCACCATGATCATACATTCTTGAAGTAGAACATGATTTGTCTTTCTTGGTGTACCTTTTATGTTAGCAGACAACATAAACCTCATACAACACCATAATGCATTAGTACAATCATAAGAGTCAACACCCTAACCAATGAATATCTTCTATCATGCATTCATAATTTTGTTAAGGTGATACGAAAAATCTAAAATCAAGATTGTACTAACCGTAATAACATGAAGACAAATATACCATAAACTTAATCATGAACAAATATCGAAACATACCTCGATGAGTCATACCTGTCGAGATCGCTTGTAATATTCTTATGTAAGGCCTTAGCCTCATCTCCCTCTGAAACATGAACTTCTTCACTTATGCAGGTGACCGATCCATCTTCTTTTAGGATCAACCCAATCCACTTGATTTGCAAGAACTAGACCTGGAACTGGATATGGGTTTGTTAGAGAAACCCCAAAAATTCAAACTTTGAATTTCAAACTTCCGAAAGGATAGAAATATGCGCCTTGATGAGCTGATCAAGCTGGTATATTCAGAATTTAAAAACTGCAAAGTTTCACTCAATTTTTCCTTTGAAACTTTCAGATTCACTAGATGTGACCCTGAATTGGGGTTTGATGAAGCCCACTCTTCTGCCCAATCAAAAGGTTTGATCCAAAGCTCTAAGCTTCTATTTTTCTGAGGAGATTCCAGCCGTGGTCACAGATTTCAAAAATTCTCATTTTTACAGAAGCCCTAATTTTCCACATTTCTGATCAAAGTCCCAAACTAGGGTCTGATCAAGCCCGGCCTTCTGCCCCACCAAAAATTCTGATCTTGGTCTCTAAATTTCTATTTATATGAGTAGCATCCAGCCGTGGTATCTGATTACAAAAATTTCAACTTTCTCCGAAGCCCTAAATTTCGGAAGCCATGAATGAAGGTACTAAAAAATAATTATGTTTTCTCATAAATATGTACCTGATTGTTTCTAGTGTAACTCCGAACTTTTCAATCCATAGGGTCTAAAAAATCTTCCTCAAATAGCCCGACCTGTTATTTTTCCATCCCGATAGGTCTGACCTCAATTGGATTCTCTGATAGAGAGTTATGCCAAGTGTCGCAATGTGACCTGTTTATGGGATAATACAAAAGAGCTAACTTGTACGGCGTGCCATGTGTCACTGTTTCAACTTCGGCCTTTGAAATTTTTTCTTGAGATAGCCCGACCTATTATATTTCCATCCTGATAGGTTTGACCTCAATTGGACTCTCTGAGAGAGAGTTATGCCAAGTGTAGCAACATGACCTATTTATGGGATAATACAGGAGAGTGCACTTGTACGGCGTGCCACGTGTCACTGGTTCAACTTCGGCCTCTGCAATTTTTTTTTGAGATAGTAAAGTCCGTGTACTACCTGTCACTTTTTACGAAATTTCATTTGGAGCTTCCTAGCCCACGTTATGACCTTTTTCCCAAGGTCACCTGATTTTGACTCAGATCTGGAAGAGGCAGAAACCCTATATTGTACAGATCATAAATCACAAAGTACAATGAATTAGAGGTTTTCCTTTGTAAACGAGGTACATGGGGATTTAATATTCGACCTGTAAAGATTTCAGATCTGAAAACTTCGCCAAAACGGATTTATAGCGAAAGTGCTACGATGACGGGTTTTTGCTATATCAAGCCCTAGCATCGTAAGTGCAACAAGTGTCATACATGCCATATCATGCCTTCTTTCAGGCTAGCTCTGATACCATGTTAAATTTTCAGAATTTACTTCAATCTGATCTAGGATCTTAACTGAGAGAACAACATGTACAACATATCTACAGCATATCAATCATGGAGACAATAATGCAAGCACACAAGAGACACAAGATTTACTTGGGGAAAACCATAAAGGTGAAAAACCCCAATAAATTCCTCAGAGATAGATAGAGCAATGATACAACCCAAACATAAGAGATAGCCATATCCTAGCAGTAGATCATCCTCCTCCATAAGTGCACCACTCCTCCTTGAGTGCATGAGTGAGAAGTGAGTGATGAAATAGAGTGCCTCCCGCACTCTATTTATACTTGACTTGACTTGCCTTTTACATAAATCATGTAGGCTTGAACTTAACCACATAACATAATGCTGACTGGGTTGACCCCCAATAGGGTGGTCTAATAACCCTTTGACCCACATGGACGACCCCCAATAGCGTGGTCTAATAACCCTTCGACCCACATGACTTATACAGGGCCGACCCCAACAAGGTGGTCTAATAACCTATCAAGTATAAGTTACGACATTTACAATATAAATGGCGACACTTCCGTATAGAGGAATAATACCATCTCTATAGGAGTACATACAACATACATATATGAAATACATTCCGAAGTTACATATACATCAACACACCTTGTCTCCCAGGACTTGGATTGCAAACCACACCTCAGGGTTGTTGATAAAAGAAATCACCGGTCCTCTAGTGCCTCTGTGTGTCCCATACTTTTGATATGCTTCATATGATTTCATGTCATGTGTTGCTATAGCTTGTCATGTCCCCAATTTTGGTTCATCCAGTACCATGGGTGAAAGGGGACAAGATCAACCCCTAAGGGAATTAAATTGTATTAATCCTATTTGCTTGGAATTAATTTTAGCCTAAGTCTCACAAATTGGAAAATTTATTTATTAAAGTTAATTTTCATAAATAAAATTAATGGATAATGAGAAAGTGGGCCAAGAGGGAACCCATGTGGAAGATGTTGCCAAAATGGAGTATGGGGTGAAGATAGGAAAATTTTAATTGTTAAATATGAAGAAGGCATGTACTAAGTTCAATTTTATTTATTAACTATGTTATTTTAATAAATCTTGGAATTAAGTGTGCATAGGTAACTTGGAGGGCACATGGGTCCAAGTGGACCATGAGTTGGCATTCATTAATGGAAACAATCAAGCTAATCAAGAAAATTACCAAATGCACTCAATCCAAAAATATGGAGCATGCCAATTCAGTCAAAGAGGAAAGCTAGGACAAAAATGGAAACTACAGAAAAGCTGTCATAGTTAAAAAGCAGGAAACTTTGGAGGAGCAATTTCGAAAAAAGAGATAAAATCATGCCAGCCCCAAAAGCAAACAAGTGGAGGGCACAGTTTCTAATTCAGCCCAAGGTTTTCAAGAAGGGAAACGTCTTATGCAAGATAAACTTGCTATTTTCTCAAGGAGGGCGCACTTTCTATTATGGATGAGCTAAACTTGCTAATTATCCCAAGTTGGCACCCTCATGTATTTGGAGTAGGATAGGAAAGTGGGTAACCTACTCTCATAGGTCACCAAGCCAAACAACTTTCTCAACTGGTCATCATGAAGTCTATAAAAGAAGCCAACCAACTCCATTTGATAACTTTTGATCATTGTTAGAATTTATGTATGAGAGATTTGAGCCCTCTACTTGAGTGATGTGCCTCAACCAATCTTCTTGGGAGATGTGCCCCAAGGTACATACTTTCCTATGAGTGTTATTCAGGTCCAAAAACTATTATTACAGCCAGTAACATCCATTTCATATCAGCATTGAAGAATTAATGACAGGTTAAAGAGGAGGCTATCGGTGCAGAAGAATTGTAGCTAGTTTTGGAGGAGGTTCCCCAACAGAAGAAGATAGTTAAGGAGGAGCATGCCCAGTACTTCCAGTGAGCTTTGGAAGTTGTTATCAGCGGATATTATAGGCTTCCATGTTCAAAGGTTGACTTCAGACCTGAACTTCCATTCCTCTTCCATTGCTTCAGCTCGCTCAGCCAAATCTAGAGGTGTTTCTCCTGGTGGAGACAACTAGTTGAGGGAGGGTGCACCAGTGAAGTTCTGTAGCAGTAGGAGAATCCAAATCAGACCTCTGAACTGAAGAGGATCTGATCATTACATCATAACATAGCTACTGTACAAATCCCTCTCTCTCTCTCTTCATATTCTCCATCAATGTAATGTAATTTGTAGCCTGTAAGGCACTATGTTTTGAGAAGGAAGCCACTGCAATAAAAGAAGGGTTCTGTTATATCAATTTCAATTTATTACTATTCTTATAATTATATCATAGCTGCATAACATATCAGAATAGAGTATTCATTTGATGGAAGTCATTTATTGAGTTAAAATCCAAGACTAGCTCATTGGGAGGTTTTTCTAGAATACTTTTGTTGAATTTATTGTAGATTGCACTTAGAGCATCCATTTGACCTCCTGTATATTGCAATAGGTTAATTATTTAGTATAATTCACATATCAATCCCTAATCAGATAATTTAGAATCCCTTAACCCCTGTTTGGGAAGCATGAAAAATTACTAGCTCAGCAATCCCGGTTGGGCTCTTGAACCCCGATTCTACCCAAAATTTACAAAGTCTATTCAAAAAATTTCCAAAAAATTACCTGCACTTATTTGAATGATATTATCTCTTCCATTAACTCCTAGAACCCCACCTGTCTAGTATGCATATGTCAGCTTCCAAGGAAGCCTCGAAGTAGGCAACAGTGCACACTGTTGTTGAAAAGTGAATGGTTCTGGTACATGGTGCATAGGACATCTCAGATGTGACCTACTGACCTGCTGCTGAACCTCAGGCCATATATTTTCCAAAATTGAAAGTTAACCCCATTGTCCTCATCTCGAGTTCCATTCCCCATCACTTACTTCCTGCTCTACTTGAGACAAAGATTGCAAAATTTACCAAGTAAAAGTTAATAAAAAAAAGTGACATTGAGTTGATATTTTGGTCATATCTTGGCTAGGATATTACAGTGGTATCAAAGCACTTTCCTCCACCCCGTGGAAAGAAATAAGCTCACTGATTGAAGGAATATTGAAGATCTTCTCATAGATGCAAAATGTGGCTCCTACTAGTCAATGAAGAAGAAGAATTTTATTTTGAGCCATATGAAGAGGAGGAGACGACCCTTGTTGGAAATTTCTATTTGTAGAAAGTTGAATATGATTGACTTGTTGAACAGATGTTTAAAGAGGACATAGAAAATGATCTACCTATGACTAATTGGGATTATGGAGGAATACTCAATAGAGGGAACCCAAAGAAATCCTATGAGTACCATGGAGTATTCTGCTTTGAAGGAGGAGGTTCATAATTCCCTTACCTTTAGAGACTATTGTGATTTGGAGATTCATAGGTTGTTCAAAGACCCCTACAATAGTGATAGAAAAAGAAGGATTGCAAATATGGTTGATGGTGTGTGCAAATAAGTTGAGGCAAGATTTTTACCCCTACGAGCTAAGATGAAAGGGAGGGATAAACATGTGTCCTCACAGCAAGGAAAAATCAAGGGAGGAAACCAAGAGCCACCTAGTTCTTCGGGTGGAGAAGAAGTAGGAAAAAATAAAGATGAATTTTCAGCCCTACATGTGGATCCATCCCAATCTTGTGGAAAATAAATCAAGAGGGAGTTTCATCAACGCCATTGGAAAGGCCAAGCATTGGGAGACTGCTTGGTTTTCCTTCAAGAAGGAAGTCCAAAGGTTGTGATCTGAGCACCACACAATGTGGAGAGACATCAAGTTTCTTGGAAAGAAATGACCGAGAAGACCTTGCTAGTGACCCATTACTCCAAGAAGTGGATGAAGAAGGTCAATGCACAACGGAAGATCCAACAGTCAAACATTTGATTGTTGGTGATGAGGGAGGTAAAATCACTCTCGACCTTTTGATGGTTGATTTCAAAATAATTGCAGAAGAAATGGGACAAACTAATGAAGGTGAGACATCTTTTGGATCTGATCCAAAAGAGGAACATAATTCAGATTTACAATCACCCCTTGAGCCTCACAAGGAAGCAGAAATTGAGCACATCTCAGTAGGGTGTGAAGCAGAGAAATGGGTGGATGAACAAG
The DNA here is from genome assembly GCA_027924585.1 of Larix kaempferi. Lineage (NCBI taxonomy): Eukaryota > Viridiplantae > Streptophyta > Pinopsida > Pinales > Pinaceae > Larix > Larix kaempferi. The sequence continues at coordinate 13,084,292 of BSBM01000797.1, forward strand.
CTATCATAATTCCACCACATAAGGAGGTGAACAACATGGTGAATTAGTAATTTCTGATTTTTATGTGTCATTATGTCAATATGATATGGCAACCACTTCCATTGAAAAGTTCAGAATGGTTGAGCCCCCTAGTGACGAGGTTCAGAATTCTGGTGTAAAAAATGAAAGCAGTGTGAAGGATGAAACTTTGAGAGAAGATCTTTCTGTTGCACCAAGGATGAATGGGAACTTATATTGTAGCCCAAATTATGTTTTTGAGGACCTAAAAGATGAATATATTGCAGCAGGAACATATAGATTAGATTTCAAAACCTAAAGTGCACTGCATGAAATTGATCCAGTGATGGAAAATGAAGAGGAGGAACATCTGCAAGAACCTCATCCTCTTGCAAGATCCTTAAAGATGGAAGAACATAAGATACAAGAGGCCCTAGAAATTCTCCATGAAACTCATGATTCAGTTTCAAAGTTGTGTTGGGAAGCTGCTTTAATGGAAGACCAATATTCCTTTGAATCCATTGATAATATCCAGAAAGCAATGTCCACAATCAAAGGTAATTTCTCACAGTTTCTTTCAGATAAAAATTACATGTTTGAACTTGTTGAGTTATTGCGAGAAGAAACACTGCATGATGAAGAGAGTATTAGCATATATGAAAAAGAGAACTACAAGTTCAAAGGTGTGTTGTTGGCCACTCGATATTCTTTGAGATACACCCAAAGTTCCCTCTTAGAATCACAAATGAAGATAGAACAATTCCAACAAGAGTGGCAATAATTGACCGAATCCTCAATTTTTCCTGAGAGTCATCCCTTTTGGTTAAATGACATAAAAATGTCTATGGGGAACCTCATGAGTGGGTGGACCATGAGGAGTAGTCTGTTTAGTATGTGCTTGAAGAAAATGTAGAAAAAGTGGATGAAAAACAAGTACATGATTTTCTCCAGATTGAACCTGAGAGGTACATTGAAGTCCCTCTTCCAAGGAAGAGGAAGATGAGTTCACCATTGAGGGGTCAACCATCAATGGAGAAGGTACATACAAAACATTAGTGGATGAAATGTTCAGAAGCATGGCTCACTATGTTAGGAACCCGTGTCAACCCTTCTCTTTACCTTGTTCGTATATTGTTGTTGGACGCATATGCTTTGTAAGTCGTCCCGTATTATTTGTTGATACATAGTTTGTATTAGCCCATGGTATTGACCCATAGTATTGGATGTTTTGTAAGTCATCCTGTCGTATTATATGTCCCATGGTATTGAACCATAGTATTGGGCATAGACTTAGTATATAAGTGTGTATTGAGGCTAATGAAGGTACTGTGAAGTTATTTGTATTGAGCTTGCTCAAAGGAGGTTGCCCCCTCGAAGTGGCTTGTGATCAATAAAGTGATTCTAAGCTATGTTCTTACTTCTATCTTGTGTATTTTCATTAATTAATTGTTGCAGGTTCCTCACATCTGGTATCAGAGCACTTTCTTGGGCTCACTGGGTAAACTTTCTGCCAAATTTTTTTTCGCATCTGTTGGAGGTTTAGATATTGGAATAATCCCTATCCGCTTAACTGTGGGAAGTACTTGGGAAAAATCCCTAAAAATCATTGTGAGGAGTACCACAGGAACCCCGAATTAGTTGGCCCCTTGAGAGGACCTGCCAGCGAAAAGGGCAATGACCCCTACCTGATTGACTAGTTCCCACCCATGATGTAAAGCAAGAGCTGTCGTTTGTGGCAAAGAAGTTATCAGTTTCACCTGAACTGTGGAGTGAGGGGTACTGCCCCAATACGCAAGCCATTAGACAACATTGGTGGCTGAGTGAATCCCCTGAACTGTTAGGAAGCCGAGCATACCTGGGGTCCATATCTATTTTCAGCTGATAAATCACAGATTTCTTCTGCCTGGAATTGTTGCTGGTCACTTCTACGCCATTGTAGATCCATCTGTTGCCGATCAATTCTGCACCATTACAGATCCATCTGTTTCCGATCACTTCCCCACTGTTGAATATCCATCTTTTTCCAATCTCTTCCGTGCCCTTGCAGATCCATTTTTGTAAAAAAAAGAAAAAGAAAAAAAGAGTATAAAATTCTGTTTTTCCACCATATCTCCCTTATTTTATCTCTGTTTCCCTTGAAACTTCCCTGAAACCCCTGCAATCCCATTCTGCATATTTCATTCCTGAGGACCCTATCCCAAATTCCACTTCCCAATGCCATAAATTCCACACTTGTTTATTTTGAGGGTTTGCCATAACTTCTTTGATTTTCACCCAATCGCCTTCAAATTTTACCATAGTGTTCATTTCATATTTCTGCTTCTTTGTCCCTCTCTTCCAAATTTTCTCATTCTTTCACCCCGCATATGAAATCCCCCTTTTCTGCTTCCCTATCCCTTTGAAAGTGTCAAAAAAGTCAAACCCAAATTACCCATCAATTTTTTTCCCAAATCCAGATTTTCCTTTACTAAAACAGTTTCTGTTTTTTATTATCTACCCACTAAAAAAAAAAAAAAATTCTTGGTTATGGTTGTCACCCACGCAGGAGAAAAAACCATGGAGGAAGCACTTGTAGCCATCCAAACCAAACTCTAGGATCTGGATGAAAAATTTCTCAGCCTCCATCTTCAACATTCAGCCCTGAACAATAACCAACAGCCAAAATCTTTTGCAGCCACTGGGTTCTTTTCTTCCAACAATTTTCGTGGGCCGAAGCTTGATTTTCCTCACTTCAATGGTACTAATCCGAATGGATGGATATATCGGGTAGAACAATATTTCAGTCTGCATAATACTTTTGATGTCCAGAAAGTTCCACTTGCATCCTTTCATTTGGAACAGGAATCCCTTCAATGGCACCGTTGGTACATCAAAGCTCATCACTTGCCAAACTGGACAAATTTTTGCCAACTCCTTTTGCAATGATTTGGTCCTAGTGCTTTTGATGATTTCACAGGAGCACACATTAAACTTTGCCAAATTGGCATAGTGAGAGAATATCAAACAAGAGAAACTGGCCAATCACACAGAAGGATTGTCTGATGAATTCTACAAGACTTGTTTTATCAGTGGTCTCAAGGATGAAATCCACTCAGAGGTCAAAATGTTCTATCCCAACACAATGATGAAATTCCTAGGGTTGGCTAAGTTGGCAGGGGACAAGATTGCAGTCCAACAATGCTCCAAACCCACCTTTGTTCCCTTCAGAAATATGGGTTCCCAACGACCTCCCATCACGCCACCTCCTCGACCAACTCCTATCAAGCATTTGTCAGAACCAGAGATGCGAAAACGCCGAGAAAAAGGGCTTTGTTATAATTGTGATGAGAAATTCACTCGGGGACATAGATGTATTGAGCAAAAGCTCTATCTCTTGTATGTGGATTCTTTGCCTACCTCTGAACTTGGTGAATAATCTCCAGATACAATAGATGATTAGGCCGACATTCAGCACCTGCCTGTTGACCCCCCATCTTAGGATGACCCACTAGAGATCTCTCTCCATATTGTAACCGGCGTCACCACCCCAAAAACAATGCGGGACAGGGGTTATTTCAAGAAGCTCTCTCTTACCATACTCATTGATTCTGGTAGCACTCGTAACTTCATTGACCCTCAAATTTCCAAACAGGCTAATTGTTTTGTCCATCCTTGCTCCAAATTTGAAGTCATGGTTGCCAATGGGGGCACCTTACCTTACAAGGGAAAGTGTCACAATGTGCGTATCTCTCTGGAAGATTATAACCTGTGCTCTAACATGTTTTCCTTTTCCTTAGGAGGATGTGATGTGGTTTTGGGCATTCAATGCTTACGCACTCTTGGCCCCATTTTATGGGATTTTGCTAAACTTTGGATGCAGTTTTCAGTCAATGGGAAACAACAAAAATTTACGAGCTTACAACTAGGGTCTCTTCACATCATGAGTTCACATCGCTTGGAAAAGATACTTAAGAAGAATTCACATGGTGTCATCACTCAGCTCCATTCCAATCAGATGCACCCATCAATGGTCTCCACTACTTCCTTCGATAGATATGCAGGTGTCTTTGCTAAACCAGTGGGATTTCCGCCTTCAAGAGACCTTTCCGGTAAGAATTTAGCCGCATCTACATCTCAGAAGGAACTGCTGGCTATTTTGCATGTAGTACAGAAGTGGCAGCAATCCCTATAGGGAATTATTTCTGCATCAAGACTGATCTCCAAAGTCTGGAAAATTTCCTGGAACAACGGGTCTCCTCCCCAACACACCTGAAATGGGTTATCCAACTCATGGTTTCTGCCTATGTGATCACTTACAAGAAGGGTAAGGACAATATCGTGGCAGATGCTCCTTCTCGCACACTTGATGACCCAGTCTCTCTCACGACTATTTCTCTGCTTGTTCCACATTGGTTGCAATATGATCAACATGGCTATCCCTTCTATGAACTCCATGTTTCTCCATCGGCAGGGCACTCTAGGTTCCTCAAAACATATGACTGGGAACAATGTAACTTCTTTTGGAAGTGACTAGAAATGAAAACTCAATAGATGGTGGCTGTCTGTGATACTTGCCAGGTCAACAAGGGTGAAACGACACTCCTTTCAGGATTGCTCAAACCCTTGCTCATCCCTACACAGATTTGGACAACTATTTCTCTGGATTCCCTTGAAGCACTCTAGTGGTACAATACCACATCTAAAATGACACCATATGAAGCAGTCTATGGACAAGCACCACCATTTCTTCTTCCATACACCCTCAGCAATTCCCCAGTTTAGGAAATTGACTCGATTCTTCGAAACCGCGATCCGATTCTTCTCATTCTGCAAGACAATCTTCACATGGCACGAATTCGACTGAAACAACACGCCAATCAACATTGTTCTGAGTGCCATTTTCACGCAGCTGATATGGTTCTTCTTTGTCTACTTTCTTCCAAGCAATCCTCCCAAAAACTCAAAAGGCATCAGCTTCTCTCTCACTCTATCATAGAGGCATTAATTCAACGGCACAGAATGCAACTCGACTATGCTACAGGGGAACCACTCCTTCAGATTCTGCATCAATTTCCACATCTAAAGCTTTGAGGACAAAGATTTTTCTAAGGGAGAGGGGATGTTAGGAACCCATGTCAACCCTTCTCTTTACCTTGTTAGTATATTTATGTTGGACGCATCTGCTTTGTAAGTCGTCCTATAGTATTTGTTGATCCATAGTTTGTATTAGCCCATGGTATTGACCCATAGTATTGGACGCATATGCTTTGTAAGTCGTCCCATAGTATTATATGTCCCATGGTATTGACCCATAGTATTGGGCATAGACTTAGTATATAAGTGTGTATTGAGGCCAATGATGGTACCATGAAGTTATTTGTATTGAGCTTGCTCAAAGGAGGTTTCCCCCTCGAAGTGGCCTGTGATCAATAAATTGATTATGAGTTCTGTTCTTACTACTATCTTATGTATTTTCATTAATTAATTGTTGCAGGTTCTTCACACACCACCCTTCAGTCCCCACTTCACATTCAGCCACAAATTGTGGGAATGAAAATTGGGTAAAGGGATTCTTCCTCTTGGTGTCACATGATGAGTAGGAGGATCCTAAAATCGAGGATGATGACAAGTTCCTTAACCCACAGTAGTGGAGGCATCCCATGTAGTTGTGTGCAGCCACTTTTGACAAGGAGACATCAGATCCACACTTACTTTCAATGTGTGGGTCATTTGATGGAGTTTTTTACCCTTGGATCAATGGCAGAGAGTTGAGCCTTTGGATGAAGAGGGGAACACCGGTGGAGTTCCATAGAGATCATGATATCTCTTTATGTGAGGAGGACATACATATGGTTGATCACATTCCACATGATTTAGAAAATAAAGGTGCTTGTCCATCCATTGGTTGGATGGGTAGGGGCATCATTGCAGTAAAGACCTTGGAAGGTAAAAGGTTCACTTGTTTCTGCAATAAATTTTTTTTTATAACTGACATTTTCTTGAATTGTGAGCAGCAACAAAGATGTATTTTTCAGCCATTAGATGTCTCCAGTGCACATGCACAAGAGATGCATTCTGAATTGCATGCTTTCAAGAAGTTCTATGTTTGGTGGAGAAGTCACACAGCTATTCAGTTTTGCATTGGGAGTGGCACACTTCCAACATGGTGGATGGATCTTGGCATACCCTGGAGTGACAAGTTGTCATAAGTAACATTGATGATGGATGGTATTCATCAGGGACCATGGGGTCCAGGCATTCTTTGGAGTGGCAACTTTCCAAAGAGGGCAGAAAAATTTGGGTCCTTACCGAGGAAGCAGTGGGATCCAGGAATTCTACTCAATTATCTTAACTGGGTTAAGATTTTTGTTCATGATTTAGTGCAGATAGAGCTTGTAGTGCAGTTTATTCTTCATAGTCATCTTACATTTTTTTGGGATCTTTTTGAAGACCCCAAGTTTAATTTTCAGATTGTTCAATGGATGGGAACAATTATAATAAGAGTGGTGTAGTAGAAGCTTGGTGGAATCCTAACATTGCTTGCGGACAAGCAATATTGGGAAGGGAGGACTTTCATGTCCCCAATTTTGGTTCATCCAGTACCATGGGTGAAAGCAGACAAGATCAACCCCTAAGGGAATTAAATTGTATTAATTCTATTTGCTTAGAACTAATTTTAGCCTAAGTCTCACAAATTGGCAAATTTATTTATTAAAGTTAATTTTGATAAATAAAATTAATGGATAATGAGCAAGTGGGCCAAGAGGGATTCCATGTGGAAGATGTTGCCAAAATGAAGTAGGGGGTGAAGATAGGAAAATTTTAATTATTAAATATGAAGAAGGCATGTACTAAGTTCAATTTTATTTATTAACTATGTTATTTTAATCAATCTTGGAATTAAGTGTGCATAGGTGACTTGGAGGGTGCATGGGTCCAAGTGGACCATGAGTTGGCATTCATTAATGGAAACAATCAAGCTAATCAAGAAAATTGCCAAATGCACTCAATCCAAAAATATGGATCATACCGATTCAGTCAAAGAGGAAAGCTAGGACAAAGGAAGCAACCACAAAAAATATGTCATAGTTAAAAAGCAGGAAACTTTGGAGGAGCAATTTCTAAAAAAGAGATAAAATCATGTCAGCCCCAAAAGCAAGCAAGTGGATGGCACAGTTTCTAATTCAGCCCAAGGTTGTCAAGAAGGGAAACATCTTATGTAATATAAAATTTCTAGTTTCTCAAGGAGGGTTCACTTTCAATTATGGATGAGCTAAACTTGCTCATTATCCCAAGTTGGCACCCTCATGGCTTTGGATTAGGATGGGAAAGTGGGTAACCTACTCTCACAGGTCACCAAGCCAATAAAATTGCTCAGTATGTCATCCTGAAGTTTATAAAAGAAGCCAACCAACTCCATTTGATAACTTTTGATTATTGTTAGAATTTGTGTATGAGAGCTCTGAGCCCTATAGTTGAGTGATGTGCCTCAACAGTTCTTCTTGGGAGATGTTCCCCAAGGTCCATAGTTTCCTGTGAGTGTTATTAAGGTCCAAAATCTATTATTACAGGCAGTAACATCCATTTCAGATCATCATTGAATAATTAATGATAGGTTTAAGAGGAGGCTACCAGTGTAGAAGAATTGTAGCTACTTTTGGAGGAGGTTCACCAACAAAAGAAGATAGTTAAGGAGGAACATGCCCAGGACTTCTAGTGAGATCCAGAAACTGTTATCAGCCGATATCAAAGGATTCCATGTCCATAGGTCGAATTCATACCTAAACTTCCATTCCTCTTCCATTGCTCCAGCTCGCTCAACCAAATCTAGAGGTGTTTCCCCTTGTGGAGACAACTAGTTGAAGAAGGGTGCAGCAGTGAAGTTTTGTAGTAGTAAGAGCAGACCAATCAGACCTATGAACTATAGAGGATCTGATCATTACATCAGAACAAATCTACTGTACAAAACCCTCTCTCTCTCTTCATATTCTCCATCAATGTAATGTAATTTGTAGCCTGTAAGGCATAATGTTTTGAGAAGGAAGCCACTCCAATAAAAGAAGTGTTCTGTTATATCAATTCCGGTTTATTACTGTTCTTATAATTATATCAGAGCTTCATAACATATCAGAACAGAGTATTCATTTGATGGAAGTCATTTATTAAGTTAAAATCCAATACTAGCTCATTGGGAGGTTTTTCTAGACTAGTTTTGTTGAATTTACTGTAGATTGCACTCAGAGCATCCATTTGACCTCTCGTCTATTTCAGTAGGTTAATTATTCAGTATAATTAACATATCAGTCCCTAATTCAAGAATTTTTAATCCCTTAACCCCTTTTTGGGAAGCATGAAAAATTACTAGCTCAACAATCCCGGTTGAGCTCTTGAACCCCAATTCTACCCAATATTTCCCAAGCCTGTTAAATTTTTTTACAGAAAATTACCTACACTTATTTGACTGATATTACCTCTACCATTAAATCCCAGAACCCCCACATGTATAGTATGCATATGCTAGCTGCCAAGGAAGCCTCAAAATAGGCAACAATGCACACTGTTGTTGAAAAGTGAATGGTTTTGGTACATGGTGCATAGAAAATCTATGATATGAACTACTGACTTGCTACTGCACCTTAGGCCATAAATTTTCCATAATTGAAATTTAACCCCACTATCCTCATCTCGAGTTCCATTCCCCATCACTTACTTCCTGCTCCACTTGAGACAAATATTACAAAATTTACCAAGTAAAAGTTAATAAAAAATAGTGACATTGAGTTGATATTTTGTTCATATATTGGCCAGGATATTACATAGCTTCAATGAGATATTCTCCCATGCATGGTAGACCTAATACCTTTTGAATAACCTCCTAATCAATTGTATATGTCCGATATAACCAGAGGAAACCTTCGTGCACTCTACTTAACAATAATGTTATGCAACACATGATGCTTGGTCTATGCCCAAAGTGATGAACATCCATCAATGTCATGATACCATACAAACAAAAAATTATTTTCCCACTTAATCACAATAACCTTCTCTGTCCCATCCGGTTCATCAATGATATATGTATGATTTCAGAGTTTCAGGTTTGGAAAATTGTCCGCATCCTATAGGTTGAAATCAACACTTTACCTAGAAGTGGCCCCTTGATATCCACCCTGGTATCAATATCCACAACCAGCATGCCAGCTTCCTTTACCACTTTAGCTTTGATGCATGCCTTAGCTATTGTATAATTCGACATGGTCGGTCCCGTCTCTGCAACTTTTTTATTCTTTCGACTAAAACTTCCTAATCTTGGCTAGATCACTGTAGTCTCTAGCAACTCAAATCTTAAGTGGATCTGCTTAATATCGGCTACACACTCTGTTGATAGAAAATGAACTAGGCACCTAGGTGCTATTGATTTTAAATATGACACGGCTTGTGAATGCCCCCTCTAGATGTCATCATTGTACCCTACGCTTGTCATAACTCTTCATGCATCCCTTGCAATCTATGTGACTTACATTTTTGCAAGCAATGATTGCCCAAACTGGCCATAGAACGATCTTTTGTAATGATTTCCAGGACTTCCATAAAAGCGGCGAGCCACTGCACTTGGTTCTTTTTATTTTTCAAAATTCAAATTTACCTACCCTTCCCGAATCTTCTAACTAATTGACCTTTTAATCAAAATGGAAATAATTTACTTTCTATTACCTATCTAATCAAACAACTGTCATCTTTTAAACCCTGCAGTTACTAGCATACGGTATCCCTACTGTGATCTACCCTAGCCTTTATTGGATCTCCCCCTTGACATAAACTAGCTGTAATTTTATTTGAATATGAATACCTACACTTTTGTTCCAGGTGTACTTGGATAGACTTATTCGACACTAACTCTTACATCCTATCATACTTTATTGCTATTACCATTGGAAAGAAATTTTAGATTTTCCTACCCCTGTGGGCCATGATACAACTTAACCCGACTTCTAGAGATGAGTCCTTCATTGGTTGAACTGCTGGAGTGGCAATATTTATTGCATCAAATTTTGTGATAAAAACTATACGAAATAGGCCCCACCCTCTCATGTGTAACTTACCTGGGTTCTTCAGAAACTTACTATCATACATGAGAGCCAATGCGCTATGTTCCAAGAATTTGTTCTTGATGTTTTAGTCATCCCATGCTTTTTTATTGTTCTTTTCTACTAATTAGATGAATCCCGTGAGTGTTAAGCCCTAAATTGTGGCCCATCCCCCCTAAATTGGGCATTTTATATTAGTATTGTTATATTATTAAGGTCATCTTCAGTCCATTAGTGATAATTGTACATCTTTGTCCCCTATTTTTATATCAAGGAGACCTTTTCATTTGAATAATCTTTTCTTGTCTTGTGTACTTGTTACATTGTATAGGAGGTTTCCCCCTTGAAGAGTATTTATATTCATATCTTTTCTTCATTATTAAGGAGTGGACTACTCTTTCTTGTCCATTTATGCTCTTTTGGGGAATTTGTTGCTTAACATTTGGTATTAGAGCTTGGACACTTCACCTTGGAATTTTATTTATAACATTTTTTTCTAAAAGTTCTCAGAAATTGAAAATTGGAGGGTTAGCAGGACATACTGATATATATATGGTACAATTTTCAGATCCTGAATCATTACAGGTTTGGAGTTATACCCAGTGTAAGTTAGGGTTTTTTAGTAGTACAAAAACTAGTCTCAAACAGGTGTTCTGGGAAAGACTATTATATATGGAGCATGCAAGATTCAAATTGATTAAGACTTATTGCATAAAAAATAATACAGACCATAGTATCTATGGTATAAATTTCAAAGTCATATCCAAAAAATTGGACATGTGGAAGGCCATACATTTTCACTCTTATGAAGGGGAAAAAAATAGCGAGTGTTGGGAAAATTGCCATAAATTTTTATTGACACATGATAATTAGGTCATAACTATGGCATTGAAGAGAAGACACATCTGAATATTGCAAAAAAAAATTCATGTTTAGAGGGGCCGAAATTTCAAAGTTACCTCAGTTGGAAGGTCGACTAGCAAATTAGTCTCCACATCAAGGTTTGAAAAAGTTACATCATTTTAAATTTGAATAAATTTTAGTAGAAGGGTCTATTTTGGGTGATACAAAAGGTGTGATAAATATTCTATATATCTATTTTTATTGGACCTCATGGCACCAAAAGTTGGTGTAAAAATTTACACTCCAATCAAATCACCGGAGGATTCATCCCTCACATACGATGAAAGTGAAGACCTATTTTTTCGGGTGTCCAAGTTGGAAGATCTGATTAAAGGGACCATGAGAACAATTTATTTAGTTGATTTTGAGAATAAGATGAATAATATAGAGGAAAATGTGTAAGGTATTTCTAATCTCATACAAAATATAAAGGAAAATCTCCCTAAAGGTGATGATGTGTCCCAGGGTACTCAGGAAGATAAAGATAGTGTCCATGTTGATCAACTTTCCATTAATAAGAATGATGTGAGAGGATTTGATTCTAATAATGTAAGTAATAAGGGATGGTCCCCAAGGGTTATTTAACTCCCCAATATTAACATGAGGAATTTTGATGGAAAGGACCCCATAACATGGATATTCCAGATGGAGCAATTCTTTAATATACACTAGCTGCCAAATATACAAAAGGTAACTATTGCATCTTTATATTTAGAACTTGAGCAATTTGTGTGGTACCAATGGATTTGTGAAAAAAAATAAATCCATTCTATCTTGGTCCATTTTTACAAAAGAAATGATATCATATCAGGATGATGTTAAGAGCAATTCCTTATTTACCCAACTGATAAATCTAAGGCAAAAGGGTCCAATAATCGAGCACATTCAACAATTTCAAAAGTTGAGTCTCATAATGGAGGACATACCAGCTAATAAATTGTTGGATCTATTTATTGGAAGCTTGAAGTATAAATTTCAACATGACATGTGTCTCTTCAAACCAACATCCTTAGTGAACGCTTTCATGTTGGCAATGAAGGTTGAAAGTAAAAACATGGCTATGGCTACTAAAAGGACCATATCTAACACCTATAGAGAGATTAATGTTCTTTCTTCTAACACATCTCAAACTACAAGGTTGACACTTCAACAAATGGATAAACGAAGAGAAAAAGGTCTATTCTTTAATTGAGACAACAACTATAGCAAGGGACACAAGTCATAGTGTGGTGAGAACAAATTATTTTACATAGATTGTGGAGAAGAAGAAGCAAAAGAACATGAATGATTTCAAGTTGCAGAAATAGAAGAAATTAATCCCAACAAGATTAATCCCACCACATATTGTCATAGATTGGCCAGAATTAGCACTCCTCAACTCTCAAGATCAAAGGATATATCAAAAAGAAAAAGGTAACAGTGTTGATTGATTATGGTAGCACCATAATTTTATTCATTGTAAACTAGCCAAATCTCTCAATCGATTTATATATCCAACAAAAGAGTTTTAATTAATGATTGCAGATGGAGAAACTATCAATTGCTCAGGGAAATTCCATAAAATAACTCTTACTATGGGGGAATATGTATTGAATATCCCAATGATTTCTATTCCAATGGGTGGTGCTGATGTTGTCTTAGGATTCCAATGGTTATAGTCAATGGGAATAGTGGCTTTTAATTTCCAAGAAATTTTCCTGGGGAAACCAAGCATGTTGATAAGCTCTAATGGAAGGACAAAATTATTGAAAAAGGGACATCAGTGTTAAATTTTCAGAATTTACTTCAATCTGATCTAGGATCTTAACATAGAGAACAACATGTACAGCATATCTACAACATATAAATCATGGAGACAATAATGCAAGCACACAAGAGACACAAATATTTACTTGGGGAAAACCATAAAGGTGAAAAACCCCAATAACTTCCTCAGAGATAGATAGAGCAATGATACAACCCAAACATGAGAGATAGACATAACCTAGCAGCAGATCCTCCTCCTCCATAAGTGCGCCACTCCTCCTTGAGTGCATGAGTGAGAAGTGAGTGAGTAAATAGAGTGCCTCCCGCACTCTATTTATACTTGACTTGACTTTCCTTTTACATAAATTATGTAGGCTCGAACTTAACCACCTAACATAATGCTGACTGGGCCGACCCCCAGTAGGATGGTCTAATAACCCTTTGACCCACATGACTTATACAGGGCCGACCCCAACAAGGTGGTCTAATAACCCATCAAATATAAGTTACGACATTTACAATATAAATGACGACACTTCTGTATAGAGGAATAATACCATCTCTATAGGAGTACAATATACATATATGTGAAATACATTCCAAAGTTACATATACATCAACACTCCCTCTTAACTAGGAAGGTATTTCTCAGCACAGGTATTCTAGCACAAGTCATCTTCTCTGGATCATCGTCACTGGATAATCATCATCGAGTCATCATCATCGTCGCTGCTGCTGCTATCTCAATCAATCTCTGAATCTACTCGTCATAGGAAGTTCTACAGAGCTAGACCTTTTTCATACTGGATGTAGGCCCACCACCTGCAAGTCTTCATCATCACTGGCCATACGGTGGAAACCTCAGGACTTATTACGTGCATCACAAAACCTATCTGCAGCATCCCAGGCTATTACGAGCACACAGCTCTACCTGTAGGATCTTCCAGGAGCACATTACATGTGACCCATCACAAAACCTGGCTGAAGCATCCCAGGCTATTACAAGCTCACGGCTCTACTTGTCGGATCTCCCAGGAGCACATTACATGTGATCTCACCACAAAAACTGGCTGAAGCATCCCAGGCTGTTACGAGCACACGGCTCTACCTGTCGGATCTCCCAGGAGCACATTACATGTGGTCCACCACAAAACCTGGCTGAAGCATCTGAGGCATTTTTCATCCTATCCAGATCTCCCAGGAGAAAATTACATGTGGTCATGGCAAAACCTGGCTGAAGCATCTGAGGCCTTTTTCATCCTATCCAGATCTCCCAGGAGCAAATTACATGCCATAGGACAAAACCTCGAAAGAGCATCTGCCAGATATACCAAGGAAACGAATTACATGCCATAGGAAAAACCTTGAAAGACTATCTGCAGATCTCCCAGGGAAAAAATTATATGTCCTCCCAAGCAAAACCTCGAAAGAGCATTTTCCAGATGTCCCAGGGCACCGAATTACATGCCATAGGAAAAAACTCAAAAGACCATCTGCAAATCTCCCTGATGAACTTCACTCTGGCTAGTGGCTTTGTCAGCACATTTGCAATCTGCTCGTCCGTCGCAACATACAAGAGCTTCACAGCTCCTCTCTGCACCATATCCCTGATATAGTGATATTTGATCTCTATGTGTTTCGACCTGTCATGAAACACTGGGTTCTCAGACAACTTCACACAACTCTGGTTATCACATAAGATACCAGTAGCATCCAACGAGAGATCAAATAACTCAGACAGTAGCTTCCATAACCATACTGCCTCACAACTAGCTGAACAGGCTGCAACATACTCTGCCTCAGCTGTACTCAGTGCTACGCAGGACTGCTTCCTGCTAAACCAAGAGATCACACCTGATCCCATACTGAAGCAGCACCCAGATGTGCTCTTCTTATCTGCAGCACTGCTAGCCTAATCTGAATCAACATAACCCTGCAGGTTAAACTTTTGATTCGCTTCATACTTGAGCCCAAAATCCATTGTACCCTTCATACCTCAGAACATGATTTACAACAACCAGGTGAACACTCCTCGGATCCCTCAGGAACTGTCTCAATGTGTTCACAGCAAAGCAAATATCTGGTCTCGTGTTCGTCAGGTACATCAAGGACCCAATCATCTGACGATACATAGAGATATCAACCGACTTAGATGAAGCATCACATAAAAGCTTCAGATTCGATGCCATAGGTGTGGCCATGGCCTTGCAATCCATCATCCCAAATCTCTTCAAGATATCTATTGTGTACTTCCCTTGACCAAGGAAGATCCCACCTGCATTCTGCCACACCTCCATTCCAAAAACAAATAGTGCATCATCCCCAAGTTCTTCATCTCGAACTCGGCAACAAGCTTCCACTGCATGTCGGCAATCAATCTATCTTCACCTATAACAAATAGGTTATCTGCATACAAAAGTAGTATCACTGGATTGCCTTCCTCAACCTTGTAGAAAAGGTTGGAACCCGCTTTACTCTTGGTAAAGACCAAACTGGATAGAAAGTTTCCTATCCTACCATACCAAGTTCTGCACATATATGATTTCCTGTCATGTGTCTCAGAACCAAGTGGTTGCTCCACATACACCATTCAAGAAAGCTGTCTTGAAATCCATCTAGTGTATCTTCTATTTCATCACTTTTATATTTCTCTATGATAGCATCTGCAACATGCTTGATCTTGATAGATCCATATGGAAGTCACAACATACTTCCCTTCAGCTCTTGGGACTGCATCCCAAACATCGTTCTTCATGATCGATGGATCATGGTATTCTTCCCGTATCTTGGGAACTTCAATATCTTCAATAGATAATTTTGTTGCTGAACAAATGTTGTAGTTCTTCTTTTGTAGGTGATGGCATACGATCTTTCCTACACAACAAGTTAAATTGCATGATTAGAAAACATCTCATAGTTTTTAGAACAAATTCCTACACATAAAGAAATATGTCATACAGTCATGCAATTGTCTTAGCCAATGCTTCAATACAACATTTATCCATATCCCATAACTTTCTAGATGCCTTCCAATCTCTACCAGAACATTGTTAAGAGTGTGCACAACTCCCAACATGTCAGCAAAGAGGTTTCATTCTAGATAAGTAGCAATGGAATGTTGTATAGTGCCATAGGCCACTTACCCATGCATATTAGTAGTATACTGTTCATTAATGCAATTATTCTAATATGCATAATACACAACCTAATTCTAGGAACATCAGTATATACATTATTGAACAGTATTATTTAAGAAATGACAATTCAAATACTTATCTTTGTTTGTTCATTGGGTGGACTCCCTCTGAGTCTTCGCTTCCTTGCAGGAGCTACTGGAGTCCTAATCTGAAGTAGCTTCTTCTACACCTTTTTGTTGTGGAATGTAGAGAGATGGTCAACTCCCTCTGAATATCTGCATCCTTGCATAAACTACTGAATTGTGTTCCTTTGCTTTCTTGCAGGAACAACTGGAGTGTGCTCCCTCTTGATCTTTGCTTCCTGGATTACCTATTCTTGAACTCATATTCATCCTTGGTCCCTATGCATGCTTATTAGTATCATGATTGTGTTATCCTTGTGATCTCATATAAAATCATACATTCATTAGTATACTATGAACACACAATAATATCAAGCATGTATAGTCATGATCATTTCAAACAGAAATAATAAGCATTAGCATTCAAGGTTTATGAAGGATTCTTATGGTTAGTCAAATCATAAGAAAAATAACATGTCTAAAGCTATAATTACTCAAACCTATGACTCTTCGGGTTAGTTGAATCATCAATCAAGATAAGAGATATAATATGCATAAAACCTGTGATTATTCAAACCTATACCTTCATGATTCTTCTGGTTAGTCATATCATCAATTATGGTAAGAGACATAATATGCATACAACCATGATTATTCAAACCTACGACTTCATGAATAATCATTATCAACAACAGTATAAGATCCTAACACAAGGTAGGATTCTAGCTTGATATAGGAAAAACATACCTAGATTAGTATGCTAGCTATTTATGTCTAACATACCCGCATAATGTCTTCTGGTTCTCTTCAGTGACTTGTGCTAGTAACCTGCATGTCTCATAATTTAACCATTGTAGAAACAAGTTATGCATACCTCGAAAGTAGATCTTCTATGTGATCCATGACAATGGATGAATCCTTATCTTCATGTCACCATGATCATACGTTCTTGAAGTAGAACATGATTTGTCTTTCTTGGTGTACCTTTTATGTTAGAAGACAACATAAACCTCATACAACACCATAATGCATTAGTACAATCATAAGTGTTAACATCCTAACCAATGAATATCTTCTATCATGCATTCAAAATTTTGTTAAGGTGATACAACAAATCTAAAATCAAGATTGTACTAACCGTAATAACATGAAGACAAACATACCATAAACTTTAATCATGAACAAATATCAAAACATACCTTGATGAGTCATACCTGTCGAGATCGCTTGTAATATTCTTATGTAAGGCCTTAGCCTCATCTCCCTCTGAAATAGGAACTTCTTCACTTATGCAGGCGCCCAATCCATCTTCTTCTAGGATTAACCCAATCCACTTGATTTGCAAGAACTGGATCTAGAGCAAGATTAGGGTTTGTCAGAGAAACCCCAAAAATTCAAACTTTGAATTTCAAACTTCTGAAAGGATAGAAATATGCGCCTTGATGAGCTCATCAAGCTGGTATATTCAGAATTTGAAAACTGCAAAGTTTCACTCCTCAATTTTTCCTTTGAAACTTTCGGATTCACTGGACGTGACCCTGAACTGGGGTTTGATGAATCCCACTCTTCTACCCAATCAAAAGGTTTGATCCAAAGCTCTAATCTTCTATTTTTCTGAGGAGCTTCCAGCCGTGGTCACAGATTTAAAAAATTCCCATTTTTACAGAAGCCCTAATTTTCCACTTTTCTGATCAAAGTCCCGAACTAGGGTCTGATCAAGCCCAGCCTTTTTCCCAACCAAAAATTCTGATCTTGGTCTCTAAATTTCTATTTTGATGAGTAGCATCCATCCGTGGTATCCGATTACAAAAATTCCAACTTTCTCCGAAGCCCTAAATTCCGGAAGCCATGAATGAAGGTACTCAAAAATAATTCTGTTTTGACAGAAATATGTACCTGATTGTTTCTGGTTCAAATCCAAACTTTTTAATCCACAGGGTCTGAAAAAGTTTCCTGAGATATCCTGACCCGTTATCTTTCCATCCTGATAGGTCTGACCTCAATTGGATTCTCTGATAGAGAGTTATGCCAAGTGTCGCAACGTGACTTGTTTATGGGGTAATACAAAAGAGATAACTTGTATGGCGTGCCACGTGTCACTATTTCAACTTTGGCCTCTGAAAAGTTTTCCTGAGATAGCTCGACCTGTTATCTTTCCATCCTGACAGGTTTGACCTCAATTGGACTCTCTGAGAGAGAGTTATGCCAAGTGTAGCAACATGACCTATTTATGGGATAATACAGGAGAGCGAACTTGTACGGCATGCCACGTGTCACTGGTTCAACTTCGGCCTCTGCAAAATTTTCTTGAGATAGTAAAGTCTGTGTACTACCTGTCACTTTTTACGAAATTTCATTTGGAGCTTCCTAGCCCACGTTATGACCTTTTTCCCAAGGTCACCTGATTTTGACTCAGATCTGGAAGAGCCAGAAACCCTATATTGTACAGATCATAAATCACAAAGTACAATGAATCAGAGGTTTTCCTTTGGACACAAGGTACATGGGGATTTAATATTCGATCTGCAAAGATTTCAGATCTGAAAACTTTGCCAAAACGGATTTATAGCGAAAGTGCTACGATGACAGGTTTTTGCTATATCAAGCCCTAGCATCGTAAGTGCAACAAGTGTCATACATGCCATATCATGCCTTCTTTCAGGCTAGCTTTGATACCATGTTAAATTTTCAGAATTTACTTCAATCTGATCTAGGATCTTAACTGAGAGAACAACATGTACAGCATATCTACATCATATCAATCATGGAGACGATAATGCAAGCACACAAGAGACACAAAGATTTACTTGGGGAAAACCATAAAGGTGAAAAACCCCAATAACTTCCTCAGAGATAGATAGAGCAATGATACAACCCAAACATGAGAGATAGACACAACCTAGCAGCAGATCCTCCTCCTCCATAAGTGCGCCACTCCTCCTTGAGTGCATGAGTGAGAAGTGAGTGAGTAAATAGAGTGCCTCCCGCACTCTATTTATACTTGACTTGACTTGCCTTTTACATAAATAATGTAGGCTCGAACTTAACCACATAACATAATGCTGACTGGGCCGAACCCCAATAGGGTGGTCTAATAACCCTTTAACCCACATGAATTATACAGGGCCAACCCCAACAAGGTGGTCTAATAACCCATCAAATATAAGTTACGACATTTACAATATAAATGATGACACTTCCATATAGAGGAATAATACCATCTCTATAGGAGTACTATATACATATATGTGAAATACATTCCGAAGTTACATATACATCAACAATCAGGGTGTAGTTGCACAATTATTCTCACTCGAGGTTCAAACATATAAGCCTCATATTCTCATAGATCTCCAAAAGGTCATTGATAAGCATTCCAAGGTATTTGAAGATATTCCAAAAGGTATTCCAGCTACTCGAGATCATGATCATGTTATTCACTTGATTCTAGGAAGTGTTCCTCCTAAAACCAAACCTTATAGATACCCCTATGGCCAGAAGAGAGAAATTGAGCGTATGGTTGAATAAATGTTAGAGGATGGAATAATTAGGCCCAACCAAATTTATTACTCTGCACTAGTGGTAATGGTACAGAAGAAGGAGGTCTCATAGAATATGTGTCCATATTATAGAGAGCTCAACAAGATCACCAATAAAGATAAGTTTCCCATTCTTGTAATTGATGAATTGTTAGATGAACTACATGGAGAAATTTACTTCACAAAGTTTAATCTTTATTCAGGGTATCATCAGATCAAAATGAATGAAGAAGACATCCCAAAAGCAACATTCAAAACTCATGAAGGTTATTATGAATTTATGGTCATGCCTTTTGGCCTTATGCATACACCTTCCACATTTCAAGGTTTGATGTATTCCATTTTCAAGTCCTTCCTTAGAAAATATGTGTTAGTATTTTTTTATGATATACTAATCTATAAAAATTCTTAGGAAGAACATGTTTCGACATGTTGACAGGGTGCTACAACTACTAAAGGAGAAACAACTATATGAAAAACCTTCCAAATGTTTCTTTGGGGTAAAGGAGGTAGAGTATTTGGGTCATACTATATCTCATGAAGGTGTCAAGGTAGACACTAAAAAATTAAAGCCATCATGGACTGGCCAATTCCAAAAACCTTGAATCATATTAGAGGATTCTTAGGTTTGACAGGGTACTACTGGATGTTTGTTCGGAACTATGGAAGAATATCAACACCTATGACATCATTATTGAAGAAGGATTTATTCTCTTGGAATCTAGATGAAACTCAAGATTTTGAACAACTTAAAGAGGCAATGTGTAAAGCCCCTATCTTGACCACACCAGACTTTACAAAATCCTTTATTATGGAATGTGATGCCTCAGGAAATGGAATTGGTGTTGTTCTAATGCAAGAAGGAAAGCCCCTGGCTTTTGAAGGTTGGCCAATTAGGGGAAAGAAATTACACAAACCCATTTGTTAGAAGGAAATGCTGGCAATACTACATGCACTTAAGCAATAGGTAGGAACTTCTAGTCAAAATACATCATGATAGTCTTAAATATTTCTTGGAACACATACTATCTTCAAAAGAGAAACAAAAATGGGTAACCAAGATGTTGGGATATGACTTTTTTAAAACATGGAAATGAAATAGGGTGGCAGATGCACTCTCAAGAAAAGATAAGGATGTTGAGTTTGTCTATTTTTATTATACAAATCGATTGGATAGTAGAAGTAAGGGAAGAATGGAAGAATGACCTATCAATGTGGATGCTCATTCAAAAGCTACAAAAGGATTCTAGTGTATCAGATACTTTTGTGTGGAGAAATTATTCACTATCGTATAAGGATTGCTTATATATATGTAATAACTCCCAAATCAAACAAAAGGTCCTTTTGGAATTACACACCTCTCCTGTAGGAGGGCACTCAGGATTCCTAAAACCTACCATAGGGTCAGGAATATTTTTTTTTGGAAGGTATTAAATCTGATGTTCAAAGTTTCGTTGCAAAATGTTTGGTTTTCCAACAAAATAAGGTTGAAACAATTAATACCCCAAGTCTTTACAACTATTAGACATACCTTGTTAGCATTTGGAGGAAGTCTCAGTGGATGTTATCATAGGTCTACCCAAGTTAGAAGGGAAGAATATTATTATGGTGGTAATTGTTTATAGAATCACCAAGTATGCACACTTTTTTGCACTTTGTCACCCTTTTAATGCAAGTACAATAGCTACAACATTCATGGAAATAATTCAAAAGCTACATGGAAACCCAAATATTATTGTAAGTAATAAAGGTCCAATTTTCACTAGAAAATTTTGGACTAAATTATTTTCTTGTTTGGGTACCCAGTTGGCTCATAGTTCATCTTATCATCCTCAATCCAATGGGAAAAATAAGATAGTGAACAAATGTTTGGAAGGATATCTTTGTGGCTTTGCATCTAATAAATAAACACAGTGGGTGAAATGGTTATCTTTGGCAGAATGGTGGTACAATAATTCCTTCCATATGTCACTAAAAATGTCCCCAATTATTGCACTTTATGGATACCAACCTCCATCTATCACATATCCCTTGAAAGTAAAATATAAAGTTCAAGTTGTATAATATCACCTCGAGCACCAATAAGAACTTCTCCAGATATTGAAGGACAACCTGGTTATATAAAAAAGCAGGATGAAACAACAAGCGTATCAACATCACTGTGAAAGGAGTTTTGAAGAAGGGGATTGGGTATTTTTGAGGCTACAACCTTACAAATAGATGTCCCTCAAGCAACTAAAAAAGGACAATAAATTAGCACGTAAGTACTATGGTCCTTATAAAGTTTTGCAGAATATTGGTAGTACGACTTACAAATTGGATCTCCCTTCATCTTCAAGTGTACATCTAGTTTTTCATGCTTTTTGCTTAAAGAAATTAATATGAGACAAGATCCCAATTCAAACTATTTTTCCAGAGATTGATGAAGACGGAAAAGTCATATTGGAACCTAAAAAAATCATTGAAATAAGGACCAAACAATTACAAAATTGGGCTATTATCGAGTACCTCATCAAGTGGAAGAATTTACCAATAGAAGATTCAACATGGGAAGATGGGTCCTTCATAAATAAGCATCAACAACTAACCAAGCAATGAGGACAACACTTATCTAAAGGGGAGGGGCATGACAAGACCTAACTAGTGGCCCATTCTCCCCTAAATTGGACACTTTATAGTGGTATTGTTATATTATTGAGGTCATCTTGAGTCCATTAGTGATAATTGTACCTCTTTGTCTCCTATATATATGAAGGAGACCTTTTCATTTGAATCATATTATCTTTTCTTGTGTACTTATTACATTGTATAAGGAGGTTTCCCACTCAAAGAGGATTTCTATTCATCTCTTTTATTCATTATCAAGGTGTGGACTACTCTTTCTTGTATATTTATGCTCTTTTGGGGAATTTATTTCTTAAAAGCGAGGAAGGATCCTCTTCCAATTCCATCAGTTCAGCCAACATGTGTTGGACTGATTCATCATTTGTCATCCCTGTCGCTATATCAGTATGTAGGATCGAGACTATGAGCTCAAGTGGCATTACTGCTTCCTTTCGATAAACTAATCTGAATGGAATATTCTTGGTGAGCCTTTTACAGGTTGTCATGTACGCTCACAATACGGTGGGAATGTGCTAATACCAGTCATCTAGTTTCACATTGAAGACCTTTGTAAGTTCCTTCTCCAAAATTTCGTTAAATTCCTCCACTGTACCATTTTCCTAAGGATGGTATGGTTTTATCTTTTGATGGTGGATCATAAGTTCTTGAGTGAGCATGCGGATGGTGGAATTCGAGAACTGAGTTACTTGATTACTCATTAACACCTTTGGGAAACCAAACCCGGTGATGATGTGGTCGAAAATAAACCTCAAGACCATGTTCTATGTATAGACCTTCACTAGTGCATCTTCTTACTACTGTGTCAAATACTCTATTGTTGTAATGATATGCTACATGCCAGTTATTCATGTAAGCAGGTTAATGGGTCCCACAAAATCGATGGCCCACTTCTTAAATGGTTCTAGCGCAGCCATGGGGAAGAGAAAGATATCATCCTGTCTTGAAGGTTTCCCCACTCTCTAGCAAACATCACAGTGTTTGCAGTACACTTTAGCTTCCTGAAACAGCGAGGGCCACCATAATCCTTCACACATCACCTTATGCACAGTCATCTTTCCTACATTGTGTCCTCCCAAAACACCCTCATGTTATTCTTGTAAAATGGATAATTGTTCATGCTCTAGTACACAACTGCATAGTATTCCATCAACCCCCAACTTGTATAGCTATCCCATAATCAACTGAAAGTCAACACTCCTTGTCACCAATTTCCTGTGGTGCACAACTGTGTAGTTTCCTGATGCTCTGCTTGTCACCAAAAATGTTTCTATCTTGTTGAACTAATTTGGTACTGCTTCATTCTAGAACAACTGTGCATCTGACAAATCATCATCTAATCTCTCTCCTACTTCTCTTGACTCAATTCAGGAGAGATGGTTTTGTCCAACATTGTGCTTCTCAGGCTTCATTACTACTTCAAAATCGAATTCTTGAAATAAAAAAAACCATTGTGATCCGGATTTATGTGGGAACAAAATAAAAGACCGTATACAAAATCAAATATAGAGATATATTGCAAAGAACACAGCGATACAGTAAACACATATTTTATTAAATAGCGGAAATAGAACAGACTGTAAAATACAACAGCTAGAATGGTAGTAGCTATCTCTAAGAAGAGATGTGGTCGCCATGCTCATTCATGCCAAGATGATTACAAAAGGAGGCTGAAAGGGCCTATTTATCATAAGCATGAGGGAAAGAATCCCAAACTTCCAAAAACCTAACCCTAGAAGATGAACCATCATAAAGTTTGCGGCCCCAAGGTGGTTAGTTGAACAGTCAACTTCTCGGGGTCATAACTTTTGCATACGATCTCTGTTTGGGGTGCTCGGTAACCCGTTGGAAAGGTCTATCCGATATTTACAACTATCGAGGAAAATTTCATCAAGTAATGTGCTAGTCAAGGATGCCCCAAAAAACGTCGTTTAGGGCCTCAAAACGGCTCCCGAAGTTTAGGACCCGAAAAACTACTAAAAATAGTAAATTACCAAAATTACCAGAAAACTTTTATGAGCCAGTTGGAAAAGGTGGGTCACCATTGATATCCACCTGGATCAATCCTCCCTCCTTATGAAGCAATGGTCTCCATTGCGTTGAGTCCCTTATCATATGTCTAACTATGTGTTGAGTTGAGCTCCTGGTGCGGCATTTACTGAAGCGAAAAGGTTGCCTTTCTTTGAAATCTTCAGAGGGTTGAAATTGTTGTTGGATGCGCTGGAGTTGTTCAATAGTTTTGGTTGTTGAGGTATCCTTGGTCTACACCAGTGTGGATGGTTTATTTTTGGAGGAGTGCCTTGAATGTGTGGCCTTGCACTGCAAAGGTACTTGAATAGGCGATGATGCACTGAATTTGTGTTGTTCTTGTTTCTTGTGATGTGATGTTCTCCTTTAGTGGAAATTGCGAATAGGGAAAATTTCCCAGTGTGGGAGATTATCTTCCTGCCCTGCTTGGTTGGGGTAGGTGAAATTGTATCTGTTATCCGATAGAGTTGTCCTCCCAAAGTGACAATGACACTGCGAGGTCATGATTCATATATAGCATGACGCTTCCACATATATGGTTGTCCTAAAAGAACATCAAATACTTCAAGTGGGGCCACATCACACAATACCTCATCTTTGAAGGGATTGATGCCATATGGTAGGCGACATTGGTGACTGACGTGGATCCCTAGTCCTTGGCTTAGCCATCCAATAGTGTATGGTTGTGGGTGTGGTGTTATTGGTAGCTCAAATATCTTGATGACTTTTGCTGAGATCAGGTTTTTCTGGCTATCGCCGTCCACAACAAAGTGTAGGGGAATTCCCTTCACCCACATCTATGAGTGGAAAAGGCACTCCTCTGCCTCCGACTCTTTAGGTTCCTCTGGTTAAATATGTGTGGTGGAAACAACGACACTGGGTTCTGCATCAATGATCTGCTTCCCTTTTTTCGCAACTGTGAAATTAAGTTCTGAGTCAGAATCGTAACTGGAATATGATTCTGAAGCTTTGATCTCAGCCACCAATGACTGTTTTGAGCGACATTCATCAGTGTTGTGCCAAGGGATTTTGTGGAACTCACACCACTTCTCGATGTCCTTCTTTGTCTTTTCGTTACCCTTCTTCGCTTGTGGTTAGGACTAGTTGTCCTTCCCTTGCCTCGTGTTCTATGAGCCATAGTTTCTCTTGCCCTGCTTCTGCACAGGTCTGAAGTCACGCTTGTTCTTATGCTGAAATTTATGCTCAATTTTGACAGCATATCGATAGGAAGATCTAAGTGAAGATATTTCCAGGAAATCCATCTTTGTTCATATGTACCGGTGTAGGCCACTGCGATATTTCAGTACTATATTCCGCTCAGAGTCCTTGATACCTAGATTTTTGCGCAAGGTATGAAAATTTTTGGTGTACTCCGACACCGTTTGGTCCCTCTCTTGATGCAGAATGGTCCATTTTGTGTACTGGTCATCATAGTTTCCCACAGGGTAATATTGTTCCTTAACAAAATCTATAAAAGAGGCCCAAGTGGGATTGGCATCAAATAATCCAGACTCGTCTGATGATTTTTGCTCGCAATAAGTTTCCCACCAATTTTTGACATGGGGGATAGCCTTGAGGAGCACAAAGACGATCTTTTCCATGTCGGAAAAATTGTGGACAGAGAAATACCCTTCTAGTAGATTCAACCATTTATCTATGACATCGACATCAATCTGGCCTTCAAGTAAAGGGATATCAAATTTAACTTGTACCTTGAAGGGAGTCGCAACTTCGGAACTGTTGCTTGTCGTAGGTGTATCTGTTGTTGTTGGCATGCGTCGAAGGATCTGGGAGAAATTATCCATCATCTCGTTCCTCTGTCGCGCAAGGGCTTCCTCGACAAACAAATTGATAGGATCTCTTGCTCCGTTGTCTCTCTCTTATTCCTCCATGGGAGGCCATTTGAGGCGGTGAGAGTGGTCTTCCCCAAGTGAAAGTAGTTTGAGACCCAACTCTATGTATCCTGACCTCATCGGGGACATGCAGCGAGAAACAATCAAAGAGCAGATTGCTCTGATAGAACTGATCCAAATTTATGTGGGAACGGAATAAAAGAGCATATACATAATCAAATAGATAGATATATTGCAAATAACACAATGATACAATAAACACATATTCTATTAAAGAGCAGAAATAGAATAGACTGTAAAATACAACAGCTAGAATGGTAGTAGCTATCTCTAAGAAGAGATGTGGCCGCCATGCTCATTCATGCCAAGATGATTACAAAAGGAGGCCAAAAGGGCCTATTTATCATAAGCATGAGGGAAAGAATCACAAACATCCAAAAACCTAACCCTAGAAGATGAACTGTCATAAAGTTTGCGGCCCCAAGGTGGTTAGTTGAATAGTCAACTTCCCGAGGACATAACATTTGCATACGATCTCCATTTGGGGTGCTCGATAACCCGTTGGAAAGGTCTATACAAGATTTACAACTATTGGGAAAAATTTCACAATGAAACTTACTAGTCGAGGATTCCCCAAAAAATGTCATTTAGGGCCTCAAAATGGCTCCCGAAGTTCAGGACCCGAAAAACTGCTAAAAATAGTAAATTACCAAAATTGTCAGAAAACTGTTTTGAGCCAGTTGGAAAAGGTGGGTCGCCACCAATATCCACCTAGATCATATTGGCACATCCTCCCCCCAACACTGGCTTGTTTACCAAGTATCTCAGTGACGTGTGGCCTATAAAAAACTTAAAGAAGTTTCCAAGTAGTTAGTGCCTGAACATTTGCAGCACATACACCATAGCCAAGCCTTCGTGCTTTGTATTCGTTTGATTCCTTTTTGCTGGGTACAATTTCCTACTGAAAAATGAAATAAGGTGGTCAATGTTACCTTCTCCAGGATTTCCTAGCATTTCTCCTAACATGCATGATGATGCATCCATGTGCACATGAAACATGTGCATCGAGTCTGAAAAGATAAAAATAGGTGTTGTTACCAACTTATCCTTTAAAATTTCCATCACTTGCTAGCACTCCTATGTCCATAAGTACTTTATCTCCTTCTTCAACAAGTCCTCCAATGGAACTGTAATATTGGCATAATTGCGAATGAAATTTCTATAATAACCAGTATGTCCCAATGTTACATGCAACTCCTTTGCATATGTTGGGGCCAACAAGTTTATAATGACTACAATATTGGTCAGATCTACCAACAATCCTTCTTTACATACAACATGGTCCAAAAAGATTCAAAATGGGGTACAAAAAATGCACTTATTCAAGTTCATGAATATCTACATCTACTTGCATCAACAAGTTGAACACCATCTAGCCATCCAAGTATATTTCTAGGAATTTGTGCATAAATTCTTTGAACGCAACAACCACTATCCAAGAGAAGACTAACGAGGCATTATTTAAACCAAACAACATGAATTTATATGCAAAGGACCCCCAATTTATCGTAAATGTGGTATTCTTGCAATCTTCCTTTGCGATTCACACTTGATGGCATCCCGAGAATCCATCGATGAACAAATATGATTCCCTACCTCCTACATTCTCCAACACCTCATATGTAAAGGGGGTAGGAAAGGGGTCATGTACACAGGCCATGTTTAGGTTCCTCAAGTCTACACAAATATGGATCTCAATAGCCTTCTTGTCCTGGACCACCATCTGGCCGATCCACTTTGATTCCTCGACCGAGAATATGATTCATGTGTCTAGCATGTGCTTGAGCTCCTTGCACATGTTTTATTTGTATCTTTGGTTCATCATGTAGGTTATTTTTCTCACTGGATTGAATCCTTCCTTGCGCTCAATTTTAATCTCGCCCAGGGACCCCTCTATCCCCTTCATGTCTGAAAAACTGTGCGGGAAGAGGTCCTCATATTCCTTCAACAAATCGACCACCTCATTGACCATCTCCTAGTACCAGTAGTCCCTTATGATTTCCATATTTGGTGTCTCCTCTATTCCAATATTGTACTTATTGGTCTTCAAAGTTTCCAAGAATATCGACACAGTGCTAGTGGATAGATAGATCTATACCACATGATCCCCTTCAGTTTCTGTAATATGCAATTTGCATGGATCCTCCTCCCCATCTAGATTTGTGCTGCCCAATTTCCATCAAAACCAAGGTTAGTTCAATTGTACCAGGATTTTATGAAATGCACATACTAGTTTCTGCATAGTATCCCATTTTGGTCTCTCCCCGAAAATAAATTGCTTCATGAAATGGAGAACTTTTTCCAAAATAGGATCGACTGTACTAAATCTAAATGTGGCAGTAAACTATTTACTTTCCTTCTCCCAAGTTCTAGTATGTCTCCTCCGTTCATGTTGGACATACTAACTACGCGTTATGGTGTCTAGGGTATAGGACCCACTGGCTATGCAAGACACTTTCCATTGTCGAACTCTGTTCATAGTACTCCAAATGCTCATCGGGGCCCTCCGTGCCTTTGAAATTGTTCATTAGTTCCAAGTCCATGGTGTGATGGAACCTCAATTTCACACATGTCTCAACCTCCTCCTAACTATATAAGTCATCTTTATACATTTCCCACCAATGCATAGGTGTTCCTCTGGGTATTTCACCCATCACCTTCACTTCCTGTGCCGCCAAGACTTGTGTTTCCATCTATTCAAGAAATGTGTCCACCCTCTATATTTCATTAAACACTGGTGGATGGTGCATCCACGACCCAATCCAGGGTGTTGACTTAGTTACTAGGGCACATCTCCATGTGGATACTTTGCATCCCCAATTCTGCTATTAGTCCAATGCATCTTGGGAGTCTGTATCAAAATGGAATACACTACACTAAGTTATTTCTATGTCCATAGTAGGGTTCATTTAGTCCTCCCTTCTTCCTATCACGTTGTATATGTTTTCAATATCAATTCTATTAATGTAGTCCTTCATGGGATTTGTATAACACTCTCCCTCAGTAGCATATATTGGGGTCACCACCCTCATCTCCTCATTCTCAAATGACATGCACCTTTGTTTCAAAATCTGTGACTGTATTTTCCCCATCAATGTCTACTTCCACATTTGGTAGGCTTCTGATGGGGTAGACCTTGTCTTAGTTCACCAACCCAAGTTGAAAAGGGGACCATACCAACTTTGGTCTCCCCATCTATTTAGAGGAATTCTTGGGTAGTGTGTTAACGTTCAAACCTAGGTCAAGCATCACATCCTTCATTTCATACCCCCCTAGCTCAAGTGTTAACTTGAACTCCTTTCATGTGTGCTTCTTCTTACCCACCCATCACACATTTCCCTTAGGTAGCTGCACCTAAGTGGGCTCCTCCAATTTGTTCATTGTTACAAGATTCACTAATATGCTGGTTATCTTACTAGTACTCTAGGGATCATTCAACAACTTTAGACAACATTGCAAAAACTTACTTACTTGATCCTTAGATCCATGAGTCTGCGCTCTCTGGCATTGTTCTTCCTCATGCTGTGTAGCCCTTTGTTTCTCCTCATTGCACATCATGGGTAGCATTTGTTCCTCTCGCAGTATTTTTTGGCGATCCTCCTCTTCTCCAATTCTGTGTAACTGATCCTCCATGGCCAGTCTCTCCTGGCACAGATCTTTGTCCTACAAATATTCTTCTTCCACTACCTTTTGTGCATCGCACATGAACTATCTTTGGTGCGCGACATCAAATTTATGCAGTGCCTATACAACCTTTTTGATCTTAGGCTCTAGGGGTTTCTCTCCACTGTGTGCCCTGATGATGTCCTCTCCTCTCTTCGCACCTCCTGGGTCTATATGTTAACATAGGCCGAGTCTTTCTCGTCATGATCCTCTCGTGGCTTGATTGTCACCATGTTTCAATGACTCTTCTTTTCTTCCCATTTTACTACCAGGTCGAGGAAATCCTCTTTTAAGTGTTCTGTACTGTGGGATATATGAAAAGGGATATAGGTTTGGTACAAAATATTTCTAGGTGGACTGGCTCCTCACAGTTGAAGTAGATGGGTTGTCCGCATCCTCCTTCATATCCTCGTCATCAGCCTCGATATCCACCACCCACTGCCCCCCTGTTTCCCTCCTTGGTCAGGTCCCTTATTCTCTTCTACAGCTTGGAATTAGAATGCATCTGTCATATTGTGCTTCATTTGTTGCATTGCACGATAGTTGTTAAAATGATTCCCAATTGATTTTTAAAATTCACAAAACGAGGCATTCGTAGGGATCTAATACTTTTTAGTGTTGGGAATTTCATAGGTGAGTGTCCCCATACTCTGCAGATCTCACACCACTCCACTTTATCCTCTTCCAGTAATGGGATAGGTGCATGAGTATCCAAATAATTATTCAATTTTGGGTACTCATTCTTGTGGTGGCATTCGATTATACAGAATCTGCACCACATTCTCGTGGACCACTTTTCCGGTTGAGAGTTGTTGTAACTGTACTGTCAGCGAACAAGTTGTGACTGCACCTGTTCCATACTAGATGTGGACTCTACTCCTGGAGTGGATTCTAAGCACATTGTGATATCAAGCTATTCTATTTGGGTTCCCACCTTATGCTGTGTAAGGGGGAATCTAATGTGTGACAGTAAGCCCAAAACAAACCACTCGTGGTGTTGTACATATTGAATCTAGAAACTCAAGAGATCTAAGAGGATCTTGAACCATTGGTCATATTACCAAATGGATTCACCAACTCTCTGTTTAATTTCCTTGATCTAAAAAATACCCTAAGACTTTGAATTCGACATCTAAAAATACTTCAGAAGATCCTTCTTAATTATCGCTAGTTGTTGGAACATTAAAAAACCCATTAAATACTTAGGATATAGTTTACTAGTCACCTAGATTAATTTCCTATGTTTTGACTAGCTAAATAGGGCCAGTTTTGTCTTTTAGTGCATCACTTGCCATCCTAAGTCACAAAAATGAATTTGGATAAATTCTATATAAGATTTCCTTGGAGTCTATCTGATTTTATTATATTCCTGAATTAGAAAGACACTTTCTTGATTTAGACAGCTTTATCCTATTTTTTCTACTTTCTAGTGGATAAGGAAAAGCTAGTTGACTTGGAAACTCTTACCACTTGACCAATTTGACCTCCACATCATTTCTTATCCATATTTACATTTTATTTACCTCACTCATGAGCTTCCATACCATACTTTCCAAATTCATGAGCCTCTAGCACAATTTTCGAAATTGCTTTTGCAACCTAGGGGGTTTTTATGTTTTTGGTAAGCCTTACTTTTTGTGCTTTACAACTTGCCTTTAAGGCATTCTATTTTCTCTCTTGAGATGTATTATATATTTTATTCACATTGAGGAATAATATATGAGATAATGATTCCATCAATTGAGTTCCTTCTCTATGTTCCGTTTCAACATTTCTTCTTATTTTTGCATATCTTCGAATAAATTATTGTGAAGACTTCTTTGCTTCAAAATTCTTGGCTATTAGAATGTTAAATTTTCAGTATTAAATCACAATACTATAGGATCTTTGCTGAGAGAATAACATCTACAGTATATCAATGCATGACAATCATAATATGACAAGCATCACAAGCATCATAAGAATCAAAAGCATAGAGACAAGAGACACAGAGTTTCCGTGGGGAAAACCCTAAGGTGAAAAACCCCACAACTTCCTCAGAGATAGAGAGAGCAATGGCTCAACCAAAATACAACCAAATAATACAGAGATAGTCTCCTAGCAGATGATCCTCCTCCTCCTCACTAGTGCACCACTTTCCAGAGAGAGAGATAGATACTTTTCCGAGTGAGTAAAATAGAGATCTCCTATCTCTATTTATACTCACCTTTTTGCCCAGTGACCTACTGGGGCCGACTTGTCTACTTTAGTACATCCACATTATATTATATATTAATTAGGGCCGACCCCATAAGGTGGTCTAATAACCCATAGGCAAGTACACACACTTGCGACACTTGTCAATCCACATGACGACACTTCCTTATAGAGGAATAACACATCTCTTATAAGGGTACAATAAATATATATATAATACACAGATGAAATACATTCCGAAGTTACATATACATCAACACTCCCTCTTAACTAGGAAGGTATTTCTCGACACAGATCTGCTAGACAAGTCTTCTTCTCTGGATCATCGTCATCGATGCATCGTCATCATCATCGTCACTGCTGCTGCTATCTCATCCAATCTCTGTCTCTACTCGTCATAGGAAGTTCTACAGAGCCAGTCCTTTTTCATACTGGATGTAGGCCCACCACCTGCAGGTCTTCGTCATCACTGGCCATACTGTGGAATCCTCAGGACTTATTACGTGCGTCACAAAACCTCGAAAGAGCATCCCAGGATATTACGGGTACACAACTCCAACCTGGAGGATCTCCCAGGGCACTATTACATGTGACCCCACCACAAAACCTCGAAAGAGCATCTTAGGATGTTACGGGTACACAACTCCGACCTAAGATCTCCCAGGGCACAAATTACATGTGGTCCACCACAAAACCTAGCAAGAGCATCTCAGGATGTTACGGGTACACAACTCCGACCTGAGATCTCCTAGGGCACAAATTACATGTGGTCATGGCAAAACCTCGCAAGAGCATCTCAGGATGTTACGGGTACACAACTCCGACCTGAAATCTCCCAGGGCCCAAATTACATGCCATAGGACAAAACCTCACAAGAGCATCTCAGGATGTTACGGGTACACAACTCCGACCTGAGATCTCCCAGGGCAACGAATTACATGTCCTCCCAGAACAATGTCTCGAAAGAGCATCCCAGGCTGTTACGGGTACACAACTCCGACCTATAGGATCTCCCAGACATGCTCATCTGCACAACCTGATCCACGGCCACAGAGTATCAACCTGATACTCACCATACATCATCCTGATGTACTCATGATCGTCCTGATCATAATCACTGCAACGTCCTGCTGCAAGTCATCTGGAGCAACATCCTGAAGCTCGTCATCTATGATCATCCTGATCATCACTGCAACATCCTGTTGCATGTCATCTGGAGCAACATCCTGAAGCTCGTCATCTATGATCATCCTGATCATCACTGCAACATCCTGCTGCATGTCATCTACCTGATCATCAATGCATCTTCCTGATGCATACCAAGTATCATACATGATCCTCCTGATCATTAATGCATCTACCTGATGCATACCAAGTATCTACCTGATACATATCATCATACATGATCCTCCTGATCATCAATGCATCTACCTGATGCATACCAAGTATCTACCTGATACATATCATCATACATGATCCTCCTGATCATCAATGTATCCACCTGATACAAATACAAATATATGATACATATCACCATACATGATCCACCTGATCATACAATGTATCCACCTGATACATATACAGATACATGGTCCAAGCATCCAACATGATGCATAAACAATACATACACATGATCCAACTGATCATATCCTGCATCCAACATGATACATAAAATGATCCAACTGATCATATCCAGCATCCAACAGGCTCAGATGAAGCATCACATAGAAGCTTCAGATTCGATGCCATAGGTGTGGCCATGGCCTTGCAATCCATCATCCCAAATCTCTTCAGGATATCTACTGTGTACTTCCCTTGACCAAGGAAGATCCCACCTGCATTCTGCCACATCTCCACGCCAAAAACAAATAGTGCATCATCCCCAAGTTCTTCATCTCGAACTCGGTAGTAAGCTTCCGCTGCGTGTCGGCAATCAATCTATCTTCACCATACCAAGTTCTGCACATATATGATTTCCTATCATGTGTCTCAGAATGAAGTGGCTGCTTCTTCTTCAACTACACCATTCAAGAAAGCTGTCTTGAATCCATCTGGTGTATCTTCTATTTCATCACTTTTATGTTTCTCTATGCTGCCATCTGCAACATGCTTGATCTGAAAGTTCTATTTGGAAGTCACAACAGACTTCCCTTTGGCTCTTGGGATCGCATCCCAGACATCATTCTTTATGATCGACGGATCATGGTATTTCATTTCTTCATCCCAGATCCTGGGAATTTCAATATCTTCAATAGATATCTTTGTTGCTGGAACAAATGTTGTAGTCCTTTTTGTAGGTGAAGATATACGGTCTTTCCTACAAAACAGATTAAATTGCATGATTAGAAACAACTCATAATTTTCAGAACAAATTCTTACACATGAAGAAATATGTCATACAGTCATGCAGTCATGCAATTATCTTAGCCAATGCTTCAATACAACATTTATCCATATCCCGTAACTTTCTAGATGCCTTCCAATCTCTACCAGAACATTGTTAAGAGTGTGCACAACTCCCAACATGTCAGCAAAGAGGTTTCATTCTAGATAAGTAGCAATGGAATGTTGTACAGTGCCATAGGCCACTTACCCAACACATGCATATTAGTAGTATACTGTTCATTAATTCAATCATTCTAATATGCACAATACATATCCTAAGTCTAGGAACATGAGCATATACATCATTGAACAATTTTATTTAAGCAAACAAATATGCAAGATAATTAAAATACTTATCTTTGTTTGTTTGTTGGGTGGACTCCCTCTGAGTCTTTTCTTCCTTGCAGGAGCTGCTGGAGTCCTTCTAAACCTTCTTGTTGTGGAATGTAGAGATATGGACAACTCCCTCTGAATATCTGCACCCTTGCAGAAACCACTGGAGTGTGCTCCCTCTTGATCTTTGCTTCCTGGATTACCTGTTCTTGAACTCATATTCATCCTTGGTCCCTATGCATGCTTATTAGTATCATTCATTAAAACACAATAATCTCAAGTATGTATAGTCATGATCATTTCAAACAGAAATAATAAGCATTAGCATTCAAGGTTTATATATAGGACTCTTATGGTTAGTCATGTCATAAGAAACATAACATGTATAAACCTATAATTACTCAAACCTATGACTCTTCTGGTTAGTCATATTATTAATTAAGGTAAGATGCATATGCCCATGATTATTCAAACTTATGACTTTATGAACAATCATCATCAATCATGCCATGCATACTTATATGATAGATCCTATGATATAAGAAACACATACCTGGTCACCATATTTGCTAGTTATGTCTAGCAATGTGTTCTTGTTCTCTTCAATGACCTGCATGACTCATTAGTTAACTTTTGCAAAAACAAATTATACATACCTCTATGTGATCCATGACTATGGATGAATCTTTGTATTTATGTCACCATGGCATGTTCAGGTTGTCCCTTCAAATTGTACAAACCTCCCTCTTGCTTTCCAATCACTACTGCATCATCTATGGTCTTTCCCTTTGGCCACATTAGGACTTGGCCATCCACAAATGCAACCCTCATACCTTTTGCATCTAATGCAGAAATGGAGAGTAAGTTCTTCTTGAGCCCAGGTACATAAAGTACTTCTTTCATCTTCAATGATTTTCCAGAATCTAGATTGTAGGAGGCTTCACCACTTCCTTTGATTGGGTATTGATAATCATCCCCAAGTTTCACTTTATGGGGTGATTCATGTTCAGAAAGATTCACAAAAGATTCCTTGAACCCAGTCATGTGTTTGGAGGCCCCACTATCAATTAACCAATCATTACATCCATGGGAGATGGTACCTGTAAGAGCAGAGATCAGAACATACTCTTCTTCACTTGATGAGTCATCATCACTATCACTTTCTGCCCTAGCCTTCTTCTTTGGAGGTTCATCATCTTCGGCAGCATGAGCATGAAACCTTCTTTTGCTGCCCTTCTTTTTCTCACTGGAGTTGTTCTTATTATCCCTTTTGTTCTTGGGACAATCTGAAGCAAAGTGACCCTTCTCATTGCATGTGAAGCATCTTAGGTCCTTCTTATTCTTTTGATGAAATCTTTTGGGGTGAGGGTGATCCTTCTTGGTTTTGCTTCTTTTGGTGTGAGCTACAAGAGCTTAATCTTCACCTCCCATCTTTTCCTCACGAGCTATAAGTCTAGCTTCTTCTTGAGAACATTCTTCCCGAAGTCTACTGAAGGAGATCAACTTCTTCCTTGCACAAATTCCTTGAATAAAGGAATCCCATGACCTGGGTAGGCCATTTAGAGTGGTCATCACCACTTCACCATTCTTCACTATTTCATCTACTGCTTCTAATTGTTCCTTGATCTGAGAGACCCTTGAAAAGTAGGATTGAATGGTTTCCCCATTCTGAAACTTTACTGCTTTCAATTGGTTCCGCAGGGTCATCTTCCGATTTATGTTCTTTCCTTCAAATAGCTTGGTCAAAGATTCAAACATCTCTTTGGGTGTCTTGAGAGAAGACACATGGGGTATGAGATGGTCTTTGATAGAATCAGCAATGATTCTCTTTGCCTTGACCAAGTTCTTCTTGTGCAATACCTTGGCCTCTTCATCCTCTGGGATAAGGATGTCTTCTTTCACATATGAGTCCAACTCATTCTCTTCCAGGATTAGCCCAATCCTATACTTCCAGGCTCGGAAGTTATCAGCCCCTTCAAGCTTATCCTCAAGCTTGGTGTGAAGAGACATCTTTAAGAGTACTTCAAATGGAAATAGAAAAGATTTAGAACTTACCTCTTGAAGTGTTGAAAACTGGATCTGGTCCCGGATTAGGGTTTGTCAGAGAAACCCTAAAAATTCAAAATGTGAATTTCAAAATTCCGAAAGGATAGAAAGATGCGCCTTGGAGAGCTGATCAGCCTAGTACATTTAGAATTTGAGATCAGCAAAGTCTTGTCCTTCAAAATTGCCTTTTTTGTCCTCCCGGGTTCACTAGGGAGAGCCCTGAATTAGGGTTTGAGTTTCCCGGAGATCTACCCAGCCAAAAATCTCGATCCAAAGCTCAAACCTTCGATTTTTGCAAGGAGCTTCCAGCTGTACCTTCAGTTTCCAGAAATTCCTATTTTTGTGGAAACCCTAATTTTTAGGGCCAAAACTGAAAATGCTCGGAACTGAAATCTGATTGGACAGAAAGATGCGCCTTGATGAGTAGATCCAATCTACTATACTGAATTTCAAAAATCTGTGGAGAGAAACCCAATAAACAAGGAATACAAGCTTCCGTCACTGCAAAATGTCTTCTTCTCAGTTAGGCTCTGATACCATGTTAAATTTTCAGTATTAAATCACAATACTATAGGATCTTTGCTGAGAGAATAACATCTACAGTATATCAATGCATGACAATCATAATATGACAAGCATCACAAGCATCATAAGAATCAAAAGCATAGAGACAAGAGACACAGAGTTTCCGTGGGGAAAACCCTAAGGTGAAAAACCCCACAACTTCCTCAGAGATAGAGAGAGCAATGGCTCAACCAAAATACAACCAAATAATACAGAGATAGTCTCCTAGCAGATGATCCTCCTCCTCCTCACTAGTGCGCCACTTTCCAGAGAGAGAGATAGATACTTTTCCGAGTGAGTAAAATAGAGATCTCCTATCTCTATTTATACTCACCTTTTTGCCCAGTGACCTACTGGGGCCGACTTGTCTACTTTAGTACATCCACATTATATTATATATTAATTAGGGCCGACCCCATAAGGTGGTCTAATAACCCATAGGCAAGTACACACACTTGCGACACTTGTCAATCCACATGACGACACTTCCTTATAGAGGAATAACACATCTCTTATAAGGGTACAATAAATATATATATAATACACAGATGAAATACATTCCGAAGTTACATATACATCAACATAGAATTCTTTGATGGTATTCAACCTATATAGAATTCTCACATGGTATTAGAGCCTTTGGAGTTATTAATTAAATTATTCTTCCAGTATGAGTTTTAGAGAGTTTGTTTTGCAGGTACTGAAGATCAAATGGCAGAAATTTATTGTTGAAGAATTCATATTTTTCCATCGCTCATCATTGTTCTCTCGTATGTATTCTGATTGGAATCATCAACCAGTTGTTGCATATCATACACACTCAGAAACTCTCCTTGGTTTTATATTTCGTGTGTTATTGAATTCTATGGAGGAAAAATTACAGTTTGGAGTGACTGGTTTCGCTCTCTCTCTCTCTTGCTTCTTTTCCACTGCATGATTTTTGGCACCGATTGCACAGAAGATGGAGGACATCATCAAGTCTCATTTGGATGTGATCTCAAGAAGCTCAAGTCTAGTGAGCACATTCCACTTCTTCGCAAGAAGAAGATTCCTCCAGATATTTGACCAAGTTCTCACCTGCTTGAAGTTTGGAGAGCATTATTATGGTGTATTCCATGATCTTGAGGGGAGGTTTTCTTCCCAAGTGGTTTTCCTTCTTTCCTCACCTACATGGACTAATAATTTTTTGTATTGGGGTGAACATAAGCCTTGTTTCTTGGGCCCTCTATTTCTGATATTTCACCTCATAAAGTCAGGCTTAAGGGGGGGTGTTGGAACATTTAAAAACCCATTAAATACTTAGGATATATTTTACTAGTCACCTAGATTAATTTCCTATGTTTTGACTAGCTAAATAGGGCCAGTTTTGTCTTTTAGTGGATCACTTGCCATCCTAAGTCACAAAAACGAATTTGGACAAATTATGGATAAGATTTCCTTGGATTTTGTCTGATTTTATTCTATTCCTGAATTAGAAAGACACTTTCTTGATTTAGACAACTTTATCCTATTTTTTCTACTTTCTAGTGGATAAGGAAAAACTAGTTGACTTGGAAACTCTTACCACTTGACCAATTCGACCTCCACATCATTTCTAATCCATATTTACATTTTATTTACCTCACTCATGATCTGCCATACCATACTTGCCAAATTCGTGAGCCTCTAGCATAGTTTTGGAAACTGCTTTTGCAACCTAGGGGGTTTTTATGTTTTTAGTAAGCCTTACTTTTTGTGCTTTACAACTTGCCTTTAAGGACTTCTATTTTCTCTCTTGAGATGTATTATATATTGTATTCACATTGAGGAATAATATATGAGATAATGATTCCATCAATTGAGTTCCTTCTCTATGTTCTGTTTCAACATTTCTTCTTATTCTTGCATATCTTTGAATAAATTCTTGTGAGGAATTCTTTTCTTCAAGATTCCTGGCTATTAGAATTCTTTGATGGTATTCAACCTATATAGAATTCTCACACTAGTGGTATTGTCTGACTTGAGGCTAGCATGGTATTATACTTCATATACGAGGTCAAAGCCTGGTATTTGAAGGTAGTGTCAAGTTGCACAAACTTTGTAGCCTCATTAGTGATCATTTTCACTGACCAAATAGTCTCGTAGGTGAACTTGTACTGCTTGATGTCATACTTTCTTGTCCCATGGAATACATGTAGTGTCAAATTCGATTCAGATGTCATCGCCATTCTGTTAGGTACTGGCGAATTAGATACTGCTGGTGGAACTAGTGCAGTGGGCATGGTAGTATATTTTCCTAGATATTGATACTCTACTGTCAAATTGGATTCTACTCCTCTGGTTGCTTCTATTTCTATTTCGGGGCTTGCCTCCCACTCCAAGAGGTCTAATAAATTGGATTCTTGATCAGCTAAAGGGAGTGAGGGGGTTGTGATGAATTGTGTGTTTCTTCTAGGCATCTTCCTTCTCACAACGTTGAATCCAGGAGATGACAGTTCCAGCCACGTAGTCACTATGATAGTCATCTCAATGCCTTCATCTAGATACACTTCCCTTTCTTCCTCTACATCCTTTGTGTTCCTTCCTATGATATGCCTCCAGGGTTTGAATTTAATGTCCTTTTTTGAGATTCTGATGTCTTCTATCCCACTCCTGTTTGGGGGTATCTCTTGTTTACATGTGATGTTTTGGGAACAAATTGATTTTAATATGAGTAAATCAATTTGCTTAATTAATCATCATTTCAACAGTAATTTTGGTTATTTCTATTCAATGTTCAATGTTGTTTGAGAAAGTTTGTTGGTTGTGTTATTTGTAGGTACAAAAAACATTGGTTTGAGCATAGGTCAAGACTTCCAGCAACAAACAACTATGAATTATACAACTACAAGGATCCATGTAAGTCTACTTTTCTCTCATTGAATTCAAAGTTGGTTGATTAAGTAGAAATTTAGATAAGGATCTTCCTTGATCTGTTTAGTAGCCCTGACCCTATTTACTGGGATAGTTTTTCCCATAACAGAAATGGAGACCATACTGGGGACTAACTCGATGAATGATTCCTTATAGGGTTTGCATTTTCCCTCTAGTTTCTAGGTAGAATCAGTTGGTATTTTTCATCTTTTAAACTTCCTATTAGATATATTCCCCTTGTGTTAAAAAAAATATTGATTTTTCTTGTCTTCCTTAATCTTATAGCCTTGAATATGTGGGATGTTTTTAGATACAGACACATACATATGCATTTTGAAGCATGTACAGTCGCGTACATATGCTTGTAGGTGTCTGTAAAATAACGAACATACTTAGGTTGATGTTTCCTCCTCTTATTAAAGGGAATACATGGGTTTCCTTTGTGCAAGAAGAGTATACTCGAGGGAATACATGGGTTTCCTTTGTGCAAGAAGAGTATACTCGAGGGAATACATGGGTTGATTTTGTACAAGGTCCATATGCCTAATTAGAGGAAACAAGTAAAAACAATTGGACATTTAGGTTTATAAGGTCTAGTGGGGATCCAAGTCTTTCTTATATTTTCAAAATTCTTATTTTTAAGGATTAAAAATAAACATTTAATGGTTTTTTCATTATGCCCTAAATGAAAATAAAAAAATGAATATTTCATGGAATCATCGTTTTCTCCAGGTTCATTTAGGAATGCCTTAGGTATTTTGATGCCCTTGGGAATGTCTGCATATAAAGAAAAATATTAGATTTCTTTAATTAGCATGCCCTCTTGAAAATCATAAATAATTGCTTGCTTTGGTCATAGTAATTTTCTCAAAAAATTGCATCTCATTTAGGTTTTGAAAGGTTCTCCTTGATTCTAATGCTTTTTGTAAGTTGTTTATGTACAAGCATATCTTTCAAATTTGAAGAAGTATTTTCCATTTGCAAGTATTCTCCTTTTGAATATTTTTCATTTGAGAACATCATCCTTTAATAACTTTTGCACATCTTCCACATCCCTCTGAATAAAAAAATCCATTAAAAGCAATGTAACTAAAATAAACTAGACTTGTTTTTAGAAAACCAACATTAGTCTACGTTCTAGGGCCTTGGTTATAGGTTTCGAGACTAAATCCTCCAAGGCCATGTAAAATGAAACTAGGATCACTATAGAATGGGATTCTAATATTCGACGTCTGATCGATGATTTTTAGCATCGGACAGGGGTCTTGATAGACATCGGTTAGGCGTCGTTAGGATGAAGTCACTTAAAAGATGTCTTAGAGAGAAATTTAAGTGACATCAAGGCATGTTTTTCCTTCAAACCAATATCTTCTAAACAAAGTCGAAAAAACATCTGCAAATTGATGTTTATTAATTTGATTTAACGTCAATTAAACGTCTGAAAAGAGATGTTATGAATGTCAACGTAATGTCCAGTTAAGGTGGATGATATGTCAAAATAATGTCCAATATTGGGGTAAGTAATTTACGTTAAAGTTACGCTACCGATGTTCAACCCACGCCTCACAAACGTTAGTTGAATGTCTAAAAATAGATGTGTGCAAAGTAGACGTAATGTCAGTAGAACATTAAAAAATATACATTTGCAAAGTAGACTAAACGTCATCAGAACTTCCAAAAAGAGACGTTCGCAAGGTGGATTAAACATCGGCTAAACATATGTAAAGAGACGTTCGAGAAGTAGAAATAATGTCGACTGAACATACAAAAAGATACGTTAGAAAAGTAGACTTAACGTCAGCTAAACGTCCAAAAAGAGACGTCTAGAATTGCATTGAGAAAAAAAATGTGGATGACCCATTGAACTAATGTCGTGTACTCTCTACATAATTGAAGTTTGATTTAAGGTACCGATGTTCAACCTACACCACTCAAATGTTGGTTGAACGTCCAAGAAGTCATGCTTATAAATGGATCTAACATGGAAATTATGGACTTGGCTTTTAGATAGTTGCAATTTCACTAGATTCCAATGGAATATGTTCTAAGTTTACCTCTACCTTCATGTATGGAAATAGATCACCATTTGTAAAATCATTGTCCACTATATGTATTTGTTCTACCTTCCCATGCAAATCATGCAAAACTGCAACCCATGGGTTACAAAATTCCAGTGGAACTACTTCCATTGGCCTTGTAGCCACAACCTTGATTCTTGATTCCTTTCCCATCATTCCAACTTTCCTTCGATTAACAACCAAATAATAAATCAATCTCACTAAGGGATGAAAATACTGCTTGGAAATTATTTCCTCATTT
Source organism: Larix kaempferi (assembly GCA_027924585.1). Lineage (NCBI taxonomy): Eukaryota > Viridiplantae > Streptophyta > Pinopsida > Pinales > Pinaceae > Larix > Larix kaempferi. The sequence continues at coordinate 13,126,764 of BSBM01000797.1, forward strand.
GAAGAAATAAACTGGAAGCAGGGACATTTATCAACTCATGTTGCTTGAATGAATCAAACTTAAAATGGGATTTCTCCAAACAAGTGAAGGATACCATGTCAGAAGGTATATAAATTGAGTTGTATAACATTTAATTTCAGTTTGAAGAGATATATGGATGTGTCTAATTATCCAATAAATACTTTCACTAACACATATCCTTTCCCTATGAGTACACCCATTGACCTTTGAAATGTGTGGACACATGATATTTTTATTAGATTGACTAGACATGCAACAAAAACCCTAACTTTGAAATCCTCAAACCTCATGAAAACAACACTGCTTGACCAAGAGTGACCCCAATCTATGTCATAACTTGACTTATTCTTTCCTAACTCCAAAAAGGATAATTGTTGTAGGAGTGAGTAGTTTTAGGACATATGATGTATGGTTTCCCCAAATGCATGCTCTTTGTAAGACTAGAATAAACAAAAAGCAACTAAAAATCATAACAACACTAATATCAAATGTTTCTATTCTTGGCATGTCAATATTTATACAATCAAATTGACTAAGGAGACAAAAGATATTTCAACCAAAAAAAAAACTAGGAAGACTTACTTACCCCACTCCTTGTGGTAGGAGTGTGTCATAGTATCTTCATTGGGATGAGACATAGATTTTTAGGTCAGCAAGGTTCATCCATCTAGGTTTAAGAACACCATCCGATTTAGCTAATCAAATTGCATTGAAATCATATATTTACACAACTAAAAATCATCCTAGCCAATGCATTTGTAATTTTCCTGGATTATTCAAATGCTTACTATCATATAGTATTACAAGATCACCTTTAATAAATTTCTTCATTTGAATGTGATTGTAATTCCATGACTTTTTTTGTTTTTTCCATAGGTTGATGAAAATAAACCAAAAACCCAAATTCGTGTAGGTGCATTATCTCTACTATCAATTCTCCATCTACTCTTTCCCCATCCATCATGCAAGTGGCATGGGAAATGTAAATGATAAACACCATGAAATCAACACGAATAATAGTCTCATAACCATAGACTAATTGAAATAATGTCTTCATGTGCAATGTATTAGTAGTGGTCATGTATGTCATAAAAATGTAGGTACCCTTTCATTTGAATCATCCATATTTGTGGAACATTCCTTGGTTAGGATTGTCTCTAAAATATTATTAAAGGTCTCTATTATTCCATTATCCTAAGGGTGATATGGAATATTTTGATGACATTGAATAAGGAATTCTATAGTTAAGGTAGCAAGGGTATTGTTAATAAAGAGCATACCTTGGTTGATGGTGCCTTGTCCTTAGCTAAGTACAAGGCACTATTCCTAAATTGAATTACATCCTATAACATTATCATGTTATAGAGCAAGGCACTATAACGTATCCAAGCATATCCAGTGAGATATCATCTTTTGCTAGTCACAAGATGTTCAATGCAGAATAACGTCAACAATAAGACCTTAGCAATAGATGTGCACTTTAGTAAAGGAAAATATTTTCAAGTGTGTCATTTGTCATTTTCTTGTCATTATCCTTGATCAGGAGGTAGGTCCTTAACCATAGGTTCCATGTGACAAAAATGAGACATGATCACTTGTAAAATTACCACTCCAAAGGTACAAGTTCCATTTAAGCTAATGATGTTATTTGTAAATATAAAGCATGAAATTAAAGAAACTTAACTACGTCAAAGCTAAGTTAAGGAGGGGCCAATTTCTTTAATTTCTCCATTTATTTAAACATTATCACTTCATATTTGTTTTGTAGGTACTTGGATTAGATCAAAATAAGAAACCTCTTAGGGATTGAATATCTCATCCTTGTCATTTCATTTGATTGATTATAAATCCTAAGGAGATTAATTAAAGCACCATAACAAATATAAACCATCATTTTGTGATTTAGGTTTCTTGGCATATATCATTCCAGGTACTAGTTAGTAAGTGGTTTAATATGGCTTCCATATATAGATCGTATTAGCATCTTGCTGTCATTTTAGTGTTGATTTGTTTCTTGAAAATAATACTAACCTTGTGTGTTGAAGTTATCTTCATAGGGCCAGTTATGGTTGGTTAAATTAAATAAACTCATCTCTAATTTATTTTTTACATATTATCTTCATATTTGTTACCTATGCTAAGTCTACTCTTTGATTCACACTAGTGAACTAAGACAATAATGGTTTTTTGATCCATAACTATCTCTACTATTAGATTATTCTCTTGGATACATCAATACGTTATTATTAATGGTTTTTTGTTGATGATAAGAGTTTTCCTACACCTATATTGCTACTTTTTATCATCATATTCAAAACTGTCATAACTAAGCCATCATTTCTAGACCTAAGATACAATGAACCTAATCAATTCATGTGTCATTCTCACCATTGTTTTGTCTCCATATACTACAGTTTACACTATGATATTTTATGGTTCTATGTTGATGCAAAATTAGCCACTGTTGGCTATCACACAACCTCTTTCGACACAACCTAAGCCACTATATTACTGGTATATCAGATGACAATCCTCTAATAAATATTATATTGCTATCATATGTATCTTGTAGGCCTAAAATCAAGCTATTGATGCATTGTTTTGTGGTTGATATTTCGATATGTTTCATTGCCTTATTGGATTCCATGGATCTCTGATTGTTACATAAACTTACAATCATCCAAACGATATTAATACTATTCATAAGGGTATTGATGAAAGTAATCCTAATGCTAGTTATTGACATCAATACCATAGTTTGGGGACATCTCTTCTGTTGGTATAATTCAAAACAGTCCTTTTCAGTTGCAACCTTTGTGGTAACTTTGGCATTGAAAGTGGAGACTAGATACACTATAACAAATTTGACACCCCAACACCACATGTTACCTTGCAAGTGAAAGGTGCACTGGGTTAGATTAGGCACTTATGTTGGTTTTAAAAGGAAAATATGATTCACCAACTCCATTGAAGATACAATAGAGTACTCATGTGGAATCTTATATGAATCTTAGCAAGATTGCATGTAGAACAAAAATAATAAATCCACCCCTTCACACATCTAAGATATGCATAACTATTGCTAATATTTTCTTGAAGTGAGCCTCAAATCAAATACCTTATGAAGACTCATTCCTTAGAATTCTTTATATAGCCCAAATATCAATCTTATGTTTGAAGAAAGGTGCATTGTTCAACAAGTCTAGGAGGCAATTTCAATTATTCATAAGTAGAACATAACTCATGGTAGTCTTACTGAACATAACAAGTTTTAATCCCTTTACTGGAACAAAATCATGTTCCGTCTGTAATTCAACTAGTAACTGACTAGTGCTCTTTACTACCACACCTCATGTCATGGAACTCACATTAGCCTCTAATGACCGAAGCACAGGAGTACTAGAACTGGTGCTCCTATGTATAGCTGGGGTTGTGGTTTTCCCCCACCAACACTAGGTGTAGAATCAGGGGTAGACATGGAAATATCAGGGGTTGAGGGACCAATATCATATGCAACAGGAACATGGGTTGAAACCATAGATGCTTCTATGCTACTCCCAACATAGGGCTATTCCCGTCTCATCAATGCCTAAGAAAATATAATTCACTGAGTCATATTCCTTTTAAAAAATGTCATATTCTTTGAAATTATTAATGGAATAAAATTTTAAAAAATTACTTTGTACTTTGTGATGTGGTCCATCAAGAATTTGATTCTCGTTTCATTTTCATAAGTATTTTCCGCATACACCAATTGATCTAGTTCATCAATCATTTTTTTAACATTTTCCAGAGAGCTTCTAAAGTGTCATCAACTCCTGAGATCTCCATGTCATCCTCATTGGGACAAGGCATTGGCATGGGAGCCTACAAATAATCATATCATATAAGTCCGATAATAAATGTAACAAGGATCTCTGTGCTGGAAAAATATGGAATATAATAATGAAAATATAAATGACTATATATATATATATATATTATCTCACCCTCCCTTCATCGATGCCTTTCCCTTTCCCCCAATCATCCTATAACATAAACCATGATTTGTCAAGCATATATACACAAATGATTTGTTAACAATATAAAGTATATATAGTGAAAAATAATAAATAAACAACATACATGCTTTTTAGTAAATCATGGACATGATTTCTAAGCCATACTTACTTGATTTCTATATCATGTTCAAATGATAACTGAGCAACAACTCCTTTCTCGCGAGTATTGATTTTATTCCACTGACCACAACTTTGTTATCCTCACCCTCAACAAAAACACAATTGGGTAGTTTGTTTGTACTTTCAGGACGAGTACTATTTATAAACCCAACAACATTTCCATAGGCTTTTGGTCTTCCATCAATATATATGGAAAATCCCTTATGTTGATTGTTTTCTTTCATTTTATTATAATTTGCACAAATTCTGTATATGCGCATACTCGTTACATATCTTGTTATCCCACCACAATGTGTGTAATCATATGTTGGGCCAACATATTCCATCAGTTCCACTTCACTATTATATGGAACATTCACACCGCCCTTGTAAAGAGCCCCAGACCATGTAAAGTAGATGGAGCTATTCGATATGTTCTTCCATCGATTGTGAAATTGGTGTTTATTTCAGTAGGTGGGTTTAGTTCCCAGATCTTCACATAATTCATGTACATTAATGGAACTTCCTTGTATTGGGTAGACTCATTTGTTAGTATATTCCTATACTCCATCCTAGTCCTACTAGCTTTCCAGTCATTTTCATTTTCAGTCATGCATGCAAAATTAGGGTTTGCATGCAAAATTAGGGTTTGCATGCAATTAGGGTTTGCATGCATTCTAGGTCATCAGTCCCAGCACCTAGTCCTCAGCAAACTAGCCCCCGGAGCTTCTTTCATATCATTTCTAGGCCTCCCAGTGACTAATGCACCCTCCTTTGCTTCACTGCATGACAAGGGCGCCTTCTTCACCTACCAGTCCAGTTATATTCAGTTATCTTCAGTTATTCCCTTGATTTAAGGCTTAACTGACTCTTTATTGAGTTTATCACTCTGTTGGACCTCCAGTGAGACTAGATTGACCATTCTGACTCCAGTTAACTCCTATGGCACCCTCCACTGAGCCTCCTTCACTATATTAGTGCTTCCATATGCCAGTTACACCAACCACATTCAGTTAGACTCATTTTGACTCCCGGTTGATCATTACTTGTGCATTGATGACTTCACTGATGAGAAGGTGGACTCCTAGTTAGGCATTGATGACTCTCCACTGATTATGGATCTGTGCATGAAGGCCAATTCAAATTCCTCCTAGTGAATTCGAATCCTCATACTCAGCATTGTATATTTACCAATTCATTATTCTATTAATAGTAACATGTGTAATTATTCTGCCTCAATCAGAGTTTCTTTGGATCTAAGTTCTATTGCTTGTCTCTTCTATTATTCCTAAATTATTTCATTGTGAGGTTTACATCATCTCTTTGGATCTTACATGGGAAATTTCACATGGTATCAGAGCCTTGAGAGTATATTCTACCTCCATTCTTGAGAGTTTTTTGCAGGTATTTTGAAGTTCCAGCAGTTGCAGTAGCAGATTCAATAGCTTTCTATTTGCACTTGTTCAAGCAATCAAGATGAGCAATTTGAATGCTCCTTCTTCTATACTTCTCACTCCTTTCAATTATTTTGAATGGAAGAGGAAGATGATAATACTCTTGGAATCAAGAGGGTCTACTAGAGTAGTTGAGGAAAAAGATGCCATACCACATCAAGCCAAAAAGAGAATCAAGCACCTAAACAAAATGGATGAAGCCTTTGGATTCATATGCCTTTATATATCTGATGATCTATTGTTTCATGCTGATGGATTGAAGTGTCCATATGATTTATGGATAAAATTGAGGAGTCTTTTTGGCAAACAAGACGAACTGAGAGGCTACATTCTTGAGAATGAATTGGTTTCCATTCAACCTAGCAATTTCAAGAGCATCCAAGATTTCTTCTCCAAATTTCAGAATCTGGTTTTGCATTGCAAGCAATGTGGCATCACTAAAAGTGATGAGCAATTGATACTCTCTATATTGAGCAAACTTGGATCTCAATTTTCTGTCTTTGTATCTACCTTTCATTCTGTTCGAATGTCCATCCATGGATGGAATTTTCCCACCTTAAGTGACTTCATTGAAGCTCTCACTCAAGAAGAGAACAAATTGTTTCAAATGGGTGCCATCAAAACCTCCAGAGATCTAGCTCTTTTAGGTGGTGAATCAAGTGGAGCGAATGCAAAAGGGGGACAAAAAGGAAAAGGCAAGAAACCTTCAAGATCCAAGAATGAAAAACAAAAGAGACCAAATTGTACCTACTGCAAGAGAGGAAACCATCTTGAGCATGCCTACATGCATAAGAAGATTGATCTTCTAACCAAGCTTCTTGAACAAAACCAAATTGTTGTTCCAAAAGAAGCAAAGATGTATGATTCTGGAAGTGGATTTGATGATTGTCATGCATTGATGGCTGGTTTTTCAAAGACAAAAGCTCTCCTCATAGATTCTGGAGCTTCCAACCACATGATGGCACAAGAAGAATCCTTCTTCTCTTTGGATCTCCAAGATGGGCCTACCATTCACATGGGAGATAACTCTCATATTTCTGCCAAAGGTTTGGGTACAGTTCATATGGAGCATGGTAAGTTCAAAAATGTCTTATTTGTTCCTTCTCTTACAACTAATTTGTTGTCAGTATATCAAATGACTCATACAGGATCTCCAAAACAAGTAATTTTTGGTCCAGACACAGTAGAGACTACATAAATCTCTACTGGAAAGGTTATAGCGAATGGGATTGCTAATCATGCCTCAAAGGCATATGAGTTCTCACACTTCATGCCCTTCTCTCCAACTATTCCTTCAGATTCTGATGAAGATCACAGTGACTTCTTTTCCAGTGACTCCTATTCTAGTGAAGAAGAAGATCAAGATTTTGATGTTGAGATCATGGTTCAAGAAGATTCAAAACCAACACCTGTTCTTAGTCCAAATTCAAGAGAAATATGTTCTCACACAGTCCTTGCTACTACTGAGAACACAGTTGATGATTTATTTGCTTACAGAACTACTAGACTTCAGCAGCATGATAACCCTGCATTATGCCATCCATCTCTCTGTAAGAGATGCAGCATGATGATGGGATTCTCTCTTCCATCTTTTGGGAAGACTACTCATGTTCCATTCGCTCCAGATACAAAAAAAGTTCCTGAAAGACTTGCTTCATCCTCCACACAGTGGGAGACCTTCCTACATGGGATTAGTTTGCCAAGTCTTTTGCAAAAGTTTTCACTGATGAAAGCTTCTTTCTTTTCTACATGATGGTTCTTTGAGTTATTTACTGTTCTTTTTGAGGGGGGGTATTTTTCCCATGAGGTTTTCCCCATTTCCTCAGTTTATGGACAGTTATGTATTTTATTATCATTTCATTTATTGTATGGGTGACCTTTGGTCCTAATTACCAGGGCCCAGGATGGATTAAGGGGGGGTGTTAGGATATTCCTATACTACATCCTATTCCTACTAGCTTTCCAGTCATTTTCATTTTCAGTCATGCATGCAAAATTAGGGTTTGCATGCAATTAGGGTTTGCGTGCATTCTAGGTCATCAGTCCCAGCACCTAGTCCTCAGCAAACTAGCCCCCGGAGCTTCTTTCAGATCATTTCTAGGCCTCCCAGTGACTAATGCGCCCTCCTTTGCTTCACTGCATGACAAGGGTGCCTTCTTCACCTACCAGTCCAGTTATATTCAGTTATATTGAGTTATCTTCAGTTATTCCCTTGATTTAAGGCTTAACTGACTCTTTACTGAGTTTATCACTCTATTGGACCTCCAGTGAGACTAGATTGACCATTCCAACTCCAGTTAACTCCTATGGCACTCTCCACTGAGCCTCCTTCAATATATTAGTGCTTCCATGTGCCAGTTACACCAACCACATTCAGTTAGACTCAGTTTGACTCCCGGTTGATCATTACTTGTGCATTGATGACTTCACTGATGAGAAGGTGGACTCCTAGTTAGGCATTGATGACTCTCCACTGATTATGGATCTGTGCATGAAGGCAAATTCGAATTCCTCCTAGTGAATTCGAATCCTCATACTCAGCATTGTATATTTACCAATTCATTATTCTGTGAATAGTAACATGTGTAATTATTCTGCCTCAATCAGAGTTTCTTTGGATCTAAGTTTTATTGCTTGTCTCTTCTTCTATTATTCCTAAATTCTTTGATTGTGAGGTTTACATCATCTCTTTGGATCTTATGTGGGCAATTTCACATCATTGTCATAAGAGCTTGAACCTCCTTCAACAAGAAAGACATCCATACATTTTTAAAATTTTCTTCTGACATTGCAACCCCTAGTTGATATTGATGCATTGCTTGACGCTTTCCCTTCTTTAATATGTTTAGGACAACCATCGCTATCCAAAGATAGATAAAAAACATGTCTATTTGGTTGTGCCTATAATTAACGTCAAACAATGTTGGTTACATTCCAATATTACGATTTAGATAGCAAAAGTAGCAATTAAGTTATCGTATATCATGAGGAACACCCTATGGGAGGTCTATCAATATAGAGGTCCTCATGCAACAATTTGGAAACAACCAAGGGGTCCTCATGCAACAATTTTGGAATTTGGTTAGGTTGTGACCTTAAATTAGATTATTTATATTAATAATATGACAAATATTATCGCAAAATGTAAATCCCCCCAAAAAGGTACCAAATTCTTAGGTTGGAAGCTGAAAGGGTTCAAAATGAATGTCCGGAAAAGCTATTTTATAATACTTATTGTATGTTGTTGGTTTGACATGTTTGTTTTTAATTGTTATGTGGATGCCTTGTAAATATTTGTTGACTTTATACTCTAGGAAAAATGAAACTATTGGATACATTATAGATTTTTCCATTGGTTTTAACCAAACCCATGATGTGAGCATGCTCATCATGTATTATGCATTCATGAAATGGTTCAATTGTTCATCTTGTATAAGCTAATTACCTCCTCAAAACCTGTAATTTTGCATATCATTAAACCCGATGTTAATTTAACTAACCATTTTTGAAACTAAATGTTAGTTTGCTGACTAATAATGTATAATGGTTAATTTTGGTTGCATTCTAAGTTGTCATGAGAGTATGCTTGAGTTTTTCAACTTGGTGATGAGTATAATTAGGGATATGCTTGATGATGAATATATTTTTGTAGCTTGATCACTATGGTTGTGCAAATTATGTTTCAATCTTTTTTTTGGTGTGTATATCCACCTTTGATGGTTGTCCTAGTCATATCAAGAAGAGAAGATAAGTGAGAAATAACATATCTTCCATTCTGCAATCGCACATGTCCAACAATTCAAGGATAAATACCATGAAACCACTGCCAAAATAGTAGGGCACACAAGATACACTCTCCCAATGAACTAAACAAGGGAACGATTGGGAGATGCAAAGTGCAGATCCACATCACTTCAACCCAAGTGAATGGATCTTGAGCATGAAATCTACAACCATTCATTAAAAGTTTCCAACCATAAGGAGTGACTCCATGGATTCTCCAACAAAATACCTATACTAGTGCCAAGGGAGGATGGAACACACCCAAATCCCCTTTTGTCAACTAGCCAACTTAATTAAAGAAGAGGAAAAATACAAATTTAGGGTTATACTATTGGTCCATATTTGGGAGTTCCTTCCCAAGAATCTAAGGTTAATTTGACATAAATATGCTCATTTGTAGCTGAAGTATGGTAGACAATCATATATTTTGAAGTCTACTTACAACTATGGTTAAAGAGTTGCAAATTCGAGTTTGTAATCCTTAACTTTTATTGAAATAAATATTGATCATTTATTTTGAGTTTATTTAAGTTTCAAGGAAGGTATTTGCTAGTACTCTTTTGATAGGGCTCACTTGGAGAGGTTGATGGTGAATGCACATTTATGTCTTTTCTATTTTGAAATTGCATATGTGTTATATGTTGTTGTTATTTAAAAAATTTGTAGCTAGTATATTTATGTCAATGTGATTTTCCTTTCATGAACATAAGATGAATCCATGATTAATAAAGGAACTATTGCTGCAACTAGCGCGGTATAGACTAGGTTTACCTTCAAGTAGTTAATTTATCTTTGAATATTTATGTAAAATTTTCATTTCATTTCATCTTCAAATGGTGTTGGGTGTGTGAGCTATCTCAAAGAAAACACATAATATTTAATTATCGACCGAGGTTGGTAATCTTAGAGTTGAGGCAAAGTATATGTTAAGGTAGAATGGTACCTAAGATTTTTGGCTTGTTAGACCTTAGAAATATTTAATAAAGAAAAGATCGAAATATCTTTCAAAATGAAAAACCGAGTAAAAAAATAAAATAAAAAGAACTAAATCAAACTTAGTTAAACAAATAGACTAGAATAGTATCAAATCATACTACTCTGCTTTATAAAAAGCGAACTATTAACTATGAAAATGGAAACTACCTAATTTCAGATTCTAATCTAGGAATTAGAAAACAACTATAAATAAATTAGAGACCTATCTATGAAATGAATTTATTCGATGATAAATTACATAAACAAAGAACTATGTTACTAAAAAACAAAACGATAGACTATGTAATAAATTCAATAACTATTCAAGACTACACTAAAGCATATAATTCTAATTCCATTCTCCTTGATGTTGTATGTCAAAAGTAATAGGAACTAGAGTAAATGTATCGTAATGAATTTCGAATGTAATAGCAAAACAAAACGGAAGTAAATCTAATCTAATTTCAACAAAGAGATGTAAACTACAAAGAGACCAATTATAGTTAACTTTAAACATTCTGATCTATCTACTATCCATGAGCAGAATAATATGAAACTAATGAAAACTAGAAGCAAGTAGAAAACTTAATAAAGATATTTACTTCTGAACTTGATTTGGAAGCAAGTAGAAAACTTGATAAAGATATTAATTTCTGAATCCAAATTCTATTCCATAAACATCTTCATTATCTATCTAAAAATAAGAAACTAATCTTAATTCTTAATAAAAGAAACTATCAAAACTAGAATATTTGGAAAATAAAATTATTAATTATAGTCTAAACTAAATCTTAAGAACATGTGATAAACTAGACTAGGAATAAAACTGATAAATTCTGAAACAACAACGTGTTAGCAAATTAAATATGAAAGACATAATTTAAAAGACAGTTAAAGCAACTAAGAATGATAACAAGACTTTAATTAAAACTTTATGGAATGTAAATCAAGGGACTAATTATATTTAAGAATACTAATTAAGAGCATAAAGGATTACAGTTAAGAAAAAATAAGAAACCGAATTCAAGCGAGCATAAAAACAGTGCAGAAAGAATGAAAGTCCGAACGACGATCCAGATGATTGTCCGAATGACAGTCTGGAAGAGGAAAAACGAATTAAACTAAGGAAAATGAGAGTTTCGATGATCTTAACGTCAGTTGGCGAATGCAGATGAACCTACAATGCAGAGAAATCAGTGAGAAGACTTGTTGAGAAGCTATGATAATAGAGAGAAACCTATTCTAATCATTGTTAGAGAGATAAATTATTCCTATGATATACTAAAGGAAGATTGAGTCGAAAGATGGAATTAACCTACAACTACAGAGAAGAAGCTAATGAAACTAATTCTAATTGTAAACTAAGCTGGAAACAACAACTAACTAAGCCCTATCTAATTGCAGGAGATTAGAAAACAAACTATCTAATTACAAAAGATTGAAATTAAACTATCAAAGCTATGCTTTAGTCGACCATTTACTAATTCTGTAAACACAAAATAGGTTAACAGCACAATATAAATTACAAAGAAGAAAGAAATATCGTGTATAGAAAAAATGAAATTAATTACATATATAGGAAAATAAACTAACTATTTGCAAAACAGAAAATGTAGAAAGAAACAACAAAACATCCAGTTGATGAGGTGCCCTTCCCAGCAATCAGAGATGAAAAACTAAATTGGTTTAGATACTCAGAACATCAACAAACTGGAACTTCCATTAACTTGAGAAAATTACAAAACGTCTGCTATCTGCTGCAAATTCTACGAACTGTCTGCTAATCTGATGATCTTTTTTAACTAAAGACTAACTCTACTAACTCAGTTTTTCTCTACAAAGCGTCTATTTATAAATTACAATGGATGAGAAGGTCGATAGAGTCGACCTCTCTAATAATACAGGCGTTTATGGCTGTAACCGGCTGCTTTAAGTGATGCATGACATCGTAGGGAGCATCCACCAGTCTTCACGGGGTCGGTTTCTTCACGTAGCTGCTTGGAGCGTCGATCTTCCTCTGATGTGGAATGGGCAGTGTGTTGGCGGACTAAGTGTGGACAGACGAACTCTTCCAGAACACCGATGTGAATGGGTGTGCGTGATTCCATGCCGAATGAGCAAGGAAATCGGCATGTGGAGTGTTGATGTGGAGGTAGGATGTGCTGTTGAGTTTGGAAGGTAGGAAGGTGAATCTTCCAAAACATGATCTAATCAACCATAACCATCACGTGGCTAACAGAACCCATGTACTCGTTTTTGTCTTTAATAGCCAAAAATATGCCAACCATGGATTTCGCGAGCTAAATGCAAGGCTGAATGATGAGCTGGACGTGGCTAAACATTAGCAACATAAACACGCAGTTTGAATGAAGGGTCGTTTGAAAAACCGCAGTCTGTAGATCAAAAATAAATGCCATGCATGTCTGGAATTGTCAATGTAATCATTAATAAATCACAATATAGCGAGACTTGACCGAAATTCATATGATAAATGAATACATGCATACTTGGTCTATTTGATGTGCTGAATGGCAGAAATAATAACTTATTATATCAAAAATAGTGAAATTAATGCCATTCAGAGTAGATTTGATGATAAAAAATAGTGACAAAATGGACACCAACATTCCCCCAAACCGGAGATATGCGAGGTCCCATTGAGCAAAAACAGAGAGAAATTAGTGTTGGGCCTGGCCCAAGTGGGGCAATTTTGAACAAGGATTTTTGGAACTGCAAAGCTGAGCGCAGTTCAATCTAAATAATTTTTTGTATAAGTTTTGGGATGCTACGAAGATCGGTGCCGCGAGGATGCAGTCCCACGAAGTGTCTAGTCTACAGGGATCCAATAGGGTAGAGTGTTGGATGGGGGATTAGCACATGTTTTGGTTAAGACCGTCGGAGGTCTATTTTTGGAAAAAGATGCTCCAAGAGTGCTAAGCGGCAGGCAGGAGCAAATCGAGAAGAAAGCGACTGGTCGCACACACAAAAGATACCACTACCTGAACCAGTCGCATGAGGCCGTTAGAGGAAGAAGGGCTCAGCGAAAGAGACCTATTGGAACTCATGCGACAAGAAGGACGATAGCAACTTGGGCATGCGCGAAGAGCAGGCCACGATGGAATATTCGCTACTAGGTGCCAACTAGCTTGATGAGCTGAAAATTGTAACCGTTTTTGTAAACCTAAGGGTTTTTGGCCTGCGGATTGTAAAGACATGACCGATGGGCATGATCTATAAATAGGGAAATTTTGTATGGGAAAAGGGTTAGAACTTTCATTTTGGTCAGTATTGATTATTGTAGAATCTTAAGCTTGAAAGCCATTGTAAAGGCTTTGCAGCTGAGTGCGCAGAGACCTATCTAAGAGAGAAGAGAGTCTACATCTAAGTGCACAGACTAGGAACAATTGTACCCCTTCCCTAAAAGATCAATATTAATAACCATTCTTTTGGACGTAACCTCCATCCGAGGGGTGAACCATGTTAAATTCTGTGTAGTGTGATTGATTGTGTTGGTGTATTTGTTTGTTTGCTTAGTATGGATGTATGATGCTATAGTTATCTATTATGTGAATTCTTTTGTATGTATTTTCTGCAGGAAATGATGGGAATAATACATTAAGTAATGCATGGGTGGATTAATGTTAGGTATTTCAGATCGTCTAATTCTTTGAATGTAAGAATATGTGGATAATAATATAGTTAAGCACTGCATCTGAGCATAGAACACACAGTGCTGTGTATTTTGTTCAATTGTTTACGCCATAAAGATAGTAGCTAAGTGTTGATGAATGGATCGAGACTGTTAAGTAAGGATTGATTAGAGTCAATCAAGTCCTGAAGTAGCTGCGCGGTCTAGCTGACGCGCCGACCCATCTTGAGTGCTGTGAGGTAAGCTATTTATAGCTTATCATTGTAACGTGAATCAATTCTAACATTGTGCAATCCTTGGATGCGCTAGGTGCGCGACACCCCAGTTTGACGAAGTATCCACCGTGAAGTAGAGAATTCGTGTAGTCATTTGTTCAGAGTAAGTCCCTTATTGCGCTATCCGTCAGTTCCTCCCACACTCACATCACTAGGTTGTGGAAACTTGATTCTGCAACCACCCCCTCAGCTTTGCCTTGGGTGAGACCTCAGACTGTTCGTAGTTTGTTGCCGAAAGGGCTGGTGAATAGGGGTTTTGTTGGTTCCTTGAACCGCAAAGTACCTGGGTCTACACTAGAAACCTCTATCTTAGTTATATAAGCCAACAAATGGTTCCGTTGCTCGGCTAAGACCAGTGATGCAATAGTGTGTTTGGAAAGTAATGTGTGAAGAAGAATACTAGTTCCCGTTGGGTTTAGACAATTGGCATCCCGAAAAGAAAGAGATCTGGGATTGGTGCAACAAGATTGAAAGAGATTTTGCAAAGAAAGAGAACAGACATCCACATCTTACTGACGTATAGTGGTTGAACAGATACTTATGGAAAGAGATTCACTATATATTCTGGGCTTCGTTTGGAAATGAGTTGCATGAGTGGATATCGCAACTCGCAGAAAAGAAAACCTGTTTTCAAGGCGGAGTACCTACAGAGTGGACTCCAGAGCTCACAGCACAGCTCAAAGCAATAAACAACCCATTGTCACGAGCAGTTGAATTATGGGTTGATAGCATACTTGAAGGATTTGTAACAGAATTTGTTGTAGACATGTTGAAGTCATTCAGTCAAGCTGAAGCATAATTTTTCGAAGGATTCAGAGGTAAGTTCCTCAACAATCTCAATCTATACATTAAAATGCTTTTAGCTAAGAAAGGCGTTTTAAGAATGCAATAATATTTTTGAATCTGTCATGGTCAATAGCATTTTTAGTGATTCTGACAAAGAGACACATAATCTGAGAAGTGGAAAGAGATATAAGTTTATTAAAGAAAAGAATCCTGGAGGACCTGGACTCCGCATGAATACCGAACTCCCATGTGACCTTAACAATCAGACCGCACCATCATCTGCCACCATCCACTCTATTACACCTCATAACCCGCCGGTTGCAGAGACCACACAACCCCTACCTTAGAACCAACCCACTGCGAGCATAGCGCAGCCTAGTCCACAGAACATCAATACTAGTAGCATCGTAGGAGTAGATGCGCAAACCATTCCAACTCAGACTATTCCAGTTCAGCATACCCAACCTCAGAATATTCCATAGAGTAGTATTCCTAGCGCTATTCTGAATAATACTACATTTACCTTTTCTGCTCAGAACCCTGTGCATAATATTATCACTAATCAGCGTGCTACACAACTAGGAAGGAGAATGATAGAGAACGACATAAAACTGCCGATACTCAAAGGAACAGGTCTAGAAGACCCTGATCAGCATTGGTTCCTCTGTGAAGCTGTATGGAGTGTAAAGCAAGTTCAGGATGATGCTGTGAAGAGAGCACAGCTCATCACTACACTTATAGACCGCGCCCTGTATTGGTTTATGAAATATTCTCAGGCACAACCGAGAACCCTAACAAAAATTAAGGTTGTGCTCGCAGCAGAGTTTAAGAAGCCAAAATCAGAATTGTAGTGCATAACAGAGTTAAATTAAATCAAGTAGAAACCTACTGAAACGGTTTGGGAATTTAACCAAAAATTTAAGACGTTGTTGGATCAAGTGAGCTTTGAGATAGCTCCGCAATAGCATAAGGAGTGGTTTATCGCTGAGCTGTTTCCCCACATCAGACAACCATTGATGTAGCAAAAAGTTGCGTCATAGGAAGAGGCCTTAGAGATCGCAATGAAGCTAGAGGCTTCACTGATGGGAGAAAGTAGTTCTGGGATGTCACAGATCTAGAACTAGTTGACCACCTTGATGTCATAATTGCAAGGTATGAAGAATGGAAAAGAACAAAGATATGAACCGAGATGCAAAGTTTGGTGTATAGGATGTAAAGGAGAGGGTCACACCAGGGAACATTTCCTTCTATTTTCAGATTATCCTGACAATGGCGCATCGAACCTAATGAATATGAATCACAATTAGGCGCCATGGTGTGAAATTTGTAGAAATAGACACCGACCTGAGGATTGTTACCTAATATAGAAATATGTAAAAACACCAAAAAACTTATATTGTAATTTATGTAAATTAGTTGGACATGATGAATCCAACTGTCGTGCATATGAGCTGATGAATGAAAGAAAGCGCGATATGGAAGCGATGTGAGGTGTTGGAATGTACTGCATCCAAGAGGAAAATCAACCGAAACAAGAGAGCACCCACTATGATCAAGGAGGATATAGAGGTCGTGGTGGTGGATACCGCGGGAGAGGAAGAAATGCCGGCCTAGCGCAAGGAAGATGTCGCGGCCAGGTAATTTGCTATAACTGTGGCCAGCTTGGTCACGTATCTAGAGATTGTACCAATCCATGCACTACATGTAATTACTGTAAGTCATTTGAGCATGTTATTAAAGACTTCCCTATACTAGAGGTAGAAATGTAGAAACGAAGGAGGACAGAACCACCGAATCCTAATATTTAGTTGATTGCTATAGAGAGAAGATCTACGGATCCAAGTGTAAATGTGGTAACATGCAGTGGCGTTTATACAGGAAGAAATGGAGGCACAGAAGCTTCGACTTCTGGAACACGCAAACCTAGACAGAATCTCGGTGAGCAAGTATGGATTAGAAAAGCTCCTGGGAAAGCACCGGGTCTGGACTTGCAGAAAAATAAGGGAGCATTCGAGGAAGCACGGGACATGTTCAGGACACTGCCGCCTACTTCACCGAGAACATAGTTGCACAGTGAAGTACCGCAAAGACAGGATATACCAGCGGCATATGATCAGATGAGTGTCGTGGTAGACACAGGGACCTCTGTTGCGCAGTTCCTACGGAGCTGCATGAAGTTATTAAAGAGCATAGATGCTTTCATGGAATTTGAAAAGCTACTGAGGCAATATGAGCCAAACAACAAGAAGGGGGCTTCCCATGGCGCAGTCCATAATATTAGGAGTCCTAAAAGAACAGGAGGGGAAATGAAGCTCAATACATAGATTGGAGATTATGAGATGGATGAGATCATCCTTGATCTTGGATCCGAAGTAAATGTCTTGACCAAGCAGACATGGCATCATATGGGCAAACCAAAGTTACAGTGGTCACCTCTACAATTAAGAATGGCTAATCAAGGGATAGTTATACCTTTTGGGAGGTTACCCAACACCATAGTTGACATTGACAGAGTGGGCATCTATGCAGATTTAGAAGTGATTGAAATTGTGGATGACAACCATCCTTATCTAGCACTGTTGGGTGTCGATTGAGAAATGACTTATTCTGCCATTATTGATTTGAAGACTATGAAGATGATATTTTAAGGCAATGATATCGGGGTCATCGCACCATTGGACCCTTCGTAGGGTGAATGATACGTTGAACCGATTCAGGAGGAATCCAGTGCCCAAGATTTGGACCATATCTATAAGATGACAACTAATGCTGCTGACTATATTAATCCAACTATTGATGGAACGCTCAATTGGCGTTGTGACAGCTCTTGCATTTCAGACTCTGATGCAGGACTAGAAAACTGGCAAAGCAGATTACATGAAGTATCTGTTAGGAAATGCGCGTGGATCACAAAGTCAATCCGCTGGATTGGAAAAGAGGTAACTCCAATCCCTACCTTTGATGTTTTATCTAATGTTTATTGTTTTATCAAAGACTATACTACAGTAGTTGCGGATGAACACCGTGTCTCAGCATTAGATATGGCACTGCATGGGACACCTACCAGATGGTGGGATGCGCATAAGAGGACACTGACCACATGGGATCAGTGCAAAATTAAGATGCAAATCAGGTTTGCTGAGAAGGTTACACTATCTTTCGAAAAATATAATGGTTAGACGGATCCCAGGGATCATATTGAAGCCTGTGTACAAGCTTGGATAGAAAGGCCACAGACAAAATGGGTGCATCTATTTGTGCATACGTTGGAGGAATCGATTCCAAAGAAGTGGTACCTATATCTGGAGTTGCGCAGAGGCATAATGGATTGGTCTATCCTAGCTGCAAGCTTCCAGCAAGATTTCAGTTTTGAATATGAACATCCGAGCATCAATGACGCACTGCAGGTTATTAAGAAAAAAATACTTAGTCCAGACTATACTCAAGAAAACATGATGCTGGAAGAATTCTTTGGAGCAGACAATGTACCTGCGCGCTAACAACCAGAATGGAAAGAGCAGCTAGAGCACGCCCTTGACTATTATCAGATCGCTGAGAAAGGTGAGGATAAAGTAGACAATGATGAGGAGGACTCGCGCAATATCCACATACTTGAGTTAGAGGGCTCACACAAGGTAGAAGGACCTCCATTGGAAATTCCAGATATGAGTGGACCTATGAAAACAAGAAAAGTGAACATTGGCACCAGCGAAGAGCTAAAGTTTGCAGCTATTGGATATTATTGGGCTGAAGATACAGTTGAAGAGGTCATGGGTATATTACAGGAATATCGATAATTATTCCCGACCAAGTTCACAGAGATGCAAGGTATTTTGGGAGACTTAGGAGTGATGAAAATTCCTCTTAAGCCTAGAGCGAAGCCCGTGAAGCAAAGATTGTATAGACTAAACCCGCACTACAAAGAACAAGTTAAGGCAGAACTCGATAAGATTCTCGATGCAGGGATCATTGAGCCAATTGAAGAATCTGACTGGATAATCCCGATGGTTATCCAGGATAAGAAAATGAAAGGTGAGATCAGGATCTGTGTGGATCTCAGAAAGCTGAATGACTCTTCAATGCATGACCCATTTCCTACACCTTTTACAGGTGAAGTGCTAGATAACGTTGGAGGGAATGAGGCGTATTCTTTTACTGATGGATTTTCTGGATACCATCAGATCAGGATCGATCACGTAGATAGGCATAAGACGACTTTTGCTACAAAATGGGGGTCGTTCCAGTACACAGTCATGCCTTTTGGTCTGAGGAACACACCTACCATATTTTCTAGAGTGGTCATCGCAGCATTTAAAGACTTCATACATAAGTTTTAGAGGTTTATTTTGATGATTGGACCATTTTTGGTCTACTGAAAAACCATGCCGCGAACCTCAGGATGATGCTGGAAAAGTGCAGACAGCATCAAATTTCATTGAATCTGAAGAAATGTGTTTTCTGTGTTCCTTATGGAATTTTGTTGGGACACATTGTGTGCAAACAGGGCTTGATGGTTGATCCTGCAAAGATCGCAGTCATTGTAAACTTGCCTACACCAAATTTGGTCAAGCAGTTGCACACTACATTGGGGCATACCAGATATTACAGGAAATTCATAAAAGGGTATGCGCAGATAACCGCAGCCATGGAGAAGCTACTGAAGAAAGATGTGTCGTTCATCTGGAATGAAGAATGCAAACAAGGGTTTGACACACTGAAAGAGAAGATCCTAGTTTTTCTAGACTAGGAGAAGCCATTTCATGTCCATGTTGACGCTTCATGTATAACATTGGGTATTGTTCTTTCTTAGCCAGGAGAGGGAGGTATTGATCATCCCATTGCATTTTCCAGTAGAAAGTTGTCATCTGAGCAAGAAGGACTCGCTATGGTCTATGTGCTGCAGAAGTTCATACATTACTTACTTGGTGCACATTTTTCCATGTTCACTGACCATTCTACTTTGAAATACTTGGTCAATAAGCCAGTGTTGGGGGGGCGCATATGCAGATGCTTACTACTCTTTCGGGAGTATGATTTTGAAATTGTGGTTAAGCCAGGCAGGTTGAATTTAGGACCTAATCATCTATCAAGGATTGAGTTAGGAGAGGAACCTACGAATCTGGAGGACAATCTGCATGATGTGCAGTTGTTCGATATATAGGTTGCTGATGATTATTATAAGGACATCATTGAATTTTTGACTATTGGGTTCGCACCCACAGAGTTCACTATGCAGCAAAAGAAGAAGCTAGTAGTGTGAGACACAGACTTCACCATTATTGCGAGCCATCTATACAAGTTGGGACCGGATGAAGTACTGCGCAGATGTGTACTAGAGCATGAGAAACCATTCATATTGGCTGATGCACATTTAGGAGTCGCAGGAGGTCATTATGCAGGAAGAGCTACTGCGCAGAAGATATTGCATACAGGGCTATGGTGGCCTACGATTCATAAAGACTCGAAGGAACATTGCCAACGTTGCAATGTTTGCCAAAGGGCATGAAAGACATCACGCATAGATGAAATGCCATTAAATCCACAGTTGACATTGCAGGCCTTTGAGAAGTGGTCCATTGATTTTGTGGGACATATTAACCCACCAGGGAAGAGAACTGGTGTGAGGTATATCATTACTGCTACGGATTACCTTACCAGATGGGTAGAAGCGAAGCCATTGAAAGACTATAGCGCAGCTACAACAACAGAGTTGATCTATGAGAACATACTGACAAGGTTTGGATGCTTGAAGATTTTGATGAGTTATCAGGGCACTCAATTTTTGAATAGAACCATTGAAGATTTGACAGAAGAGTTCCACGTTCATCATCAATGCAGCACGCCTTATCATCCACAGGAGAATGGAACTGTTGAAGCATTTAACAAAGTGTTGGAGAATGCACTAACCAAGATATGCAACATCAATCATGACGATTGGGATCTGCGCATTCCATCTATACTATGGGAATACAGAACTACATGCAAGACACTGACCATCCATACACCTTTTAGGTTGGCCTATGGGCAAGAAGCAATCATGCCAATGGAATATATCATTCCCAGCTTGCGCATAGCTGCATTTACAGGCATGGAAGACCACGCAGCGCTAGAATAAAGGCTCCTACAGTTGGTTGGGCTGGAGGAATATCGCTTCATCGCAGGCTTCCACCAACAAGTACAGAAGGAAAGGGAAAAAGCATGGCATGATCGCCACATCAAGAACAAGTATTTTCAAGTAGGTGATCTAGTCCTCCTGTATGATAGCAAATTCCTGAAATTTCTTAGAAAGTTTAACATGCATTGGCTTGGCCCGTATACTGTAATGCATGTTACTAACGATGGCACAGTCCAATTAGCCACCTTAGCTGGAGACACCTTGCCAAGTTTGATAAATGGTAGCAGACTAAAGCTTTACTGTGATAGTCCTTCTTCGCAGAACCCGTGATGATCAGGAAGAAGAAATTTCTAAGTGCCAAGTACAGTTGAAATTGGGCACTAGAAAGTTGAAGGAATCTGTACACGATGTATAGTGAAGAAGATGTATATACAACGCAACACTGTTAGAAAATGCTGCTAAAAAAATAAAAAAAGGAAGAAGAAGAGAAAAAGAGAAAAGGAAACATTCAGTTGCGATGTTCAAAAGGAAATTGCGATGAGAAAGTGAACATGGAAAAGCATTTAGCTCAAAAGCAAGAAATCAGGTGTCGCGAAGAGGCTGCGTAGGACCTATCAGGACATGCCATGTAGTTCGACGCAATACTCAGAAAAATAGTCGTTACAGTATCGATTGGAGAAAATATCTATTATATAGCCGTTGTCAGTGACCGCTTGGGCATTTAATGCATTTATAGCCGTTCTGAATAGAATTTTGAAGGACAAGACCAAAGGATCCACCGAATTTGGCCAATAAATACCACCACTAATTCTTATCTAGACGTTGAGGGGCGCGGAGAAGGGTCAGCTGTGCCTATAAGTAATGCCGCATTTAGACTCGCGTGCATTACCAAACACTTAGAATTCTCTGCGAATACTTCTGTGTGAGCTATTTTTAGTAAGTCGTCTGAAAACATGTGAGAGTTACCTAGTGGATGTCTGAGTGGAACACAATAGAAGAAGAGTTTACTATACAAGAGACTGTAAAGGTATTCCAATACGGGGGGATTGAAGGGTTAATGAGAACCCTGGCTAAGAAGACTGCCATCGAACAAGGTTAGGGATCAAGATGATCACCGGGACACAATCCAACCATGGAAGATAGAGGTAAAAATCCAGTAGGACCAAGGAAGAAGATACCCAAGATGGGTTCCACAGTGCAGAAGCCACTGGTAGCAGATAAAGAGATACCGCTGACTATGACTCTGAACTACATCTCACCGCGTGCACTGGATGCACTAGTATTTAAGCTGATGAAAAATGCCAAGTACGAGATCCCATTGTCACCAATATCGAAGCATGTGGAGCTAGACAAGAATCTGCTGCGAAAAATCCCAGATTGCAAGTGGGAGGATTATGATCTGTTGGCGATGCAGAAGGAGGATCCCAATGACCCGAAGTTCCCATAGTTCTAGCCTGACCAGTACATGTGCTGGAAGAAAGATTCAAAGGGTGAGCTTAACTTGGTCACCGAAAGTTGGATGTCAGGAGTAGTCCAGTCTGAGCTGCTCAACCTACTCAAGCTCCCGCATTTTGATAGAACCCCAGAACCGAACGCGGTATTAAGAATGTTGATGGCACGAATGCATCAGGGCTATTTGTGGCTGGAACACAATGTGGAACTAAACATTGATCTAATCCACCATATCATAGGTCTGAGTAAGAGGGGTAAAGATTCCAAACAATTCTTCCAAGGAAAGAGCAAGGATAGAGAAGCTATGGCCATGATGAAGAAAACCCAGGCTGTCGTCAAAGGGAAGAGGGGTTTCCAGATAGAAGACATTTAGAATAGGGTGACGAAGTTCATCACGCAACTTCTAGCAGGTAAAATCCTGAGGAAATGCAGACCTCTAGAAGTAAGCATGGTGCAGTACTGCTTGGCGCCACGACAGCAGAAGGGGAACAGCTTAACTGGTCGCAATATCCGCTGAACGAGTTCATGGAGGAACTCAATGACAGGCAGATCAATGGAGGCAATTTTCACTATAATTGGCTTATAGTATTGATCGCTATTGTCGGATGGAAAGAGCCAAAGGATTACGTTGGAGTAAGCACTGATCCCAATGAATGCAGGGGGCCACGTTACTCAAACCTCTGGGAAAATTTGAATTCGCAGAGGTAGCACGTGACAGCTGAATTGTTCTACTAGTACTATAGCCAGTTGCACGACGTGATTGAAGTTACCCCCAGGATAACAAAGCAGGTAACTAGAAAATTCATTTGCATCATTGATTTTTATGTGGACATATGCAGTATCCATATTTCACCAAAAGCGTAGCAGAAGAAGGCGGAGTGGTACGTAGGAAGCTACCACATGTATGACGAGGAAATTAGTAATATAATGAAGGAATGGCCTGCTGAGTTCCATGTAGAGTTTGTCGATGTCCCTAGTGATTTCGAGGAGGATGAACCCATTCCACATCCATGCCTGATAGTCGAAGAGAAGAAGATAAGGAAAAGGAAGGACCCAAAGAGCCCCAACCAGAAAAAGGGAGTACGCAAGAAGCAGAAAGCTGATAAAGGGAAGTTAGATATAGTACTCAAGCAGGACGATTATGAAATGATCGAGGTGAAGTTCATGGAGCAGATGGAGGATCTCATGACTGACAAGGAGAAAAAAGATAAAGAAATATAGGATACTCTACAGAAGAATCTAGTCGCGTTGGAGGGGATTACCATAAATATTGACGAAGTGCACAAGATATTACCCCCACCGTGTGACTCAGAGTCAGAAGGGAAGTCAGGAGGGACTTCCCAGCAGTCGCAGTTGACCATGACCATCCCTGCCAAGTCACGTATCGTCCATCTAGATACGAACACTATCGCTTTGCTAATGCCAGAGCAACTCATGTTAGACATGAAGGATGTCGAGCGTGTGGGGCTTGACTTAGCAAAAATACCACTTCCAGGCCTACACTTCTTACACCTATAGTGTGTGGAGTAAATGCATGACAGAACCATTGATGCGCTCAAAGGACACACTGAGATGCAAGTAGCTAATAGGAAGTTGGAGGAAGATAGCTCGCAGAGAGCTATGGAGCTGCAAGACGCATATGATCATCGGCTAAGACTCGAATCCACGATCACCACGGTCGTCGACAACATAGACGAGCTAGAAGTACAAGTAGAACCAGCAGATACTGTTGTTAAAATTTTCCAGCTAGTTACTAATCTGAAGACAGGGATGCAGGACATGGAGATTCTCCATGAGGCTAATATTGCTGCCTTGAAGGAGAAAATTAACCCACAAACCCCACCAAATGAGGAGCAGTTGAGAGAAAAGGATGTGAAGGCCGCAGTAGAGAACATTGCAGTGGATGTGGCTAAGTGCCAAGGTTTGTCGGAAGCAGCATCGACGGCATTCACTGCCCTCGAAGAAGACCGAGCATTGCAGGAATTGAAGGATGCTATAAAGTAGAAGCAGGCTGCACTAGAGTATCTAGATACAGAAGTAAAAGCTCTTTTACCAAGAGACAAGCTGCCAAAGTATCGAGAAATCAACGCGCTGAAAAAGGAGGTGTGGGCATTGAGGGAAAAAGAAAGTAAATTGGGAAACAAGTCACAATCTTTGTTGGAGGATGCCAGCACGATCTCATAAGAGATCGAGGATAAGTTAAAAGAGCTGCGCAAGAATCAAGTGTAGGTGGAAGGCTAGATCAACGAAGAAATTACACTTGAAATAATGGAGACAGTCTGACAAGTCGAGCAGGACACAAAGCAAGCGGTCAGCAAGATGTTCGGCACGTACAATGAGTTCGATGTGAAGTTAGCTCCGCAGCCGGAGGAACAACTTGGTGAAGTTGCAGGTGGCTTGGGGGTGAGCCAAATGTAAGTGTTAGGGGCCTGTTGGGCCTGGCCTAAGTGGGGCAATTTTGAACAAGGATTTTTGGAACTGCGAATCTGAGCGCAGTTCAGCCTAAATACTTTTTTGTATAAGTTTTGGGATGCTGCGAAGTTGCGCGCAGAGCAGTGTTGAAAGAGTTGCAAAGATCGGTGCCGCGAAGTGTCCAGTCTACAGGGATCCAGTAGGGCAGAGTGTTGGATGGGGGATTGGCACGTGTTCCGGTTAAGGCCATTGGAGGTCTATTTTTGGCAACAGATGCTCCAGGAGTGCTAAGCGGCAGGCAAGAGAAAATCGGGAAGAAAGCGACTGGTCGCACACACAAAAGATACCACTACCTAAACTAGTCGCACGAGGCCGTTAGAGGAAGAACGGCTCGATGAAAGAGACCTATTGGAACGCATGCGATAGGAAGGCCGATAGCGACGTGGGTATGCACAAAGGGTAGGCCACGATGGAATATTCACTACTAAGCACCAGTTAGCTCGATGAGCTAGAAACTGTATCCGGTTTTGTAAACCTAAGGGTTTTTGGCTTGCGGATTGTAAAGACATGACCTACGGGCATGATCTATAAATAGGAAAAGTTTGTATGGGAAAGGGGTTAGAAATCTTCATCTTGGTCAGTATTGATTATTGTAGAATCTTAAGCTTGAAAGCCATTGTAAAGGCTCTGCAGCTGAGTGCGAAGAGACCTATTTGAGAGAGAAGAGAGTCTGCAGCTGAGTGCGCAGACTAAGAACGGTTGTACCCCTTCCCTAAAAGATCAATTTTAACAACCGTTGTTGTGGACGTAGCCTCCATTCGGGGGGTGAACCACGTTAAATTATGTGTAGTGTGATTGATTGTGTTGGTGTATTTGTTCATTTGCTTAGTATGGATGTATGATATTGTAGTTATCTATTATGCGATTGCTTTTATATGTATTTTCCGCAAGAAATGATGGGAATATTACGTTAAGTAATGCATGGGTGGATGAATGTTAGGTATTTCAAATCGTCTAAGTCTTTGAATGCAAGAATCTGTGGATAATCATATAGTTACGCATTGGATCTTAGCATAGAGTTAGAACACACAGTGCTGTGTATTTTGTTCAATTGTATATGCCATAAAGATAGTAGCTAAGTGTTGATGAATGGACCAAGACTATTAAGTAAGGATTGATTAGAGTTGATCAAGTCCTAAAGTAGTTGTGCGGTCTAGCTAACGCACCGACCCATCTTGAGTGTTGCAAGGTAAGCTATTAATAGCTTATCATCATAACGCGAAGCAATTCTAACATTGTGCAGTCCTTGGATGCGGTAGGTGCGCATCACCCCAGTTTGACGAAGTATCCACCATGAAGTAGAGCCTTCGAGCAGTCATTTTTCCGTAGTAAGTCCCTTATTGTTTTTTCCGTCAGTTCCTCCCACACTCGCATCACTAGGTTGTGGAAACTTGATTTTGCAACCACCCCCTTAGCTTTTCCTTGGGTGAGACCTCAGATTGTTCGCAGTATGTTGCCGAAAGGGCTAGTGAATAGGGGTTTTGTTGGTTCCTTGAACCGTGAAGTACCTGGGTCTACACTGGAAACCTCTAGCTCAGTTATAGAAGCCAACAATTAGGAAGAAGGATGAGTTGTGGTAGCAGCGGCCTTTGACTGGGATGATGAAGATATAGATTTGGCCTAGAGCTTCTTGAATTGGTTCTTTAAGGAATTATACCTCATCCACAAGGCAGTATGGGATGTTGTTTTGGTGTTAACCAAGCATTCAATGTCTTTTACTTATGTATGCAGTGCCTTGTTCTCTTCATGAAGCTCATAAATTGTCTCCACATAGCTTTGATTCTGGTCTGTCAACCGTGCTATCACTTGGATCAACTTATCCATATCCTGCTGAATCAGAATGAGCTGTTCTTTATGATGTTTAGGGCTCTTTGGGGGACTCAAATCTTTTGAAAATGTTCCATCCTCAACGGTATGATATTCAAGAATTTTGTCTTTGTTGTGTGCAGGAGGACTTTCAGCAGTAGAGGCTTCACTCATTCAAGCAGATACGTTGGCCAATGTGAGGAGGGGTGATTCAAGGGTATGGTCGTCTGACTAGACATTTGAACATGATGGTTGAATGATAGTCTAAATGACAGACTGGTCACAATTTGTTCTCGTAGATTTATTGGGATCTGAAAAGAGTGGAGGTTCCGAAGTAGGGTCACCAAGGGTAAGTTCAGGAGAAGGTGATGATTGGATGAGGTGCTCATCACTTGAGGGATACTCATCAAATCGTACATGCTTAGTGTCTCGTTCTGCTTGCGTAGAGGATTGGGTAGGTTCACCAATATCATATTGGAAACAATGTTTTCAAGAGGGAGAGGGTTTGATAGTAGACTCTTCAATCAACTAAGGGTTCAGTATTTCAAAAATAAAATGATCCCAGATTTTCCCTCTCTCTTCCAACTGGTGAAGGATCATGAGTTTAATGAGACAATGATGATACAAGATACTAGAGGGATTAACAGTATTCTTCCTAACTTGGCTAGACATCTTCTCCAAACTCTTTAGAAAATAAAATGGGAAGTTGAGGGTTTGATTATTGATGAAATGCGCTAACAATCTGAAATGAAAATATTTAAAGACAACGAACTTACCCTCACAAGTGATTAAGTGGATGATAATGGTTAAAGGAACTAAGTACTCCGGCTTGATCCATCCTCTATGAAAACCTTTGATACCAACAACGTGTGGAAAATCGGTCTTCAGGGAAAATTCATGATCCTTCTGTGGAAGGAAGAGATGCTTGTGCCATTAGGCACCTTCCCCTGGTAGCTTGGTAGCTAATGCTATTGACTCTTCTGTCACAGAGAAAACAAGATGGCCAACGTCGGTCGTCTTGCCATCAAAACCTTTAGCGAACAGTAATGAAATCTCGTGGTCATAGCCTTGGAGAAGGTAGAGAAACAGACTCCAACCTACTCGCAAAAACACTTCACGACAGGCTTTACACTCAGAAATGCAGAGGAGGTCTTGGTAGCTACCAGGCTCATAACAAATTGGCATTGTTGATAGAGGATGGGGGGGATGCAAATGGATACAAAAGGTGTAAGAAATTGCAGAGGACACAGCTCAACAAAAATATGGAGAGCGAATAGACTGAGGCAGAATTCACGCGATCCCATTTTAAACTAAGGTCCGTTTGATTATTTGAATGACAGTGGACGAGGGCTTGGCATGCTTAAAAGATCGCATCTGTCATTCGAAGATCTTGAGTTAAGTGCCAGTGTAGAGGTGCGTGAATCCAGTGAATACGTGTGGTTTATAATATATTCAACCATGTCCAAAGTCGAGCTTTGGACAGGTTGAATGTAATTCATGTAATGAAAATAGATTACACGTGAAAGATCATAATTCGATTAATATGGTGGCAGGTCGTACAACAGGATAAGTAAGACAAAATGGCGGTCATGCAATGATTCACAATGATGCATAATTCATTCGTTTAATGGAGGCGATATGGATAAGAGAATGAAGCCATGTGTAAAATCGACATTTGATTCATCCCTGTCATAATTAGCCAATTAACTTATCAATAATATTCAAATTTGAACATCTTGGCATATTAAATAAAGCCGTTATAGGCTATGGTTTCATTCAGCACTCCATTTAGAACGTTGTTTATTTTCCTCATTCGGATCGGCATTCGACCCGTCATTCAATCCTTCATACAGAATTTTGTCTATACAAGATCTTATTGTTGATGCTGACCAAAGCTGATTTTGCAGAGAATTTCTGAAGTTGTTAGTGCACAATAGATGTGGTAAACTTTGCTTTTCTGGATCTTTTAGTTGCATTCCTCTTTTTGTTCTTGATTAGATCAATTTTCTTCTTCTTTTGCATTAACTTGAAAACACATGTCATTGTATCAGAGATAAATAAAATTTTCATAAATATTAAGAGAGTAAGAATAGTTCTAATCTTCCCCCCAAACCAAAAATATGGCGTGTCCTCAAGCCATCAAAGAGAAAATGATTAAAATTTAAAAAATTTCAATTGAAAGTCTTATAGATAGCTTTTCAAATATTGTGATAATTTTCATAAGGAAATGAAATATTAACTAATAAATGTAGATGATTCAGATATGTACATTCATAAAAAAGAATACAACAGTGCTTAAATGACCATATGAAGAATAATAGTGTAAGAGATGCGAAAAATGCCATAGGAAAACTTAGTCATCCATGACTCGTTGTAAAGTCAATCTCTTGTCATCCAAAGAATATAGATAAGGTTCACCGTAAAATTTGTGAGATCTACTATAATTATGGGTCCCATTTCTAGGATAGTCATATCCTAGGTATTGTTTGAATTAGATGACAGGGTCCAAGCCCAACTTACAACCATTATCTAATGACAGTATAAATAATCGGCCTAAACATGTGTTTGTATATTCAGGTTTTTTATGAGTTATGTGAATAGAAATGCATTAACCAAACAACTTTTACCCGATATTGACCCGCTACCAGTAGGCCTGTTCAGTACCCCAGGTTTATCTTGGTACCATGCAAGCATAACCCCGCTGTGAGCGAGCCTGTTCAGTACCCGACGGGTTTACTTGCATTTACCAAGCTTCCTTGTTTAAGATTTTACTTAGCATGGACCCGCTGCCAGCGAGCCTGTTCAGTACCCTGATGGGTTTGCTTCGTATAATGATATATATATTTTTTTGTAAGGAAGCTGGTTGGCACTAGAGTGTGCTAAACCTGTTAAACACATAATTCAAATTTTTAGCACAAACCTTACGAGTAACTTTATTTATAATGGCCTAAATTACAGATCATGCCAAAAGATAATAACCTAAAGCTGTTCTTTGACTTCACAGTCTATCTTCTTCATAAAAGGTCAGTAATGTTCTCCACAAAATAGAAAATATCACCCACGTTTTAGGCTACCTTTTAAAGGTGCTTTAGAGACATTTTTTGATAATGAGTCCAGGATGAACTAGCAATCCATAGGTGTAAGATAGAGTTTTGTGGAGATCATAATAATTAAAGTATGTCTTTGAGCAACTGTTCTAATGATAAATAAAAAATGTGCATGTCTAAATCAAATACCATATACAAAATCATAAAAAAAAATTGGTTACAAATGATATCAAGAATGCTTTATCCTTTCACTATAAATTTTCAACTTTTAGCAATAATTGAAAGAGAAGGGGAACTATATGTATTTCTTTTTAGAGCACTTCCCTTTTCACATAATATCACATGAGCTGATTAAAAAGATAGGGTTCTTGTGATTAAGCTGCAAAACCACTTGTCAGACAATTCAAATTTTATTTAAAACAAAAACATATGTACAAAACAAGTTATGTAAAATTTTCAAATTAACGAAAGGAAAAAAGAGTCTTCCTTTTTTATTGACAATATTTTACAAACTGATCATAATAGATTTCCTGTGAAAAAAAAAAAATCAGTTGTTAGAAATAACCTTTTATTGTTAAAAATAAAAAAAATTATTTACATATATACAAAAGAATATAACCCAAAATAATTCAAGGACCAGGAGGAGGAGGAATGACTTCCTCTTCTACCAGCTCCATTTCCTCCTATTGCAAGGCATTCTGCACAAAATCTTGTTTAGATATTGGTTGATGATAAATTCTAAGTCTATGTCCATTTAAAGCAAAAGAAATTTGTGAATCATCAATTGTCTTAATTTTAATGGATCCATTATCAAAAGCTGTAACAATTTCATATGGACCCATCCAACGAGTAGTTAATTTACGTTTAAATTTTTTGTATCTTGAATCAAAAAGTAGTGCCCAGTCTCCAGTTTTGAATTGTTTTTGTTTAATGTATATATCATGCCACTTTTTGCGTTGGTTTTGTATTAAGATTGTGCGTTGAATAGCATCTTGCCTAAATTTGTCTAATTCATTTATTTGCAAGATTCGTTGTCTTTGTGATTCTTCTAGATTCATCCCTAATTGTGCAGCCATAGGAGAGGTTTTGACTTGAAATTCAATAGGTAGAAGAACTTGTTTACCATAAACGAGTTCATAAGGTGAGTGGCCAGTGGTGTTTCTCCATGTTATTCTATAAGCCCACAAGGCTTATGGAAGCCTATATGCCCAGTCCTTGTGGTGTAATTGAATAATCTTAGTCAGGATTGATTCTAATACTTTTTTAGTGGATTCTACCTGACCATTGGCTTGCAGGTGATATGGTGAAGATTTACAATGTCTAAAACCATATTTGTCAGTAAGCTCTTTCAGTAACTTGGAGGTAAATTGAGATCCTTGATCAGTTACAATTTCCCTAGGTGCACCGAATTGAGTGAAGATTTATTCATATATGAATTCTACCACAGATTTCTCTGTGGCTCGAAATAAAGCTTTGGCTTCTACCCATTTGGTGACATAATCTGTACAAACTAGAATTTTCTTCTTCTTGCGATACATAGGGGAAATTGGTCCAACGAAATCTAGAGCCCATTTTTCAAAAGGCTCAATCATAACTTGGGGTTGTAAAGGCATCTCATCAGATGGTGTAGGTCTACCCATTCTTTGGAAACTATCACATCCCTTCACATATTTGGAAACATCTTTAAAGATGATTGGCCAATTGTCATGTCCCCTTCCCTCTAGTCCGATGCCAGGATGGAAATGTGACCAAACTACAGGGCTTATTGGCAATCTCAACCCCGTTCATTACTAAGAAATGATCAGAATTAAAAACTTTTGTATGCAATTCATACTCATTATATACACAGCGGAAATAAGCACAATTGCACACACAACTGAAATGCATCAACATATTTATCTCAAGCAAATGATAAATCAACAGGCAGAGAATCCATCCCATTCTCATGCTATGCACAGACTTCATATCAACTCCATTAACATGGACAATTATCATTATGAATTAACACATTGCAAGAAACATAATGCATACAATTTAAATCATAGAGAACACTTATCTGGAAGATGAAGCTGTCCAAACGACTGGCTACGTGAGAGCAACGTTTCACCTAACCATATATCTCTTCCCGGCCTGTATTCTTTCAGCTGAGAGATCAACCCCGACCTGGGTTGTGTATCCACTAAGGAGGAACTAGACAGGCTCATTCACAACCATCGATTCACTCGGACGGTCATGCTAAGCCAACACACAGTTGGGTTTATCAAGCATACCAAAAGGAAATGATGAGGATTCTAAGCTAGTGAGCTCAACCACATAACTACAAACATCTCAAGCTAAATTCCAGCAAACCCATCCTCTGTTCAAACATCCACACATGGATTTCTCACCATTATGGCAACGAATAACTCAATCCCGTCACTGGGTTTCTGGGCTATAAAAACTGGGTTTTCCAATGGATTTCAGGGTAGCTAATGCTCTCAAATTCGCCCCAAGGTTCATACCTATGGATCCCCCATTGGATTTCACTATCAAATACCAATTTTGGGCGTTTATGGCTCTTCAAAACGTGGGTTCTTTCAAAGTTGAGATTTCTGGTTTGTCTCTCTACTGGCAATTCGCTTTTTGGATGGAAAATGGTGCTGGTAACTTCCACAATGGAATGGGGATGAGGAAGAAGCAACTCCCATGAGGTAGAGTGGCTTGTGATATAAGAAAAAAGAGCCCATTCTCTGCCATACGAATTTCTGGGCTGCCCATGCTCCATTGAAGCCATGGACTGAATTCCTCAACCACTTCCTTACAACAGAAATAAATGTTAGCAAGGTAAGTCAAATGGGTTCTCAAGGTGACATATGGCAGCTTATGGGTCAATCCGATAGCCCCCTCACCACTCCCTAGTGGCTATACATGGCCCCTTCTCATTCGTTGCCTCCATAGCCAGTTTTGGTATTTTATTGCATGATGTTTGTTTACATCTTTTTTACAATGTTCCATGGCTAAACAGCACATGTATAACATACTGTCTAATACTTGCCTTTAAATAAAATTCGAGGTTCCACTAGCGGAGCCTTAGCCTTGAGCTCCATGCTAGGAAAACATACATCACATGTATACAACATTTACATTAAAAGCTAACATATCCTAAGGGTCAAAATGGGGTATTACAATCCCCTCCCCCTTAGAATAACACTGTCCTTGGTGTTCCAAGACTTAGGAATACATATACAATTTATACATGTTCAAAATTTCAAAAATTTTGCAAGTCTTCCCTGCATTCTATCCTTTACTTTGAACTTTTAGTACCAAGTCCTTTGACTTCCACGAGCTTCTCCTGCTGGTTTTGATCTTTCAGCTCATCCACAAGTCTGAAAACTTTATGGCTGTTACCCTCTTGAGGTTCCCTTGTTGGGAAGTTGCGGAGGCAATGATGTCCTCCACATCTCCAACATTTCACTGGCTGCTTCATCTTTACCTGCTCAATTTCCTTTGGGTCTTCATGCCTGGAACATTTCTTATTGGACCGATTGGATGAATGCCTCATCACTGATCCACTTTCATTTCCATTACAGATTGCTCTCATAATGCTTTTTACCTCTCTTTGCAAACCAATAGAGTTCTACAAAACCTTGTGGTTCATCTCATTCTGCCTCTTCTGTATCTTGAGCATCTCTCCAAGATTTTCTTGGGTCTTGTAAATTGTTTGAAGAAGACTTTCAGTCAATTCCAACAGCCTATGGTCTGCTGCCATGATCTTTCTGCACAGCTGGTTCTCACTTTGCTCACAAGCAGCACTTGCTCGTACGGTTGCAACCAATGGATTTAATTTCCACCTGTGAAATTCATCATTACAAATCTTGTTAGGCCAAGCATAACCTAAACATTAAAAATCAGTCAATTGTTTTTCCCCAATTGAAATGGAGGTCGCATGCTCTATTCATGATACTTTCACACTTTCCATGCTTTTCCAGCATACACATGAATTCTTTCATGTTCATCCATTCACAATTAATTAATTACTTCAGCATTCACAATTTATTTCAAGCAAGTAAACACATTCTACTTTCGGCCATACATGCATTCAACAATTTTCTGTTTTTATAAATGCATCAATAAATGGAAAGAGAGAGTAGTAAGAGTTTGTTCTCTTAGCCTTGTTCCATTGTGGAACCCACACCACCACTGTGGTTTTCATGCTCCTAGCCTCTTTCAACGTCAATGCTTGACCAGCCCTTCTTGGCTATGACACTTAGTGTTTATGGTCTATTTCAGACCTCTCAACCATGGAGTCCCTCTACATGGTTTGTCTACAACTCCCTTGTCTTCTAGGAACCCTACAAGTCCAATAGCACCATCATTCATTTATGTGCAAGCTGAGCCCTTTTAGGATAGTCACATGTCCACACGCATCCTTAAGATGCTTTCATAGTCATTGCTTCCAGCAATACCTACACTCAAACATTGAATTAATTCAAATGCTTAGTTTATTCTCATAGGAAATCATAACCAAATCATATACACATGTATATTCATAAGCAAGAAATTACAAGGTAACCAAATACTTATATGCATTTGACGTATTCTTTGCTTTACAAGCCTTGGAATCGCATATGGACTTGAATGTTTGGCCAACACGCAGGCTGCCCCTCATAATCAAATAATCCTGTATGTTTGGCCAGCACGCAAGCTACTCCAGAACACCAAATAATCTTGTATGTTTGGCCAGCACGCAGGCTGCTCCACAACATCAAACAACCTTGTATGTTTGGCCAGCACGTAGGCTGCTCCAAATCATCAAATAATCTTGTATGTTTGGCCAGCACGCAGGCTGCTCCAAATCATCAAATAATCTTGTATGTTTGGCCAGCACGCAGGCTACTCCAAATCATCAAAAATTAATGCCCAACTAGTCACTCTCTGGATTTACCAAGCAATTTATAGTTCTTACAGGATCTTTGCTTCCTGTAATGGCCAATGTTTCCAACAAATAAACAATAGTGCATCAACTTAACTGTTACAAGACTTATACTTGAAATATTCATTATTCCAAACAAGAAATAAATGAAATTGAATACTTATCTGTATTGTGCATTTCTTCTCTGGTCCACAGGGTCCTGCTTTTACTTTATAAGCCTTGGAACCCTCCTGCAGACTGGGATGTTTGGCCAACACGCAGGCTGCTCTAAAACATCAAATAATTAATTTTCAACCAGTACACCTTCACGCCGACTTGGAAGGAAACTTCATCATGACCATTTCTAGGTCAAAGCTCTACTATGGAGCCATAGGCATATAATAGCCCTTTCATAAACACCTTCACAACCCTTCATCAAAAACCCACAACCTCCACAACATCCTTTCATACACATTAACCCTTCCACAACCCCTCACAACAACCTTTTACTTTGCTTTGTTAGTGTGTAGCACCAAATTGCATCTGTTTAAGGTGACAACACAAGTAGTATAGGCAAACTTGTCAGCACTGCTATTCAAAAATTATAACCATAATTCATAGCATTCGCAATCAAGTATTGAAACACTAGGAATGCATCCAGTCCTTTAGGGCGTAATCAATATTGGCATCCCTAACATAACTCAGCACCAGAAAGGTGTGCACTCCTCACTGATGTGAACTATGTAGGTCCTAATCATATTCAAGCAATCTGCCATAATGGAAATAAAATCAAAACAGGCTCTGCATATTTAATCTAACAATTAAACATGCATATAGGTATACATATATCAGTCAGGGTTTATAGAACACTTATCCATTACGCAGATGTAATTTCTCTTCATTAATGAGGAATGGGGGCTCCTTCTCTGAATTGACAATCCCTCGGTTTTCCATCCCAGCTCCTTTTGATGTTACATAACCCTCACATGTCTTACTAACATAATCTTTACCATCTCACTCATATTGTTTACCAATAATGCAGTGCGGATGAGACATTAATAGTGTCTAATGGCGTTTCACCCGAAACCCATTTCCAAATCATGGAATCTCTTCCCATGAAGTTTGGCTTCTGCAGGCCATCACACATGGTCTTCCTGCAACGTGTCTTCCTGACACACTTATTAAATAGCCAAACGGTCAACAACATTTAACAATGCAATTTCAAATCTGATTGTTTCATAACCGATCAATGGTACTAATAATTAAATTCAATATGAATTTGCAACTCTGTCTACTATAGAAATTGATTTTCTTAGCCATGAGGCTATCCTCATATTGCTTAGCTCTTGTAAGTGGCATCATTCTACCCATTATGGATTTATGTTTGATACCATACATGGACATCCACCTACAACATGTCCTCCTGACACAATTTTATATAAGCGAAATAGTCGTTAGTAATTATAAGCAAAATTTCAAATCTGAGATTTACAATTCTTTTTTCTAACAGAGCTTCGATTTTTCAACCATGAGATTCCTTCTCATAAGCTCTAAATCGAATTTGCAAATCTACCCTACAAAATTAGACTTGCAACCATGATATTATTCTCATAAACTTAAATCAGAATATTTTCGGATCTGTTTCATGCATAAATTAAATTTCACAACCATGAGAACCTTCTCATAACCTTTGGCTTTGGCACATGGTAGAGTTTAGTCTTTACTATGGTCTTATTCCCATTTCCATACGCAAGACATTTCTACCTAGAGTCTGAAACTTTCAATCAGCCAAGCATGCTGTGAGTCCCCATGCATATAATATTTCATTGCTGCAACAGTCACTGAAGCATTTCCAGAATTATAACTTTCCATAGTTCAAACACTTCTAGCTGTTAAGATATCAATATAAAAATTTCATTTACTTATGTAAATCATTATCATACTAGAATTGTAAGGTACATTCATATCATTTATGCAATTTAAATGAAACTTTAGACACTCATTATTTCATAGTCATATCATTTATACAACTCTGCCCTTCCACAGAGTATTCCGACAGTCCATCGATCATGACTACCTTCTTCATGCAATTCTTCCCCTGCATTCATAGTAGCTCATGAAATGATCTCAGAATTATCATTAATTCATCATTTCATCTATTTCTCAATTGTAATGAAACATATACATATATCACAATCATGCATGCACACAATACATCTCCTCGGGTGTAACTACCCACATGCATGCATATTCACAACATTTACTCAATTTTTTCATATGCATTCACTCAATGCTTAACTACAAGATTTATAAAATTTCTTAATGCACACCCACTCAATGCCACATTGCATTGTTTCATGAGTACAATGCATTCAAGCATATTATGACTTAATCATGACTATCTCATATGACATGCATTACCATAATCAAGACCACCGGTCCTCACTTGCTTTGGTTGTTAAACTCACAATCGACATACTCAAATGACATGATATAATTTCATATGAATGAATTGAGATTCTAAGAAAGTATAGGGTGTAAGGATCATTGCCTTCACTTACCCACACCTCACCATACTCGATAGGTTAACATTCCCATTTGGGCACTCAATACCCCATGCAAACCAAATCAACATAGTTCAAACATAGTCGAAGGTATCTTACCAAATCCTCTTTCAACATTCATGCAATTATGCATCAATAACCATTACCTGCATGGTTGTCATTATCATCACTTGATGTTACCTGATCGGTTGGCCTCTTACCAAGGCTACACAGTCCTTTTCCAACCTCATGATCACAGATTTGTTGCACCATCCTTTCTTCATAAGGTTGTTGGGTTTATCCAACAACATCCTCAACATATTGAGCCATGCTTCTGTTGTCTTTCGTCCTACAATCAAAACCAATCACCAATAGTGATTATCAACCACAATTTTTACCTTTAGTGGTTCACTGCATATGTAAAGTCTCACTACTTTTACCAATATGTAATATCCTATGTGTGCACAAGCATCTGCTCATGCATTGTGCAATGTTTATTAATATGCCAACCAATGCATCTTCATGCCATCTCTCTAATCTTTGGCATTTTCAGCATTCTCATGCCACACTTTTCTACACATCAAGCTCACAAAATATAAATACAGTAGTAAAACAGGGTTGAGGGATTCTCCCTTTCCAATCCTTCATCGCCGCATGGGAATCCTCTTCCACGTCATAGCTGGTATGATTTCATGGCCTATAGCAAACACACAGGGAATCATTAGATATGATTTATTCATCAAGAATCAATTCAATACATATACTTAGTCATAATATTCTATCTTGCTATTTTCTAGGCATGCAATTCTAGAAATTGCCCATATTGACAACAATTTTTCCAAAATAGCCACTGACACTTTTTGGTTCTGAATATCTATGAGGTACGATGGCCCCATCCACGTTCCAATTTTGT
The DNA here is from genome assembly GCA_027924585.1 of Larix kaempferi. Lineage (NCBI taxonomy): Eukaryota > Viridiplantae > Streptophyta > Pinopsida > Pinales > Pinaceae > Larix > Larix kaempferi. Next base: position 13,165,106 of record BSBM01000797.1, read on the forward strand.
GCCATTATTACTTGCTGGATAAGCTTTCCAATGCATGTCCACTTGATCCATTCTGACATCGGGTGTGGAAACTACGTTAATTCAAAAATGACAACTTTCACCCTAATTCTGCACATTTTTACAGAGTTGTAAAAATATCATGAACTGCCAACTTCAGCCACCTGTGGAAGAAAATCTATGAAGAATCACGAAAATTTTTCTACCGGGAGAAGTTAGTCCATATAACAAGGAACACTCATTAATTCACGGATCTCTGTTATGATGCACCATTCATCCTCTATAAAATTCTGGGTTTGACTACTTTCCACTTTTCACATTTTTCCAAAATTCCAAATTTTGGGCCAGAAATGGCTAATGTCCAAACGGTGCATTTCTGGAAAATATTTGTCTAACGTGAAATGTCTGGTTTACTGAGAATATGGAATGCTGAGTTCATTCATTTTCTTGATTCTGAATTATAGGGTCACTTTCCACCACTGCAAGCTTTTCAAAATTCCCAAAACGTGGCCTGGAATAGTACTTTTTGGCCTTCTTGCACACCGTGACTCCACATCCTTTGGAGTTTGGCTCCAAAAATTCAAACTTAACACCGTGCTTGCTCCATGACTGCCCCATATCAATTTCGTCCCAATCCGACCTTCTGTCAAACGTCAGGACACCGATTGTGAAAGCCATTTATCTCAAATTTATGCCCAATTGGAGCATAATGAGCTCAGGATCTTCACTGGTTCATTCATGGCCTCCGTCGATGGCCTAAGAATGCCACTGACCTCATCAAAATCTGATCTTGCCTACTCCTGCTATCCAAAATTCTAATTTCGGGCTCTATACTCTTTTTTTTTTTAATTCCGACACACACAGGCCGCAAACCGCATCCCACAATCCGACTTTGCGAGTTCGGGGGGGGGGGGTCAAGCTGCGGTCATGGGGATGTAACCATCCCACAATGCACATCCCACATCCTGCAATTTGACATTGCAGTTTTGGGGGGGTCAAGCTGTGGTCATGGGGATGTAACCATCCCGCAACGCACATCCCGCATCCCGCAATCTGACATTGCGGTTTCGGGGGGGGGTCAAGCTGCGGTCACGGGGACGTAACCATCCAGCAATGTGCATCCCACCTCCCGCATCTCACATCTCGCAATCCAACATTGCGGTTTTGGGGGGGGGGGGGGGTAAGCTGCGGTCACGGGGATGTAACCATCTCACAACACGCATCCCGCATCTCGCATCCCGAAACTGCGAAAACACCTTCGTTTTCTTGCACCTTGCGGGGTCCGTATCGCCTTCATCCCTTAACCAAATTAAGCAAATGAGGTACCGTTGGAAATATATTGGAGAGATCAATGCACCTATATGATCCTTTTTCACATATGAGAAATGTGATCCTATCATTTTCCCCAATCAAAATTCCGCTCCCAACTTCCCAATACTGTGTTAAACATCCTGTTACATGCCTGCAAACTCAGAGTCTGGCCCAAGCAGCCCTAGTGCTGCAAGCTGAGCTCTGATACCACTCTGTCACGTCCCCTTCCATCTAGTCCGATGCCAGGAAGGAAACGTGACCAAACTACCGGGCTTATTAGCAATCCTAGCCCCGTTCATTACTAAGAAATGATAAGAATTAAAAACTTCTGTATGCAATTCATACTCATTATATACACAGCAGAAATAAATACAATTGCACACACAACTGAAATGCATCAGCATATTTATCTCAAGAAAATGATAAATCAACAAGTAGAGAATCCATCCCATTCTCATGCTATGCACAGACTTCATATCAACCCCATTAACATGGACAATTATCATTATGAATTAACACATTGCAAGAAACATAATGCATATAATTTAAATCACAGAGAACACTTATCTGGAAGATGAAGCTGTCCAAACGACTGGCTATGTGAGAGAAACATTCCACCCAACCATATATCACTTCCCATCTTGTATTCTTTCAGTTGAGAGATCACCCCCGAGCTGGGTTGTGTATCCACTAAGGAGGAACTAGACAGGCTCACTCACAGCCATGGATTCACTCGGACGATCATGCTAATCCAACACACAGTTGGGTTTATCAAGCACACCAAAAGGAAATTATGAGGATGCTAAGCCAATGAACTCAACCATAGAACTACAAACATCTCGAGCTAAATTCCAGCAACCCCATCCTTTGTTCAAACATCCACACTTGGATTTCTCACCATTCTGGCAACGAATAACTCAATCCTGTCACTGGGTTTCTGGGCTATCGAAACTGGGTTTTCCAATGGATTTCAGGGTAGCTAATGCTCTCAAATTTTCCCCAAGGTTCATACCTATGGATCCCCCATTGGATTTCACTATCAAATACCAATTCTGGGCATTTATGGCTCTTCAAAATGTGGGTTCTTTCAAAGTTGCGATTTCTGGTTTGTCTCCTTGCTGGAAATTCATTTTTTGGATGGAAAATGGTGTTGGTAACTTCCACAATGGAATGGAGATGAGGAAGAAGCAACTCCCATGAGGTACAGTGGCTCGTGGTACAAGAAAACAGAGCCCATACTCTGCCATATGAATTTCTGGGCTGCCCATGCTCCATTGAAGCCATGGACTGAATTCCTCAACCACTTCCTTACAACATAAATAAATATCAGCAAGGTAAGTCAAATGGGTTCTCAAGGTGACATATGGAAACCTATGGTTCAATCCCACAGCCCCCTCACCACTCCCTAGTGGATACACATGGCCCCTTCTCATTCGTTGCCTCCATAGCTAGTTTTGGTATTTTATTGCATGATGTTTATTTACATCATTTTTACAATATTCCATGGCTAAATAGCACATGGGAAACATAATGTCTAATACTTGCCTTTAAATAAAATTCGAGCTTCCACTAGCGGGGCCTTGGCCTTGAGCTCCATGTTAGGAAAACCTACATCACATGTATACAACATTTACATTAAAAGCTAACATATCCTAAGGGTCAAAATGGGGTATTACACCAATAATACCCAGAGTGCAATACTTTGTATGTTGTCCTTTTATCATAAAAATGCCCACCGTGGGGTCCACCATGACATGCATGAAGGATCTCCGCCATATCATCATCTCGTACACATCGTCTAATAATAAGATCAGGGCCAGTACGAAAGAGATCATTATCTACCCAAGAATAATTGGAACTTTGAACTATGATCCTACGTTTCTCAGGTGGGGAGAGATGGTTAGGTAGCTTTCCAGTTGCTAAACAATTGGCTATGTCTGCAAACCATGGGGTTTGAACAGATACATCGAACAAATGTTCATCTGGGAAGCTATCATCGACAGGGCTAGCATTATCGTCAATTTGAATTCGAGAGACAAAATCAGCTACTACATTCTCTCTACCGGGACGATCAATAATGATGATATTGAATTCTTGTAACAAAAGAAGCCACCGAGTCACTCTGCCATTGGTGATAGGTTTATTCATCAAAAAACTGATGGAGGAGTGGTCAGTGTGTATAAAAATTTCATATCCTGTGATATAATGACGAAACTTGTTGATGGCGTAGACTACTGTTAGAAACTCTTTTTCAGTAACAGTGTATTTCGATTATGCAGGAGTCATATTTTTACTAGCGAAGTATATGGCATGTGATGTTTGTCCCTCTTTTTGACCTAAAAATGACCCTATGGCTATGTCAGAAGCATCAGTGGATATATGGAAAGGAAGGGACCAATTAGTGCCCCTAAGTATTGGTGCCACTGATAGCTTGGCCTTCACAGTTTCGAAGGATTGTTGACATTGTTTAGTCCATTGAAATTTTGTGTCTTTCATGAGTAGTTTGAACATAGGTGCGGCTATCTTAGTGAAATTTTCAATGAAACGTCTATAATAGCCGACATGGCCAAGAAAACTTCTTACTTCCTTGAGATTTTTTGGAGGAGGAAGGTTGACAATTATTTCTATCTTAGCTGGATCTAACTTGATACCTTGAAGAGAGACATGATGTCCCAAAACTATGTCCTCAGTCAGTAACATTTTAAATTTTTCATGACTAAGAGCTAAGTTCGTTTCTTGGCACCGAATAAGAACTATTTCGAGGTTATCAAGGGCTTCTTGAAAGGTATTACCATAAACTGTAAAATCATCCATATAGACTTCTACGCAATCATGTATGAGATCAGCAAAGATTCCTAATATTGCACGCTGGAAAGTAGCATGTGCATTGCAAAGGCCAAAAGGTAACACTCGATAGGCATAAGTACCCCAAGAACAAGTAAAGGTTGTCTTATCCTGATCCTCAGGTGCTATCAATATTTGATTGTAACCACTATACCCATCAAGAAATGAAAAATATTGTTTCCCTGATAAGGTGTCTAACACCTGATCGATGAAAGGAAAGGGAAAGTAGTCCTTAAGAGTGGCCTTGTTCAGTTCTCGAAAGTCAACACAGATATGCCATTTTCCTTTGACTTTCTTTGGAACTACCACCAGATGAGATCCCCATTTACTATTGGAAATTGGGTAGATGAAACCAACATTAAGGAGTTTTTGCAATTCATCTTTTACTATATCCTTTAGTGTTGGGTTCATTCTTCTATGGGGCTTCCTAACAGGAGGTATGCCTGTGTCTTTCTAAATGTGATGGATATAGGTATCTGGGTGTATACCTTTCATATCAGTATACTCCCATGCAAATGCTCCAGTTTGACTCTTGAGAACTTTTAGTAATTTGTTTTGCTGATTTTCATCTAAACCTGCATTTATATGTAGAAATTTGTCGGAACTAACCTCACACGGTATGGTATAGGATCCTAGGTGTTCTTTGATTGCGAAGGCACAGGGTGTACTCGTGAATGTTGAGAGGCTCATGTTTTCTTGGAATTCATCTCCAAAGATATGGTCAAATTGGGAAAAATATTGAGGAAAATCTATACAGGTTGTGGAAGAGATAAATTGGTTCAACACATTCTCGGTATTTTGTTCTTGAAGTGCCCAGGAGAAATCACTGACAAGGGATAGTTCTTCCAAGTTCTCATTCTTGAAAGGACAATCTAACCAAAATAGGTTTTCAGCTATTGGCTGAGTTGGTGGGTATAAAGCCATTTTTCTTGTAGATAACCCATCAGAAATAATCATCTCTCCATCCCTACATCCTATAAATGCATTGGCATTAGCCAACCAAGGTCTTCCCAAAATAATGGGGTGACCTTTGGAAGGGTCTTTTGATTCAATGACCATGCAGTCTATGGGATATTCCCATGAAGCTATTGATATAGTGATGTCATCTAAGATCCTAGCAGGTTGCACCATAGTACGATCTACTAATTCTAGCATCGTTGAGGTAGCACGGAGGAATGATCCTAAATTGAGAGTTTCTAAAACTGTGGTAGTCATCAAATTGATAGCAGCTCCTAGATCGATAAGTGTGTTTCCTATGGTGGTGTTATTGATGATAACAATTACCACAAGGTTCCCTGGGTTTGAATACTTTGGTATTCTAGGTTGGTTTGCTATGCAATCTGATATTTCTCCTGTTACATGAATCGTCGTAGGGTCTTTTTGTTTTCTCCCCAGTCTCTTAATACAGAGTTCCTTTATTACTTTACTATAGATTGGGATATCCTTAATGGCCTATAACAAAGACATCTTAATGCAAATATTTTTCAATTCGTTAATGATATCGTACTCTGGATAAGTTACAGGTTTTTCTAGTACTAGACACTCCAAATATGGGGGTGGTTTTTCTCCTGAATTTACTTCTTTACGTGGATGGTTGTGTGCTGAATTTTTAGGACCAACCACATTTTCAAGGATGGCATCATTCAAAACTTCACTAGGTATGTATTCTTCATTCTCTTCTTGAATAACAACTAATGAATTGGGCTTATCTTACAAAAATCTTCCAGACCACAGTTGAATCTCATGTATTGGTGCAGTCGAAATGGCATATGATGGAAGAGGTAACAACCCAATGTTATTAAGAGCTTGGGTTGGTTTGTTGTTAGGATTCGGCATCGGTTGTGCAGGTAATATTGTGGGTCTTGGAGGATTCATGTTCTGGAAATGGTGAGGTTGATTCGAGATAGGGGGTAACGAAGGAGATACATATCCATGCAAAAGTTGTTGAACATTAGGTGGGTAAGGATAGTTAGGCATAGGAGGAGATGGTTGAGCATAAGCTTTCCCTCTCCATCCATGTGGCCATTGCTGCTGTTGAGCATTCTGAGGAGGGTATTGCGGTGGCCAATTCTGCCAACCTAAAGTATTCCATTGTTGAGGAGGTTGATAAGGATAGTAATAAGGTGGAATTTGTGATGAATCTTGATATGATGGCTGATCTCTAGGTTTCCAAGGTATCTTAGGTATTTCACCAAGGTTTCCACTCTTGTATACTGCTTGCAATCCAGGAAACGATGGACAATTGTCAGTTGGATGTTCTTTTGTACAAAGGTGACAAACTGAAACATTATTTAATGGACATTCTCGTTGAGGATGTTTAGTTCTACACCTATGACAGAAAACACTCATTGTTGCACGCTCTTCATCTTGTCTCTTTTTAGCTTGTAGTGCATCTAATTGAGAACCCATGGCTGCTAAAATATCTGTTTTGAAATTTTCCAATAGGTTTCCCAACTCTACCCTTGTAACTCCAGCGGGCCGGATGTGTTTCCTTTGGGATTCTAGCATAAGATTCTCGAAAGTGTCTTCCACCTTTCCCTCTACTCCTAGAGTAATTCCTACATAGTTCACAAATATCTGTAAAAAACTTATGAGAAATGTCTCCTGCGGCCATGAGATTAAGGTTATCTAAGAATTCTTCTAAGAATCCTTTGAGAAAGAGTGTTATTAATGCATCTTCTCGAAGATCACTATACTTAGATTTGTGTAACACATAGTTAAATCTCTCGAGGTAGTCTTCTAGGCTCTCATCTTCAAGTTGTTATATTTTAAAAATATCATTGCGAGAGTCCTTAGGTCTACAGTAATCCTGATATTTTCGAAGAAATGCATTCTTCATGTCTTCCCAAGTTCTAATACTAGATTCTCCTAATCCCATGAACCATCGAAGCGAATAGTCTTTCAATGTGGCAAGAAAGATTTTTAATTTTTTGCCATCTTGTAGGTAATTAAAACTCCTACACAAAATGTCAAACTCGAATAAGAATGTGTCTGGATCCTCACTACTCTTCCCATAGAAGGTTGGTAGTGAGGAGGGAGGAATGTTTTTCATAGTAACATCTTGTGCAGTGTCTAAGATAGGGAACCCGAAGGTACCTTCAGTTCTAACTTCTCCATCTTCTTCATCTTGTTAGACATGATCTTTATTTTCATCCCTAATGAAGATTCAATTTCCAAAGAGAGAATATCTAGGTGGTTGTTTTCTTGGTGAATATGGGATGTCCCAACGTTCTGTTTCAGGAATAGTAATTTTCTTTTTAGGAGGAGAGTGACTAGCTACGTGGGAATCCATATTTGAAGGTCCTACTGTTGTTGTATCAATATGTGAAATAACTATGTTCACAAAACTCTCAAAAAGAGAGTCTATTTGTGTAGGATCGACAAAATCTACTAAGTGTGGACCACCTACTATTGAAAAAGTAGTGTCTTTGGGTTTTTGGACTAATGGAGAGTTGAGAGGTCCTAAATTTTTATCCTTTTGAGTTTCCTCTTGTCTAAGTTTAGTCTCAATATGAGCTTGAGGTTCTTCCAGTGGAATTTCTTATGAACAGATTGTTCTGATGTCCCTATATTTTCCCCTAATTGATTTCTAGAAAGGATTTCCTTTGCTTTCCAAGTAGGACTATCCCCTTTAGGTGTCTTCCGATACCTTTCTATTGAGTTAGTAGTTGGGGTGGCACGCCCCCCATATAGGTTAGTAGGAATTTTAGTAGGGAATTTAGTAAGGGAACTAGTTTTAATAAATATACCTTGTGAATCTCTAGACCTATTCATGAAAACAAGTTATAACTGAAATAAGTTATAACTGCATAACTGCTATTGCTGGGTTTTGGGGATGCCTATTATAACATATGCGCAGTTTCTTGTTGATGTATATGTAACTTCGGAATGTATTTCACATATATGTATATTGTATTCCTATAGAGATGTTATTATTCCTCTATACGGAAGTGTCGTTATTTATATTGTAAGTGTCGTAACTTATACTTGATGGGTTATTAGACCACCTTGTTTGGGGTCGGCCTTGTATAAGTCATGTGGGTCAAAGGGTTATTAGACCACCCTATTGGGGGTCGGCCATGTGGGTTAAAGGGTTATTAGACCACCCTATTGGGGGTCGGCCCAGTCAGCATTATGTTATGTGGTTAAGTTCGAGCCTACATGAGTTAGGTAAAAAGGCAAGTCAAGTCAAGTATAAATAGAGTGCGGGAGGCACTCTATTTACTCACTCACTTCTCACACATGCACTCAAGGAGGAGTGGCGCACTTATGGAGGAGGAGGATCTACTGCTAGGTTATGGCTATCTCTCTTGGTTGGTTGTATCATTGCTCTATCTATCTCTGAGGAAGTTATTGGGGTTTTTCACCTTTATGGTTTTCCCCAAGTAAATCTTTGTGTCTCTTGTGTGCTTGCATTATTGTCTCCATGATTGATATGCTGTAGATATGCTGTACATGTTGTTCTCTCAGTTAAAGATTGAAGTAAATTCTGAAAATCTAACATGGTATCAGATCTAGCCTGAAAGAAGGCATGATATGGCATGTATGACACTTGTTGCACTTACGATGCTAGGGCTTGATATAGCAAAAACCAGTCATCGTAGCACTTTTGCTATAAATCCGTTTTGGCGACGTTTTAGGATCTGAAATTGTTACAGGCCGAAGCTAAGATCTCCAGGTACCTTGTGTCCAAAGGACAACCTCTAATTCGTTGTACTTTGTGATTTATGATCTGTGCAATATAGGGTTTCTGCCTCTTCCAGATCTGAGTCAAAATCAGGTGACCTTGGGAAAAAGGTCATAACTTGGGCTAGGAAGCTCCAAATGAAATTTCGTAAAACGTGACAGGTATTACACAGTCTGTACTATCTCAGAAAACTTTTTCAGAGGCCGAAGTTGAACCAGTGACACGTGGAACGCCGTACAAGTTCGCTCTTCTGTTTTATCCCAAAACAGGTCACGTTGCGACATTTGGCATAACTCTCTCTCAGAGAATCCAATTGAGGTCAGACCTGTCAGGATGGAAAGGTAACAGGTCAGGCTATCTCAGGAAACTTTTTTCAGACCCCGTGGATCAAAAATTTCGGAGTTACACTAGAAAAAATCAGGTACATATTTCTGTCAAAACAGAATTATTTTTTGGTACCTTCATTCATGGCTTCCGTAATTTAGGGCTTTGGAGAAAGTTGGAATTTTTGTAATCGGAGACCACGGCTGAATGCTACTCATCAAAATAAAAATTTAGAGACCAAAATCAGAATTTTTGGTTGGGCAGAAGGCCGGGCTTGATCATACCCTAGTTCGGGACTTTGATCAGGAAAGTGGAAAATTAGGGCTTCTGTAAAAATGGGAATTTTTGAAATCTGAGACCACGGCTGGAAGCTCCTCAGAAAAATAGAAGCTTAGAGCTTTGGATCAAACCTTTTGATTGGGAAAAAGAGTGGGATTCATCAAACCCCAGTTCAGGGTCATGTCCAGTGAATCCGGAAGTTTCAAAGGCAAAATTGAGGAGTGAAACTTTGCAGTTTTCAAATTATGAATATACCAATTTGATCAGCTCATCAAGGCGCATATTTCTATACTTTCGGAAGTTTGAAATTGAAAATTTGAATTTTTGGGGTTTCTCTGACAAACCCATATCCAGTTCTAGGTCCAGTTCTTGCACATCAAGTGGATTGGGTTAATCCTAGAAGAAGATGGATTGGTCACCTACATAGGTGAAGAAGTTCCTGTTTCAGAGGGAGATGAGGCTAAGGCCTTACATAAGAAGATTACAAGCAATCTCGACAGGTATGACTCATCGAGGTATGTTTTGAGATTTGTTCATGATTAAGTTTATGGTATGTTTGTCTTCATGTTATTACGGTTAGTACAATCTTGATTTTAGACTTGTCATATCACCTTAATAAAATTATGAATGCACGATAGAAAATATTCATTGATTAGGGTATTAACACTTATGATTGTACTAATGAATTATGGTGTTGTATGAGGTTTATGTTGTCTACTAACATGAAAGGTACACCAAGAAAGACAAATCATGTTCTGGTCCAAGAACATATGATCATGATAACATGAGGACAAAGATTCATCCATTGTCATGGATCTCATAGAAGATCCATTTACGAGGTATGTATAACTTGGTTTTGCAATGGTTAACTTATGAGACATGCAGGTTACTAGCACAAGTCATTGACGAAGAACAAGAAGACATTATGCGGGTATGTTAGACATAAATAGCTAGCATGCTAATCCAGGTATGTTTTTCCTATATCAAGCTAGAATCCTACCTTGGGTTAGGATCTTATACTGTTGTGTTGTTGATAATGATTATTCATGAAGTCATAGGTTTGAATAATCATGGTTGTATGCATATTATGTTTCTTACCATAATTGATGATATGACTAACGAGAAGAATCATGAAGGTATAGGTTTGAATAATCACAGGTTTTATGCATATTATATCTCTTATCTGGATTGATGATTCAACTAACCTGAAGAGTCATAGGTTTGAGTAATTACAGGTTTAGACATGTTATGTTTCTTATGATTTGACTAAGCATAAGAATCCTACAGAAACCTTGAATACTAATGTTTATTATCTGTGTTTGAAATGATCCTGACTATACATGCTTTAGATTATTGTGTTTTTGATAATATTAAGATTATTCTAATGAATTTTTTGATTATGATGATACTAACAAGCATGCATAGGGATCAAGAATGAGTATAAGTTCAAAGACAGGTAATCCAGGAAGCAAAGATCAAGAGGGAGCACACTCCAGTTGTTCCTGCAAGAAAGCAAAGGAGCACACTTCAGTAGCTTCTGCAAGGATGCAGATATTCAGAGGGAGTTGACCATCTCTCTACATTCCACATCAGAAAGGTGTAGAAAAAGCTACTTCAGATTAGGACTCTAGCAGCTCCTGCAAGGAAGCAAAGACTCAGAGGGAGTCCACCCAACGAACAAACAAAGATAAGTATTTTAATTATCATTTCTTGCATATTTTTTGTTTAAATAAAATTGTTCAATGATGTATATGCTCATGTTCCTAGACTTAGGATATGTATTGTGCATATTAGAATAATTGCATTGATGAACAATATACTACTAATATTCATGGGTAAGTGGCCTATGGCACTGTACAACATTCCATTGCTACTTATCTAGAATGAAACCTCTTTGCTGACATGTTGGGAGTTGTGCACACTCTTAACAATGTTCTGGTAGAGATTGGAAGGCATCTAGAAAGTTACGGGATATGGATAAATGTTGTATTGAAGCATTGGCTAAGATAATTGCATGACTGTATGACATATTTCTTTATGTGTAAGAATTTGTTCTGAAAATTATGAGATGTTTCTAATCATGCAATTTAACCTGTTTTGTAGGAAAGACCGTATATCTTCACCTACAAAAAGACTACAACATTTGTTCCAGCAACAAAGATATCTATTAAAGATATTGAAGTTCCCAGGATCTGGGATGAAGAAATGGAATGCCATGATCCGTCGATCATGAAGAATGATGTTTGGGATGTAATCCCAAGACCTAAAGGGAAGTTTGTTATGAATTCCATATGGAACTATTAGATCAAGCATGTTGCAGATGGCAGCATAGAGAAATATAAAAGTGACGAAACAGAAGATACACCAGATGGATTCAAGACAGCTTTCTTGAATGGTGTAGTTGAAGAAGAAGTGTATGTGGAGCAGCCACTTGGTTCTGAGACACATGATAGGAAATCATATATGTGCAGAACTTGGTATGGTGAAGATAGATTGATTGCCGACACGCAGCGGAAGCTTACTGCCGAGTTCAAGATGAAGAACTTGGGGATGATGCACTATTTTTTTTTGGCATGGAGGTATGGCAGAATGATGGAATCTTCCTTGGACAAGGGAAGTATGCAGTAGAGATCCTGAAGAAGTTCGGGATGATGGACTGCAAGGCTATGGCCACACCTATGGCATCGAATCTGAAGCTTCTATGTGATGCTTCATCTGAGCTGGTTGATGTCTCTATGTATCGTCAGATAATTGGGTCCTTGATGTACCTGACGAACACGAGACCAGACATTTGCTTTGCTGTGAACACATTGAGCCAGTTCCTGACGGATCCGAGGAGTGTTCACCCGGTTGCTGTAAAGCATGTTCTGAGGTACCTGAAGGGTACAGTGGATTATGGGCTCAAGTATGAGGTGAATCAAAAGTTTAACCTGCAGGGTTATGTTGATTCAGATTGGGCTGGCAGTGCTGCAGACAGGAAGAGCACATCTGGGTGTTGCTTCAGTATGGGATCAGGTGTGATCTCTTGGTTTAGCAGGAAGCAGTCCTGCGTAGCACTGAGTATAGCTAAGGCTGAGTATGTTGCAGCCTGTTCAGCTAGTTGTGAGGCAGTATGGCTACGGAAGCTACTGTCTGAGTTATTTGATCTCCCGTTGGATGCTACTGGTATCTCTTGTGATAGACAGAGTTGTGTGAAGCTGTCCGAGAACCCAGTGTTTCATGACAGGTCGAAACACATAGAGATCAAATATCACTATATCAGGGATATGGTGCAGAGAGGAGCTGTGAAGCTCCTGTATGTTGCAACAGACGAGCAGATTGCAGATGTGCTGACGAAGCCACTAGCCAGGGTCAAGTTCGAGTACTTCAAAGAGAGGCTTGGCATGCTTCAGATCAAGGATACTTCGAGGAAGAAGTGATGGACACATTTGCTGAAGCCATTCCAAGCATGTTGGAAGGGGGATCCTTCACATGGCCGTGGATGTAAGCGCTGGATGATGAGCATCAGGATGATGTTCTGGTTTCTGCTTAGATATGATCAGTTGGATCATTATATGTATGTATGTATGCATCATGTTGGATGCTGGATATGATCAGGTAGATCATGGATGTTGATGGATACATTGTGTGGATCATGTATCCTTGTATGATCAGGTAGATCATGTATGTTGATGGGTACATTGTGTGGATCATGTATCCTTGTATGATCAGGTAGATCATGTATGTTGATGGGTACATTGTGTGGATCATGTATCTTTGTATGATCAGGTGGATTATGTATGTTGATGGATACATTGTGTGGATCATGTATCTATGTATGTATCAGGTGGATACTTGGATGATCGTGGATGACGAGCTTCTCCAGATGACATGCAGTAGGATGTTGCAGTGATGATGATCAGGATGATCATGTGTACATCAGGATGATGTTTGATGAGTATCAGATGATACTTTGTGGCCGTGGATCAGGTTGTGCAGGAAAGCATGTAATTTGTGCCCTGGGAGATTTGCAGATGGTCTTTCGAGGTTTTGCCTATGGCATGTAATTCGGTGCCCTGGGATATCTGGCAAATGCTCTTGCGAGGTTTTGCTTGGGAGGACATGTAATTTGTGCCCTGGGAGATTTCAGGTCGGAGTTGTGTACCCGTAACATCCTGAGATGCTCTTGCGAGGTTTTGTACTATGGCATGTAATTTGCTCCTGGGAGATCTGGACAGGATGAAAAAGGCCTCAGATGCTTCAGCTAGGTTTTGCCATGACCACATGTAATTTGCTCCTGGGAGATCTGGACAGGATGAAAAAGGCCTCAGATGCTTCAGCCAGGTTTTGTGGTGGACCACATGTAATTTGCTCCTGGGAGATCTGGACAGGATGAAAAAGGCCTCAGATGCTTCAGCCAGGTTTTGTGGTGAGATCACATGTAATGTGCTCCTGGGAGATCCGATAGGTAGAGCCGCGTGCTCGTAACAGCCTGGGATGCTTCAGCCAGGTTTTGTGATGGGTCACATGTAATGTGCTCCTGGGAGATCCTACAGGTAGAGCTGCGTGCTCGTAATAGCCTGGGATGCTGCAGCCAGGTTTTGTGACGCACGTAATAAGTCCTGAGGATTCCACAGTATGGCCAGTGATGACGAAGACCTGCAGGTGGTGGGCCTACATCCAGTATGAAAAAGGATTGGCTCTATAGAACTTCCTATGACGAGTAGATTCAGAGATTGATTGAGATAGCAGCAATAGTGACGATGATGATAACTCGATGACGATTATCTAGTGACGATGATCCAGAGAAGATGACTTGTGCTAGAAGAACTGTGCTGAGAAATAGCTTCCTAGTTAAGAGGGAGTGTTGATGTATATGTAACTTCGGAATGTATTTCACATATATGTATATTGTATTCCTATAGAGATGTTATTATTCCTCTATACGGAAGTGTCGTTATTTATATTGTAAGTGTCGTAACTTATACTTGATGGGTTATTAGACCACCTTGTTTGGGGTCGGCCTTGTATAAGTCATGTGGGTCAAAGGGTTATTAGACCACCCTATTGGGGGTCGGCCATGTGGGTTAAAGGGTTATTAGACCACCCTATTGGGGGTCGGCCCAGTCAGCATTATGTTATGTGGTTAAGTTCGAGCCTACATGAGTTAGGTAAAAAGGCAAGTCAAGTCAAGTATAAATAGAGTGCGGGGGGCACTCTATTTACTCACTCACTTCTCACACATGCACTCAAGGAGGAGTGGCGCACTTATGGAGGAGGAGGATCTGCTGCTAGGTTATGGCTATCTCTCTTGGTTGGTTGTATCTTTGCTCTATCTATCTCTGAGGAAGTTATTGGGGTTTTTCACCTTTATGGTTTTCCCCAAGTAAATCTTTGTGTCTCTTGTGTGCTTGCATTATTGTCTCCATGATTGATATGCTGTAGATATGCTGTACATGTTGTTCTCTCAGTTAAATATTGAAGTAAATTCTGAAAATCTAACATGGTATCAGAGCTAGCCTGAAAGAAGGCATGATATGGCATGTATGACACTTGTTGCACTTACGATGCTAGGGCTTGATATAGAAAAAACCAGTCATCGTAGCACTTTCGCTATAAATCCGTTTTGGCGAAGTTTTCGGATCTGAAATTGTTACAGGCCGAAGCTAAGATCTCCAGGTACCTTGTGTCCAAAGGACAACCTCTAATTCGTTGTACTTTGTGATTTATGATCTGTGCAATATAGGGTTTCTGCCTCTTCCAGATCTGAGTCAAAATCAGGTGACCTTGGGAAAAAGGTCATAACTTGGGCTAGGAAGCTCCAAATGAAATTTCGTAAAAAGTGACAGGTATTACACAGTCTGTACTATCTCAGAAAACTTTTTCAGAGGCCGAAGTTGAACCAGTGACACGTGGAACGCCGTACAAGTTCGCTCTTCTGTTTTATCCCAAAACAGGTCACGTTGCGACATTTGGCATAACTCTCTCTCAGAGAATCCAATTGAGGTCAGACCTGTCAGGATGGAAAGGTAACAGGTCAGGCTATCTCAGGAAACTTTGTTCAGACCCTGTGGATCAAAAATTTCGGAGTTACACCAGAAACAATCAGGTACATATTTCTGTCAAAACAGAATTATTTTTTGGTACCTTCATTCATGGCTTCCGTAATTTAGGGCTTTGGAGAAAGTTGGAATTTTTGTAATCGGAGACCACGGCTGAATGCTACTCATCAAAATAAAAATTTAGAGACCAAAATCAGAATTTTTGGTTGGGCAGAAGGCCGGGCTTGATCAGACCCTAGTTCGGGACTTTGATCAGGAAAGTGGAAAATTAGGGCTTCTGTAAAAATGGGAATTTTTGAAATCTGAGACCACGGCTGGAAGCTCCTCAGAAAAATAGAAGCTTAGAGCTTTGGATCAAACCTTTTGATTGGGAAAAAGAGTGGGATTCATCAAACCCCAGTTCAGGGTCATGTCCAGTGAATCCGGAAGTTTCAAAGGCAAAATTGAGGAGTGAAACTTTGCAGTTTTCAAATTATGAATATACCAATTTGATCAGCTCATCAAGGCGCATATTTCTATCCTTTCGGAAGTTTGAAATTGAAAATTTGAATTTTTGGGGTTTCTCTGACAAACCCATATCCAGTTCTAGGTCCAGTTCTTGCACATCAAGTGGATTGGGTTAATCCTAGAAGAAGATGGATTGGTCACCTACATAGGTGAAGAAGTTCCTGTTTCAGAGGGAGATGAGGCTAAGGCCTTACATAAGAAGATTACAAGCAATCTCGACAGGTATGACTCATCGAGGTATGTTTTGAGATTTGTTCATGATTAAGTTTATGGTATGTTTGTCTTCATGTTATTACGGTTAGTACAATCTTGATTTTAGACTTGTCATATCACCTTAATAAAATTATGAATGCACGATAGAAAATATTCATTGATTAGGGTATTAACACTTATGATTGTACTAATGAATTATGGTGTTGTATGAGGTTTATGTTGTCTACTAACATGAAAGGTACACCAAGAAAGACAAATCATGTTCTGGTCCAAGAACATATGATCATGATAACATGAGGACAAAGATTCATCCATTGTCATGGATCTCATAGAAGATCCATTTACGAGGTATGTATAACTTGGTTTTGCAATGGTTAACTTATGAGACATGCAGGTTACTAGCACAAGTCATTGACGAAGAACAAGAAGACATTATGCGGGTATGTTAGACATAAATAGCTAGCATGCTAATCCAGGTATGTTTTTCCTATATCAAGCTAGAATCCTACCTTGGGTTAGGATCTTATACTGTTGTGTTGTTGATAATGATTATTCATGAAGTCATAGGTTTGAATAATCATGGTTGTATGCATATTATGTTTCTTACCATAATTGATGATATGACTAACGAGAAGAATCATGAAGGTATAGGTTTGAATAATCACAGGTTTTATGCATATTATATCTCTTATCTGGATTGATGATTCAACTAACCTGAAGAGTCATAGGTTTGAGTAATTACAGGTTTAGACATGTTATGTTTCTTATGATTTGACTAAGCATAAGAATCCTACAGAAACCTTGAATACTAATGTTTATTATCTGTGTTTGAAATGATCCTGACTATACATGCTTTAGATTATTGTGTTTTTGATAATATTAAGATTATTCTAATGAATTTTTTGATTATGATGATACTAACAAGCATGCATAGGGATCAAGAATGAGTATAAGTTCAAAGACAGGTAATCCAGGAAGCAAAGATCAAGAGGGAGCACACTCCAGTTGTTCCTGCAAGAAAGCAAAGGAGCACACTTCAGTAGCTTCTGCAAGGATGCAGATATTCAGAGGGAGTTGACCATCTCTCTACATTCCACATCAGAAAGGTGTAGAAAAAGCTACTTCAGATTAGGACTCTAGCAGCTCCTGCAAGGAAGCAAAGACTCAGAGGGAGTCCACCCAACGAACAAACAAAGATAAGTATTTTAATTATCATTTCTTGCATATTTTTTGTTTAAATAAAATTGTTCAATGATGTATATGCTCATGTTCCTAGACTTAGGATATGTATTGTGCATATTAGAATAATTGCATTGATGAACAATATACTACTAATATTCATGGGTAAGTGGCCTATGGCACTGTACAACATTCCATTGCTACTTATCTAGAATGAAACCTCTTTGCTGACATGTTGGGAGTTGTGCACACTCTTAACAATGTTCTGGTAGAGATTGGAAGGCATCTAGAAAGTTACGGGATATGGATAAATGTTGTATTGAAGCATTGGCTAAGATAATTGCATGACTGTATGACATATTTCTTTATGTGTAAGAATTTGTTCTGAAAATTATGAGATGTTTCTAATCATGCAATTTAACCTGTTTTGTAGGAAAGACCGTATATCTTCACCTACAAAAAGACTACAACATTTGTTCCAGCAACAAAGATATCTATTAAAGATATTGAAGTTCCCAGGATCTGGGATGAAGAAATGGAATGCCATGATCCGTCGATCATGAAGAATGATGTTTGGGATGTAATCCCAAGACCTAAAGGGAAGTTTGTTATGAATTCCATATGGAACTATTAGATCAAGCATGTTGCAGATGGCAGCATAGAGAAATATAAAAGTGACGAAACAGAAGATACACCAGATGGATTCAAGACAGCTTTCTTGAATGGTGTAGTTGAAGAAGAAGTGTATGTGGAGCAGCCACTTGGTTCTGAGACACATGATAGGAAATCATATATGTGCAGAACTTGGTATGGTGAAGATAGATTGATTGCCGACACGCAGCGGAAGCTTACTGCCGAGTTCAAGATGAAGAACTTGGGGATGATGCACTATTTTTTTTTGGCATGGAGGTATGGCAGAATGATGGAATCTTCCTTGGACAAGGGAAGTATGCAGTAGAGATCCTGAAGAAGTTCGGGATGATGGACTGCAAGGCTATGGCCACACCTATGGCATCGAATCTGAAGCTTCTATGTGATGCTTCATCTGAGCTGGTTGATGTCTCTATGTATCGTCAGATAATTGGGTCCTTGATGTACCTGACGAACACGAGACCAGACATTTGCTTTGCTGTGAACACATTGAGCCAGTTCCTGACGGATCCGAGGAGTGTTCACCCGGTTGCTGTAAAGCATGTTCTGAGGTACCTGAAGGGTACAGTGGATTATGGGCTCAAGTATGAGGTGAATCAAAAGTTTAACCTGCAGGGTTATGTTGATTCAGATTGGGCTGGCAGTGCTGCAGACAGGAAGAGCACATCTGGGTGTTGCTTCAGTATGGGATCAGGTGTGATCTCTTGGTTTAGCAGGAAGCAGTCCTGCGTAGCACTGAGTATAGCTAAGGCTGAGTATGTTGCAGCCTGTTCAGCTAGTTGTGAGGCAGTATGGCTACGGAAGCTACTGTCTGAGTTATTTGATCTCCCGTTGGATGCTACTGGTATCTCTTGTGATAGACAGAGTTGTGTGAAGCTGTCCGAGAACCCAGTGTTTCATGACAGGTCGAAACACATAGAGATCAAATATCACTATATCAGGGATATGGTGCAGAGAGGAGCTGTG
Source organism: Larix kaempferi (assembly GCA_027924585.1). Classification (NCBI taxonomy): domain Eukaryota; kingdom Viridiplantae; phylum Streptophyta; class Pinopsida; order Pinales; family Pinaceae; genus Larix; species Larix kaempferi. The sequence goes on from BSBM01000797.1 coordinate 13,184,105, forward strand.
AAGCTCCTGTATGTTGCAACAGACGAGCAGATTGCAGATGTGCTGACGAAGCCACTAGCCAGGGTCAAGTTCGAGTACTTCAAAGAGAGGCTTGGCATGCTTCAGATCAAGGATACTTCGAGGAAGAAGTGATGGACACATTTGCTGAAGCCATTCCAAGCATGTTGGAAGGGGGATCCTTCACATGGCCGTGGATGTAAGCGCTGGATGATGAGCATCAGGATGATGTTCTGGTTTCTGCTTAGATATGATCAGTTGGATCATTATATGTATGTATGTATGCATCATGTTGGATGCTGGATATGATCAGGTAGATCATGGATGTTGATGGATACATTGTGTGGATCATGTATCCTTGTATGATCAGGTAGATCATGTATGTTGATGGGTACATTGTGTGGATCATGTATCCTTGTATGATCAGGTAGATCATGTATGTTGATGGGTACATTGTGTGGATCATGTATCTTTGTATGATCAGGTGGATTATGTATGTTGATGGATACATTGTGTGGATCATGTATCTATGTATGTATCAGGTGGATACTTGGATGATCGTGGATGACGAGCTTCTCCAGATGACATGCAGTAGGATGTTGCAGTGATGATGATCAGGATGATCATGTGTACATCAGGATGATGTTTGATGAGTATCAGATGATACTTTGTGGCCGTGGATCAGGTTGTGCAGGAAAGCATGTAATTTGTGCCCTGGGAGATTTGCAGATGGTCTTTCGAGGTTTTGCCTATGGCATGTAATTCGGTGCCCTGGGATATCTGGCAAATGCTCTTGCGAGGTTTTGCTTGGGAGGACATGTAATTTGTGCCCTGGGAGATTTCAGGTCGGAGTTGTGTACCCGTAACATCCTGAGATGCTCTTGCGAGGTTTTGTACTATGGCATGTAATTTGCTCCTGGGAGATCTGGACAGGATGAAAAAGGCCTCAGATGCTTCAGCTAGGTTTTGCCATGACCACATGTAATTTGCTCCTGGGAGATCTGGACAGGATGAAAAAGGCCTCAGATGCTTCAGCCAGGTTTTGTGGTGGACCACATGTAATTTGCTCCTGGGAGATCTGGACAGGATGAAAAAGGCCTCAGATGCTTCAGCCAGGTTTTGTGGTGAGATCACATGTAATGTGCTCCTGGGAGATCCGATAGGTAGAGCCGCGTGCTCGTAACAGCCTGGGATGCTTCAGCCAGGTTTTGTGATGGGTCACATGTAATGTGCTCCTGGGAGATCCTACAGGTAGAGCTGCGTGCTCGTAATAGCCTGGGATGCTGCAGCCAGGTTTTGTGACGCACGTAATAAGTCCTGAGGATTCCACAGTATGGCCAGTGATGACGAAGACCTGCAGGTGGTGGGCCTACATCCAGTATGAAAAAGGATTGGCTCTATAGAACTTCCTATGACGAGTAGATTCAGAGATTGATTGAGATAGCAGCAATAGTGACGATGATGATAACTCGATGACGATTATCTAGTGACGATGATCCAGAGAAGATGACTTGTGCTAGAAGAACTGTGCTGAGAAATAGCTTCCTAGTTAAGAGGGAGTGTTGATGTATATGTAACTTCGGAATGTATTTCACATATATGTATATTGTATTCCTATAGAGATGTTATTATTCCTCTATACGGAAGTGTCGTTATTTATATTGTAAGTGTCGTAACTTATACTTGATGGGTTATTAGACCACCTTGTTTGGGGTCGGCCTTGTATAAGTCATGTGGGTCAAAGGGTTATTAGACCACCCTATTGGGGGTCGGCCATGTGGGTTAAAGGGTTATTAGACCACCCTATTGGGGGTCGGCCCAGTCAGCATTATGTTATGTGGTTAAGTTCGAGCCTACATGAGTTAGGTAAAAAGGCAAGTCAAGTCAAGTATAAATAGAGTGCGGGGGGCACTCTATTTACTCACTCACTTCTCACACATGCACTCAAGGAGGAGTGGCGCACTTATGGAGGAGGAGGATCTGCTGCTAGGTTATGGCTATCTCTCTTGGTTGGTTGTATCTTTGCTCTATCTATCTCTGAGGAAGTTATTGGGGTTTTTCACCTTTATGGTTTTCCCCAAGTAAATCTTTGTGTCTCTTGTGTGCTTGCATTATTGTCTCCATGATTGATATGCTGTAGATATGCTGTACATGTTGTTCTCTCAGTTAAATATTGAAGTAAATTCTGAAAATCTAACATGGTATCAGAGCTAGCCTGAAAGAAGGCATGATATGGCATGTATGACACTTGTTGCACTTACGATGCTAGGGCTTGATATAGAAAAAACCAGTCATCGTAGCACTTTCGCTATAAATCCGTTTTGGCGAAGTTTTCGGATCTGAAATTGTTACAGGCCGAAGCTAAGATCTCCAGGTACCTTGTGTCCAAAGGACAACCTCTAATTCGTTGTACTTTGTGATTTATGATCTGTGCAATATAGGGTTTCTGCCTCTTCCAGATCTGAGTCAAAATCAGGTGACCTTGGGAAAAAGGTCATAACTTGGGCTAGGAAGCTCCAAATGAAATTTCGTAAAAAGTGACAGGTATTACACAGTCTGTACTATCTCAGAAAACTTTTTCAGAGGCCGAAGTTGAACCAGTGACACGTGGAACGCCGTACAAGTTCGCTCTTCTGTTTTATCCCAAAACAGGTCACGTTGCGACATTTGGCATAACTCTCTCTCAGAGAATCCAATTGAGGTCAGACCTGTCAGGATGGAAAGGTAACAGGTCAGGCTATCTCAGGAAACTTTGTTCAGACCCTGTGGATCAAAAATTTCGGAGTTACACCAGAAACAATCAGGTACATATTTCTGTCAAAACAGAATTATTTTTTGGTACCTTCATTCATGGCTTCCGTAATTTAGGGCTTTGGAGAAAGTTGGAATTTTTGTAATCGGAGACCACGGCTGAATGCTACTCATCAAAATAAAAATTTAGAGACCAAAATCAGAATTTTTGGTTGGGCAGAAGGCCGGGCTTGATCAGACCCTAGTTCGGGACTTTGATCAGGAAAGTGGAAAATTAGGGCTTCTGTAAAAATGGGAATTTTTGAAATCTGAGACCACGGCTGGAAGCTCCTCAGAAAAATAGAAGCTTAGAGCTTTGGATCAAACCTTTTGATTGGGAAAAAGAGTGGGATTCATCAAACCCCAGTTCAGGGTCATGTCCAGTGAATCCGGAAGTTTCAAAGGCAAAATTGAGGAGTGAAACTTTGCAGTTTTCAAATTATGAATATACCAATTTGATCAGCTCATCAAGGCGCATATTTCTATCCTTTCGGAAGTTTGAAATTGAAAATTTGAATTTTTGGGGTTTCTCTGACAAACCCATATCCAGTTCTAGGTCCAGTTCTTGCACATCAAGTGGATTGGGTTAATCCTAGAAGAAGATGGATTGGTCACCTACATAGGTGAAGAAGTTCCTGTTTCAGAGGGAGATGAGGCTAAGGCCTTACATAAGAAGATTACAAGCAATCTCGACAGGTATGACTCATCGAGGTATGTTTTGAGATTTGTTCATGATTAAGTTTATGGTATGTTTGTCTTCATGTTATTACGGTTAGTACAATCTTGATTTTAGACTTGTCATATCACCTTAATAAAATTATGAATGCACGATAGAAAATATTCATTGATTAGGGTATTAACACTTATGATTGTACTAATGAATTATGGTGTTGTATGAGGTTTATGTTGTCTACTAACATGAAAGGTACACCAAGAAAGACAAATCATGTTCTGGTCCAAGAACATATGATCATGATAACATGAGGACAAAGATTCATCCATTGTCATGGATCTCATAGAAGATCCATTTACGAGGTATGTATAACTTGGTTTTGCAATGGTTAACTTATGAGACATGCAGGTTACTAGCACAAGTCATTGACGAAGAACAAGAAGACATTATGCGGGTATGTTAGACATAAATAGCTAGCATGCTAATCCAGGTATGTTTTTCCTATATCAAGCTAGAATCCTACCTTGGGTTAGGATCTTATACTGTTGTGTTGTTGATAATGATTATTCATGAAGTCATAGGTTTGAATAATCATGGTTGTATGCATATTATGTTTCTTACCATAATTGATGATATGACTAACGAGAAGAATCATGAAGGTATAGGTTTGAATAATCACAGGTTTTATGCATATTATATCTCTTATCTGGATTGATGATTCAACTAACCTGAAGAGTCATAGGTTTGAGTAATTACAGGTTTAGACATGTTATGTTTCTTATGATTTGACTAAGCATAAGAATCCTACAGAAACCTTGAATACTAATGTTTATTATCTGTGTTTGAAATGATCCTGACTATACATGCTTTAGATTATTGTGTTTTTGATAATATTAAGATTATTCTAATGAATTTTTTGATTATGATGATACTAACAAGCATGCATAGGGATCAAGAATGAGTATAAGTTCAAAGACAGGTAATCCAGGAAGCAAAGATCAAGAGGGAGCACACTCCAGTTGTTCCTGCAAGAAAGCAAAGGAGCACACTTCAGTAGCTTCTGCAAGGATGCAGATATTCAGAGGGAGTTGACCATCTCTCTACATTCCACATCAGAAAGGTGTAGAAAAAGCTACTTCAGATTAGGACTCTAGCAGCTCCTGCAAGGAAGCAAAGACTCAGAGGGAGTCCACCCAACGAACAAACAAAGATAAGTATTTTAATTATCATTTCTTGCATATTTTTTGTTTAAATAAAATTGTTCAATGATGTATATGCTCATGTTCCTAGACTTAGGATATGTATTGTGCATATTAGAATAATTGCATTGATGAACAATATACTACTAATATTCATGGGTAAGTGGCCTATGGCACTGTACAACATTCCATTGCTACTTATCTAGAATGAAACCTCTTTGCTGACATGTTGGGAGTTGTGCACACTCTTAACAATGTTCTGGTAGAGATTGGAAGGCATCTAGAAAGTTACGGGATATGGATAAATGTTGTATTGAAGCATTGGCTAAGATAATTGCATGACTGTATGACATATTTCTTTATGTGTAAGAATTTGTTCTGAAAATTATGAGATGTTTCTAATCATGCAATTTAACCTGTTTTGTAGGAAAGACCGTATATCTTCACCTACAAAAAGACTACAACATTTGTTCCAGCAACAAAGATATCTATTAAAGATATTGAAGTTCCCAGGATCTGGGATGAAGAAATGGAATGCCATGATCCGTCGATCATGAAGAATGATGTTTGGGATGTAATCCCAAGACCTAAAGGGAAGTTTGTTATGAATTCCATATGGAACTATTAGATCAAGCATGTTGCAGATGGCAGCATAGAGAAATATAAAAGTGACGAAACAGAAGATACACCAGATGGATTCAAGACAGCTTTCTTGAATGGTGTAGTTGAAGAAGAAGTGTATGTGGAGCAGCCACTTGGTTCTGAGACACATGATAGGAAATCATATATGTGCAGAACTTGGTATGGTGAAGATAGATTGATTGCCGACACGCAGCGGAAGCTTACTGCCGAGTTCAAGATGAAGAACTTGGGGATGATGCACTATTTTTTTTTGGCATGGAGGTATGGCAGAATGATGGAATCTTCCTTGGACAAGGGAAGTATGCAGTAGAGATCCTGAAGAAGTTCGGGATGATGGACTGCAAGGCTATGGCCACACCTATGGCATCGAATCTGAAGCTTCTATGTGATGCTTCATCTGAGCTGGTTGATGTCTCTATGTATCGTCAGATAATTGGGTCCTTGATGTACCTGACGAACACGAGACCAGACATTTGCTTTGCTGTGAACACATTGAGCCAGTTCCTGACGGATCCGAGGAGTGTTCACCCGGTTGCTGTAAAGCATGTTCTGAGGTACCTGAAGGGTACAGTGGATTATGGGCTCAAGTATGAGGTGAATCAAAAGTTTAACCTGCAGGGTTATGTTGATTCAGATTGGGCTGGCAGTGCTGCAGACAGGAAGAGCACATCTGGGTGTTGCTTCAGTATGGGATCAGGTGTGATCTCTTGGTTTAGCAGGAAGCAGTCCTGCGTAGCACTGAGTATAGCTAAGGCTGAGTATGTTGCAGCCTGTTCAGCTAGTTGTGAGGCAGTATGGCTACGGAAGCTACTGTCTGAGTTATTTGATCTCCCGTTGGATGCTACTGGTATCTCTTGTGATAGACAGAGTTGTGTGAAGCTGTCCGAGAACCCAGTGTTTCATGACAGGTCGAAACACATAGAGATCAAATATCACTATATCAGGGATATGGTGCAGAGAGGAGCTGTGAAGCTCCTGTATGTTGCAACAGACGAGCAGATTGCAGATGTGCTGACGAAGCCACTAGCCAGGGTCAAGTTCGAGTACTTCAAAGAGAGGCTTGGCATGCTTCAGATCAAGGATACTTCGAGGAAGAAGTGATGGACACATTTGCTGAAGCCATTCCAAGCATGTTGGAAGGGGGATCCTTCACATGGCCGTGGATGTAAGCGCTGGATGATGAGCATCAGGATGATGTTCTGGTTTCTGCTTAGATATGATCAGTTGGATCATTATATGTATGTATGTATGCATCATGTTGGATGCTGGATATGATCAGGTAGATCATGGATGTTGATGGATACATTGTGTGGATCATGTATCCTTGTATGATCAGGTAGATCATGTATGTTGATGGGTACATTGTGTGGATCATGTATCCTTGTATGATCAGGTAGATCATGTATGTTGATGGGTACATTGTGTGGATCATGTATCTTTGTATGATCAGGTGGATTATGTATGTTGATGGATACATTGTGTGGATCATGTATCTATGTATGTATCAGGTGGATACTTGGATGATCGTGGATGACGAGCTTCTCCAGATGACATGCAGTAGGATGTTGCAGTGATGATGATCAGGATGATCATGTGTACATCAGGATGATGTTTGATGAGTATCAGATGATACTTTGTGGCCGTGGATCAGGTTGTGCAGGAAAGCATGTAATTTGTGCCCTGGGAGATTTGCAGATGGTCTTTCGAGGTTTTGCCTATGGCATGTAATTCGGTGCCCTGGGATATCTGGCAAATGCTCTTGCGAGGTTTTGCTTGGGAGGACATGTAATTTGTGCCCTGGGAGATTTCAGGTCGGAGTTGTGTACCCGTAACATCCTGAGATGCTCTTGCGAGGTTTTGTACTATGGCATGTAATTTGCTCCTGGGAGATCTGGACAGGATGAAAAAGGCCTCAGATGCTTCAGCTAGGTTTTGCCATGACCACATGTAATTTGCTCCTGGGAGATCTGGACAGGATGAAAAAGGCCTCAGATGCTTCAGCCAGGTTTTGTGGTGAGATCACATGTAATGTGCTCCTGGGAGATCCGACAGGTAGAGCCGCGTGCTCGTAACAGCCTGGGATGCTTCAGCCAGGTTTTGTGATGGGTCACATGTAATGTGCTCCTGGGAGATCCTACAGGTAGAGCTGCGTGCTCGTAATAGCCTGGGATGCTGCAGCCAGGTTTTGTGACGCACGTAATAAGTCCTGAGGATTCCACAGTATGGCCAGTGATGACGAAGACCTGCAGGTGGTGGGCCTACATCCAGTATGAAAAAGGACTGGCTCTGTAGAACTTCCTATGACGAGTAGATTCAGAGATTGATTGAGATAGCAGCAATAGTGACGATGATGATGACTCGATGACGATTATCTAGTGACGATGATCCAGAGAAGATGACTTGTGCTAGAAGAACTGTGCTGAGAAATAGCTTCCTAGTTAAGAGGGAGTGTTGATGTATATGTAACTTCGGAATGTATTTCACATATATGTATATTGTATTCCTATAGAGATGTTATTATTCCTCTATACGGAAGTGTCGTTATTTATATTGTAAGTGTCGTAACTTATACTTGATGGGTTATTAGACCACCTTGTTTGGGGTCGGCCTTGTATAAGTCATGTGGGTCAAAGGGTTATTAGACCACCCTATTGGGGGTCGGCCATGTGGGTTAAAGGGTTATTAGACCACCCTATTGGGGGTCGGCCCAGTCAGCATTATGTTATGTGGTTAAGTTCGAGCCTACATGAGTTAGGTAAAAAGGCAAGTCAAGTCAAGTATAAATAGAGTGCGGGAGGCACTCTATTTACTCACTCACTTCTCACACATGCACTCAAGGAGGAGTGGCGCACTTATGGAGGAGGAGGATCTGCTGCTAGGTTATGGCTATCTCTCTTGGTTGGTTGTATCATTGCTCTATCTATCTCTGAGGAAGTTATTGGGGTTTTTCACCTTTATGGTTTTCCCCAAGTAAATCTTTGTGTCTCTTGTGTGCTTGCATTATTGTCTCCATGATTGATATGCTGTAGATATGCTGTACATGTTGTTCTCTCAGTTAAAGATTGAAGTAAATTCTGAAAATCTAACATTTCTTACCTCTCGTCTTACCGCTCACCCGCCAACATCCTATTTTCAAAGGAAAGAATATAAGTACATTTCAAAAGAGAGTTTAACTTATCTATGACTGAATTATACCTATCTTCTACAACTCCCTGGCAATAGCGCCAAAATGTTGGGTGTGTGATCTATCTCAAAGAAAACACCTAATATTTAATTATCGACCGGAGTTGGTAATCTTAGAGTTGAGGCAAAGTATATCCTAAGGTAGAATGGTACCTAAGATTTTTGTGAGTATTTTGATCACAGAAGATCGAGGAGCTATGGAGAACCTCACAAAATCGAATTAATTTGCAAAAACTGTGGAAAAACTTGAAAAAGATGATAATTTTACACACAATGTATGCTGAAACCTTTGATTAACTGACTGTCTAACATGTGAAAATGTTAGTAACAGGTTTTTATTACATCCATGAGAAAATCGAGAGCATTAGGTGGCTCAAGCTGAGTGTACAAGTCATCAATGCCAAATTGGCCTCAATCCCCCCTAGGTGGGTCCAACTCAATCCCAATCATCCCAAACAACCACGAATTCTGGTGGTGAGGTGGCTGAAGCATGCTGAGTCATTAATGAGCTCAAGGCAGGCGTGGGTGAGCAAGTAGAGGAGGTTTGGGGGCCCAAGGGAGCATTAAATGCTCCAAATCTAGCCAAAAGTGGGAAAAAATCCACCCTAGCACCCTTGGTCAACTAAAATTCCCCAAAACAAGGAGAGAGGGCGCACCAGCAATAAATGAGGGTGCACTTGTGGACAAAACTGGAGGCTGGGTGAACTGGTTTGCTTGGAAGTGGGTGTGAACACTCTCAAAGTGGGTTTTTGACCAACTATAGTCACTTAATCCAAAACATGGTTTAATTAAGCACATGGGCAATCAAAAAATTTATGGATTATGGTACTAAGTGTGGTTACTGTTCTAACACCCCCCCTTAACCATAACTTTGTACATCTCATGAAAGATAAGTGGGAGGCCTTGGCAACAAAGGCTCAAGTCACCTCAATACAAACAGAAATTTTATTTGTCCATATGAACCGAGGAAAAGAAGTAAAACCTCATGGGATAAAAACTTCCCTCAAAAATGGACATGGGGCTGAACCTGCAATTAAATTGCAGCAATCACCATCCATCACTCACTCCAAGCAAAGTTCTCAAGCGAGTGAAGGTCTTCTCAGTAAAGCACTTGGTGAAAATATCAGCAGTTTGCTCGGTGGATGGGCAATACTGCAGTGAAATCACCCTGTCATGCACCAAGCCCCGAATGTAATGCATGTGGATCTCAATGTGCTTTGTTCTTTTCCTCTGTACTGGATCAGTAGATATCTTGATGGCACTTTGATTGTCCACCCAAATATTGGTTGGAGAATCAATAGCAACACCAAACTCTCGAAGAATGCCTTGCAACCAAACACACTGTGTGGCTGCGTTCACTGCTGCCCTGTACTCGGCCTCTGCTGATGAAAGAGAAATTGTGTGCTGTTTCTTGCTTGACCAGCAAATAGGACCTTCAGCAAACATAAACACAAAACCTGAAGTGGACTTTCTATCGATGGGATCTCCCGCCCAATCGGAATCAGAAAATCCAGCTAGTTGAAGTGAAGAACCAGCTGCATAGTGTACCCCAAAGTTCTTTGTTCCTTAGACATAATGAAGGATCCTTTTGGCTGCCTTCCAATGGATATCATGTGGCTGCTGCATATACCTTGCTACAACACTTACAGCATAAGACAAATCAGGTCTTGTATGTGTAAGATACAACAAACTTCCGACTAGCTGCCTGTAGAGAGTACAATCCACCAATGGAGAGTCTTCAAATTCACCTAGTTTTATGCCTGAAAGGAATGGGCACTTGGATGCCTTACATTCAGCCATTTTAAACTTGAATAACAGGTCTGAAGCATACTTAGGTTGACTCAGCAATATACCTCTCTCAGATTGCTCAATTTCCAAGCCCAAAAATTGCCTTAGCAATCCTAGGTCGCTCATGGCAAATTCACTGTGCAAAGAAGCTTTAATTGAGCCAATTTGTTTGGTGCAGCTCCCTGTAATTAAGAGATCATCAACATACAGTACAATGACCTGCAAATTATCATCACAATGCTGCAAATAAACATTTGGATCAGACTTGCATCGACAGAAACCAATTGAGAGCAAAAAAGCATCCATTTTGGCATACCAAGCCCTGGGGGCTTGCTTGAGTCCATAGAGTGACTTCTTCAACCTGCATACAAGTGTGGGATCCTCTTGGAATCCTTCAGGCTGCTGCATATATATCTCTTCCTGTAGCTCACCATGCAAGAATGCACTTTTGACATCCATGTGGTGAACTTCCCAACCTTTACTAGCTGCCATGGCTAGAGCTAGTCTAATTGAGTCCATCTTTGCAACCGGTGCAAAGGTCTCTGTATAATCCACACCATGGATTTGTGAGTAGCCCTTAGCCACTAACCTAGCCTTATACTTCAGATCAGAACCATCAGCAATAGGTTTGGTTCGAAAAATCCACTTACATTGCACTAGTTTCCTCTTGGGAGGAAGAGGCACCAAATCCCATGTTTTGTTCTCTTGGAGAGATTGGAATTCTTCTTGCATTGCTGCCCTCCACCTTGGATCATGATGAGCTTCCTGATATGATGTTGGATCAGATCCAATCATCATATAACAGTGATCAGCAAGCTCACTCTCATTTGCAAAGGAAGCATTGATTGTTTGGGATCTAGTCTTCCTAGGCTCTTGGGGATTGCCTGCCAATTCACCTGCAGCTTCTATGATTTTTTCAGCCCACTTGGGCCTTGATGGTGACTCATGTACAGCAATGTCATCTTCAGCCATGTCATCTTCAGCAATATCAGAAAAATCAGAGGTAGAATCATCACTAATCTCATTAAGGTGTGGAGGAGAGGAGCTTTCCCCCGGTGCAAGCTCAAAATCTGGAATTGGTTCTTCTTCGAATTGCACACTTCTCTCAATGAAAGTTTTAAGTGTGGATGTGTCAAAGAGCTTGTAGCCCTTTGTGTCCTCACCATATCCAACCATGATACATTCCCTACTCTGTGGCTCCAAAGCCTTCCTCTTTTCTGATGGAATTCGAGCCCATGCTCTAGACCCAAAAATCCTGAAATTTGACACATTTGGTTTTTGGCCAAACCATGCCTCATAGGGGGTTTTTCCTTTGACTGATTTGTGAAAGGCTCTGTTCTGAATATGAGCAGCACAATTGATGGCTTCAGCCCATAGCTTAGGGCTTAGATCCCTAGCTTCAATCATGCAAGTAGCCATCTCCTTGAGAGATCTATTTTTCCTCTCTGCCACACCATTTTGCTGAGGTGTGTAGGGGATTGAATGTTGCATTTGGATGCCACATTCCTCACAAAGGTGCTGTATGTTATTATTCACATATTCCTTTCCATTATCAGTCCTAAGGATCTTTATCTTATGACCACTATGGTTCTCCACTAGGGCTTTCCAAATCTTCAGTTTCTCAAACACTTCTGACTTCAATTTAAGGAAGTAAACCCAGCAGAATCGAGAGTAGTCATCTATGAATGTAAGTACATACCTTGATCCACCATATGATGGAGTGGGAAGAGGACCAATGAGGTCTGAATGTACCAATCCAAGTGGTTGAGTGGCTCTCCTTGCCATTCCCTTCTCATAGCTGCGCTCAGGATGCTTTCCAACTACACACCCAATGCATGCACCATTTGATGATCTGATTTCTGGAAGCCCTTCCACCATCTCGTCCTTGTGCAATTGCTGGAGATATTTGTAGTTCATGTGGCCAAATCTTTCATGCCACAGCTTGGAGGTCTCGTTGGCATGAGAGACAAGAGCATGGTCACTAGAATTTGGAATGAAATTTGAGAATTTGTACATTCTCTCATCATGATCTGCATACCCTACTGCCACAACTTGATTTGAAGAGATTTTTGAGATTTCTACCAAATCTGGAGTGAATGTCACTCTCTTGGCTTCTCCTGTATGGGTCATTTGATAGACTGATAGCAAATTTGCAGCCAATGAAGGTACATAGAGCACATCACTGAAATAGCCATGCTCCATGTCAATCCTACCAATCCCCTTGGTCTGGAGTTCTGAATCATCTCCCATTCGAACTGTTGGGCCACCATTCGAATGCATAGAGGAGAAGAGTTCTCTGGATGAAACCATATGTCTGGAAGCTCCTGAATCAATGATAAAGGATGAGGGATTCGAAGTACCTGCTACCAAGGCATGACACTTCTCCTTATTGTCAGGGTTTGAGGTGCTCTCTTTCTTCCTTGCGCCCTTAGGGACTGGGATGTTGTTCTTCTCCAGCAGCTGCGCCATTGAGTCAATGGTTTTCTTCATACACGAGCTCTCTGGATGCCATCCCCTATGACAATAGGTGCATTTGGTCTTTTCCTTTCCCTTCTTGTCCTTCTCCTTTGACAGATTCGAACCCCCATCTGCAGACTTGGTCTTGTCAAACTTCCTCTTCTCTTGCTGCTTCGAATTCTTGGCTTTCTGCTTTCCTTTGCTTGCATTTGAAACACCCATTGCCAAAGCTTGGTCCTTTGATTTTATGGTGCCCATCTGAACTAGTTTATCCTGCTCCTGAGTGAGACACTCCATGAAGGTAGCTAGTGATGGCATTTGCCAATTTCGAAGGGTCATTTTGGCTGAGTGAAATGTGCTAACAAATACTGAAAACTCTGGGCCTAGCTTCGAAAGGATGGACAGAATCAGTTGTTCCTCCTTCTTAACAATTCCACATTGTTGCAGTTGAAGCACCAGTGACTTGAATTTCGTGAAGAACTCCTGGATGGTTTCAAAATGCGCTGGGCTCAAGCTAATGAGCTCGTTTTCAAGCTGGTGGCCTCTCAGTTCATCAGTTTTCCCAAAGAGTGATTCTAGCTTCACCCATACTTCATTGGGGGTTGTCAAACTGTCTGTATGAAACAAGAGTTCCCTTGAAATGCTCAGGCATAGCAATCCATAAGCTTCATCAAGTCGATTGTAGTACTTTGCTTTCTCCACAGCAGAATTTGGCTCCACTTCTGTGCCCATGGTCACTCTATAGAGACCCTTAGATCTCAGCTTGATGACCATCTCAGCCTTCCAATCGAAAAAATTGAAGGGTGTGAGCAACATTTGGTTTACTTCCATGACTGCTGCGTTAATGGTGAGAAAACTACTGAAACACCTGCAAAAAACACTCAATTTTTATCTGGAAATCCTCTCTAGAATGCAGTTCAACGCTCAGTATTTACCTGCAACTCACTAACTCCACGATGTCTTTGATACCATGTGAGTATTTTGATCACAGAAGATCGAGGAGCTATGGAGAACCTCACAAAATCGAATTAATTTGCAAAAACTGTGGAAAAACTTGAAAAAGATGATAATTTTACACACAATGTATGCTGAAACCTTTGATTAACTGACTGTCTAACATGTGAAAATGTTAGTAACAGGTTTTTATTACATCCATGAGAAAATCGAGAGCATTAGGTGGCTCAAGCTGAGTGTACAAGTCATCAATGCCAAATTGGCCTCAATCCCCCCTAGGTGGGTCCAACTCAATCCCAATCATCCCAAACAGCCACAAATTCTGGTGGTGAGGTGGCTGAAGCATGCTGAGTCATTAATGAGCTCAAGGCAGGCGTGGGTGAGCAAGTAGAGGAGGTTTGGGGGCCCAAGGGAGCATTAAATGCTCCAAATCTAGCCAAAAGTGGGAAAAAATCCACCCTAGCGCCGTTGGTCAACTAAAATTCCCCAAAACAAGGAGAGAGGGCGCACCAGCAATAAATGAGGGCGCACTTGTGGACAAAACTGGAGGCTGGGTGAACTGGTTTGCTTGGAAGTGGGTGTGAACACTTTCAAAGTGGGTTTTTGACCAACTATAGTCACTTAATCCAAAACATGGTTTAATTAAGCACATGGGCAATCAAAAAATTTATGGATTATGGTACTAAGTGTGGTTACTGTTCTAACAATTTTTGACTTGTCAGACCTTAGAAATATTTAATAAAGAAAATATCAAAAGATCTTTCAAAATGAAAAATGAAGTAAAAAAACAATAAAAAGAACTAAATCAAACTTAGTTAAACAAATAGACTAGAATAGTATCAAATCATACTACTCTACTTTATAAAAAGCGAACTATTAACTATGAAAATGGAAACTACCTAATTTTAGATTCTAATCTAGGAATTAGAAAACAACTATAAATAAATTAGAGACCTATCTATGAAATGAATTAATTCGATGATAAATTACATAAACAGAGAACTATGTTAATAAAAAACAAAACGATAGACTATGTCATAAATTCAATAACTATTCAAGACTACACTAAAGCATATAATTCTAATTTCATTCTCCTTGATGTTGTACGTCAAAAGTAATAGGAACTAGAATAAATGTATCGTAATGACTTTCAAATGTAATAGCAAAACAAAACGGAAGTAAATCTAATATAATTTCAAGAAAGAGATGTAAACTACAAAGAGACCAATTCAGTTAACTTTAAACATCCTGATCTATCTACTATCCATGAGCAGAATAATATGAAACTAATGAAAACTAGAAGAAAGTAGAAAACTTAATAAAGATATTTACTTTTGAACTTGATTTGGAAGCAAGTAGAAAACTTGATAAAGATATTAATTTCCTAATCCAAATTCTATTCCATAAACATCTTCATTATCTATCTAAAAATAAGAAACTAATCTTAATTCTTAATAAATGAAACTATCAAAACTAGAATATTTGGAAAATAAAATTATTAATTCTAATCTAAACTAAATCTTAAGAACATGTGATAAACTAAACTAGGAATAAAACTGATAAATTATGAAACAGTGACATGTTAGCAAATTAAATATGAAAGACATAATTTAAAAGATAGTTAAAGCGACTAAGAATGATAACAAGACTTTAATTAAAACTTTATGGAATGTAAAACAAGGGCCTAATTATGGTTAAGAATACTAATTAAGAGTAAAAAGGATTACAGTTAAGAAAAACTAAGAAATTGAATTCAAACGAGCATAAAAACAGTGTAGAAAGAATAAAAGTCCGAATGACGATCTGGATGACTGTCCGAATGATATTCTAGATGAGGAAAAATGAATTAAACTAAGGAAAATGAGAGTTTCGATGATCTTAATGTCAACTGGCGAATGCTTATGAACCTGCAGTGCAGAGAAATAAGTGAGAAGACTTGTTGAGAAGCTATCTGTTGAATATTGTAACTTCTAAGAATATTATATTTGTACATTATTTATTCCGGAGATGTTCCATCCCTCTGAGGTGATTCTATTATGTATCCGGAGATGTTTATTCCTCCGAGGAGTTGTGGCAACTAGGGTTATTAGACCCACCATGTGGGGGTCTGCCCAGTTAGTTATAATAGGGTATTTAACCTAATGGTTAAATATGAGCCTACATGTACTTGTGTAAAATATATGTCAGAGTAGTGTATAAATAGAGGAGGTGTGTTCCTCATTTGATACACTCACACACTTGAAAAGAGGAGCACTTGTCTGGGAGATTTGCTAAGGAGGATTAGAAGGAGGGAGCACATCTTGTATTTTGGTTTATCATCTTATTGAGGAAAGCTTTGCTGGGTTTTCTACCCCATGAGGGTTTCCCAGGATAAATCTGTGTCTCTTGTGTTTATGTTATGCTTGTTGTTTCTTCAGTGATCCTGTATATGATATTATTGTGAAATAGAATGTAATGCTGCTATTTTATGTCTTAGCATATTTAATTTTAACATGGTATCAGAGCTAACCTGAAGGAAGACAAGGTATGGCACTTACGACACTTGCTTTACTTACGACAATTTGAAGGTTAGGGTTTTACATAGCAAAAACTAGTCATCGTGTAACTTTCGCTATAAATCCATTTCTGCAAAGGTTTAGGGTATGAAAATCTTACAGGTCAAAGATAAGATCACCAGGTACCTTTTTTCCAAAGGGAACCCTCAGATTCGTTGTACTTTATGAGTTATGATCAGTACAAGTTAGGGTTTCTGCCTCTTCCAGATCTCAGTCAAAATCAGGTGACCTTGGCAAAAAGGTCATAACTTGGGATAGGAAGCTCCAAATGAAATTTCGTAAAAAGTGACAGGTAGTACACAGACTGTACTATCTCAGAAAACTTTTTAAGAGGCCGAAGGTGAACCAGTGACACGTGGAACTCCGTACAAGTTAGCTCTCTTGTTTTATCCCATAAACAAGTCACGTTGCGACACTTAACATAACTCTCTCTCAGAAAATCCAATTGAGGTCAGACCTATCAGGATGGAAAGATGACAGGTCAGGCTACTACAGAAAAAGTTTTCAGACCCTGTGGAGCAAAAATTTCATAGTTATAGCTGAAGCAATCAGGTGCATATTTCTGTCAAAACAGAATTATTTTTAGCACCTTTATTCATGGCTTCCGAAATTTAGGGTTTTGGAGAAAGTTGGAATTTTTTTAAGTCTGTAACCACGGCTGGAAGATCCTCAGAAAAATAAGAGTTTAGAGCCTTGGATTGAACCTTTTGACTGGACAGAAGGGTGGGCTTCATCAAACCCTAGTTCGAGTTCCTGTCTAGAAGATCCAGAAGTTTCGAAGGCAATTTTGAGGGGTCAAATTTTGGAGATTTCAAAATTGAAGAATGTTAGGTTGATCAGCTCAGCAAGACACATTCTTCCATCCATTCAGAAGTATGAAATTCAAAGATTGAATTTTTAGGGTTTCTCTAGCAAACCCTAATCAAGCTCCTGATCAAGTTTCAGGGGGAGTTGAGGCTAAGGCCTTACATAAGAAGACTACAAAAAGTCTCGACGGGTATGACTTAAGGAGGTTCAGGTATGCCTTGAAATCTGATTCTTGATTAAGTTCATAATGTGTTTGTCTTCATGTTATTTATTAGTACAATCTTGATTAATGTTATTAATTGTCTTATCACCCTAGTAACAATATGAATGCATGTGAACGATCGAAGACATTCATTGATTAGGGCTATATGATTGTACTTATGCATTATGGTATTGTGTGAGGTTGATGTTGTCTGCTAACAAGACACATGTACATTACAAAAGACAAATCAAGTTCCATGACCATGACAACATGAAGACAAAGACTCACGAGGTAGGTATGACTTTGTTATATTATGTTTAACCTACGAGACATGCAGGTTCTAGCTCAGGATCTCTAAATCATTGAGGAGATTGTTTAGGTATGTTGTACATAACTAAGCAGGTATACTAATCCAGGTATGTTTTCCTATGTCATGTTAGAATCTTACCTTGTGTAAGTATACTTGGTATGATTGGTTAGTAATCAATGGTTTATGCATATTATGTCTCTTATCTTGGTTGATGATTTAACTAACTAGAGCAAACAAGAATATGCATGAGTAAAAGAAGACTTCCTTGAAACCCTGAATACTAATGATCATGACTGTAAATATTCAAGATTATTTAGAATTAGAATGTTTTGATAATATTGAGAATATACTAATGAATGTATGTTTGTGTATGAGATCATGAGGATGACACTAGTGTACACTTGAGCATGCACAGTGGTACAGAATGAATAGAAGTTCAGAAGACATACAGAAGATCAAGTGGGAGGCAACCACACAAACATAAAAGATAAGTATTTGAGTTGTTATTAGAAATGTAAATGATATCTGTATGCATAATAGGTTATCATGTCAATATGATTTGATGATTATGAAGTATTACATATCATGTACTTAATTTTGATTTGTAGGAAAGATCATGATGAATGATGAACTCTGAACAAGCGATGGATGTTCAACAAAAGATTTGCAAATCAAACACACTATAGAAAGCTTGTAGTTAAGAGATTCTCTTAGAAAGAGGAAGAGAATCATGATGAGATGTTTTGCTCCAAAGGACTAGATAAGACCATTCTCTTAATAATGTAATCAGGTTCTGTATGGGTTCCCAGGATCGGTAGTCAATTGATGAGCTTAATGATCATCATGGGTGATGTGGATCTCAACCTTTGCTACAAGGTTGAATATGGATTCTATACACATATGACATGGATGCAAGAAGGAACTCACCACAGAGTTCGAATGATTTTGAGGCTCATTTTAGTAGACCCATCTGACGAGAGATGGCACAGATAGATATGTAGAAGATCACTCAATGCTGAGTGTGAATAATGGACAATTGACAGCTTCATGACAAAGCTTGGGCTTTACCAGAAGTAAAGTTGTTCCTAACCTTTACCTTAAGGTTGTGGATGATGAACCTATCATACCATTATTGTATGATGATGATCTCTTTCTGACAAGGAATGAGAAACAGGTCATGAAAATGGCTGCAGAAATGAAAATGAAAGATCTCGGATTAATGCACTACTTCTTAGGTCTAGAAGTATGGAAAGATCCAAAAGGAATCTTTTAATTCAAGGTAAGTATGCTGTGAAGTTTCTAAAAATATTTGATATGTTGGAGTATAAAGCCATGGCCACTCCCATGGACTCCAACTTGAAGTTGTTAGTTAATGACTCATCGTATTTAGTGGACCTAACCCTATATAGACAAATCATTGGGTCATTGATGTATTTAACAAATACTAGGCCAGATATATGCTTTGCTGCAAATACCCTAAGTCAGTATCTAGTAGAACCTAGAAAGGTTCACTTAATAACTACAAAGCATGTAGTGAGGTACCTAAAAGGTACATTAGATTTTGGTCTATATTATCTTGGAGGTCATGAACTCCGTTTACATGGTTACTCAGATTCTGATTGGGCAGGAAGTGCCTCAGACAGAAAGAGTACATCAGGTGGATGTTATAGTCATGAATCTGCCATGATCTCATGGTTCAACAAGGAACAATCTAGTGTGGCTCTCAGTACTGCTGAAGCAGAATATATATATAGTTGTCTGCTCTGCCAGCTGTGAAGCATTGTGGCTTCAGAATCTATTATATGGAGTGTTTGACTTAGAAATGAATTCCACTATGATTATATGTGACATTCAAAACTGCATCAAGATAGAAAATCTTGTATTCCACGATAAGTCAAAAACACATAGAAATCCGATACTTCTATATACGAGATATGGTGCAGAGAGGAGCTATCAAGCTCGAGTATATAAGCACTGAGGATCAGATTGCTAATATCTTGACTAAACCTCTGTCTCGAGTAAAGTTTGAATACTTCCAAGACAAGCTTGGTATAGTCCAGAAGGACCCTCCTCGAAAGGGGGAGTAGCATAGTATCTGATAACAAGTATGTCTCATCAATGATGAGGTTACCTGTTTACTGCACCTAGTTACTTAGAATTATTTAGATTTAGGAATCTTATATTTTTTCTTTTGATGATATATGTATACATGCTTTTGATGATAGATGTTATGCATGTTTTGATGATGAGGATACATGTTTTGATGATGAGGATACATGTTTTGTTATACATATTTTGATGATGAGGATACATGTTTTGATGATGAGGATACATGTTTTGTTATACATGTTTTGATGATGAGGATACATGATTGACACATGTTTTGATGAAGTCCTTGGTGGACTAGAGGGGATTGGATCATCCTTGGACTTCAGTCCTAAAGAGAGCCGTAGATGTATGTCTTCGAGAATAAAGTCCTTGGTGGATTTGAGGGGATTGGATCATCCCTGGACTTCAGTCCGAAAGAAGATCCGTAGACGTATGTCTTCGAGAATGAAGTTCTTGGTGAACATGTGAGGGGATTGGATCATCCCTGGACTTCAGTCCGAAAGAAGAGCCGTAGACGTATGTCTTCGAGAATGAAGTCCTTGGTGGACTTGAGTGGATTGGATCATCCCTGGACTTCAGTCCTAAAGAGAGCCGTAGATGTATGTCTTCGAGAATGAAGTCCTTGGTGGACTTGAGGGGATTGGATCATCCCTGGACTTCAGTCCTAAAGAGAGCCGTAGATGTATGTCTTTGAGAATGAAGTCCTTGGTGGACTTGAGGGGATTGGATCATCCCTGGACTTCAGTCCTAAAGAGAGCCGTAGACGTATGTCTTCGAGAATAAAGTCCTTGGTGGACTTGAGGGGATTAGATCATCCCTGGACTTCAGTCCGAAAGAAGAGCTGTAGACGTATGTCTTCGAGAATGAAGTTCTTGGTGAACATGTGAGGGGATTGGATCATCCCTGGACTTCAGTCCGAAAGAAGAGCCGTAGACGTATGTCTTCGAGAATGAAGTTCTTGGTGAACATGTGAGGGGATTGGATCATCCCTGGACTTTAGTCCGAAAGAAGAGCCGTAGACATATGTCTTCGAGAATGAAGTCCTTGGTGGACTTGAGGGGATTGGATCATCCCTGGACTTCAGTCCTAAAGAGAGCCGTAGATGTATGTCTTCGAGAATGAATTCCTTGGTGGACTTGAGGGGATTGGATCATCCCTGGACTTCAGTCCTAAAGAGAGCCGTAGACATGATGTCTCCGAGAACAAAATCCTGAATGAACAGGTAAGGGAATTGGATCATCCTCGGACTTTGGTCCTGTGAATTGAACCGTAGACATGAGGTCTCCGAGAATTGAATAGGACTGGATCGTCCTTGAGCTTCGGTTCAAAAGGTACATGATAGGACTGGATCGTCCCTGAGCTTCGGTTAAAAAGGTACATGATAGGACTGGATCGTCCCTGGACCTCGGTTCAAAATGTACATGACAAATCCTAGAATTGTTCTAGGTTACATCCAGCATGAAACAGGGCTGGCTCTGTAGATATGATACATCCAGCATGAAACAGGGCTGGCTCTGTAGATGTGATACATCCAGCATGAAACAGGGTTGGCTCTGTAGATATGATACATCCAGCATGAAATAGGGCTGGCTCTGTAGATGTGATACATCCAGCATGAAACAGGGCTGGCTCTGTAGATGTGATACATCCAGCATGAAACAGGGCTGGCTCTGTAGATGTGATACATCCAGCATGAAACAGGGCTGGCTCTATAGATGTGATACATCCATCATGAAACAGGGTTGGCTCTGTAGATATGATACATCCAGCATGAAATAGGGCTGGCTCTGTAGATGTGATACATCCAGCATGAAACAGGGCTGGCTCTGTAGATATGATACATCCAGCATGAAACAGGGCTGGCTCTCTAGATGTGATACATCCAGCATGAAACAGGGTTGGCTCTGTAGATATGATACATCCAGCATGAAACAGGGCTCGCTCTGTAGATGTGATACATCCAGCATGAAACAGGGCTGGCTCTGTAGATGTGACACATCCAGTATGAAAAAGGACTGGCTCTATGGCGGTAAATCCTAGATCTGATCTAGGTCACATCCAGTATGAAAAAGGACTGGCACTGAGGTTGGGATTGGATCGTCCCTAGACATGAGACTTGTCTTAAAGAGATAAGGATTGATCATCCTGGAACTTGATCTGGATTGCATCATCCATGGACCTATGTCCTAAAGAGAGCAGGATTGATCATCCTGTAATATGATCGTGTGATGACGATGCTACCGATCGTGTGATGACGATGCTGATCATATGATGACGATGCTGATCGTGTGATGACGATGCTGTCGATCGTGTGATGACGATGCTGATCGTATGATGACGATGCTGCCGATCATGTGATGATGATGTTGATCGTATGATGACGATGCTGCTGATCATGTGATGATGATGCTGATCGTATGATGACGATGCTGATCGTATGATGACGATGCTGCTGATCATGTGATGATGATGCTAATGATCGTATGATGACGATGCTGATGATCGTGTGATGATGATGCTGATGATCGTGTGATGACGATGTTGATGATCGTGTGATGACGATGCTGATGATCGTGTGATGACGATGCTGATGATCGTGTAATGACGATGCTGATGATCGTGTGATGACGATGCTGATGATCGTGTGATTGTGTGATGACGATGATGATGACGATGCTGATGATCGAGTAATATCAACTCTGATGATGTTGATGTTCCAGTAACTAGTTGAGTTACTGATGATGATGAATTGAAGAAAGATTCCGATGATATATAGATGATGTAGTCAATGAATCCTTGCTCGTGCAGATGTTGTTATAATATCCTTCTCGTTAAGGGGGAGTGTTGAATATTGTAACTTCTAAGAATATTATATTTGTACATTATTTATTTCGGAGATGTTCCATCCCTCCGAGGTGATTCTATTATGTATCCGGAGATGTTTATTCCTCCGAGGAGTTGTGGTAACTAGGGTTATTAGACCCACCATGTGGGGGTCGGCCCAGTTAGTTATAATAGGGTATTTAACCTAATGGTTAAATACGAGCCTACATGTACTTGTGTAAAATATATGTCAGAGTAGTGTATAAATAGAGGAGGTGTGTTCCTCATTTGATACACTCACACACTTGAAAAGAGGAGCACTTGTCTGGGAGATTTGCTAAGGAGGATTTCCCAGGATAAATCTGTGTCTCTTGTGTTTATGTTATGCTTGTTGTTTCTTCAGTGATCCTGTATATGCTATTATTGTGAAATAGAATGTAATGCTGCTATTTTCTATCTTAGCATATTTAATTTTAACACTATGATAATAGGAAACAACCTATTCTAATCATTGTTATAGAGATAAACTATTCATATGATATACTAAAGCAAGATTGAGTTGAGAGATGGAATTAACCTACAGCTACAGAGAAGAAGCTAATGAAACTAATTCTAATTATAAACTGAGCTAGAAACAACAACTAACTAAGTCCTATCTAATTACAGGAGATTAGAAAACAAACTATCTAATTACAAAAGACTGAAATTAAACTATCAAAGCTATGCTTTGGTTGACCATTTACTAATTCTGTAAACACAAACTAGGTTAGCAGCACAATATAAATTACAGAGAAGAAAGAAATAGCATGTATAGAAAAACAAAATTAATTACATATACAGGAAAATAAACTAACTATTTGCAGAAAAGAAAGTGCAGAAAACAAGAACAAAACCTCTGGTTGATGAGGGGCCCTTCCCAACAATCAGAGATGGAAAAATAAATTGGTTTAGTTACTCAGAACATCAACAAACTAGAACTTCCATTAACTTGATAAAATTACAAAACGCCTGCTATCTACTACAAATTCTATGAACTATCTACTAATCTAATGATCTTTTCCAACTAAAAAGCATCTATTTATAATTTACAATGGATGAGAAGGTCGGCAGAGTCGACCTCTCTAATAATAGAGGCATTTATGACTGTAACCGGCTCCTTTAAGTGATGCATGATAACGCAGGGAGAATCCACCAGTCTTTACAGGGTCGGTTTCTTCACGCAGCTGCTTGGAGCGTCGATCTTGCTTTGACATGTGTTGGCTATACAATGATGACCAGAGGTTTTATGAAGACCCGGGTTTTGCGTGGTTACCTTAAACCAACAAAACCCCTTCGCACCGGCCCTTTCGGCAACAACCCACAAGCAGGCTGAGATCTCACCCGAGGTGTTTCTAATGGGGCACTGCGGACTCAGATGTCCACAGTGAGTGATGAGTTGATGGCTGTGACGAAGTTTGCGGCAGCGCACCGACTGTGTGCTGTGAGGGTTGGACTACATGGCGATGGCCAACACCACGGCCCGCACCACTACCTTCTTCCCTACTATGGGGTTTAATACTATACTGCGAACACGACCACTTGACTTCCAATACTTAGACTAAGTGCAAAATGCTCAAGGAAGTGAGCTGAATACCACTTATCCACTTAGTCATTCACATGACTATATTATTACTTAATGCTCATAACACACACTTATAATGTTACTATTTTAAGCATAACCCTCAGGTGCGGAATAACTGTTATACGTTCATCGACTGCATCCATTCAAACACGTAAACAAATTTCTCCATACTCAAGCAAATGATAAACTCACTCGCCTTAGAAGCAAAGCTAATATTAACCATACATCTATTCATGCAGACTTAACATATCATTCCATACTCTCTTGATGGAAAATGCATATAAAATCCTCATCATAATAGATTGCAAGCAAATATTCAGACATCCAACTATAGAAATAGATAAATGCAACCACACACATAAACATTCAGTCACTCAACACACTATTTAACGTGGTTCACTCCCCCGGATGGGAAGCTACGTCCACAAGAACTGTGTTTGATATTTCTCTTTAAGGAAGGGTTCACAGTTCTTAGCCACGCACTCAACTGCAGCTCTCTTCTTGCTCAGTTTGGTCTTTGCGTACTCAGTTGCAGAGCCTTTACAATCTATTCTTGATTCAAAAGATATTACAATACAATATGATCACCATAACATTCACCAATAATGACCAACCCTTCCTATACAAAAATGGACTTCTTAAATAGATCACGCCCGAAGGTTGTGTCTTTACAACATTGAATACCGAAACCCTTAGGGTTTCCAAACCACTATGGTCCCTCAGAACCGTCATCCAGGCTTCTAGTAGCGATTCTATTGTCGTGGCAATCCTCCATGCCTTAGACCCATCGCTTTCAGCCTTCCTATTGTGCACACACCAACAGGTCATCCGTTTCGAGCTACCCTTCCATTAACGGACTCATGCGACTGGCTCAGCTCCTAGACGGTTTCCCTGCAGGCCGTCTGTCATGTCCCCTTCCATCTAGTCCGATGCCACGAATGAAACATGACCAAACTACCGGGCTTATTGGCAATCTCATCCCCGTTCATTACTAAGAAATGATAAGAATTAAAAACTTATGTATGTAATTCATACTCATTATATACACAGCGGAAATAAACACAATTGCACACACAACTGAAATGTATTAGCATATTTATCTCAAGCAAATGATAAATTAATAGGCAGAGAATCCATCCCATTCTCATTCTATGTACAGACTTCATATCAACTCCATTAACATGGACAATTATCATTATGAATTAACACATTGCAAGAAACATAATGCATATAATTTAAATCACAGCGAACACTTATCTGGAAGATGAAGCTATCCAAACGACTGGCTACGTGAGAGCAACGTTCCACCCAACCATAGATATCTGCCCAGCCTATATTCTTTCAGCTGAGAGATCACCCCCGAGATGGGTTGTGTATCCACTGAGGAGGAACCATACAGGCTCACTCACAGCCATGGATTCACTCGGACAGTCATCCTAAGCCAACACACAGTTGGGTTTAGCAAGCATACCAAAAGGAAATGATGATGATGCTAAGCCAATGAGTTCAACCACAGAACTACAAACATCTCAAGCTAAATTCAAGCAACCCCATTCTCTGTTCAAACATCCACACTTGGATTTCTCACCATTCTGGCAACGAATAACTCAATCCCGTCACTGGGTTTCTGGGCTATCAAAATTAGGTTTTCCAATGGATTTCAGGGTAGCTAATGCTCCCAAATTCGCCCCAAGGTTCATACTGTTGATGTATATGTAACTTCGGAATGTATTTCACATATATGTATATTGTATTCCTATAGAGATGTTATTATTCCTCTATACGGAAGTGTCGTCATTTATATTGTAAGTGTCGTAACTTATACTTGATGGGTTATTAGACCACCTTGTTGGGGTCGGCCCTGTATAAGTCATGTGGGTCAAAGGGTTATTAGACCACCCTATTGGGGGTCGGCCATGTGGTTCAAAGGGTTATTAGACCACCCTAGTGGGGGTCGGCCCAGTCATCATTATGTTAAGTGGTTAAGTTGAGGCCGACCTAGTTGAGTAAAGGTCAAGTCAAGTTAGTGTATAAATAGAGAGTGTGTCTCTCTCATTTCATACATCCTATTCTCTCACTCACACTGTGGAGAGTGGTGCACTTGTGGAGGAGGAGGCTCTGCTGCTAGGAGAAGACTATATCTTGTATTCTGGTTGTATCATTGCTCTATCTATCTCTGAGGAAGTTATTGGGGTTTTTCACCTTTATGGTTTTTCCCAAGTAAACTCGGTGTCTCTTCTGTGCTTGCATTAATGTGTCCATGAATGATATGCTGTAGATTTGCTGTACATGTTGTTCTCTCAGTTAAGATCCTATATTAGATTGAATTAAATTCTGAAAATTTAACATGGTATCAGAGCTAGCCTGAAAGAAGGCATGATATGGCATGTATGACACTTGTTACACTTACGATGCTAGGGCTTGATATAGCAAAAACCAGTCATTGTAGCACTTTCGCTATAAATCCATTTTGGAGAAGTTTTCGGATCTAAAACCTTTATAGGTCGAAGATTAAATCCCCATGTACCTTGTGTCCAAAGAAAAACCTCTAATTTTTTGTACTTTGTGATTTATGATCTGTACAATATAGGGTTTCTGCCTCTTCCAGATCTGAGTCAAAATCAGGTGACCTTGGGAAAAAGGTCATAAATTGGGCTAGGAAGCTCCAAATGAAATTTCATAAAAATTGAAAGGTAGTAAACAGACTGTACTAGCTTAGGAAATTTTTTCAGAGACTGAAGTTGAACCAGGGACAGGTGGCATGCCGTACAAGTTCGCTCTCCTGTATTATCTCATAAATAGGTCACGTTACGACACTTGGAATAAATCTCTCTTAGGGAATCCAATTGAGGTCAAACCTATCAGGATGGAAAGATAACAGGTCAGGATATCTCAAGAAAAAATTTTAGAGGCTGAAGTTGAAACCATGACATGTGGGATTCCGTACAAGTTCGCTCTCCTGTATTATCCCATAAACAAGTCACGTTGCGACACTTGGCATAACTCTCTCTCAGAGAATCCAATTGAGGTCAGACCTATTGGGATGGAAAGATAACAGGTTGGGATATCTCAAGAATCTTTTTCAAACCCTATGGATCAAAAAGTTCAGAGTTACACCAGAAACAATCAGGTACATATTTCTGTCAAAATAGAATTATTTTTGAGTACCTTCATTCATGCCTTCCAAAATTTAGGGCTTCGGAGAAAATTGGAATTTTTGTAATCAGAGACCATAGCTGCATGCTACTCATCAAAATTGAAATTTAGAGACCAAGATCAAAATTTTTGGTTGGGAAGAAGGCCGGGCTTGATCAAACCCTAGTTCGGGACTTTGATCAGAAAAGTGGAAATTAGGGCTTCTGCAAAAATGGGAATTTTTTTAAATCTGTGACCACGGCTGGAAGCTCCTCATAAAAATAGAAGCTTAGAGCTTTGGATCAGACCTTTTGATTGGGAAGAAGAGTGGGATTCATCAAACCCTAGTTCGAGGTCACGTCCAGTGAATTTGAAAATTTCAAAGGAAAAATTGAGGAGTGAAACTTTATAGTTTTCAAATTCTGAATATACCAGCTTGATCAGCTCATCAAGGTGCATATTTCTATCATTTCGGAAGTTTGAAATTCAAAGTTTGAATTTTTGGGGTTTCTCTGACAAACCCTATTACAGCTCAAGATCCAGTTCGTGCAAATCAAGTGGATTGGGTTAATCCTAGAAGAGGATGGATTGGTCACCTGCATAAGTGAAGAAGTTCCTGTTTCAAGATGAGGCTAAGGCCTTACATAAGAAGATTTCAAGCAATCTCGACAGGCATGACTCATCCAGGTATGTCTTGATATTTGTTCATGATTAAGTTTATCATATGTTTGTCTTCATATCATTACAATACAATCTTGATTAATTACTGGACTTGTCGTATCACCTTAATAGAAGATATTCATTGATTAAGGTTTTGACACTTATGATTGTACTAATGCATTGTGATGTTGTATGAGGTTTATGTTGTTTGCTAACACAAAAGGTACACCAAGAAAGTCAAATCATGTTCTACTTCAAGAACATATGCTCATGGTGACATGAAGACAAAGATTCATTCATTGTCATGGATCACATAGAAGATCTACTTTCGAGGTATGTGTAACTTGGTTCTACAATGGTTAACTTATGAGACATGTAGGTTACTAGCACAAGTCACTGAAGAGAACCAGAAGACATTATGCGGGTATGTTAGACATAACTAGCTAGCATGCTAATCCATGTATGTTTTTCCTATATCAAGCTAGAATCCTACCTTGTGTTAGGATCTTATACTGTTGTGTTGTTGATAATGATTATTCATGAAGTCATAGGTTTGAATAATCATGGTTGTATGCATATTATGTTTCTTACCATAATTGATGATATGACTAACCAGAAGAATCATGAAGGTATAGGTTTGAATAATCACAGGTTTTATGCATATTATATCTCTTATCTTGATTGATGATTCAACTAACCAAAAGAGTCCTATGATAAAATAAGAAAATGTATGAGTAAAAGAAAACTTCCCTGAAACCTTGAATACTAATGTTTATTATCTGTGAATGATCATGAATATACATGTTTAAGATTATTGTGTTTTGATAGTATTAAGATTATACTAATAAATGTGTGATTATGTATGAGACCTCAAGGATAACACAATGATGATACTAATAAGCATTCATAGTGATTAAGGATGGATGTAAGTTCAAGGACAGGTAATCCATGAAGCAAAGATCAAGAGGGAGCACACTCTAGTTGTTCCTGCAAGAAAGCAAATGATCACACTTCAGTAGTTTCTGCAAGGATGCAGATATTCAGAGGGAGTTGACCACTTCTCACAATCCACATAAGAATGGAGTTGCAGAAAAGAAGCAAAGACTGAGAGGGAGTAAACCCAACAAACACACAAAGATAAGTATTTGAATTGTCATTACTTGCATATTTTATTGTTTAAATAATATTGTTCAATAATGTATATAATGATGTTCCTAGAATTAGGTTGTGTATTATGCATATTAGAATAGTTGCATTGATGAACAGTATACTACTAATATGCATGGGTAAGTGGCCTATGGAACTGTACAACATTCCATTGCTACTTATCTAGAATGAAACCTCTTTGCTGACATGTTGGGAGTTGTGCACACTCTTAACAATGTTCTAGTAGAGATTGGAAGGCATCTAGAAAGTTATGGAATATGGATAAATGTTGTTTTGAAGCATTGGCTAAGATAATTGCATGACTGTATGACATATTTCTTTATGAGTAAGAATTTGTTCTAAAAACTATGAGATGTTTTCTAATCATGCAATTTAACTTGTTTTGTAGGAAAGATCGTATGCCATCACCTACAAAAAAAGAACTACAACATTTGTTCAACAACAAAATTATCTATTGAATATATTGAAGTTCCCAGGATACGAGAAGAATGCCATGATCCGTCGATCATGAAGAACGATGTTTGGGATGCAGTCCCAAGAGCTGAAGGGAAGTCTGTTGTGACTTCCAAATGGAACTATCATATCAAGCATGTTGCATATGGCAGCATTGAGAAATATAAAAGTGATGAAATAGAAGATGCACCAGATGGATTTCAAGACAACATGGTGTAGTCATATATGTGTGTAGAACTTGGTATGGTAGGATAGACAGCTTTCTATCCAGTTTGGGCTTTACCAAGAATAAAGCGGATTCCAACCTTTTCTACAAGGTTGAGGAAGGAAATCCAGTGATACTACTTTTGTATGCGGATAACCTGTTTGTTACAGGTGAAGATAGATTGATTGCTGACACGCAGTGGAAGCTTGCTGCCGAGTTCGAGATGAAGAACTTGGGGATGATGCACTATTTGTTTTTGGCATGGAGGTGTGGCAGAGTGCAGATGGAATATTCCTTGGACAAGGGAAGTATGCAGTAGAGATCCTGAAGAGGTTCGGGATGATGGATTGCAAGGCCATGGCCACATTTATGGCATCGAATCTGAAGCTTCTTTGTGATGATTCATCTAAGCCGTTTAATGTCTCTATGCATCGTCAGATGATTGGGTCCTTGATGTACCTGACGAACACGAGACGAAATATTTGATTTGCGGTGAACACATTGATCCAGTTCCTGATGGATCAGAGGAGTGTTCACCTGGTTGCTGTAAAGCATGTTCTAAGGTACCTGAAGGGTACAGTGGATTATGGGCTCAAGTATGAAGCGAATCAAAAGTTTAACCTGCAGGGTTATGTTGATTCAGATTGGGCAGGTAGTGCTGCAGATAGGAAGAGCACATATGGGTGCTGCTTCAATATGGGATCAGGTGTGATCTCTTGGTTTAGCAGGAAGCAGTCCTACGTAGCACTGAGTACAGCTGAGGCAGAGTATGTTGTAGCCTGTTCAACTAGTTGTGAGGCAGTATGGCTACAGAAGCTACTGTGTGAGTTATTTGATCTCCCGTTGGATGCTACTGGTATCTTCTGTGATAACCAGAGTTGTGTTAAGTTGTCCGAGAACCCAGTGTTTCATGACAGGTTGAATCACATAGAGATCAAATATCACTATATCAGGGATATGGTGTAGAGAGCAGCTGTGAAGCTCTTGTATGTTGCAACGGACGAGCAAATTATAGATGTGCTGACGAAGCCACTAGCCAGGGTGAAGTTCGAGTACTTTAGAGAGAGGCTTGGCGTTCTTCACATCGAGGACACTTCGAGGAAGAAGTGATGGACACATTTGCTGAAGCCATTCCAAGCATGTTGGAAGGAGGATCCTTCACATGTCTGTGGATGTAAGCACTGGATGACGAGCATCAGGATGATGTTCTGGTTTCTGCTTGGATATGATCAGTTGGATCATTTTTATATATGTATGTACGCATCATGTTAGATGCTGGATATGATCAGTTGGATCATTTTTATATATGTATGTATGCATCATGTTGGATGCTGGATATGATCAGTTGGATCATTTTTATGTATGTATGTATGCATCATGTTAAATGTTGGATATGATCGGTTGGATCATGTGTATGTATTTTGTATAAGCATCATGTTGGATGCTTGGACCATGTATCTGTATATGTATCGGGTGGATCATGTATGGTGATATGTATCATGTATTTGCATGTGTATCAGGTGGATACACTGTATGATCAGGTGGATCATGTATGATGATATGTATCAGGTAGATACTTGGTATGCATCAGGTAGATGCATTATATGATCAAGATGATCATGGATGACGAGCTTCAAGATGTTGCTCCAGATGACATGTAGCAGGATGTTGCAGTGATGATGATCAGGATGATCATGTGTACATCAGGATGATGTATGGTGAGTATCAGGTTGATACTCTATGGCCGTGGATCAGGTTGTGCAGATGAGCATATAATTTGGCCCTGGGAGATTTGCAGATAGTCTTTCAAGGTTTTTCCTATGGCATGTAATTCGTACCCTGGGATATCTGGCAAATTCTCTTTCGAGGTTTTACTCTGGGAGGACATATAATTTGTCCCTAGGATATCTGCAGATAGTCTTTTGAGGTTTTGCCTATGGCATGTAATTCGTGCCCTGGGATATCTAGCAGATACTCTTTCGAGGTTTTGTCCTATGACATATAATCTGTCCCTGGGAGATCCAATAGGTTGGGTTGTGTGCCCGTAATAAGTCCTGGGATGCTCTTGCGAGGTTTTGCCATGACCACATATAATCTGTCCCTAGGAGATCCTATAGGTAGAGCTGTGTGCTCGTAACAGCCTGGGATGGTCTTGCGAGGTTTTGTGGTGACCACATATAATATGTCCCTGGGAGATCCTATAGGTAGAGCTGCATGCTCGTAACATCCTGGGATGCTCTTGCAAGGTTTTGTGGTGATGTCACATATAATATGGCGTTTATGGCTCTTCAAAACGTAGGTTCTTTCAAAGTTGCGATTTCTGGTTTGTCTATCTGCTGGCAATTCATTTTTGGATAGAAAATGGTGCTGGTAACTTCCACCATGGAATGGGGATGAGGAAGAAGGAACTCCCATGAGGTAGAGTGGCTTTTGGTACAAGAAAACAGAGCCCATACTCTACCATACGAATTTTTGGGCTGCCCATGCTCCATTGAAGCCATGGACTGAATTCCTCAACCACTTCCTTACAACAGAAATAAATGTCAGCAAGGTAAGTCAAATGGGTTCTCAAGGTGACATATGGTATCCTATGGTTCAATCCCACAGCCCCTTCACCACTCCCTAGTGGATACACATGGCCCCTTCTCATTCGTTGCCTCCATAGCCAGTTTTGGTATTTTATTGCATGATGTTTATTTACATCATTTTTACAATGTTCCATGGCTAAATAGCACATGGGAAACATAATGTATAATACTTGCCTTTAAATAAAATTCGAGCTTCCACTAGCGGGGCCTTGGCCTTGAGCTCCACGCTAGGAAAACATACATCACATGTATACAACATTTACATTAAAAGCTAACATATCCTAAGGGTCAAAATGGGGTATTAAAATCCCCTTCCCCTTAGAATAACACCGTCCTCGGTGTTCCAAGACTTAGGAATTCATATACAATTTATACATGTTCAAAATTTCAAAAACTTTGCAGGTCTTCCCTACATTCTATCCTTTACTTTGAACTTTCAGGACCAAGTTCTTTGACTTCCACGAGCTTCTCCTGCTAGTTCTGATCTTTCAACTCATCCACAAGTCTGAAAACTTTATGGCTGCTACCCTCTTGAGGTTCCCTTGTTGGAAAGTTGTGGAGGCAATGATGTCCTCCACATCTCGAACATTTCACTGGCTGCTTCATCTTTACCTTCTCAATTTCCTTTGGGTCTACATGCCTGGAACGTTTCTTATTGGACCGATTGGATGAATGCCTCATCATTGATCCGCTTTCATTTCCCTTACAGATTACTCTCATAATGATTTTTACCTCTCTTTGCAGACCAATAGAGTTCTGCAAAACCTTGTAGTTCATCTCATTCTGCCTCTTCTGTATCTTGAGCATCTCTTCAAGATTTTCTTGGGTCTTGTAAATTGTTTGAAGAAGACTTTCAGTCAATTCCAACAACCTATGGTCTGCTGCCATGATCTTTGTGCATAGCTAGTTCTCACTTTGCTCACAAGCAGCACTTGCTCGTACGGTTGCAACCAATGGATTTAATTTCCACCTGTGAAATTCATCATTACAAATCTTGTTCGGCCAAGCATAACCTAAACATTAAAAATTATTCAATTGTTTTTCCCCAATTGACATGGAGGTCCCATGCTTTATTCATGAGACTTTCACACTTTCCATGCTTTTCCAGCATACACATGAATTCTTTCATGTTCATCCATTCACAATTAATTAATTACTTCAGCATTCACAATTTATTTCAAGCAAGTAAACACATTCTACTTTCGGCCATACATGCATTCAGCAATTTTCTATTTTTATAAATGCATCAATAAAAGGAAAGAGAGAGCAGTAAGAGTTTCTTCTCTTAGCTTTGTTCCATTGTGGAACCCACACCACCACTGTGGTTTTCATGCTCTTAGCCTCTTTCACTTCAACGTGAATGCTTGACCAGCCCTTCTTGGCTATGACACTTAGTGTCTATGGTCTATTTCAGACCTCTCAACCATGGAGTTCCTCCACATGGTTTGTCTACAACTCTTGGCTACTAGGACCCACACA
The DNA here is from genome assembly GCA_027924585.1 of Larix kaempferi. NCBI lineage: Eukaryota > Viridiplantae > Streptophyta > Pinopsida > Pinales > Pinaceae > Larix > Larix kaempferi. Next base: position 13,217,902 of record BSBM01000797.1, read on the forward strand.
GTCCCACTAGCACCATCCTTCATTATTGCTCAAGTTGAGCTTTTTAGGCAGTCACATCTCCACATGCATCCTTAATATGCTTTCATCGTCCTTGCTTCCAACAATACCTACACTCAAACATTGAATCAATTCACATGTTTAGTTTATTTTCATAGGATTTATCTCTAAACAAGAGTTTTAGGAATTCATAACCAAATCATATACACATGTATATTCATAAGCAAGAAATTACAAGATAACCAAATACTTATTTGCCTTGGATGTATTCACTTTATTCCATAGAGTCCTTCCTTGCTTTACAATCCTTGGAATCACCTATGGACTTGAATGTTTGCCCAGCACGCAGGCTGCCCCTCATCATCAAATAATCCTGTATGTTTGGCCAGCACGCATGCTACTCCACAACACCAAATAATCTTGTATGTTTGGCCATCATGCAGGTTGCTTCACAACATCAAACAACCTTGTATGTTTGGCCAGCACGCAGGCTGCTCCAAATAATCAAATAATCTTGTATGTTTGGTCAGCACGCAGGCTACTCCAAATCATCAAATAATCTTGTATATTTGGCCAGCACGCAGGCTGCTCCAAATCATCAAAAATTAATGCCCAACCAGTCACTCTCTGGATGTACCAAGCAATTTATAGTTCTTGCAGGATCCTTGCTTCCTGTAATGGCCAATGTTTCCAACAAAGAAACAATAGTGCATCAGCTTAACTATTACAAGACTTATACTTGAAATCTTCATTATTCCAAACAAGAAATAAATGAAATTGAATACTTATTTGTATTGTGCATTTCCTCTCTGGTCCACAGGTTCCTGCTTTTACTTTATAAGCCTTGGGATCCTCCTGTAGACTGGGATGTTTGGCTAGCATGCAGGCTGCTCCAAAATATCAAATAATTAATTTCCAACCAGTACACCTTCACGCTGACTTGGAAGGAAACTTCATCATGACCATTTCTAGGTCAAGGCTCTACTATGGAGCCATAGGCATATAATAGCCCTTTCATCAAGACCTTCACAACCCTTCATCAAAAACCCACAACCTCCACAACCTCCACAACATCCTTTCATACACATTAACCCTTCCACCACAACCCCTCACAACAACCTTTTACTTTGCTTTGTTAGTGTGTAGCACCAAATTGCATCTGTTTAAGGTGACAACACAAGTAGTATAGGCAAACTTGTCAGCGCTACTATTCAAAAATTATAACCATAATTCATAGCATTCACTATCAAGTATTGAAACACTAGGAATGGGTCCATTCCTTTAGGGCGTAATCAATATTGGCATCCCTAACATAACTCAGCACCAAAAAGGTGTGCACTCCTCACTGATGTAAACTATGTAGGTCCTAATCATATTCAAGTAATCTTCCATAATGGAAATAAAATCAAAACAGGCTATGCATATTTAATCTAACAATTAAACATGCATATAGATATACATATATCAGTCAGGGTTTATAGAACACTTATCCATTACGCAGATGTAATTTCTCTTCATTAATGAGGAATGGGGGCTCCTTCTCTGAGTTGACAGTCCCTCGGTTTTCCATCCCAACTCCTTTTTATGTTACATAACCCTCATATGTCTTACTGACATAATCTTTACCATGTCACTCATATTGTTTACCAATGATGCAGTGCGGATGAGACATTAATAATGTCTAATGACGTTTCACCCGAAACCCATTTCCAAATCATGGCATCCCTTCCCATGAATTTTGGCTTATGCAGGCCATCACACATGGTCTTCCTGCAACGTGTCTTCCTGACGCACTTATTAAATAGCCAAACAGTCAGCAACATTTAACAATGCAATTTCAAATCTGATTGTTTCATAATCGATCAATGGTACTAATAATTAAATTCAATATGAATTTGCAACTCTGTCTACTACAGAAATTGATTTTCTTAGCCATGAGGCTATCCTCATATTGCTTGGCTCTTGTAAGTGGCACCATTCTTCCCATTGTGGATTTATGTTTGCTGCCATACATGGACATCCACCTACACATGTCCTCCTGATACAATTTTTCATAAGCCAAACAGTCATTAGCAATTATAAGCAAAATTTCAAATCTGAAAATTTACAAATATGAGATTTACAAGTCTTCTTTCTAACAAAGCTTAAACTTTTCAACCATGAGATTCCTTCTCATAAGCTCTAAATCGAATTTGCAAATCTGCTCCTTACAAAATTAGACTTGCAACCATGATATTATTTTCATAAACTTAAATCAGAATAATTTCGGATCTGTTTCATGCATAAATTAAATTTCACAACCATGAGAACCTTCTCATAACCTTTGGCTTTTGCACATGGTAGAGTTCAGTCTTTACTATGGTATTATCCCCATTGCCATACGCAATACATTTCTACCTGGAGTCTGAAACTTTCAATCAACCAAGCATGCTGTGAGTTCCCATGCATATAATATTTCATTGCTGCAACAATCACTGTAGCATATCCAGAATTATAACACTCCAGAATTCAAACAATTCCAGCTGTTAACATATCACTATCACCAAACTCATTTACTTCATGTAAATCATTATCATACTAAAATTGTAAGGTACATTCATATCATTTATGCAATTTAAATGAAACTTTAGACACTCATTATTTCATAGTCATATCATTTATACAACTCTGCTCTTCCACAGAGTATTCTGACAGTCCATCGATCATGACTACCTTCTTCATGCTCTTACTATTCTTCCCCTGCATGGTTGTCATTAACATCACTTGATTTTACCTGATCAGTTGGCCTCTTACCAAGGCTACACAGTCCTTTTTCCAATCTCATGATCACAGATTTGTTGCACCATCATTTCTTCATAAGGTTGTTGGCTTCTTGCAACAACATCCTCAACATATTTAGCCATGCTTCTGTTGTCGTTGGTCCTACAACCAAAACCAATCACCAATAGTGATTATCAACCACAATATTTACCATTAGTGGTTCACTGCATATGTAAAATATCACTACTTTTACCAATATGTAGTGTCATATGCATGCAAAACATATACTCATGCACTGTGAAATGTTTATTAACATGCCAATCAATGCATATTCATGCCACTCATCTAATCTCTTGCATTTTCAACATTCTCACGCCATAGTTTTATGCACATAAATCTTATAAAATATAAATGGAGTTAGCAAGACAGGGGTTAAGGAATTCTCCCTTTCTGATCCCTCATCTTTGCATGAACTTCCTCTTTCACATCGTAGCTGGTTCGATTTCGTGGCATGCTACTTCCAGGCATGCAATTCTAGAATTTGCCCATATTGACAACAATTTTTCCAAATAACCACTGGCACTTTTCTTCTCCAATTCTCTATGGTGTATGATAACCTTCTTTATATTCTGCATATGCACCATTGATCCCTGCTGGATAAGCTTTCCAATGCCTGTCCACTTGCTCCATTCCGACCTCGGGTGTGGAAACTACGTCATTTAAAAAATGACAACTTTCACCCAATTCTACACATTTTACACATTTGTAAAAATATCATGAACTGCCAACTTCAACCACCTATGGAAGAAAATTTGTGAGGTATCACGAAAACTTTTCTACTGGGAGAAGTTAGTCCATATAACAAGGAACGCTCAGCAACTCATGGATCTTTGTTCCGATGCACCATTCATCTTCTATAAAATTCTGGGTTTGACTACTTTCCACTTTTCACATTTTCCAAAATTCCAAATTTTGGGCCAAAAATGGCTAATTTCCAAATGGTGCATTTTTGGAAAATCTTTGTCTAATGTGAAATGTTTGGTTTGCTGAGAATATGAAATGTTGAGTTCAGTAATTTTCTTGATTCCAAATTCTAGGATCACTTTCAATCACTGCAAGGTTTTCAAAATTCCCAAAACGTGGCCCGGAATAGTGCTTTTCGGCCTTCTTGCACACCCCGACTCGACATCTTTTGGAGTTTGGCTCCAAAACTCCAAACTTAACACCATTCCTGCTCCATGACTGTCCCATATCAATTTCGGCTCAATCCGACCTCCCATCCAGCGTCGGGACACTGATTTGTAAAAGCTAATCATTCTAATTTTATGCCAAATTGGAGCATAATGAGCTCGGGATCTTCACTGGTTCATTCATGGCCTCCGTCGATGGCCTCAGAATGCCACTGACCTCATCAAAATATGATCTTGCCTACTCTTGCTATCTAAAATTCTAATTTCGAGCTATATAATCTTTTTTTTTTATAATTCTGACACACCTAGGCCACAACCCGCATCCCGCAATCCGATTTTGAGGGTTCGGGGGGGGTCAAGTTGCAGTCACGGGGATGTAACCATCCCGCAACGCATATTCCGCATCCCGCAATCCAACATTGTGGTTTCGGGGGGGGCATCAAGTTGCAGTCACGGGGACGTAGCCATCCCACATCCCGCATCCTGTAATCTGACATTGCGGTTTCGGGGGGGGTCAAGCTTCGGTCACAGGGATGTAACCATCCCACAACGCGCATCCCGAAACTGCAAAAACACCTGCATTTTCTTGCAACTTGCAGGGTCCATATCTCCTTCGTCCCTTAACCAAATTGAGCAAATGACATACTGTTGGAAAGCTCTTCGAGAGATCTATGCACCTGTGTGATCCTTTTCCACATATGATAAATCTGATCCTATAATTTTCCTCAATCAAAATGCCGCCCCCAACTTCCCAATACTATGTTAAACATCCTGTTACATGCCTACAAACTCAGAGTCTGGCCCAAGCAACCCTAGTGCTGCAAGCTGGGCTCTGATACCACTCTGTCACGTCCCCTTCCATCTAGTCTGATGCTAGGAAGGAAACGTGACCAAACTATCGGGCTTATTGGCAATCTCAGCCCCATTCATTACTAAGAAATGATAAGAATTAAAAACTTCTGTATGCAATTCATACCCATTATATACACAACGGAAATAAACACAATTGCACACACAACTGAAATGCATTAGCATATTTATCTCAAACAAATGATAAATCAATAGGCAGAGAATCCATCCCATTCTCATGCTATGCACAGACTTCATATCAACTCCATTAACATGGACAATTATCATTATGAATTAACACACTGCAAGAAACATAATGCATATACTTTAAATCACAGAGAACACTTATCTGGAAGATGAAGCTGTCCAAACGACTGGCTACGTGAGAGCAACGTTCCACCCAACCATAGATCTATGCCCAGCCTGTATTCTTTCAACTGAGAGATCACCCCCGAGCTGGGTTGTGTATTCGCTAAGGAGGAACTAAATAAGCTCACTCACAACCATGGATTCACTCGGACGGTCATGCTAAGCCAACACACATTTGGGTTTATTAAGCATACCAAAAGGAAATAATGAGGATGCTAAGCCAGTGAGCTCAACCATAGAACTACAAACATCTCAAGCTAAATTCTAGCAACCCCATCCTCTGTTCAAACATCCACACTTGGATTTCTCACCATTCTGGGAACGAATAACTCAATCCCGTCACTGGGTTTCTAGGCTATCGAAATTGGGTTTTCCAATGGATTTCAGGGTAGCTAATGCTCCCAAATTCGCCCCAAGGTTCATACCTATGGATCCCCCATTGGATTTCACTATCAAATACCAATTCTAGGCGTTTATGGCTCTTCAAAACGTGGGTTCTTTCAAAGTTGCGATTTCTGGTTTGTCTCTCTGCTGGCAATTCGTTTTTGGATGGAAAATGGTGCTGGTAACTTCCACAATGGAATGGGGATGAGGAATAAGCAACTCCCATGAGGTAGAGTGGCTTGTGGTACAAGAAAACAGAGCCCATACTCTGCCATACGAATTTCTGGGCTGCCCATGCTCCATTGAAGCCATGGATTGAATTCCTCAACCACTTTCTTACAATAGAAATAAATGTCAGCAAGGTAAGTCAAATGGGTTCTCAAGGTGACATATGGCAGCCTATGGTTCAATCCCTCAGCCCCCTCACCACTCCCTAGTGGATAGACATGGCTCCTTCTCATTCGTTGCCTCCATAGCTAGTTTTGATATTTTATTGCATGATGTTTATTTACATCATTTTTACAATGTTCCATGGCTAAATAGCACATAGGAAACATAATGTCTAATACTTGTCTTTAAATAAAATTCAAGCTTCCACTAGCGGGGCCTTGGCCTTGAGCTCCACGCTAGGAAAACATACATCACATGTATACAACATTTACATTAAAAGCTAACATATCCTAAGGGTCAAAATGGGGTATTACACCGTTCATCCTCTAACGGCCGCATACAACTGGCTCAGCTCCAGTCATTGTCCATCCACCATTTTCCCCTTAACAGTCATGTACTCCGCTATACACCCAACTATCACTTTCTCAACCCGTCTTCTGCTTAACAGACTCGTACAGTCGGCCGCCTTCCTAATCTACTTATGCCCTCAACTCAGCATCTTTCTAGCAGTCTTACCAAAAGTAGACCATCGTCGGTCTATCCACTCTATCTGGCCATCCTCTCTCCAGTACACAACTTTAATGGCTCCACGTGGCCTACTACCTTCGCAGCACTGAACCTGTTCAGCATTGATCTTCGCAACATCCTTCAAAACTCGCTACTGTGCACATCTTCGCAATACCCCCAATACTTAGCCAAAATTTACTTATTTTCTGAGCTGCACTCAGCTCAGTTCCATCTAGCCTCAAAATTGTTATAAAAAATGGCCCTGTTGGGCCAGGCCCAGTAATGTGAAATGAGCAGTGTGTTGGCGGACTGAGCGTGGATGGACATCATCCATTTTCTTCATCAGGCCTTGCATTGCGAGCCGCGTCTTTTGCAGGTCATCTTGGATGACCTTATCCTTCTTATCTTTAGCTGCCATGCGCTCCTTCATTTGTTCTGAAACTGTTTCGGCTATCATCTCATAATCATCTTCATTCAGGACTGCCTCAGATTGAGTCTTTGTAGCCTTCACCTTCTTTCTTGCCTTTGGCTTCTGCGGACTCTCTGGCTCTTTGCGCTTGCCAGTTTCTTCAACAATCGGGCATGCCAGCGGGATTGGCTCATCCTCTTTAGAGTCTGTCTCAACATCCATGACTTCCACACGGAAGTCGTAGGGCCAATCCCTCATGAGAGAATCAATGTCCTCCTCATACATGTGGTAGTTACCTAGGAACCACTCTGGGTTCTTCATTTTTTCCTTTGGTGCGATGAAGATACATCGCATGTCTGCGCTGAAGTCTAGAACACAAATGTACTTTGACGTTATCTGTTATAGGTCAAACCTGCACCTCTCCATCCGTGATCACCTTGAGCTGTCGATCACACAAAAGGACAACTTGAATGGAGGAGCATGTTGACCTTAGATGGAACCTTGACTTACTCCACCTCCTTGCAAGCTTGCAAAACCCTAAAAAATGTCATTTTGAGACATGAGCACTACTCTACTTCAATAGACTAGCTCCTGTACCCTACTCCAGTGTGCAATAGTAGCGCTTAAGCCTCATGGGAGATACTCCTCTTCAATAGAGTAGCGTTCAACATTTAAAAAGTGCTGAGGGTTAGTTTAAAAACACAATAGTAGCGCCCTGGGCGCTACTTCACTGAGAAATAGTAGCGTACACCTAAAAAGATGATTAAAAATAATTAATTCCACGAAGAGGATTAGTTGCAGTTGGTTTCCCAACTTCCTCCATAACCATCTCTCGACCTGAACTACTTCCCTTGTCTTATAAATACAAGTAGGAATGAAGAGAGCGGTTAGACATGAATTCTATTGAGAGACTTTTAAAGAGAAGCTTGCATTGGAGGAGGTTATGCTGGAAGATTTCCAAGCCAGAGAAGAGAAGGAGCCTAGGATCAGGTTGCAGGAGCATGCTGCAAAGTCAGGTATACTTTGTATCATCAATCTGCATTTGACAATAAAAGGTTGAAGCATTTTTCTTGTCCCAAACTAAGTTTTCATTGAGTTATGTACTTGTTTGGATCTGTTTTGGTTAATATTTGATGTTTAAATTGATTTGTCCTTTTCATCATTATATATTATCCAAGATACACTGAGAAATGTACTTGTATTGCAAGTTTATCGAATGGGAGGTTGACTTGAGGATCGAGTGCAAGATTGAATAAGAGCTAGGATCGAACTTCATTCGAAAGGTATGTTCTCGAGACCTATAACCTATTTCCATTCATAAACATCTCTGTAACACAGTTAGTATGATTACCTGTCATCCTCTTTCAATTGATAGTATCTGTTTCCTTACTATCCTACACCGTTTATTGACCAGATCATAGATGCCTGTGCGGGACATGAGATGTTCTCTTTCATGGATGGATTTTTGGGATATAATCAAATACAAATCAAACCCGAGGATCAGCACAAAACAGCTTTCATTTTCCCTTGGGGAACCTTTTCTTACCGGAAGATGCCATTTGGCTTAAAGAATGTTGGAGCTACTTTCCAATGAGCGATGAATTTCGCTTTTCACGATATCAAACACATAGTTGAACTATACTTGGATGACCTCCCGACTCGATCTCGAAAGAGACAGGATCATCCATCCCATCTGAGACTTGTGTTTAAGAGATGCAGACAATATAAGATTCATTTAAATCCTAATAAGTGTGTATTCTGCGTCGAATCGGGACGTCTACTGGGCTTCATTGTCTTCAGTCGTGGCATAATGGTCGACCCACTAAAAGGAGAGGCGATTGTAAATCTGCCTCCTCCTCGCACCTCACGACAGCTTCAAAGTCTGCAGGGCATGTCTAATTTCTTACGACGCTTTATTATAAACTATGCTAAGATCACGAAAGGTTTTATGAGACTACTCAAACAAGACTCCTACTTTGTGTGGGACGAGGCTGCTCAAACATCCTTTGAGGCCTTGAAAAAGGCACTTCTTTCAGCACCCTTGTTCAACCCGCTAGACTACGCAAAAGGCTTTCTTTTATATTTGGCAGCGTCTCTTAATACAATTGGCATAGTATTAGTTCGGGAGGACGATACGCTCCAAGAGCATGTTGTCTACTATCTTTCTCGTGCATTGATAGCCCCTGAGGTTAAATATTCGCATGTTGATAAGTTAGCACTTGCTATGGTCTATGCGGTATAGAGGCTTCGTCACTATATACTTTTACAAACAACTATTGTGATAGCAGAAGTCAATCATTTTCAATACGTTCTCACCTGATGAATCATCGGTGGGAAATATAATAAATGGATTGTAATCCTACAGGAGTTTGATTTGGTCTTTCAATCGGCCAAGTCGAAGAAATCACTAGTGTTCACTGAGTTAATCTCAGAGTTTCCGAGTGACCTAGAGTATGTTGAGGAAGAATCATCATTTTCGGATGAACATATCTTCCTCATTTCTTCCTCTGACCCATGGTACGGGGATATCTTAGTATATCTCCAGACCTTGAGGTGTCCTACTACTTTTTCTCGAGAAGAGCGACGCAAGCTGAAAATCCATGCGAAGAACTATCTCATCATCTCAGATACTTTGTATCGACGTGGGGTAGATTCCATCTTACGACGTTGCTTAACTCTAGAAGAAGTCGAAGCAATATTAAATGATTCCCACAGTGGAGCTTGTGGGGGACATCTTTCCGGGTTGGCAACATCTCAGAAGATATTGCGTGCCGGATATTTTTGGCCCACGATCTTTAAAGATTGTGTGGAAGCTGTGAAACGTTGTCGTCCGTGTTAGTTTTTCACTAAGAAAATGAGGGCACACCCAGCTCCTCTTCATCCTGTGATTACAACAGGTCCCTTCACAAAATGGGGTTTTGATTACATGACTTGCAATCCAGTTTTGGCTGGAGGGCATCATTACATCATCGTTGCCGTGGACTACTTTACCAAGTGGGAGGAGGCAATGCCTACTGTCAAGGAAGATGGAGAAACTATCGCTTATTTCGTGTTTAATCAGATTATTGCACGATTCGGCATACCTAAAGAGATAGTGACTGATCACGGCAGTCATTTCCAGAATAACATGATGACCGAGTTGTATAAAATGCTTGGTTTTCGGCAAGAACGTTCATCTTCATACTATCCACGGGCGAATGGACAAGTCGAAGCAGTGAACAAAACTTTAAAGGTTATACTGCAAAGAACTATTAATGCCAGTCGAAATAATTGGCACATCATGCTGTACCCGGCTCTTTGGGCTTACCGAGCTAACGTTAAGACTGCTACCAGATTCTCTCCCTTCCAACTTGTGCATGGGATAGAAGCAGTCGTACCGATTGAATGCGAGATTCCTTCGCTGAAACTAGCCATTCAGTTACTATCGGATACTTCAATACTAGAAGAACGTTTGTTACACTTGGAACATCTAGATGAGCAGTGCCACGATGCGCTCACAACAAACGAGGTCCACAAAAAATGAGTCAAAGGACAGTATGACAAGTCCGTCAGACCTAGGGTTTTCCTTGAAGGAGATTTGGTCCTACTTTGGGATCAAGACAAAGAACCCGTAGGACCTGGCAAGTTCAAGTCCATGTGGCTTGGGCCTTATATAATTTCCAAAGTAATGAAGAAGGGTGCCTACAAGCTGGTAGATTATGAAGGTAATAAGCTGGCTGAGCCTAGAAATGGGCTCTACCTGAAGAAGTACTATGCTTAGGCTGTCATGCTTTTTCTTGTAACATAGCTGTATATTTTTTGTAGAGGTATTTTTCATTTATGCTTGTTAGTTAATCTTATGTGTGTTTTCGTTTCGTGTACCAAATGTCGACCGAACACTTCTTAGGATTTCCTGATGGCGCCAGTCGCCACACCTGTCAGTTGGCTTCAGCAGCTTGGGTCATTTACTCACCTGCTAGCCAACTTGTCTCTTCAAGGGGGGGGGGGGTTAGGTTCCACTACGAATAATGTGGCTGAATATAGTGCAGTTATAGAACTTCTCTGAGATGCTCTCAGTCATGGCATTTCCCATTTGGAGGTAAGACTTGACTCACAACTAATTGTATTTCAGTTAACGGGTGTCTACCAGATTAGAGATCCTGGATTGCTATGTCAGTTTCTGCGAGTTAGACTATTGGAAAGACAATTTGATTCTATTATATATGAACACATTCCAAGAAATTTAAACGCATTAGTTGATTCATTTGCAAACTATGTTCTAGATTGGCATTTGTATCATACACTTTCATAAATAACATTGCACACATAAAATTCAAACACATACACATGTAAATAACCAATACTTTATATAGCCAATACTATATCAAAAAAGTATATGAGTTTTGGATCATAAGTCTTATACAAGTCATATCATAATAGTACAAAACTGGGCTCTGTAGCCTCAAAAATATACATATAATGTATCCATCTCCTATGGAGAAGGAGGGACCTCATCATCATCGACTGCATTCCGATAACATATGACTAGCCTAGCTACCTTCCGCAGCACTCTAAGCCATGATGGGGGCACCCCAACTACATCTTCTTGCATATCTATAGGTATCTGATCCATACGACATGCAAGAACATCATGAGTCAACTGACTCACTTTTCTCTCTATGGTCTCTAGCATAGCATCTGCTGCAACCACATCAGCTGGCCTCACAAAGATGGTAGGATGTCCCTCGGGTCGAACAGGCCCAATGTCTGCATGTGACACTTGTTTAGTACTTCAAAATTCATTCATAAAAATCAAATACTTAAAAACTTGTAAAAATTAAATAATTCTCAAAATTAAACATACCAATAGCTCCCCAGGCTCCACCTAGAGGAAGCAATAGCTCTGGATCATGGCGAAAATCCAATCCAGCATATGGAAACTGCTCGAAGGTGGGCACTTGCCTCTCCCACCACCCCCAAAAATCATCAGTATGATAATAGTAGTGACTTTCCCCACCACCCTGGCAGAGGAATATGTCACCCCAACAGCATAGTCTGGGCTCAAGGGGGTTAACCTAAGGTAGAGGCATCCCCAAGCTAATAGTAGGCATCCTCTTGAAGAAGAAAGTACACAAAATGCTACCGTACCCAAAATTATTCATTTTTCCGGATTTGCAACCCATTAGTTGAGCTTTCATGCTCGCCAGTAAACTAGTACACCAATCGTACACATGACCCTGTAAGCATCGTACACCAACATGCTAGAGTGCCTGGAAGCTAGGTGTAGTGAAGCACTACCGGACACCCAGTTAATAATACTCACAATCACTTTCAGAGGGAGGCCTTCAATGGTAGAAATCAAGATTTGGCTTCCTGATTTCTCAACTCCAGCCACACAATATGTATTCAAGTACTCTTGCACCGACCCTATGCTCACATGAGAAGACCCCTTCAAATTTATTGCATCTCCCCTCCGTGAGAGACCAGTAATAAAGTAAATGTCATCAACTGTAAGCTCCAAAGTTTTCCCTCGGATGACAAAGGTATTGGTATCCACATCCCAGTACTAAATAAGTCTTCGAAATAACCTATTTAGGGCCCTCATATTTATGGTTCGGTAGAACTTCAACAAACCGCATCTTCTGAGAGCATGGAGAGTGGCTCGGTATTGCATGGCTAGCCTATCCATGTCCTCGTGTTCCCTCTCCCTCCAAAGAAGAACCATCCTGCACAGAAATGGCAATTTTTTCAGTCCTCGACGCTTGTTTCTTCACCTTCAGGCATGAGCGCTACTGTATATACTAGATAGTAACGTATGAACGCTACTCTATGTGAGCATAGTAGCGCCCATCTCCTTCATACGCTACTGCTATTGTTACACAGTAGCGCCCGCAAGTTAAAGGATGTGAGCATTGCTTTACAAGCATTTTTAGGCTAAAAAATTGAAAACTAAACCATAGAAATGCAAGTTGGGAGGATTCTAACTTACTTGGTGGAAGAAGAACGCTGATTGGGTGCTCGAATCGGTCGCCACAGAGATTTGAAATGCAAGGTTTGCCCCAAATTCTTGCCCTACAAAAACAAATTGGAATTTGAGTTTTAAAATTAAATTACGTATATTAAAATCAATTTTAATTTTTACCCACCATTGTTAAATTCCCTATAGTTTCAAAATTTTACTAAAATGACCTAATTAATCAATTAATACATACACATGGTCCAATAGTAATTTCACTCATCCGGTTCTCATTTTTTCACTGAATTTTTGTAGGATCGATCTCCTAAGACTAAATTTCTCGATGTTAGACCTTATTAACTAGTTAATAGTTCAAATTCATATATCATTCGATATTTTTGTCGTGAATTTCTAATATTTTGTTGAAGACCTAGTTTTGGCAGGTTACGAAGCTATGATCCCAGAAGCTGACCTTTAAGTCATTTTAAGCTCTTGTTTGGACTATTTAAACCTAAACAAAATTGTCAAGCAATCTTGTCATCTTCGAGCTCGTTAAAGTAATCGATAGCTCATCCACTCAGGTATAGAATTACCCCTTTTCCGGGACTAGGTGGATTAACTATGGAAAAGGTATACTCTAGGTATACTTTTGTATGCGCTAGAAGAGTTCTTCTTCCTTTGTTTTATACTTTTTCGGGGGAGGAGACTAATTGCATGAAAAAAGGACCTTTTTGGAGCCTTTCTTTAGGGTTTTTAGGCTCTCTAAACATGAAAACACCAAGCGAGCATTCACCTACTCGAGCTCAATGTGAAATCCATGAGAGGGTAAGTAGAGGACTGTTTAAGTTTTTCAACTCTATAAACAAGAAAACACCGCCGAGCACAGACCAATCCGGGCTCGATATAAAATCCACGGATAGGTGTAAAGAGGATTGTTTAAGTTTTTCAGACTCTATAAACAGGAAAACATTGGCGAGCATTATTTTTCTTGGGCTCGATACTAAAATCCACGAGCAGATATATGGAGTTATTGTTTAAGTTTTTCAGACTCCTTAAAATTGAAAACACCAGCGAGCAAGAACAGATCTCGGCTCAATATTAAAATCTAGAGATCAGTAATATAGAGTAATCTTTTATCTCTTCTTCGAACACTGTAAACAATGAAGAAGGTCTTGAGTCTTCCTCCCATGGGCTCGTTAAAATTTTTACATGGTTGGATCTATTGAGTTTTCATTCTTTCTTGGACTCATTAAAACAACAAGAAAGGTATTATTTTATCTAAAAAGAATAAGGGATGGGAAAGGTGTGTCATATCTTCAATGTCAAAGGCAGTTCAGTTAGCTCTATCCTTGAACACAACACCTACTTGAGTTTATCATGTCGGTTGGGTAGTTTTTGACCTCAGGGTGAACCTGATCTCCGATTTGTTTACTCCCCAGATTGGTTATTCTTCCAACCATATGGAGGGTCTGGTAATGTCTCCTACATTTCAGGCTTATCATTTACCCCATTATGTTGGAAACTGCCTGAGTCATTTTGTGTCGTGCTCATTGTTCAAGGATATACCCTGTGTCGGCCATTCTGCAGTTTACCTTGACCTCATGTGTCGGCCATCCTAGTGTCAGTCTTGTTACATATTACTCCATATCAGCTCATACCAGTTGAGTGTTCCTCGATTTGGATGATGGAGGATGCCTTAAGGCCTCCCTTCCAATGGACTTCTTCCCATCGACATTAATTCATTTTACTCTGGGAATGAAGTTTAGAGTTTCGGTTAGTACCTTGGAGATTGCAGTCACCAGTGGCAATTTTCCTTGCTGTTGAATGTCGAGAATACATCAATGTCTCTTCTTCGACAGGATCCCCAAGTGTTCGACTCCAAGTCCATCTATTCACACTTGTCAGATCATACTTGGTACCTTGGGCCCCATCATCATTATCGGTGGAAGCCCTCGCGTTTGTTAAGAGTATACATTAATGACCGGTAATCAAACGATTCCCCCCCATGTTCGACTATCAGCTCATCTATTCACATGGCTAGGGTTTGTACCTCGGGTTGTTTTGGATGAAGACCTTGGGATTCTGGATGACATTACCTCATTGTGTTATCACCCAAGTTACGCAAGACTAAGCCTCACTTATATTCGGCTCTCCATGAGACATAGATATAGTTTGTTTTTATGGCTATGATCTCTCAGTTTGACATGGATCCACACTTGTATTCTAAGTGGCCATGCTATATATACATCTCCTTGTTATGTGTCAGAGATCATGTTGTATCATACAGCACATCTATATGATGTCAAGAATGTAATTGATCACTGACCTTGATCTTTGTTTCAGGTGTTCTTGTGACTTGTTTCCGCGGTTCCTTGCTCCTCCTCTAGATTTGGATTATAATGTATTTCGGCCATCATTTCCCTCTGACCTCACACATTAGGGAGCATCTGTTATAGGTCAAACCTGCACCTCTCCGTTCGTGATCACCTTGAGCTGTTGATCACACAAAAGGACAACTTGAATGGAGGAGCATGTTGACCTTAGATGGGACCTTGACTTACTCCACCTCCTTGCAAGCTGGAAAAACCCTAAAAAATGTTATTTTGAGACATGAGCACTACTCTAATTCAATAGACTAACACCTGTAACCTACTCCAGTGTGCAATAGTAGCGCTCAAGCCTCATGGGCGCTACTCCTCTTCAATAGAGTAGCGTTCAACATTTAAAAAGTGTTGAGCGCTAGTTTAAAAACACTATAGTAGCACCTTGGGCGCTACTCCACTGAGAAATAGTAGCATACACCTCAAAAGATGATTAAAAAATAATTAATTTCATGAAGAGGATTAGTTGCAGTTGGTTTCCCAACTTCCCCAACTTCCTCCATAACCATCTCTCGACCTGAACTGCTTCCCTTGTCTTATAAATACAAGGAGGAATGAAGAGAGGGGTTAGACATGAATGCTATTGAGAGACTTTTAAAGAGAAGCTTGCATTGGAGGAGGTTATGCTGGAATATTTCCAAGCTAGAGAAGAGCAGGAGCCTAGGATCAGGTTGCAGGAGCATGCTGCAAAGTCAGGTATACTTTGTATCATCAATTTGCATTTGACAATAAAAGGTTGAAGCATTTTTCTTGTCCCAAACTAAGTGTTCATTGAGTTATGTACTTGTTTGGATATGTTTTGGTTAATATTTGATGTTTAAATTGCTTTGTCCTTTTCATCATTATATATTATCCAAGATACGCTGAGAAAGGTACTTGTATTGCAGGTTTATCGAATGGGAGGTTGACTTGAGGATCGAGCGCAAGATTGAATAAGAGCTAGCATCGAACTTCATTTGAAAGGTATGTTCTCAAGACCTATAACCTATTTCCATTCATAAACATCTATGTAACACAGTTAGTATGCTTACCTATCATCCCCTTTCAGTTGATAGTATATGTTTCCTTACTATAGGGTATTTTTTTCCCGCCAACATTATATGCTTTGCAATGCGGGGTGTACGGACAATCGCATCATGCAGTTGAGTATAATATTGGTAGAACACCTCAGTTATCGCATGCTGTCGCTCTACGATGACATTTGCCCGAAGGTTGGCATACCGGAATCCTCTGGGATCATTGGTTTCTATGTTAATCCCCACATAGTCCCTTGGCTCCTTCCATCCGCAAAAGGAGATGAGGATGATGAGCCATGTGAAGTGGAACTGTCCACCATTTTCCTGGGTATCATTGAGTTCATCCAAGAACTCATTCAGAAGGAATTGACACCAATTGAACTCGGTGCCCACAACTGTTGCGGCACCAAGTAATACTGCACCCGCTGGAACCTCAAGAGGCCTAGCCGTTCTGAGGATTTTTCCTGCGAGTAACTGGGTCACAAATTTTGTCATTCTGTCCTCAATATCTTATGTGGGAAATCCTCTTTTCCCCTTTGTCAATGGCTGACTTTTCTTCATTTTCTCAACAGCTTCTTTTTCTTTGCTCTTCCCTTGGAAGAACTGCTTAGGATCTTTACCATGCTTGCTGAGACCTGTTATGTGGTGGATCAAGGAAACATTGACATCAATGTTTTTATCTAGCCACAGGTATCCCTGGTGGATTCATGCCATCAGTGTGCGAACCACCGCATTAACTTTTGCTGATCGGTCAAAATGTGGTAGTCTGAGGAGGTTTAACAAGCCTGACGGAACTACCGTCGTCAGCCAGCTTTTGGAAACCAAGTTAGGTGTACCCTTGGCATATTTATTCCAGCACATGTATTGTTCAGGCTGGAATTGTGGGTACTTAGGCACGTGGGGCTCTTCCGTTTGTATGCCTAAGAGGTCAAAATCTTCCCACTTGCAATCCATAATTTTTCCAAGCAAGTTCTTGGCAACGTCTACATGCTTTGAGATCGGTGACAATGGGATCTCATACTTAACACTCTTGACCAACTTGAAGACTGGGGCGTCCAACGCCTGAGGTGATATGTATTCTTGTGTGAGTTTCAGTGGTTCTTTCTGAAGGACTGGTGATTTTTGTGCCGACGAGCCCATCTTTATGATCTTTCTTCGAGGTGCAGTTACGTCTTTTGCTTTATCTTTCCCTTTTTCCTGCATGCTCAGATTATGACGAGGTGATCTTCGGGATGCTTGACCTAGCTCGATTACAACCTTCTTGGAAGGGGTTTTCATTAACTCTGTAATTCCCCCATAATGAAAGACCTTAAGTGCTTCTTCAATGGTCAACTCTTCTTCTCTATAGGAGGGTTTGGACATTCACTGGTTAGCTAAAGGCTGTGATAATCAGATGATAGAAGAGTACTAGCTCAGGGAGTGATCACAAGAAAATTCTAAGTGCTGAGTAATGCCCGTGAGTCCTGTAGCGGTGTTATTTATAGGCGCAGCTAGGTCCTCCTCATGCCTCCCAACAGTTATATCTACATTTAATGAGTTGTCTGTTGGCCAATTTGAATAGATCCTCTCATCTCTTCTATCGTAAGTGTGTCCAAAACGGCTATATTTCCTTTAAATGCTCGAGTGGTTACTGCAATGGTCATTTCAACGGCTATTTTCTCAAAATCCATGCAATGGCTATTTCTCTCTGAATGTTGCATTGATCTGCGCGGAAAACCATTTTGACTCCTGTGCAGTTTCTTCGTGGTACTGATCTTTGAACTGTGCGGTTGGTTTTCCACTATTGTCTTCCTCGTTCATGTGCTGCTTCAGCAGTGCTGCGCTGCTCATACATTCTTCCTTTATGATTCATGTACAAACTCTATACATTTCTAATGCCCAATTTCAACTATACTTGACACTTAGAAATTTCTCCCCGCGTTTATCTTTCTGTTTGCTGTAAAGCAGGACTATCGCGGTATAATTTAAGTCTGCTTCCATTTATCATAGTGGGTAGAGTATCACCAACTAAAGTGGCTAACTGGACTGCACCACTGTTAGTGACATACATAACAATATATGGACCAAGCCAATGCATTTTAAACTTGCCAGGAAATGTCATGAACTTGCTATCATAGAGGAGGACTAAGTCACCTACCTGAAAGCATTTTTTCTTGATATGGCGATCATGCCATGCCTTTTCACGATCCTTCTGGACTTGCTGTTGAAAGCCTGCAATGAAACGGTCCTCCTCCAAGCCGACTAAATGTAACAGTCTTTCATCTAATGCTTCGCTATCTTCCATTCTGGTGAACGCAGCAATCCTCAGACCGGGGACAATGTACTCCATTGGCATTATGGACTCCTGCCCATAAGCCAACCGGAAGGGTGTCTGTCCCGTCAACTTCTTACAAGTTGTTCTGTATGCTCATAGTACAGACGAGATGTGCAGGTCCCAATCATCCCTATTTACGTTGCACACCTTCATCAGTGCATTTTCCAGTATCTTATTGAAATCTTCAATATTTCCATTCACTTGTGGATGATATGGTGTACTGCGGTGATGCCGAATGTGGAATTCCTCTGTGAGGGCTTCAATGGTCTTATTTAGAAAGTGAGTGCCCTAATCACTCATCAAAATTTTCGGATAGCTGAATCTTGACAAAATTTCCTCAAAAATGAATTGCGCGGTAGTACCTGCGCTACAGTCCTTTACTGGTTTAGCTTCTGCCCATCTGGTGATGTAATCTGTGGCAGTAATGATATGCCTCGCACCAGTTCTCTTCCCTGGTGGGTTTATAGGTCCCACAAAATCAATTTCCCACTTCTCAAAATCTCGTAAGGTCAACTACGGGTTCAATGGCATTTCATCTCTCCATGATAGCTTCCCTGTCCTCTGACAGACATCGTAGTTCCTGCAGTATTCCTTAGAATCTTTGTGTATGGTAGGCCACCATAGCCCTGCATGCAATATCTTTTGCGCAGTAGCCCTTCCTGCGTAATGACCTCCTGCGATCCCTAAATGCGCATCTTCTAGTATATATGGTTCTCATGGTCGAGTACACATCTGCGTAGGACTTCATCTGGTCTGAGTTTGTATAACTGACCTGCAATGATAGTGAAATCCATGGTGCGGACTATTAGCTGCTTGTTCTGTTGAACAAAAAATTCTTGCGGTGTCAGCTCTGTTGTCAGAAAATCAATGATATCCTTATAGTAATCATCTACAACCTGTATAGCGAACATCTGCACATCAGGAAAACTGTCTTCAATGTTCGTCAGCTCCTCTCTCGACTCAATTCGAGACAGGTGGTCAGGTCCCAAATTCATCCTGTCAGGTTTAACAGTGATCTCGAAGTCGTACTCCTGAAATAGCAACAGCCATCTACATATACGCCCCCCTAACACTGTCTTATTGACCAAGTATTTCAATGCAGAATGATCGGTGAAAATAAGGAAGTGCGCACCAAGTAGATAGTGTCTAAAATTCTGAAGGGCATATACCATCACAAGTCCTTCCCGCTCAGTAGTGGTATAGTTCTTCTCTGCTATCGATAGCTTTCTACTAGAAAATGCGATGGGGTGGTCAATACCTCATTCTCCTAGATGAGCTAGCACAATACTGAGGGCAATGCATGATGCATCCACATGAACATGAAATGGCTTTTCCCAGTCTGGAAAGACTAGTATCGGTGCGGTAACCATCTTTTCTTTAAGGGTGTCAAAACCCTGTTCGCATTCTTCGTTCCAAATGAACGGCACGTCCTTCTTCCACAGCTTCTCCATTGCTGCGGTGATCTGTGTGTAACCTTTAATGAACTTCCTGTAATAGCCTGTATGGCCCAAGGTAGAGCACAGCATTTTAACTGAAGTTGGTGTAGGAAAATTTACAATGATGGAAATCTTCACAGGATCCACCATAAATCCCTGTTTGCAAACAATATGTCCCAGTAAAATTCCATAGGGCACACAGAAGATGCAATTCTTTAAATTCAATGATATTTGATGCTAGCGGCACTTGTCAAGCATTATCCTTAGGTTCACGCAATGGTTCTTCAACAAACCAAAGACAGTCCAGTCATCAAAATATGCTTCCAGAAACTTATGCATGAAATCTTTGAACGCCGCGATGACAACCCTGGAGAAGATGGTGGGCACGTTCTTCAGACCAAACGGCATGACTGTATACTGGAATGACCCCCATTCTGTAGAAAATGTCATCTTATGCCTATCCGCAGGATCGATCCTGATCTGATGATAACCGGAGAAACCATCAGTAAATGAATAGGCCTCATTCCCTCCAACATTGTCAAGTACCTCATCTGTAAATGAAGTAGGGAATGGGTCATGCATAGAGGCATCATTAAGTTTTCTGAGATCGACACAAATGTTGATCTCGCCTTTCGTCTTCTTATCCTGGACAACCATAAGACTGATCCATTCAGATTCCTCGATAGGTTCAATGATTCCTGCCTCTAACATTTTTTCCAACTCTGCACAAACTCTCTCTTTATACCGTGGATTCAATCTATACAGTCGTTGCTTCACAGGTTTAGTACCTGGATTCAAAGGGATTTTCATGACTCCTAAGTCACCCAATATTCCTTTCATCTCTGTAAACTTGGTTGGAAATAGCTCCTGATATTCATGTAAAGTGTCTGCAATATCCGCGACAGTCTGATCACCCCAGTAGTCTCCAATAGATGCGAACTTCAGCTCTTCACTGGTGCCAATGTTTACCTTCTGTGTCTTGACCGGTCCACTCATGTCCAGGATTTCCAATGGCGGTCCTTCTATATCATGCGCACCTTCTGACTCTGGTATATTGAGATTGCGCGGATCATCTTCATCTTCTTTTCTTCCATGCTCATCATCTTTAGCTAGATTATAACACTCTATCGGATGTTCTTCATGTTCTTTCCATTCTAAGTGTATGTTCGTAGGACTATCATCTATGTCGAAGAATTCTTCCCATGACATGTCTTCGCGAGGATAATCTGTTCTGAATACATGTTCCTTGATTATCTGCAGTGCCTCATGTATTAAAGGTTTCTCATTCTCGAAACTGAAATCTTTCTGGAAGTTCACAGTTAATGTATCCCAATCTGTGGTCTCCCTGCATAACTCCAGGTCTAGATACCGTTTCTTCAGAATATCCTCTTCCAAAGTATGCACGAACAAGTGCACCCACTCTTCAGGTGGTCTTTCTTCCCATGCCTGCAAGAAGACTTCCAAATGCTGACTAGGATCTGTCTGCCTGTTGAACTTCTCAAAGGGTAAGGTAACCCTTGCTGCGAACCGAATCTGCATCTTTGTTCTGCATTGATCCCAAGTGATCAATATCTGCTTGTGCGAAGCCCACCATATGGCAGGTATGCCACGCAGTGCCATATCCCATGCTGGCAACCCGTTCTCTTCTGGAACTGCTGCAGTATAGTCTTGAATAAAAGTATAAACGTTAGAAGAACCATCAAATGTAGGGATCGGGCTTACCTCCTTTCCCATCCAGTGCAGTGATTTCGTGACCTGCGTGCACCTTCTAGATGACACTTCGTGCATGCGATTCTGTCAGTTTTCTAGTCCAGCGTCTGAGTCAGAAATGCAGGAGCTATCGCATCTCTAGCTGAGTGCACCATCCGCAGTAGGATTATTGTAATCCTCCTAGTTCGCAGTCATCTGGTACAGTCAGTCCAAGTCCTGAGCCTTAGATTCTTCCTGAATCGGCTCATTATATCTGTCCCCATCTGTAGAATCCAATGGTGCGATAACCCATAGAGGCTTGCCTTCGAATATCATCTTCTTTGTTTTCAAATTTATAATGGCCAAATTGTCAATAGCCCAGTCAATTCCTAGCAGCGTAGGAAAGGGTTGGCTATCGTCAACAATCTCGATGACTTCAAAGTCCGCATGGCTTTGTACTCCGTCAATATTAACCAAAACATTGGCTAAGTGGCCAAATGGTATAAGTTTCTCTTGGTTGGCCATTCTCAGCTGGATAGGTGATCACGACAGCTTTGGTCGACCCATCTGATGCCATGTCTGCTTGGTTAAGACATTTACTTCTGATTCCAAATCAAGGATAACTTCGTCCATCTCAAAGTATCCTTTCTGCGTAGTGAGCCTTATCTCTTGGCCCCACCTCTTTTGTTTCGTTATATGATGTAGTGCACCATCAGAAGTTTCTACTTCTTCCTATGGTTCGTATAGATTTATTAGCTTCTCTAGCTTTGCTATTGTGTTTTCATTTTTCAGCAGCTTCATGCAGCTTCTTAGGAACTGTGCAATAGAGGTGCTAACATCCGTTGTGTGTCTTGTCTTGTCATACGCAGTAGGTGTGTCTTCAACACATGGTACTTCACTGCGCAGCGAGATCCTTGGTGATTTAAGTGTTGGTTCTCTGAAAGTATCTTGTGCGTCAACAAAGGCTTCTTTGTTCTTCTTCAGATCTAGAGCAAGCATCTTTCCTAGGGATTTTCTTACCCATATTGTTTCAAGAGGGCCCTGCTTTGCATGAGCCTCTCCTGAAGTGGAAGCCTTTTCTCCCCTATCACGGCCTGTCTCCACACCACTGCGTGTGACTACTTTAATGCTAGGATTCTCAGGTCTGTTCTCTGCTGTGATCCACTGGATGTTCGGGGCTGGCGTGTCTGTCCTTCTTCTTTTCTGCATTTCTACCTCTAGCACCGGGAAATCTTCTATCACATGCTCAAATTATTTACAATAATTACAGGTGGTGTAGGGATTTACACAGTCTCTGGATACGTGACCTGGCTGGCCACAGTTATAGCAGATGACCCCGCGGCGGCCTCTTCCTTGTGCCGGGCTGGTATTTTTTCCTCTATCGCGGTATCCACCACCACAGCCTCTATAGGCAGATTGATCATAATGTGTGTTTTCCTACTTTGGCTGGTTATCTTCTTGCACTCTGTACAAGCCAACGCCTCTCATTGAATCCATGTCGCGCTTTCCTTCATTCATTAGTTCATAGGTGCGATAGTTGGATTCATCATGTCCAACTGATTTACAGAAATTACAATATAGATTCTTAGGTGTCTTCACATATTTCTGTATTAGGTAACAATCTTCAGGTCTATGACCAGTAGTTCTGCAGATCTCACACCAAGGTGCCTGGTTCTGATTGATGGGGTTAGGTGCACCACTACCGAGTTAGTCACGGTATAGGGGACAATGTTCGCGATCATGCCCTTCTCCTTTGCAACTCGTGCACCAAATCTCATGATGAGGTTCATATCGCTTCTCTTTTCCATTCTTCATGCTCTGTAGCTCCAGTGTCAGGGTGGTAAGCTAGTTTTGAATTAGGGTCATCCCAGAACTAGACTCAGCGATTGGCGAATCCTCCAATTTCATCGCGATCTCTAAGGCCTTTGCCTGCAACATAACCTTCAGCTGCATTAATGGTAATCTAATGTGGGGTAACAGCACAGCAATGAACCATTCCTTGTGATGATTCAGAGCTATAACAAAGCTTACTTGGTCTAATAGGGTCTTGAACTTCTGATCAAACTCCCAGACCGATTTAGTCGGTCTCTGCTTGATTTCCTTCAGCTCAGTTATACACTGAGATTCATACTTTAGTTTCTTGAACTATGCTATCAACGCATCTTTAATCTCTGCCAGGGTTTTGGGTTGCGTGGTAGAATACTTCATGAATTAGTGCAACACTCTATCTCTGAATGTGGTAATAATTTGGGCTTTCTTCTCATCATCATCCCGGATCTATCTAACACTCCAGACAGCTTCACAAAGGAACCAGTGATGATCAGGATCTTCTAGACCCGTCCCTTTGAATATAGGCAGCTTCATATCCGTATGGGCCATGGCTCTAGGGGGAGGTGTAGCACTCGAGGGGGAACCTTGAGGTGTGCCCTGAGGGGTGCTAGGGTGTCGTACAAGACTCTGCGTAGTGAAAAATAAATGGGCGTATAGGGGTAGACGTACTAGGCTGTATATTCGGCGGGGTTGGCTCTACAAGTGGAGGATTCTGAGGGGTAAATGGGGGTGCGGCTTCGTTTTCAATATCAGAAGGAATCTCAGTATCTATGTGGAGTCCAAAGCCTCCACGATTCTTATTGAACTTGTATCTTTTCCCACTTCTTAAGTTGTGAGTATCTTCGTCGGAATCGCTATAAATTCTATTTACCATGACAACTTGAAAAAAAATTATTGCGTTCTTAAAATGCCTTTCTTAGCTAATAGCATCTTAATGTATAGACTGAGATTGTTCAGGAATTTACCTTGGAAACCTGTGAAAAAGTGTGCGTCTGCTTGGCTGTAGGATTTGAGCGTGTCCACAGCAAACTATGTGACAAATCCTTCTATCATATGATCGACCCAAAAATCCACTAAGCGCATCAATGCGTTGTCTATTACTTTGAGCTGTGATATGAGCTCAGGATTCCACTCTGTAGGAACACCTCCTTGAAAACAGGTTTTCTTTTCTATGAGCCATGCGATCCACGTGTGTAGCTCGTTCGAAAATGTAGCCCAAAAAATCTCATGAATGTCGTCCAACAGATATATATCCGACCACTATGTGTCGCTTAGACGCGGATGTCTGTTCTATTGTATTTTAAAGTCTCTTATGGTCTTATCCCACCAAGCCTGGATTTTTGTCTTCTTAGAATGCCAGTTCAATGAACTTTCCAGGAACTCAAACTCTTCGTCGCTCATCACAACTGGAACTCATCACAGATTCTAGCACGGCAACAGAACCATTTGTTGGCTATACAATGCTGACCAGAGGTTTTATGAATACCCAGGTTTTGCGCGGTTACCTTAAACCATCAAAACCCCTTCGCACCAGCCCTTTCAGCAACAGCCCCGCAAGCAGGCTGAGGTCTCACCCGAGGTGTTTCTAATGGGGCACTGTGGACTCAGATGTCCACAGTGAGTGATGAGTTGATGGCTGTGACGATGTTCGCGGCAGCGCACCGGCTGTGTGCTGTGAGGGTCGGACTACGCGGTGATGGCCAACACTGCAACCCGCACCACTACCTTCTTCCCTACTGTGGGGTTTAATACTATACTGCGAACACGGCCACTTGACTTCCTATACTTAGACTAAGTGCAAAATGCTCAAGGTAGTGAGATGAATACCACTTATCCACTTAGTCATTCACGTGACTATCTTATTACTTAATGCTCATAACACACACTTATAATGTTACTATTTTAAGCATAACCCTCAGGTGCGAAATAACTGTTATACGTTCATTGACTGCATCCATTCAAACACGTAAACAACTTTCTCCATACTCAAGCAAATGATAGACTCATTGTCCTTAGAAGCAAAGCTAATATTAACCATACATCTATTCATGCAGACTTAACATATCATTCCATACTCTCTTGATGGAAAATGCATATAAAAGCCTCGTCATAACAGATTGGAAGCAAATATTCAGACATCCAACTACAGAAACAGATCAATGCAACCACACACATAAACATTCAGTCACTCAACACACTATTTAATGTGGTTCACTCCCCCGGATGGGAAGCTATGTCCACAAGCACTATGTTTGATATTTCTCTTTAAGGAAGGGTTCACAGTTCTTAGCTGCGCACTCAGCTGCGGCTCTCTTCTTGCTCAGTTAGGTCTCTGCGCACTCAGCTGCAGAGCCTTTACAATCTATTCTTGATTCAAAAGATATTACAATACAATATGATCACCATAACATTCACCAATAACAACCAACCCTTCCTATACAAAAATGGTCTTCTTAAATAGATCATGCCCGAAGGTCGTGTCTTTACAATATTGAAGACTGAAACCCTTAGGGTTTCCAAACCACTACGGTCCCTTTGAACCGTCATGCAGGCTTCTGGTAGCGATTTTGCTGTCGTGGCAATCCTCCACGCCTTAGACCCATTGCTTTCAGCCTTCCTGTTGTGCACACACCAACATGTCATCCGTTTCGAGCTGCCCTTCCACTAACGGACTCGTGCGACTGGCTCAACTCCCAGTCGCTTTCCCTGCAGGTCGTCCGTCCTCTAACGGCCGCGTACAACTGGCTCAGCTCCAGTCATTGTCCATCCACCATTTTCCCCTTAATGGTCACATACTATGTTGTACACCGGACTGTCACTTTCCCAACCCATCCTCTGCTTAACGGACTCGTATAGTCGGCTGCCTTCCTGATATGCTTATGCCCTCAACTCGACATCTTTCCAGCAGTCTTACCAAAAGTAGACCATTGCCGGTCTATCCACTCTATCTGGCCATCCTCCATCCAGTACACAAATTTACTGGCTCCACATGTCCTACTACCTTCGCAGCACTGAACCTGTTCAGCGTTGATCTTCACAGCATCCTTCAAAACTCGGTACTGCACACATCTTCGCAGTACCCCCAATACTTAGCCAAAATTTACTTATTTTCTGATCTGCGCTCAGCTCAGCTCCATCTCGCCTCAAAATTGTTATAAAAAATGGCCCTGTTTGGCCAGGCCCAACAATGTGAAACGAGCAGTGTGTTAGCAGACTGAGCGTGGATGGACGAACTCTTCCAGAACACCAGCGTGAATGGGTGTGTGTGATTCCAGGCTTAACGAGCAAGGAAATCAACGTGTGGAGTGTTGACGTGGATGTAGGATGTGCTATGGAGTTTGGAAGGCAGGAAGGCGAATCTTTCAGAACATGAGCTTATCAAATGTAACCATCATGTGGCTAACACAACCCACGTACTCGTTTTTGTCTTTAATAGCCAGAAATATGCCAACCGTGGATTTCGCGAGCTCAATGCAAGGCTGAATGACGAGCTGGATGCGGCTGAACATTAGCAACATAAACACGCAGTCTGAATGAAGGGTCGTTTGAAAAAATGCAACCTGTAGATCAAAACTAAATGCCATGCATGTCTGGAATTGTCAGTTTAATCATTAATAAATCACAATATAGCGAGACTTGACCAAAATTCACATGATAAACGAATACATGCATACTTGGTCTGTTTGATGTGCTGGATGGCGGAAAGAATAACTTATTATATCAAAAATAGTGAAATTAATGCCATTCAGAGTAGATTTGATGATAAAAAATAGTGACAAAATGGACACCAACAAAAGGATTGTTTATTTGTAGAATGGTTGTAGGGTTTTGTAGTACCATCTAGTAATGCATAAGGAATTAAATGCTTGGAAGGTCCCTATTATTGGACATTATAACTCTGCTATAGGTAGATTGCACATAAATCATGTAATTTTAATTTCCGTACAAATAACATAATACAAAACCTATTCCATAACTTCTTTCCACACTTGAAGGTTACATAAATTTTCACATTACTTCACAAGTTTATGATTCCCTAAGCCAATACCTATTGTTCAAAGTCCAAATCAAACCATCAAAGATTGCATTATCTACTAGCTCCTCTATTTGAAGAGGACCAATTTGTTGTGATGTGGATTCTTACAAGTTTTTATTGTTGATTAGCTTCATACAAATCATAAGTCTTCTTATCTACCTATAATTCTTGGGTTTGAACACTATGATATACCAATGTTATAAAAAGTCTTGTTGGTGCTATAATTTATGCCATGATTGTTACATGATAATTTCGTCATCACCATGATAATGAACCATGTACCTTTCAACCTTGCCATAATCCCTGAGGTACTTTTGATGAAAATTGCCAGGAAGATGAGAATTATGAAGTTTCTTCCCTCCAAATAGTTTATTTGGCAGCATTATCGTAGGTGGTTATATGACAACTTGCGACACTCTTCATTGTCACAGGTTTTTGTCGGTAAAAATATATTCTAATTAATTGGACATTAAATTGTCAACCGGGGCTCGTAAGCTTAGAGGTGCAAGCATTGTATATGCAGGATCAGAGCCTAGACTAACCTAATCTAACCTAATCTAGCCTAACTTAATGTCAAAAGGTACACTTAGAAATAAAACAAATATACACGAATAGACCAACACCTAATGAAGAAACCCATTATAAAATAACCATATCTCACAAGTTAGATCATTAATCTATCCATTAATAATTGAAATTATAAAAAAATGAAATACAAGAAATTAAACTACGAAAAATAAAACTAAACTAAAACTAAGGATAAAGAAAAACTAAACTAAACTAAGCTAAAAATAAAGTAAACTAAACTAAATTAAAAATAAATAAACTAAATTAAAATGCAAGAAATAAAACAAAACTTAAAAAAATAAACTAAATTAATTAAAATGATCTAGAGTAATCTTACAACTTCTTTTTCCTATGCTCAAAGATCCATTCCCACACATTTACTAACACAACAATAACATAATATTACAAAAATATATACAAGATACAAAATATATATATTACAAATTACGAAAACAAACACTTTATTAACAAAATTATATAATATTTTATTTAAAAAAAACACTTTATTAAAAATATATAACAAAACATTAACATGACACATTAACAACACATTAATAAAGTTAAATCTTAATAAAAACATCAAATAAAATATATTACAGAATACCATATTACAAAATACAAACTATATTAATATTACCACACACATGTATGCAACACTTTATGTACATGTCATCGCATAAGACATGGGATTAAAAAAAATAGATAAATGGAAATCAATGTTCTATTGTAAATGAAATGCTTCCTACCATTTGATAACATGACGTATAATAGAGTGCTGAAAACTAATATTATTTACCGTGGTTTATCAGAACTTCACGCCTGCCTTGAAAGGAGATGGATTGAACAATTTTTTAATATGAATTAAGGGAGTGATTCATGACAACAAGCTTATGTAATGATTAGTGAATTAGTGAATCAAGAGGAGATATGGTGGAATTGTGATGAAGTTGCGATGGGGAGAAATTTATGATTAATCCAAATAGAGTGCATCAAATGTGATCACTTAGTGCGTCGTGAATCCATGTTTGGGTAAAATTTAGCACTTATAATTTTTAAAAACATGTTTAACTAATATATCACGATGATATAAAAATTTAAAAGTTTTGAGTGAGGAGATAACGATGCAATGACAAATGGTGGAGCAATCATGATTTTCTCATGCTAGTGACTTACAACATTAATTGGGCAATTTTAAATGTGTTTCATGCTCATTTGAATACAACACATATTCCGGTTTTTATGATAAAAAATACGGAACTAAGTACCGGAATTAGTGTTGGAATGAGTGCCTGACGTCAAAAGCAAATCTTTGGTTACATTTCATTTGCGCAAAAGAATGTAAATGACCACAAAACTTAAGCCATACATTTATAGTCTTTTGAGTACAAGAATAGCTAGCGCAAGAATCAATTCACCATTGATAAAAGCATTTTTAATACATAAAAAAATGATAAATTAGGCATCTTTTACTTTTAATGATTTTAATTATTAAATTAAAATAAAAGAAATTTCTTTTAATGATAAATGTATTAAATTATGGTAAAGTGTATTGCTAAGAGAGTGCAATATAGTCGGGAAAGGAATAGTTTTAGGTCCTATCAGTTGCTTTTTAACAACTGGAGACAAATTCGCAACTTCCTTTCTTGCAGATTGCGGCTCCCCTAAATGTCACAAGTTGCTCTTTAATAGGGTGCGACATTGTCTATACGGATGTAAAAAGGAAGGTTCAAGGAGATTCTAGAGAGAATTCCTCATGGATGGATATCCCCTCCTATTAGGGTTGATCTTAGCCGAACTCCTTACTTGTTGGGAGATCACCCTATCCTTCTCCCCTTATCTTATCATCTCCTCCTTATCCCTTTTGTCATATAAATGCAAGTTCATTTCCACGGGTGAAGGACGAACAAGAGTTCATAGTAGCTAAATGCTGGAGAAACTGTGTTGAACCTTTGGTAGCCATTCTCTTGGGGCAAGGTGACAAGTTAAGGCAAAGGACCCATTGGAAGGACCTTCACAACGTCAAGGCATGGTTGTAAGTTTTTTCCTTTATTGATTTATAATACAGTAATACATTCTCTTTCCCATAAAGATTTGTCTTGTTTGATCTAAATCTTTAGAGCATTTTTACTTGACTATTTGCTTAGATCCTATCATCAGTATATTATTTCTTTCACTTTTTGTTGTTTTGTGTTATCTTTGTCTACAAATCATCAACCAAAACAAAGGAACTAGAAGGCACAACTAGCGAGGACAAACTTCAATCATAACAAGATCTCTTCACTATCCAATACTTTGATTACATGATCTAGGGAAAGTAGTGTATTCTGTTATGTTTTGTTCTAGATTTGAACCATTCAAACTAGGGAGTTTAGTCTTTGTCCGCATTGATCGAATAATCCATAAACAAAATTGTCGACTCCACTAAGAATAGCCTTAGGGTTTGCTTGATTTTGAAAATTTTCCCTTCTTTGATCTTGTCATTTTTTCCTTATTTTTTTGCTTGAGATTGGCCATTTGAGTCGCTAGGAGATCCAAATTGACTCTTAGACCTTTAGTCCACTAAGTTTTTTTAGTTTTTGGAACCTTTGCTCATTTAAAAAATTTTAAACTTCACTTGTCGTACTCTGTGTGAATACATAGTGCAAAATTGTCGCACCTGGTTTTTGTTGTGCCCGTGACACTACTAATTGTCGCACTGGTGTGTGCCTGCAAACTGCGACAATGTGTGGATTTTTCAAGTTTTGTCTAGGTTTCCTACTTAGGCCTTGGACTGGGTTATTCCTTAGGGTTTTTAACTGTCTTTCACCATTGTATTCTTCTCCAGAATTGGATTTTGACTCCTTTTTGTCATTGCTTAGAGATTGAAGTGTGGCTTGGTTTGCATAGGAGTCTTAAAACATTTGGTGTGCATAGTGAGCCCTGTTGTCTTGGGTTCGGTCTTTGTTTCCTCATATCTCCTTAGCCACTAATTTTGCAGAAGTAGATTGATCTTCTTGTTTCCATAGTAATTCAAAGAAATTTTTTCTTTTGTTTCTTTTACTAAATTGAAAATACTTGAAAATAATTTTTTTTAAACTTTTGCATTAGTTTGATTTAAGTCTTTTTTAGATCGTGTATTCATATAAAAGAAAAGAATTTGTTTTAAAGTTTCATAGGCATTTGAGTCTTAAAAGAATCTTTGAGTGCTCTTTTCTTTGATTTGCATTTTGATTGGAAACATTAGTAGGATCCTTCTCTTCGTAGCTTAGAGATCTATTTTTTAGTATTGTTGAAAAGATAGGAAACAAGTAATTGTTTTTTTGCATTTGGTGTGAAATTGAAGGATTTCGTTTGTTGTAGCTTCAAATTTGGTGTACATGCTAGTTTTGTTCATTGCATATCATTGGAAAATAAAAGTGAAAATTGCATGTGCATGGGGCTTGTTGCATTTGGGAAATCTCTCTCTCTCTCTCTCTCTCTCTCTCAAGTAGGACATTCATCGAAACAAAGGCTTGAAATTCGTTTTGCATGGTTTTTGAGTCAAGTCAAAACTCCATCTTGTCCATTTAATTGCTTCAATACAAAATTAAGTGCACATTAATTTAGCAACATTGTGTGATAGGATAGAGATGTGTTTCGACATTGTTAAGCGTAGGATTTGTCATTACTTGTCATTGCTACAATCTGGGGACTGTGTAGTTCTTCCATGTACCTAGAGTATATCGGAAGGCCCCTTTCAAATGATTGCGCATTAGACAACACTAATATGGATTTGAGCTCCCACATACCTTAAGTATATCATGAGACCCCATAGAATCTTGAAACCAATTGAGTTAACCTTTTGGCTGTCTTGCTGTTGCAATACACCGAGAACAACACCAACGAGGAGATTACTACGCACGTACTGTCAGGTAGTCAGGTAATATGGTCAAGGGTACGGTCCTAGTCCTCCTTGGTTAGTTCTCTGAAATATTGGGTTGAGTATTACTATTGGAACCTATGGTATATCGTGAGTTGTGACAACTTGACACACCTGTGAGGATCCATCTATTTATCCCACCTATTCACGTGTTTTCCTATTGCCTTTAGATTGACTAGAATTTGTTGTGTGTTTTATTTAGAAGGCCTTAGAGAGAGACGTAGCTTGTTCCATCCATCTATGTACCTCGACAGTATTGCGGTATGAGAAGATCACATAGGATGCAAGGGTTGGGACTTGAGTAATTCGAACCCGAAGATAACCAACAACCACCATAAGGTACCCAAGGCCCTTCCAACGAAGGACATATAGGTGAGGAGGTTGTCTCCAACAAGGCCAATATAGCACCACAAAATAACCAGCTTGAGGGGTTCATTGAAGTCATAGAAGAGTCAGATCCCTTCCCATCCAAAACTCTTCAATTAGCGGAATGTTTTCATCAACCACTTGTTCAGTTACTGTCAACCTGAACCATCTCATAGGAGAAATTTAGGTATGGAATCCCATGGACCCCGTTCGAACGAATATTTTCTAGCATCACTATGAGAGAGGTTGTATTTCATACACCCATCTACACGAGACCTATGTATGGTTCTCATAAATACAGAAGTTTCCTTACCTTCCACTTCTGAAGTGGTAAATCCTTAAACGAACATACCAACTAGTCATGGCACTTTTCCACCACACAGGATACCTGTGGCCCAAGTGAGTTCTTTAGGGATGGAAACAACCCAACCTTCATCCCGTGATACATCCTTTCATATGTCATTTGTAGGGAACTATGCACCCACAGAATATTGGGTGTTCACCCATCCTCCACCAAATGAATCGGTAGAGACTATATTTGGTTTGTATGCCTTGTTCTTGAACACCACTTTAGGTAAAGCTATTTATGAGTTCCGTTATATGAGTGGTACCCAACCATCATCTATGGAGTTGAATCCATGTCGAGACCCTCCCGCTAGAACTATCTCATATTTCTTACCAAGTGAGATCCTTGGTCGCTCTTTAGGACTTTATTCTAGTAGGGTTGTTAATTCTAATGTCACTCCATCCCCTATACTCACTAGGATAGGTACACACTCTTCTCCTCAAGTCGGCAGTACCACGGCAGTTACTCAGACTTCCCAAACATTTCCTTTCAATGGTTCATTAAGAAGTTCACATATACCTTCTATTGGAATTCCAACTGTAGTCGAAGCTCAGTCTTCATCTCCAGCTCCACCCATAGCTAGAGGCCAATATTCAGCTATAGCTCATACTATAGCTAGAGGACAGCCTTCAACTATAGGGCCATGCGTAGCTGGTGTTCATCCTTCAGTTGTAGGGAAATCCGTCTCATGGGGACAAAAACAACCACATGATTGGAGACCATCTATGGTAGGTAGCCATCATCTCATTGGGGGGGAAATGATCCAATTACCTCCCCCTTACCCCCCAAATCTGAATTTATATTCCAGTTTACCCTACCCAGGCGTTATGAACAACCAATGGACCTAACCCATTGCAACACCTTCCCCCTCACAAGGAGTTGTTTCTTCTTAACCTTTAACCCAACGATTCAGAATGCTCAACCTTTCCAACAGTACTATGCGAGTGTCCCATATGGTTTCAATATGAAACCACAATCAGTGTGTGGAACTATGGGCATTCTTATGCCTCATCAATGTTATTCATACCCACAACCTAATAGATAAATTCATTTTATGGCAACATTGGATTTTATTGACTTGTTGAGACTCACGAATGATCCCATATTGCATGATGCCTCTTATCCCCCCATACCCGCCAAGCTACCATCAGACATTCCCAAATTTGACAATAAAACCAAGGAAGACCCGAAAAAGCATGTTATGACTTTCCATATCTGGTGTTCTTCGAACTCATTGATGGATGATTCTATTCGCTTGAGGCTCTTCCAACGAACTCTTACAGGAATGACAACATGAAAATGATATATTGAGCTTACAACACTCCTTTAGGGATTTTAATTCCCTCATGATGGAATTCCTTACGCCTTTTCAATTACCAATTAGATACGAGACTGGTGCAGACCTATTAACCTCGCTTTGACAATCCACCTCCACTCATTATTCCAATCACATGCATGAGTGGAGAAGGAGGCATAGATTAATAAAATCTACTATCCCAAATCAATTATTGGCTGATTGGTTTACAAAGTCTCTATTGCCATGCATCGCTATAGATGTTTCCATGGGGGGAGTCATTACTGAAGAACAGGCGATTGCTCATACCCAATATTTAAATTTGGTATATTCCCAATCAGGCACCCTATATGATTTGATTCCCAATGATCCTCAACCCACAAAGGATCCTTCTAGGCCTTTTACCGAGCCTCTTATGGATGGTTTAGTTGGTTCTGTGAAGTCCCATCTTGCATCCAAATTGGTTGGACAATAGAGTCATTCGACCTCTAGGCCAACTCATAATCAAGCTGTGAAGAACACCAAGACTCCCCCTTCTCCTTCCCAATCCTCTAAGGTGAATGTGGTCCAATCCTCTTTATCTCAAGGAAAGAAGAAAAACAAGGGAAAGTCCAAAAAGTATGTGAACCAGCAAGAGAACTCGAAACCCCAAGAGACCAATGTTGACACTAAGCCTAAAAGGAAGGATAAGTTCCCTTGCTTAATATGTGAAGGTGATCACTTCACCAAAAAATGTCCTCATCATGAGGAAATTAACAAGTTTTTAAAGGTTCCCTCACATCCTATAGTGTTAATTGACACTTTCCCACCACAACAACAACAAATGGTTGCTCATGACACTGCACCCCATTCGGGTAACACCAACCATCCCCATCAAGGGGATAAATCCTCCACCGCTGATATCCTCATGATGTGCAACGAAATGATTAGTATAACTACCTGATCAAAGACATATGATTCCATTCCAGATAAGACATCTATGGAGGTACATCTAATAAGAATTCAACCTCCACCTCCACTACTCCTTCGCCTCCTTCAAGTTCTCTTCAGATAGAGAAGCATATTACTAAATCGATGTTGCACCCACCTAAGTCCACCATCCGAAAGGCGACGTTTAATCCAAATTCTCGGGCCGCCTAAAATTATAATATCATTGAGGATTTGGCCCGAGAAACTTGTGCTATGTTGACCATTAAGGTTCTACATAACTTCCCCAATCAACACAGAACCCTCTTGTTATCCCTAGCATCAGTGGGTCTAGAAACATCGAATTCTATTATGTTTCATTTGGAATATTTTAAAATGAGTCTCTCCCACCAACTTGTGTCTTAAATAAATACCATAGTTTCTGGAAAAAATGCCCATTGGACTATTATGGATGATGGAGCCTCTACCTTGATTATGTCTCTATCATGTTGGAGATCCATCGGTTCTCTTGAGGTCAATCGATCTCCTACCATGCTAAAATCCTTTGACGGTCGTGGATTTCAACCATATGGACTACTACATTCATTAGTAGTGGATTTAGTGGGAAATTATTTTTCCATTCATATGGAACTTTGGTGGATGCACCCTTGGATTATAATTTGTTACTTGGTCATAACTGGTTCTACACAATGACTATCGTTGCATCCTCAGTCTTTCGTTTGGTACAATTTCCCCATCAAGAGAAGATTGTTACTATCGACTAGCTCGACTTTTGTACACCTAATATCCACGGCATATATTCTAGCAATGTCCCTTTGTTAGGGCATGCGAAACCTCAGTATGAGGATGTTGGAATCAGGTTCTTAAAATACTCTTCACTCATGAGAGTCTTCCCTTTACCCATGCCTAATCCTCCATCACAAGTTTCCATGGTTAACATGATTATGTCTGTGGTGCAACAATCCCATGAGTCAGATGACCCTTGGGTAGTAACCAATTCATCCCAATTCGAGTCCATTGATGATTATATGCCGCTCATCCCCTTTGAGGCAGCATACATTGTTATTCAATCCATGTCCGATGACCCAGTCCTCGACGACCAACACCTTGTGGCATCATACCAATATTCTCTACCATCCTGGATGGACTCTTCTATGATTTCCATGGATTATCTCTTGCATATTTTTCCATCACATGAATCCATTATGGAGGTTATGAGTCTATATGAACCACCATGGGAAGATAATCATCACCAATCCACACTGGACAAGGTATAAAATGATATAAAATATGTAGTTCCACTTGATATAATCGACGATCTGCAGTCCTCTATTTTGACTCAAGGTGTAGTCTCTCAAGGAAATTTAGGAAATATCACACCCATTATGTTGATTGATATATCGGTGAAACCTAGTATCATGGAAAACATCTAACTCAACCAAACTTGTTCCTCATAAGAGGCTAGAATTTATAAGGCCTTGTTTCAAGAATTCCCCGATGTGTTTGCATGTAGCGACAAAGAAATGCCAGGTATTGATCCATCCATTGTAGTTAATGAAATCAAGACCTACCTGCAAGAAAAACCTATCAGGGAGAAGCTTCACCCAGTACACCCTCGCAAGACTGTTGCCATCAAGGCATAAGTTGATTTTTTTTTGAAAGTTGGATTCATTTATCATGTTCCGCTAACTAAATGGGTCTCTAATATTGTCCCATTATTGACAAAGCATGGCACTATTAGAGTTTGTGTCGATTATAGGGATTTGAATAAGGCATGTCCCAAGGAAAATTACCCTACTCCCTTTATTGACCATATCATTGACAATTGTGATGGAAGCGTCGTCTTCTCATTCATGGATGGATTTTCCTGCTATAATCAGATCGAGATTCTCCCATCTAATCAACACAAGATCGCTTTCGTTTCACCACGGGGAAACTTTGCTTATCCCAATCTACCCTTTGGTCTAAATAATTTCGGGGCTACTTTTCAATGGGCCATGGCATATGCCTTTCATGACATCAAGCATATTGTATACCCTTATCTCAATGATCTAACTTCTCACTCCACTCGTCGAGATGATCATCTAGACCACCTTAGATCTATTTTTATTCGATGTCGTCACTACAAAATACGCTTGAATCCACACAAGTGTGTTTTTTGTGTCGAAGCTGGAAGACTCCTAGGATTCATAGTATCCAAATATGGGATTATAATTGATCCACTAAAAGTTGAGGCCATTCTGGCCTTACCATCCCCCACCAATATACTTGAACTTCAAATTTGCAAGGGAAGACAAACTTTTCGCATCGTTTCATTTGTAACTTCGCGGAGATCACCCAATGCTATATAGGATTGTTGAATAAGGATGTCCCTTTTGTTTGGGATGATCAAGCTCAATGTTCATTTGATAATTTCAAAAAATCCTTAATAAACACACTCGTGTTACAACCCCTTGATTATACACAAGACTATATCCTTTACCTCGCTGCATCCACTTCCACCTTTGGGATGGTGTTAGTGCAAGAAGATCATAATGGCCAAGAACATATGATTTATTATCTAAGTAAGAGTCTTGTTGAATCTGAAACTCGATATTTGCATGTTGAGAAGTTGGATTCGGAAACCATCATCGCTATCCAAATATTTTGTCACTACATCTTGCTCAGCAAGACAACAATCATTGCAGACTCCAACCCCATGTACCACATTTTAACTCATTGAGTACTAGGGTGGATTTAATCTCACTAGATTGTGGTCCTACAAGAGTTTTATTTGGAGTTCACAAAATCTAAATTGAAAAAATATTTGATCTTTACCGAGCTTATACGTGACCTTCCCCACACTGATGCAGAATCTGAGCCCATTGAACCCCTTCCGGATGAGTCATTGTTTCTCATTAGTACATCTGATCCATGGTATGGAGACATCATTTTATATATCCAAACCCAATGTTTTCAGCTTGACTTATCTTGTGATGACAACCATCGCATTCTCCACCATGCAAAGTATTATCTTATCATTGGTGACACATTGTATCACCAAGGTATCGACTGTATCCTACGTTGATGTCTAACTCATGAAGAAGCTGAACACACCCTAAATGAATATCACTCTAGAGCATGTGGTGGTCATCTCTCTGGGATGGATAAGACCCAAAATATTCTACGTGTTGGATATTTTTGGCCTTCCATTTTTAAAGATTGTATGGAAGCATTCAATAAATGTCCTCCTTGCCAATCATTTTATCCTAAAAAGTGCTCCTATCCAGCTCCAGTACATCCAGTCATTACTGTAGATCCCTTTGCAAAATGGGGCGTAGATTTCATGCACTGTAAGCCTACCTCATCCCGGGGGCATGGTTATGTCATGATTTATGTTGACTATTTTACAAAATGAGATGAGGCTATGCCTACATATGCCAAATACGTCAATATGGTTGCATTATTCATTTTCAACCACATCATCGCTAGGTTTGGAGTCCCATAGTCCATATTTACTGATCATGGTTCCCATTTTAGGAATCACATGATGGCTGAATTAAGTACCAAACTTGGTTTTCGCCATGAAAACAAATCTTTGTACTATCCCCAAATGAATGAACAAGTAGAGGCCATCAATAAGGTCTTGAAAACCATGATCCAACGGATGGTATGAACACATAAATCCAGTGGGCATTTGAAGCTATTTTCATCCCTTTGGGCATATAGGACTTGAGTAAAAAACGTGACCGACTTTACACCTTTTCAATTTGTTTATGGGTTGGAAGATGTTTTACCTATTGAATGTGAGATTCCATCTCTCAAGGTAGCTGTCAAACTTCTATCTAATATTACCGTCGAGGAAGAATGGTTTTTGTATTTGACAAAACTTGACAAGACTCGCCATGATGTTGCTTTCGCTAATGAAGCTCACAAGAAGCGAGTCAAAGCTCAATATGATAAATCCGTTCAACCTTGCACCTTTAATGAAGGTGATATGGTCTTGGCTTATGATTAGATACATGATAAGCTGGGTGCAGGGAAGTTCGAATCCATGTGGCATGGTCCCTACATCATTAAACATGTCTTAGAAAAAGGGGCATATGAGTTAGTAGATTACGATACCTTTGGGAGAACCTCAACATGGGCTCTACCTAAAAAATTACTATTCTTAGGAACATCCTACATGTGTGCTCTGTACATTTTGTATATAGTGAGTGTTTTGGTGTGGTGTGGACTTTTTCCTTTTGTGTGTTAGGGTGTCTTTCTAGATATGACTTCTTATACAATGTTGCACTTGAATGCACAAATGACAATGTATTCTAGATTTGCAGATGGTGCTAGTCAACATACCTGAAACATCGCTTCGCTGACATGGGTACTTTATTCCCATGCCAATGAATTAGTGAGATCAGGTGGAGTTTTCCTAAGTCTTGCAACTAATAATATTGTTGAATATCATGTGGTTATTAGATTATTGATCGACACTTAATATAATGGTGCAAGCCATGTTATTGTCTATTTGGATTCATAGCTTTTGGTTTCCCAGTTAAACCACATTTATGCCATTCGTGATCCTGTACTACTTTGTCTTTTTCAGAGGGTACGTCTTATTGAGAGATCGTTTGAGTTTATACAATATCAACATGTTCCAAGACATATGAATACGATTGTTGATTCATTAGCTAATTTTATCTTAGATTGGCACATTGGACATTCTTAAACATTTCATTATGAAGTGTATATCAAAAATCACACCATGTAAATAATTCATGTAAAAACAAGTAGTCCAAACGAGATCCATGTACATACAATACACCATAGACACATTGTATAGTAAAGCTACTAGAAATCGCTTTTATACTAAGTGTAGCAAAATGATTTTACAAAAAAGTCCCCAAACAAAACTGAAGCACATGGATTTTAGAAATCACTAGATGTAGATCACAAAAAACTAATCATGGTTCTTGTGATAGCATATGATGGTCCGAGCCACTCGCCGAAGAAGATGGCCAATACACCCAAAAAACCCAACTGTATGACGTTGGTATTGATGTGGTAGCTCGTTCACTCATATATCTAGTATGTTTGTGGTAAGCCTCTCTGGGTTTTGTTGAATCTCCTCGAGCTCCTCAGCTTCCTCGCAATCATGATCCACTATGTCTCTATGCTCTCCCCTGTTAAGATTCAATATGCTAAGACATAAAATATTAGCATTACATTCCATTTCACAATAATAGCATATACAGGATCACTGAAAGAACAACAAGCACAACATAAACACAAGAGACACAGATTTATCCTGGGAAACCCTCATGGGGTAGAAAACCCAGCAAATCTTCCTCAATATAGATGACCAGCAAATACAAATATGTAAACCCTAGATATGAGCTCATTCTCCTTCATAGCATATCTCTCCCTCACCTATGTGCTAATCACAAGTGAGTGTAATGTGTGTTAAATGAGGAACACACCTCCTCTATTTATACACAACTCCGACTTGTATTTTATATTAACTAGGTCGGCCCCAACTTAACTACTTTACATAATGTGACAGGGCCGACCCCACTAGGGTGGTCTAATAACCCTTCAACCCACATGACTCATATAGGACCGACCCCCACTAGGGAAGTCTAATAACCCAAGTTACCACAATCTCCACGAAGGAATAAACATCTCCGGATATACAACAAAGTCCCGTCAGAGGAATGAAACATCTCCAAAATAATAAAGTACGCAATATAATATTCTTAGAAGTTACAATATTTCAACACTCCCCCTTAATGATAAGGATATTATAACAACATCTGCAGGAGCAAGGAGTCATCAATTACATGATACATGATACATCTATAAATCATTGGAAGCTTTCTTTATACATCATCAGTAACCCAAGTAGTTACTGGAACATCTTCAATACTGGAACATCAACATCTTCAGTACTGAATCTTCATCTTCTGCAGCACTTGAATAGCTACAACAACATCAACATCTGGATCCTCTCAATCAACAACATCATTATCTCATGATCAACAACATCGTCATCTAGATCTTTACGATCAACAACATCGTCATCTAGATCATCATGATCAACAACATCATCATCTAGACCATCACGATCAACATCATCATCATCTAGACCATCATGATCAACAACATCGTCATCTAGATCATCATGATCAACATCATCGTCATCTAGATCATCACGATCAACAACATCGTCATCTAGATCATCATGATCAACAGCATCATCATCTAGACCAGCATCGTCATCTAGATCATCACGATCAACACTATCATAGAAACATACCCTGCAATACACATGATCCATTTAAAACACCATAACATGTTTAGGGACGATGCAGTCCACTCGTCAACTTAGATAGATTCTAAGGATGTGTTTTTCGAATACATAGGTCTATGGATCAATTCAGGGACCAAAGTCTAGGGATGATACAATCCCCTCTCATCCACTAGGGACCACATCTCGGAGACATCCATCTACGGATCAATTCAGGGACTGAATTTTGGGGATGATACAATCCCCTCTTGTCCACTAGGGACCACTTCTCGGAGACATCTGTCTACGGATCAATTCAGGGACCGAAGTCCGGGGATGATACATTCCCCTCTCGTCCACTAGGGACCACTTCTCGAAGAAATCCATCTACGGATCAATTCAAGGACCGAAGTCCGGGGATGATACAATCCCCATCACGTACATTTTGAACTAGTGGTTCCAATATGATGCAATCCCCATCACATACATTATGAACTAGTGGTTCCAGGATGATGCAATCCCCATCATGTTCATTTTGAACTAGTGGTTCCAGGATGATGCAATCCCCATCATGTATATTTTGAACCAAGCGTTCAGGGATGTTGCAATCCCGACCACAGTGCCAGTCCTTTTTCATACTGGATGTGACCTAGATTAAATATAGGATTTTATCACATGTGAATGATCACTTGATGCTAGACTGAGCAGTCCAGGAGTGAACATTACATCGTTACAGGACCTGCGAATGATCACCTGCTGCTACACTGAGCAGTCCAGGAGTGAACCTCTACATTATTCCAGTCAACCACATAGCTAGTACTATTTCAACTGGGGTGTGACCTAGATCAGATCTAGGATTTACAACCTGTGAATGATCACCTACTAATCCAGGAGCGAACATTACATCATTATAGGTTTTGTGAATGATCACCTACTGCTATGCTGAGTAGTTCAGGAGCACCCATTACATCATTCACCAACATCTTTCTCGAAGACAAGAGTCTACAGCTCTGTTCAGAGACCTAAGTCGAGGGATGATACAATCTCTCTTCGTCCTCATATACAAATTCTAAGGACCATGCATCGACCTCATTGTCGTAACCAGCAACCTCATCATCAACCTCATCGTCGAAACATGTAACCTCATCATCGATACAAGTATCTACATCAATACAATATCCACATCAATGATATAGTATCCTCACCAATACAGTATCCACATCAACGATACAGTATCCTCATCAATACAGTATCCATATCATCGACCTTACCGTCGATATAGGCAATCTTAACATCGATATAGGTATCCATATCGATACCAGTATCCAAATATCATCATCGACCATATCACTCCCCCTTTCAAGGAGGGTCCTTCTGAACCACACCAAGCTTGTCTCGCAAATACTCAAACTTTACTCGAGACAGAGGTTTGGTCAATACATCAGCAACTTGTTCATTAGAGCTCACATATTCGAGCTTGATAGCTCCTTTTTGCACCATATCCTATATATAGAAATATCGTATCTCTATGTGCTTTGACTTATCATGGAACAATGGATTCTCTGTTATCTTTATACAATGTTGGTTGTCACACAGGATCACAGTGGGGTCCATCTCTAAGTCAAACAATCCTGATAACAATTTCCGAAGGCATACCGCTTCACAACTAGCAGAGCAAGTAGCTATATATATATTCCGCTTCAGCTGTGTTGAGAGCCACACTAGATTGCTTCCTGCTAAACCATGATATCATGGCAGATCCCAGAAAATAATATCCACCCGATGTGCTCTTCCTGTCTAATACACTTCCTTCCCAATCAACATCTATGTAGCCATATAATATGAAGTCATTATCTCCAAGATATCATAGACCAAAATCTATCGTACCCTTTAGGTACCTCATCACATGCTTTGCAGTTATCAGGTGAACTCATCTAGGTTCCACTAGATACTGACTCAAGGTGTTCACAGCAAAGCATATATCTGGCCTGGTATTCGTCAGATACATCAATGACCCAATAATCTGTCTATACAGAGTTACATCCAATAAATATGATGAGTCATCAGTTAACATCTTCAAGTCAGAACCCATGAGAGTGGCCATGGTTGTACATTCCAACATATCAAATCTTCTCAATATTTCCACAACATACTTTCCCTGGTTGAGAAATATTCCTTCTGGGCCTTGCCATACTTCCATACCTAGGAAGTAATGCATCAATCCGAGATCTTTCCTCTCAAATTATGTAGCTAGCTTCTTCTTGCTTTCCATGACATGTTTCTCATTCCCTGTCAGAAAGAGATCATCCACATACAATAATAGTATCATCCATAA
Source organism: Larix kaempferi (assembly GCA_027924585.1). NCBI lineage: Eukaryota > Viridiplantae > Streptophyta > Pinopsida > Pinales > Pinaceae > Larix > Larix kaempferi. The sequence continues at coordinate 13,261,386 of BSBM01000797.1, forward strand.
CCTTAAGGTAAAGGTTAGGATCGGCTTTAATTTTGGTAAATCCCAAGCTTGTCAAGAAGATATCAATTCTCCCTCTGTGACTGAGCATCATTCACACTCTGCATTGAGTGATCTTCTGCATATCTATCTGTACCATCTCCCGTCTGATGGGTCTGCTGATATGAGCCTAAAGATCATTCAAACTTTGTGGTGAGTTCCTTATTGCATCCATGTCATCTGTATAAAGACACCATCTTCAACCTTGTAGCAAAGGTTTAAATCTGCATCACCCATGGTGATCATTAAGCTCATCAAATGACTATTGATCCTGGGTACCCATACAGAGATTTCTTCAATTGAATCCTGGGAGTTTTCTCGATTCACACTTCTTCTTCAATTCCACCATTAAGAAAATGGTCTTATCTATCCACTTGGAGCAAACATCTCGTCATGATCCTCTTCCTCTTTCTAAGAGGATCTTCTAGCCACGAGCCTTCTATAGTATGTTTGATTTGTAAGTCTTCTTGTTAAACATCCATCACTTGTTTAGTGTTCATCATTCTTCATGAAATTTCATACAAATCAAAGTTAATTACATGATTAGTAATACTTCATAATCATCAAATCATGTTGACATGATAACCTATTATGCATACAAATATGATTCACATGGTGATGCAACTATCTTGATCAATACTTTGGCACAACACTTTTCCATATCCTATATCCATACAGTGGTTATCTAGATGCCTTCCATCTCTACCAGAACATACTATCGAGAGCGTGCACAACTCTCAGCATGTCAGCAAAGAGGTTTCATTCTAGACAAACAACAATGGAATGTTTGTCCAACTCACCCATCATATGCATATTAGTAGTATACTGTTCAATGCTATATGAATGCTTACACTATGCATGATATATTATAGGAATACAAATATGCATAAAACTATTCCAAGCAATATCATTTACTATTTCAGAGATTCAAATGACAATTCAAATACTTATCTTTTATGCTTTCCTCCCACTTGATCTCTATATGTATTTGAACTTCTTATCCATCCTAGACCACTATGCATACTAGTGTCATCCTCATGATCTCATACATAATCATACATTCATTAGTATAATCTCAATACTAGTGTCATCCTCATGATCTCATACATAATCATACATTCATTAGTATAATCTCAATACTTATCAAAACATTATAATTTTATATAATCTTAAGTATGTATGGTCATGTTCATTTTATACACAAGTATACTTACCTAAGATCCTAACAAAGTAGGATTCTAACTTGATATAGGAAAACATACATGGATTATCATGCTTGGTTATGTCTTAACATACCCAAACAATATCTTCTTTGTTCTCTTCAATGACTTAGAGACTTTGTGCTAGAACCTGCATATCTCATAGGTTAAGCATAGTACAACAAAGTCATGCATACCTCGTAAGTAGAGATTCTATGTGATCAAAGATTATGGATGAGTCTTTGTCTTCATGTCATCATGGTCATAGAACTTGATTTGTCTTTCTTGATGTACCTGTATCTTGTTAGTAGACAAGATCATCCTCATACAATACCACAGTGCATTAGTACAATCATAAGTGTCATAACCCTAATCAATAAATGTATTCTATCATTCCAATGCATTCAAACTTTTACTAGGGTAATAAGACAATTCTAACATTAATCAAGATTGTACTAACCTAAATAATATGAAGACAATCATAAACTTAATAATGAACATATTTCAACACATACCTCTATCTCCTCAAGTCATACCTGTCAGGATTGCTTTTAATCCAATACACTTTGATTTGCTGAAACTAGATCTGGAGCTGGATTAGGGTTTGTCAGAGAAACTCTAAAAATTCAAACTTTGAATTTCAAACTTCTGAATGGATGGAAAGATGTGGCTTGCTGAGCTGATCAAGCTGGTATACTTCAATTTTGAAAACTGCAAAATTTGACCCCTCAAATTTTCCTTTGAAACTTCTGGATTCATTGGACAGGACCCCAAACTAGGGTTTGATAAAGCCCACCCTTCTTCCCAACCAAAAGGTTCGATCCAAAGCTCTAAACTTCCATTTTTCCGAGGAGCTTCTAGCCGTGGTCACAGACTTAAAAAATTCCAACTTTTGCAGAAGCCCTAATTTTTCATTTTTCCGATCAAAATCCTAAACTAGGGTTTGATCAATCCCGACCTTCTGCCCAACCAAAAAATTTGATCTTGGTCTCTAAATTTTGATTTTGATGAGGAGTATTCATCCGTGGTCTCTGAATCTAAAAATTCCAACTTTCTTCGAAGCCCTAAATTCCCATAGCAGTGACAAGCCAATAATGAAGGTGCTCAAAATCCAATTCTGTTTTGACAGAAATATGCACCTGATTGTTTCTAGTGCATCTTTGAAATTACAAATAAGCAAGGTCTAAAACTTCTTCCTGTGGTATCCTGACCTGTCATATTTCCAACCCCACAGGTATGACCTCAATTGGATTCTCTGAGAGAGCGTTATGCCAAGTGTCACAACGTGACCTGTTTATGGGATAAAACAAGAGAGAGAACTTGTACGGTGTGGCACGTGTCACTAGTTCAACTTCGGCCTCTAAAAAATTTACTTGAGAAACTATAGTCCATGCTCTACCTGTCCATTTTTACTAAATTTCATTTGGAGCTTCCTAGCCTGAGATATGACCTTTTTTCCTAGGCCACCTTTTTATGACTGAGATTTGGAAGAGGTAGAAACCCTAACTTGTAGTGATCATAACTCACAAAGTACAATGAATATGACGTTTTACTTTGGACACAAGGTACAGGGGGATTTTTTATACGACATGTAAAGGTTTCAGATCCTGAACCTTTTCCAAAATGGATTTTTAGAGAATGTTCCACGATGACTGGTTTTTGCTATACAAAACCCTAACTTTCAAATTGTCGCAAGTGAAGCAAGTGTCGTAAGTGCCATACATTGCCTTCCTTCAGGCTAGCTCTAATGCCATGTTAAGATTCAATATGCTAAGACAGAAAATATCAGAATTACATTCCATTTCACAATAATAGCATATACAGGATCACTGAAAGAACAACAAGGACAACATAAACACAAGAGACACAGATTTATCCTAGGAAACCCTCATGGGGTAGAAAACCTAGCAAAGCTCCCTCAATATAGATGACCAACAAATACAAAGATGTAAACCCTAGACATGAGCTCCTTCTCCTCCATAGCATATATCTCCCTCACTTATGATCTAATCACAAGTGAGTGTAATGTGTGTTAAATGAGGAACACACCTCCTCTATTTATACACAACTCCGACTTGTATTTTATATTAACTAGGTCGACCACAACTTAACTACTTTACATAATGTGACAGGGTCGACCCCACTAGGGTGGTCTAATAACCCTTCAACCCACATGACTCATATAGGGCCGACCCCCACTAGGGAAGTCTAATAACCCAAGTTACCACAATCTCCATGGAGGAATAAACATCTCCGGATATACAACAAAGTCCTGTCGGAGGAATGAAACATCTCCGGAATAATAAATTACACAATATAATATTCTTAGAAGTTACAATATTTCAACATCCCCACCTCTGGATGGGGGAAGATCTGGTTGGCCTCATAGGTCCAACATCAGCATTAGTGAAATATGAAGTCTCAGTACAGCAAAAAAATCAAATACAAAAAATAAAAATAAAAGTAAAAAATGTGAGAAAATTCCTTTCACCTAGGTCACTCCAGTATGCCCCCTTTGGAAGCACTAAGTCGGGGTCTCCTTGGAAATACATGCCCGCATATGTGTACTCCTCGATCATGAGTAGTTTCCCATGCAACCACCCGAAGAATGTTGTCCCATAGGAAATGATAAGACTGACACCATGGTGAGACATCAAATCCACCCACCTCGTCATGCGTAGCTCTTGTGGGTCCGGACTAACAATCTCTACGTTTTGTGGATGAAAATGAGGAACCCGATCTAGGAAGAAGGAAACCAAAATGGATTTGTAGCCAAACTGTTTCAGTTGACCTTCCTGCATTTCGCCAACTGGTCTTTCATGTTCTCCAAAAGACTCTCACTCTAGTTAAAAACTATAGGCTGCATACACTCTATTGCATACATCATTTGGGCCTTGGTTGTTTGATGTGGGGCCTTGATGCCTGTAACATGTGCAATGGTGAATAGGACGGTCCTTAGTGTAAGATCCATCACCTATTTCATTGGGATTTTTCCACTAACCTTTTGGGTTCCAATAGTGTAGTATTGATGGATCAATGATTTAGTGCTATCTTCAACTCCCTTGGATCCAGAGAGGGAAACATGTGCCCCCCTCCTTGAAAGTCCGATTAGGAAGTAGATGTATTTCACTTTCAAAGTGAGGATGTGAACCCCAACTTGAAAATGGAGCTCTTTATGGTCCCACGTCCTCACTAGATTTTCCAATAATGGGACATGGGCTCTCATTCTTAGAGTCAGGAAGAATTTTGCCAACCCACACTCCCTGACGGAATGCATTGTGTTTGCATCATTGGCCACCTTCATATTCTCCACTTAATGCTTCCTTTCTCTCCACTCCAACATTTTGCTGGATAAAACCTGCATGAAAGCCACACAAGAGGAGATTAGAACACATTTATCTGAAAAAATCCCAACAAAAATGGTTGATTTTTATTTTTTAGGGGTTGCTCTGTGGGTGTCACATACTCTCCCATCAGACCAAGCAAGGGAGGGGACATGACACTAAGTCCAGGCATCTAGTCCCATATCCATTAAGTAAAACTCATTGATAACAAAATACATATATATGTGCATATTGTAATTAAAAACAACGGAATTAAAATCATCTACATATCTAACATACATTCAAACATTTTCAAGACAGACATTAAATAAATACCTTGCAAAATTTAACACATCGGAGTACTTATCTTAAAACAAAGTAGTATGGAGCAACCAGCTATGCAACTGCAATGTTCCACCCAATCATAGGCCAGTCGTGCTTATCAATCTCTTGATACAATTGCCACCCCTGAGCTGGGCATGATTTCTACAAGGAAAAGGGAACAACAGACTTACACATAGCCAAATATACACCAAAATCAGGCAAGCCAATCGACAGTTGGGTTTATCAGGCTGCTAGGAAATGGAAAGGAAGAATTGCTAAGCTAGTGAGCTCAACCACAGAGCTATGGATACCTCTGCAAGATTTATCCAGCTTGGTTCCCCATAATTCCTACACACCTGACTCAAGGAGGTATTCCCTTCACTACTACAAAGTCCCTCAGGCCATACCTTCCAATTTAGTGTTGTTCAAGGTGTGCATAGAAGAGTAGCCAGCCCTTTTGACCTTCTTGAGAGGTTATTTCCCCACTAGGTTTATCAAGCAAACTTAGGTCCACTTCCACTCCTAATTTCTTGCTCACAGTTCAAACTAAAATAGGGATGCACAAAACAACAAAAGTACAAGTGTTGGGCATGAAGAAAACGTTTTTACAGTGAGATGCCCAAAATGGGGTTTCTACCAGTTTCAAAAAAAAAAATGTGGGAAGCCAAAACGAAAAGCTAAATGAGGAAACAACCCTGGGAAGCCAAATCCGTTTTCATAAAAACATCCATGGGCATTCCAGGGCAAAATCGACCTCCATAACAGCCCCAAATCGTGGTCCTCCTCTCCCAGCCAATGTGTAACACAAAAACGAGCTCCCAGCCATGGAAAAATGTAGGAAAATGATTAAAAACGTGATGGCGAAAGCCCAGCTAGTTCAGATTGCATATAAGAGCAGAGGCCATGGGTCAATAATGGTTTTGGGCACCATTTCGTTGGTGTTTTATTGCCCAAGAAGAAAAAATACGATTTTTTAGGTTGATGGCTTTCCCATACACGAAATTGGCTGCCATACATCTCCATTCCCAAGGCATTAACTGCCTCAACCAACTCTTGGAAGAATTAAATGATTGGGTGCATAAGCCAAAATGGGTAGTTGAGGGTTTATGGGTTTTCTCATTGACACATGGATTAACACCATTGGCTCAAGGGTTTGAATAATTTCCCTCCCTATTCCTTGAAAAATGATGCCCCCATTTCTTGTTGCATTTGCATAGCTAGTTGTGGACATTTCATTAAAATTTGTATTTACATGATGTCTAAATTTACATTGTGCATATCTAGCACAAGAACCATACTAGGCATCTATTTTTAAGTGCTGATACATAAAAACGCTAAATCAATGGTGAGGCCTTGGCCTTGAGCTCATCACCATGATTAAATAACAATATTTACATCATTTACGAGTTTAATGCAATGGTGGTCAAAATGGGAATATGACATTTCCCTCCCCTTGAATTAGCATTGTCCTCAGTGCTCATCAAAATTGAACAAAAATGGATATGCCACTCTCATGGCATCCTCCATCTCCCATGTAGCCTCATCAGGACCATAGTGCTTCCATTGCACCTTTACCTGCCCGATGGCTCTATTCCAGAGCAATGTTACCTTCTTGTCTAGGATGCGCAATGGATTGGTTTGGAACTCTCCCTCAGGTTCCACTTGGATCACATCCCAATTAATCACATGGTTATGATCATGTACATATTTCTTAAGCAAAGAGACATGAAAAACATTATGAGCTCTAGTGCTAGCAGGAAATGCAATTCTATATGCCACTGGCCCTATTCTTTCAAGCACTTCAAATGGCCCACAATATCTAGGTGATAGCTTGGCACAACTCCCAAGCTTCAAGGAACCCTTCTTTGGCCTCACTCTAAGATACATATGATCCCCAACACTAAATTCCCTATGCACCCTATTCTTATCTGCATAGATTTTGTGTATATCCTATGCTGCTTTTAAATCTTGCTATATCTTTGTAACCTCTTGCTCCATTTCCTTAAGCAATTTTGGCCCAAGTACAATTGTGTTCACTGGATTGTCCCAAGTCACTGGTGTCCTACACCTTCTGCCGTACAAAAACTCATATGGACTCATTCCCAATGATTCTTGCTGCCTATTGTCATATGCAAACTCTACCAGGTGTAGATAATCCTCCCACTTGGATGGTTTGTCCATTACATACATGTAGAGCATGTCTTCAAGCACCTGATTTACTGTTTCTGTTTTCCCATCTATTTGAGGATGGTATGCGGTACTAAAGTTCAACTGTGTACCCAAATCTGCAAAGATACCTTTCCAAAAATTGGAAGTGAACTTGGTATTCCTGTTAGAAATTATTGCCTTAGGCAATCCATGTAATCTGAAAATTTCCTTCATGAAAATATTTGCAATGGCATCAGTTTTATGTGTGGACTTAACTGGTATAAAATGTGTTTCCTTTGTTAACTTTTCCACCACAACCATGATGGAATCATGTTGTCTCACAGTCATTGGTAATCCTGTAATAAAATCCATGGAAATTACTTCCCATTTCCATTCTGGAATTGGCACTGGGTGCAATAAACCTGTTGGGTGTTGGTGTTCAACCTTCACCTATTGACATTTCATGCACTTAGAAATGTATTCGGTGATTTCCTTCTTCATCCCTAGCCAAAAATAATATTTTCTTGATGTAGTAATTGTTTTCGGATATCCTGGGTGACTGGAGTACGGAGCTTTATGGATTTCATCCATAACAATCCTCCTTAAATCTGCCACATTTGGAATATAGGCTCTATTCTTATAAGTAAGAAGTCTGTGTTCTTCCAAATGGTATCCTTCATACTTATTTTCAAGGTCTTGCTACTGCAATTTGTCCTTTATCTACACATACACTTCATCCTCAACCATATGGTTAACAATCTACTACCTCAAATATGGTTGGAAAATACTAAGTGCTGCCACATGCATTTCATGTACTTTCCTGCTGAGTGCATCGGCCACCTTGTTTTCTTTCCCTTTTATGTGTTTGATTTCAAAATCAAATTCACACAAAAATTTCAAACATCTAGCTTGCCTAGCATTCAAATTTGGCTGATCAAATAAGTATTTCAGACCACAATGGCCTGTCCTTAGCTCAAATTTCCTGCCCATTAAGTAATGCCTCCACATCTTTAAAGCATGTACTATGGCTGCAAGTTCTAAATCATGAGTAGCATCTTTCTTCTAATTCTCCTTCAACTTTCTTGACTCATAGCATACCACGTGGTTGTCTTGCATAATAACTCCTCCAAGTCCTTGATTGCATGCATCGGTACATACCACAAAGTATTTTTTTGGGTCTGCAATCTTCAAGATTGGTGCACTCGTAAGAAGATTCTTCAACCGTTGGAAACTTTCCTCACATCTTGGTGTCCATTAAAACTTTATCCCCTTCTTTTGCAAAGAAGTGATCGGGTTTGCGACCTTAGAGAACCCTTCAGTAAACCTCCTGTAATAACTAGCAAGGCCCATAAAGGATCTCACATCTGTCACATTCCTTGGAGTTGGCCAATTCATAATGGCTTCAATTTTCTCAGGGTCCATAGATATTCCTTCGTCTGAGATAATGTGACCCAAATAATGAATTTTATCTTTATAAAAGTCACATTTTCTTAACTTTGCATACAGCTTATGTTCCCTTAGCAATTGTAGTGTCATTCTCAAATGTTCTTCATGCTCCTCTCCGTTCTTAGAATAGATAAGAATTTCGTCTAGAAAAACAAGAACGAACTTGTCCAAATAGTTACTAAAAATACTATTCATGAGACACATGAATGTAGCTGGTGCATTTGTGAGACCAAATGGTACCACCACAAACTCATAGTGTCCATACCTTGTCCTAAAGGTTGTCTTATGAATATCTTCCTCTTTGATTCTGACCTAATGGTAACCTGACCTTAAGTCGATCTTTGAAAATACCTTTGCTCCTTTCATTTGATCAAAAAGGTCATCAATTCGGGGCGATGGGTATTTGTTCTTCACACTAACCTTGTTCAATTTCCCGTGTCAATACATAACCTAAGTGTTCCATCTTTATTTTTCACAAATAGAATAGGTTCTCCCCACGGGGACACACTTGGCCTGATATATTTCTTTTCCAACAACTCTTGTAATTGCATTTTCAATTCTAGCAATTCCGGTGTACTCATCCTGTAGGGTGTCTTAGACACTGGCGCAACTCCTGGCACAAGCTCAATTGTAAAATCAATGTCTCTCTTTGGAGGAAGTCAAGGAATCTCATCAAGAAAAACATCCCTGAATTCCTACAATATGTGATAGTCCTCCAACTTAAGTGTTTCATTCTCTGTTGACTCCAAAACATGGGCCGCATAAAATTGACAACCCTTTCTACAGAACTTCTTCAGCTGCATGGCTGAAACCTGTCTAATAGAAATCACCTTTGGGACACCTTTTACAACCCTTGGGTTTCCTTCTTCATCCATGCATTCAAAAGTCATATTGTAGCAGTCAAGTTTAACCATGTGTGCTTCTAACCAGCCCATTCCAATGAGAATATCATAGGATTCAAGTGGAAAAACATTCAGATTTGCATAAGTGAACATCACATCCATCTCTAATGGACATTTCTCTACAATTTCACTAATGTTTCTCTTGGTTCCAGTGGCTAGTTGAACTAACCATGATTTACTATGCTTTGATTTCTTAAAAGCACAAATCTCAACAATTTTAGGAGTGATATAACTGTGAGCAGATCCAAAATCAATAAAAAAAGAAACAGATTGCTTAGCAATCTTACCTTCAACTTCAACAACAGTTGATTGATGATCTATCTAGCAGTTGTCTAGTGCTGCATAGATTCTAGGAATTGTCCTCGCCACTTGAACCATAATTTCAGCTCCTTGGATTTTGTGAACTTGATTTGCATTCCCATTCCGATGTGGATAGTTCCTAAGCATGTGGTCTCCTCCATAACCCCAACATTGAAGTGGTTCTCTTGGCTCCTTTGGATATCTTGGCTTGTCTCCCATCATCCTAGTTGGCTTAGTCACAACCTGTGATGATTGCCTTTGCTGATTTATGATATGAGGAGGTTTGAAACCTTTCTTCCTTTGGTCAAACTTCTCATTCTTCTTGTCCTTCCATGCCTTATGGAAATCAGGTTTGCTTTTGTTTTGATCATAGCAATACTTGGCCTTCCTTATTACCTCCTCTAGAGTTCGAGGTTCATCAAATTCAATCCTATCTTTATATGGCTGAGGTAGCCCACTTAGAAAACGCTGAATTTTCACCTTATCGTCTCGAATATACCTGACATACCTCATCAGTTCCAAGAATTTGTTTGCATATTCCTCCATGGTCAATTGTCCCAATTTCAGCTCATGGAACTCTTTGATCTTGTCACCATAATACCTATCAAAGAGCTACTTCTGCTTGAAATATTTCTTGAACTGCTTCCACATAATATTTCTTTCATTGATCTTCCTCACTTGCCTAATGTGATCCCACCATATAGATGCTCTTCCATTCAAGTTGAAGATGGCGACCCTTGCCTTCATATTTCTAGGGTAGTCTTGGACTTGGAAATACTTTCTCATCCCAAGAAGCCAAGATTCAGCTTCTTGACCAGACTTTACCTCTCCATCAAATGTAGGAGGTTTTTCCTTCTTAAATTCCCCATGTGAATTGTTATTGTAATGCCTCTTTCTCTTATTCTTGCAAGATGAAGAGCTTGAACCCTCAATGGATCCTTCAGAGTCAGATGATCCGCTAGAAGAGATTTCTGGAGTATAGGTTCCGTCTCTAGAAACTCTTCTTGAGATATCGGACCTCTTGCGGGAATTTCTCCTTGAACTACTCCGACTCCCTTCTGGATTTTCCGACTGATTTCCAGGACTAATTTGCCTCTGGATATTTGTCAAACTCTGCAACATGGTTGCATTTAACTGATTTTGTTCTTCCTGAGCTTTAATCATCCTTTCGTTATCTTCTCTACAGCTTTTCAACTTCACCCTTAGGCTCCTCATGGTGGATGCAATATCTGGGGGAGTCTCTCGATTTCTTCTCCCATTAGATTCTGTCTCAGCATTCTCCACATGTATGTTTTCCCCCATGGCATCTGTCTCAGGCTCATAGGGATCTTGTGCATCATCCATGATGTTGTTATTCTTACCCCAACCAAGACCAACACTTTCCAACTGCACTAACTAGAATATTGCTTTGATGTGACTATTATTCTGCAAAATGTGTTTATAAACACAATTGTTAACTACATTATGTTTTTAGAGATTATTTGCTAGTATATGGGAAAATCCTATATTGACAACTTGTCCAATCCTAGATTTTTCTCACAATCAATGACTGTTTTAGGGGGACGACGGGGGTCAAGGGGGCAATCTGGTGCATAACTTTCATGGTGATTTTCCATTTTTGGCACTTGAAAATCTCAGTGAAAAGTTGTTGTATTTTCCCCGTTTGGCGGACTTATTGAATTCCCCTCCGACCATGTCGCAAAGATTAAGTCTAAAAATCCCGCCCGTGTCATGGAATTTTAGGCTAAAAATTGCCACCCGTGTTGCGAATATTTAGCTTAAAAAGCGCCGCCCGTGTCGCGAAATTTTAACCTAAAATTCACCGCCGTTGTCACGAAATTTTAAGCTAAAATTCGCCGCTGGTGTCGTGGAATTTTAAGCTAAAATTTTCTGCCGATGTCATGGATTCTAAGGTTAAAATTGCCGCCGATGTCGAGGATTTTAACTTTATTTTCACCACGCGCATCGTAGATTTTAGTGTTAATTTCGCCGCACGTGTCGCAAAAAGTTAGCCTAATTTTCGCCGTTGCATCGCAGAAAGTTAGCGTAACTTCCGTCGCTGAGTCGCAGATATTCAACATAACTTTGTCACCACGGCGCAGAAAGTTAGCCCAATTTTCACCACCGCGTCGCAGAAAATTAGCGTAACTTCCAACGACACAACCCTTAGGCAAAATTTCGAAACACTTAGAAAAATTTAAAATTTTTCCTTTCTTTCTGTGATGATCATTGCTCAATAGGAGGTGACTTTTCCTCTACAAACTATTCAACTTAGCCCGTTTAGGCCCAACATTGTAACCTGTGGTGATAAGGAAGGGGTCTTTCCTTTGTAACTCTGATTAGATTTGGCCCATAGAGGCCCAATGCTATAGCCTATGGCTTTGATACCATTTTGTCACATACCCTCCCATCAGACCAAGCAAGGGAGGGGACATGACACTAAATCCAGGCATCTAGCCCCATATCCATTAAGTAAAACTCATTAATAACAAAAGACATATACATGTGCATATTGTAATTAAACACAATGGAATTAAAATCATATACATATCTAACATACATTCAAACATTTTCAAGACAGACATTAAACAAATACCTTGCAGAATTTAACACATGAGAGTACTTATCCTTAAACAAAATAGTCCCGATCAACCAACTATGCAACTGCAATGTTCCACCCAATCATAGGCCAGTTGTGCTTATCAATCTCTTGATACAATGGAGACCTCCGAGCTGGGCATGATTTCTACAAGGAAAAGGGAACAACAGACTCACACATAGCCAAATATACACCAAAATCAGGCAAGCCAATCGATAGTTGGGTTTATAAGGCTGCTAGGTAATGGAAAGGAAGAATTGCTAATCTAGTGAGCTCAACCACAAAGATATGGATACCTCTACAAGATCTATCTAGCTTGGTTCCCCACAATGCCTACACACCTGACTCAAGGAGGTATTCCCTTCAATACTACATAGTCCCTCAGGCCATACCTTCCAATTTAGTGTTGTTCAAGGTGTGCATAGAAGAGTAGCCAACCCTTTTGACCTTTTTGAGAGGTTATTTTCCCCACTAGGTTTATCAAGCCAAATCAGGTCCACTTCTACTCCTAATTTCTTGCTCACCATTCAAACTAAAACAGGGATGCACAAAACAACAAAAGTACAAGTGCTGGGCATGAAGAAAATGTTTTTACAGTGAGATGCCCAAAATGGGGTTTCTACTAGTTTCAGAAACAAACCTGGGAAGCCAAATCCGTTTTCAGAAAAACGTCCATGGACATTCCAGGGAAAAATCGACCACCATAACAACCCCAAATCGTGGTCCTCCTCTCCCAGCCACTGTGTAACACAAAAACAAGCTCCCAGCCATGGAAAAATGCAGGAAAATGATGAAAAACGTGATGGGGAAAGCCCAGCTAGTTCAGATTGCGTGTAAGAGAAAAGGCCATGGGTCAAGAATGGCTTTGGGCACCATTTCATGGGTGTTTTCTTGCCCATGAAGACAAAATATGATTTTCCGGGTTAATGGCTTGGCCATATATGAAATTGGCTGCCATACCTCTCCATTCCCAAGGCATTAACTGCCTCAACCAACTCTTGGAAGAATTAAATGATTGGGTGCATAAGCCAAAATGGGTAGTTGAGGGTTTATGGGTTTTCTCATTGACACATGGATTAACACCATTGGATCAAGGGTTTGAATAATTTCCCTCCCTATTCCTTGAAAAATGATGCCCCCATCTCTTGTTGCATTTGCATAGCTAGTTGCGGGCATTTCATTAAAATTCGTATTTACATGATGTCTAAATTTACATTGTGCCTGTCTAGCACAAGAACCATAGGCATATATTTTTAATTGCCGATACATAAAAACACTAAATCAATGGCGGGGCCTTGGCCTTGAGCTCCTCACCATGATTAAATAACAATATTTACATCATTTACGAGTTTAATGCAATGGTGGTCAAAATGGGGATGTGACAGTGGGTGTTGCACCCTGCTTTTATGCACAGTGCAAAAATGTCACACTTTTCCTTTTCACGAACTGCAACACTTGCAGTTGTCGGAGTCCTCGAGCAGAGCGACCGCGACACTGTACATGTGTTTTTACCCTAAAACAAATTCCAAAAAACAACCTAAACCATAATAAAAACAAGAATTTTAACCATAAAAATGAAGAGGAGTTAGAGATGGTTTACCTGGAGCTGACGAAACCAAAGATCGTTGCCTGATGCATCTGGAATCTCCACTACAAAAATAAACCAACATGGGTTTTTCTGTCTTGGCAAAAGGGTAAAACACAATTGTAAAATAAATTAATTTTACCCCTTTTTATTAACTTGAAATATAATATTTTATTATTTTATTTCATTATTTTTATTATTTTTTCCATTTTTGTTAAAATCTCATTAATATTTTGATTTAAATATGTTTGTTAATTTCAATTGTGGAGATGACAGCTCAAAATTGATGACATAGGCTATGAATGAGGTTACTTTTTTTTCTCTTGCTTGTAAATACATGAGAATAAGTTATTAAGTATACTTTTATCACTTTTTCGGGCTTGTAAAAATTATTACGAAAAAGGAATCCCCTGGAGTTTTCTTTAATCTCTTTTTAGACTCTCTAAATAGGAAAATATTGCCAAGCAAACTTGTTTCTTTCACGCTTGTAAAATTATTTGAAAGGTCGTCTATCCGGTGATAGTTTACCCCTTTTTCGGACTATTTAGAGAGTTCTTCTAGGCATTATTTTATACTTTTTTGGGCTTAGGGGACTAAATTTATGAAAAATTCCATCTTTGAGTTTTCCTTAAGTTCCTTTTAGACTCTCTAAACATGAAAACCCACCAAGTTTTCCTTCTTTGGACTCGTAAAAATACACATCGAAGGACCCTTTTGGGACCGAACCCCTCCTTTCTCATGTTCATAAAACATGTGAGATTGGACTCATTCATGATGAGCTATATCTACCGTTTGTCAGCTTGTTCCATCTGATTAAAAAGAAAAGAGGTACTCATCAACCATGATGGGTGTTGGCTTGGTTTTGCAACCAAGCTTAGTGCTATGGGCACCTGCTAACTAGTAGCAGCAGTTTCAATAGAAATAAGTAACAATAAACTAAATTTAAACTAAACTAAACTAGCATGTGCATTTTGAATTAAAGAACAAGAACAAGAAAGATAAAAAATAATTTTTGTATTGACAATGGGGCAAGCAAATGCTTGCAAGAACAATACCTCCAAGTGATGAAGGTTGTTTGAATGGCTCCAATGGTGAGTAGCTCCAATCTCCAATGGGTCCTTTCTCCAAGGCTTGCTACAATGGCCAAATACTCAAGGGAGATTTTGGTAGCATGAGGATAGGAATATGGATGGATGTGAAATGAGGAGCCCCTACCACCTTTTTATAGGTTTTGGTGGTGGGGAATACCATTTGTGGTTTTGTGGAAACCAAATGGTATTGACCAACATGGTTTAGGTACTTTTCTCTCCTTTTTCCTTTTTTGAATAAAATTAATATTTTTATTCCCTTTTTAATATTTTGGGAATTTTGGACCCTTTTTTAGGGTTTTTTATGCTTTTTAGGAAAAATAATATTTTTGAGTGGGAAAAAGGGGTGTACCAAGGGCTTTTGGTGACCTTTTGTTGGCTTCAGAGGCTCAGATGGTGGAAAAGTGGACAAATGGGTCATGTGAATAAGGGAATGAGCTAGTGAGCACTTTTTGGGTGTTAATAGATTGCCCCCTGATGTGTGAGGGCAGGAGCTCATCATATGGCCGATAGACATCATAGTTCTTTTGTCTTTTTTCTGGGGTTGTAGGGAGGAGAAGAGACCGATTGGAGACTGGATCCGCGTCCCATGGAAGCTGCAAAAAATAAACAAATATTACATGGCCTCAATATGAATGAGGGATAATCTCTGATAATGGACAAGGCAGGCATACCCATGCTCGTATCAAGACATAAACATAACAATTAGTCCCAAGAAGGGGAATCTAATACATAAAAAAATTTCTGGTACATCATAATGGTCCAGGGGGTACATTATTTTGTGATGTACTCATGATCATGACATGACTGATCTCAATAACTGATACACTGGATAACTGATGAAATGCTGGAACTGAAGGTGTCCAACATCTGTAGGGACGTAATGACTGTGAGCCATCTCTGGGAAGTATATGTAAATGTATACTCAAGGGAGTATAAAACTGGTGTACATCTAAATACCGTCGCCATGTGCAACCCGGATATCTATAGAAAAATTGTAACCTGGTTGTATCCATAGGTAGACTCTCAAATGTGGAGGAGTCAGGTGGTATCTGGGGTCTTCAACTAATAACTGAACGGACCGATGCCTTGTGCGAGTCTCAACGATGCGATCAAGGTGTTGAAGTCAAGCATGTGAGAAACAACCATTTGGAGAGGCACTGAGGACTCTTCTCGAAATGATTCGTAGGCACTCATCATAAATGGTGATGAGTCCAAGACACAGGGACCTCTAGGTCTATCCTCTGGAATAAATGTGGTTGTCGTCGATAGAGGGAGACCAACAACTAACAAGGCAATGATGTTTCCTTGATAGGAGCGCGAGGTGTAGAATTGAAGTTTGGTAGTACTAATGGTAGGACTGACATACTTGTGGGGATGGGAAGTAACTGGGGTCAATGGGTAGACTCAAACTTCCTTTGTTCAGAGCATGATGACATGGTTGACCTGGCAGCGTAGGGAACTGACCTGTAGGTGTGGGAATCATTACTTTTAAGGACTGAAGGGTATGTATTGAATCTGGGGGGGAATCGAGCTGATGGGTGTTGTCGAGGGGTTCTCAGGGTGACATACTACAGAATACTCTGAACAAAGACGACCAAAATGGGGAAGCTGCCATATGAGTAGACGTGATCTGTTGTGGCACCGAGAGGCACCATTGGGTCCTTCTTCGTAGTTTTAATGAGCTCCAAGAAGGGATAAAAGTGTGCTCTGAAATGGTACTGTCCTGTTGGTTTTACGAGCCCAGGATGGTGATTGCTCGTGGTTGCTTTCATGTTTTAGAGAGTCTGAAAGTGGTAAGTGGACTCCATTGGTGTTATTTTTCGTAAGTTTAGTCTCCAAGGCCCGAAAAAGCATAAAATGATGCGGATGGAGAACTCTTCTAGCCAATGTGACTAGAGTATACCTTTTTCGTAATTAGTCTACGAGGTCCAGAAAAGGGGTAAACTTATACCAGGTAGACACCCTTTCAGATACGTTTAGCGAGCATGAAAGGAAGGAAGATTGCTCGGCGATCTTTTCATTGTTTTAGGAGTCAGAAAAGGGCTTAACAGAAACTCCCTAAGTGCCTTTTTCGTAAAAGGGATTGCTCGGCCCGAAAAAGGGATAAAATTATACCGAACAAAAATGGATAGATGGGAGCGAGAAAAGGTCTCAAGCTTCATCATGTGTGCGGGATACTGGATCCGGTGACATACAGATTGTCAAAAAGGGGGCTGCGGCCAATGTGGCACGCAAACTGAGGCAATGAGAGGGCATTTTGAAAAAATGGCCAAAAATATGGAGGTGAGAGCGAGAAATGATCTCAAGCGTCATCACGAGCACGGAAAACTGAATCCGACGATATAAAGATTGTCAAAAATGGAGAACGGTGGATGTGGCACGCAAACCGAGGTGACGAGGGGGCATGGGAAAAAATGTCCAAAAAATCTAGACGTGAGAGCGAGAAATGATCTCAAGCATCATCACGAGCGCGGAAAAATGAATCCGGCGATATAAGACTCGTCAAAAAAGGACGACGGCCGATGTGGCATGCAAACCGAGGCGACGAGGGCGCCCAAAAAATGGTCAAAAAATGGAGCTGGTGAAAACTGGAAAAGGAAAGAACTGTCATGAAGTTCTTCAATGGACAGTGGTGTCCATCTGGTATTATGGGTAAAATCGTTTGAGGTACAACCCGTTGCGTGGGTTGCGGAGGGGGTTGCCTTCTGAATCGGTCAGAATGTATGCCCCTTGTCCGAGGCAAGAGTGTATGATATATGGGCCTTGCCACATGGACACAAACTTTCCTTTCCCGGTTTTGTCATGAGCCTGATCGTAGACGAGGACAAGGTCTCCTTCGGAAAAAGTTCTTGGGTGGACATGTTTGTCATAATTCAATTTGGATCGGTTCTTGGCTGCTTCCATGTTTTTAAGGGCTGTGCGCCGATCTTCATCGACCTGCTCCAACAGTAGTAAGCGTTGCTCAATCGGGGCAGTGTCTGGTAGGAGTTCAACGGCCATATGTAGGGTTGGAATCTGGCACTCAATGGGGAGGACGGATTTGACACCGTGAACTAAATGGAAAGGGGTAAAACCGGTGGCGGTTTTAGTTGATGTGCGCTATGCCCATAGTGCGGGGAAGAGCATGTGGTGCCAATTTGACTTGTGTTTGTCTACAGTGCGCTGGAGGATGGTTTTCAAAATTTTGTTTATCGCCATTTCCCTGGGGGTAGTAGGAAGAAGAGAAATGGTGTTCAAATTTCAGTAAGGTGGATAGTAGGAAGAAGAGAAATGGTGTTCAAATTTCAGTAAGGTGGATAGTTCTTTCCAGACAGCGTCTTCGAAGTGAGAGCCGTGGTCTGATACAAGTTGCTTTGGCACTCCAAAACGTGCGATAACATGGTTGAGAAAGAAACGTGCAGCGGTTTCGGCTGTGCAATTGTAAGTTGGCATTGCCTCCGCCCACTTGGTAAAATAATCGACGGCCACAATAATGTGTTTGTGACCACTGGCTGACGTGGGATTGCAATCAAGGAAGTCAATGGCCCATTTGCAGAATGATCCGGCAGTAACGACTGGATGAAGGCGGGCGGGTGGAGTTCTTGCTTTAGGGGCAAAAAGTTGACAATTTTGGCAATGTTTGACTGCGGTGATGCAATCAGTGAATAATGACGGCCACAAGTAACCTACACGAATGATCTTTTGGGCAGTGGCCATGCCGGAGAAATGGCCTCCACAGGCACCGCTATGACAATCATTGAGGACTTGTTCTGCCTCACTATGGGATAGGCAACGTCGTAGGATGGTATCAACGCCGTGTCAATAAAGCACATCCCCTAACAAGAGGTATCGAGGGGCGTGGTGACGTATCCGACAGCATCCGTCACGATCGATGTGGGGTCGAAATTTCTGCGTGTGGAGGTAAACTAGGATGTCACCGTACCAGTATCCCGCACACATGATGAAGCTTGAGACCTTTTCTCGCTCCCATCTATCCATTTTTGTTCAGTATAATTTTATCCCTTTTTCGGGCTGAGCAATCCCTTTTACGAAAAAGGCACTTAGGGAGTTTTGAAAGTGAGGTCATATTCCTAGAGGATAATGACCCATTTAGCAACATGGCCTTGTAGGAGTCGCTGGTTTAGAAGATAGACCATAGGGTTGGAGTCGGCGACGACTGTGGTATGACCGAGCAGAATGTAGTGTCGTAATTTTTGAACAGAAAAGACTATAGCTAGGGCTAATCTTTCCTCGTATGGGTAACATAGGGGTGGGCCAGACAAGGTCTGGCTGACGTAATAAATGACATGTTCTTGGTGAGAGGCATCTTCTTGGACCAAGACTCTGGACACGGCATGTTCAGATGCCGATACGTAAAGGGTGAAGTCCTGAGAGAAATCCGGAGGGGAGATCAAGGGGGCTTGTGTGAGAGATTTCTTGAGGGCTTCGAATGCCGTGTCTACTTGCTCATCCCAAACAAAGGGTATGTGGGTGCGAAGTAGGCGTAAGAATCCGTGAACTTTGGTGGCGTAATCAGGCACGAAGCGACGGAGGAAATTGGACCGGCCCTGCAAACTCTGGAGTTGCCGAAGCGTGCATGGAGAGGGAAGGTCTAAGATGGCTTTGACTTTCAGGGGATCAACAGTAATTCCATCCTGGGAAACAATGAAACCCAATAAACGGCCTGCAGGAACGCAAAAGACACACTTGTGTGGGTCCAAGCAGATTTTATATTTGCGACAATGCAGGAAAACTTGCCGGAGGTCGTTAAGGTGGTCTGATCGTTTCCGGGAACGAGATGTCAGGTCATCAAGATAGACCCGCAGGATATGGACCAAGTCGTAAAAACAATAGGTCATGGCCCGCTGGAAGGTGGCGCCAGCATTTTTGAGGCCGAAAGGCATGACACGATAGGCGAAGGTGCCCCATGGGGTAGTAAAGGCAGTCTTGTACTGATCCTCCTTACAGATCTGAATCTGGTTGTATCCGGAAAAGCCGTCCATGAAAGATAAGACTTCATGTCCCGCACACGCGTCAATGAGCTGGTCAATGAATGGCGTGGGGAAATTGTCTTTGGGACAAGCGCGGTTTAAATCACGGAAGTCAATGCATACTCTAAGGGTGCCTTGTTTTTTGTTGACGGGAATGGGATTTGAAACCCATGTGGTATAAGGAATAGGATAAATGAATCCTGCTTCGCGAAGTTTCTCAACCTCGGCTTTAACAGCGGGGAGCTTGGAAGGATGAATGGGTCGCTATTTCTGACGAACGGGGGGAACATCAGGCCATGTGTCAATGTGGTGCTCTATAATGGCGGGGTCAAGACCAGGCATTTCGGTATAGGACCAAGCAAAGACATCACGAAATTCTTGAAAAGTTTTTTGTATGCCTGAGTTTCCGCTTGAGTGCAAGATGCACCCAGTGAGATGAGCTCAGGTTTCCCAGGTGTGGTGGAAATGTCAATTTGTATTGTGGGGGAAATGTTGGACATGTTCCCTTCTTCAAAGGCATCCGGTGCTGGGATGGGGTCCTTTAACCAATCGACCTTAGTGGGTATGAAATCTTTCGATTCGACGAATAGCTGGTCAGATGTCGTGGATGTAGACGCCTCTGGGAGGAAATAGGAGCGATGATGCATATCGTCCCAAGGGTAGTCAGGTGCAGTGAGTGTTTCCAAAATTTGCTCGTCAGTATTGAAGTAGTCAGACCACAAATCAAGGGGTTCTGGTTTGAAAGTGGTAGTCGAAGAGATCATATAAATGGTGTTAATCTCTCCGGATGAGGATGATACGGGAGGGAAGATCTCCTCAATGGTGGTGGGTGCCATCTCAAGGTCCAAATTGTTCATCTCGTAGAGAGCTGCTCTGTAATCTGGGATGTCAGGATAGTTATGGGAGTAGTGTCCGTAAATACCGCATATCGCACATGGGTGGTTGGTACGCAGTGATTTATCACGAGGCATGGGGTTTGGATCTAGTTTGACCACTGGGATGTTGGGGTCGTCGTCCAACATTTGCATGTGTTCCTGCAATGTAGGTAACTGTGGACACTGATGGGTTGGATGGCCTAACTCATCACACAACGAGCATTTGGGAGGAGCACGAAACACGGGGGAAGGTTTAACTGCCTTGGGTGGGGGTACCGCAGTGTATGGTTGCGGGCCTCTGCCCCCAGTGGGTCTGATGAGTGGAGGGGGATTCGTCGATGACGAAGGAGTCTTGATACCGGGAGGTGGTTGAGTAGAAGTAACAATGAGTTGCACCGGTTGCAGGATGACATTTGGTGTCGGCGGAGGAACGGGAGGCATAATATACCACACGGGTAATCCCAATGTTAACCCGGGGAGACTAAGGGTATCCATAACCGGGACGCTTACTACACCCGAAGGAGGAAATAGAAAAGGGATTGTGTGGATGGGTGTAACCCCAATGTGACTAGGGACTAATGGTGTTTTGGGTAACAAGGAGGGTTGATTACCGGGTGTTTGTGAAAGATTGCAGAGGTTAGCGACCTGGGTCTCCGGTGACGGTGGTGAAATGGCCTGGGATGTAGAGGTCATCGGCGCGTCGGAGTAAAGTCCGGGTCCTACTGAGGAAATGAATGAGGTAGTTGCACCACAAACAGGTTTTTCAACCATGGGGAGAACATTTTCAGGTGTGGCGGGGGCCTTGGGATCATAATAGGTGAGCTGGTCGACCTTGACCACGCGTCCCTCATGGGGGAACTGCATGGTGCGAAATACGGATGAGGCAACAGCCCGCATGGCATACATGTAGCTGCGACCAAGTAAAAGATTATAGTTTAGTTGGGCATTGATGACCTCAATGTCAATGAGCACGGTTTTACCTGCCAGCTGGACAGGGACATTGGCTAAAAGACCTTGGGGTTGAGCCGAACGGCCGTCGTAGGCTCGTAATGCAGTGGTGGACTACTGGAGAGTAGGGGATCCCAACTTCTGCCAAACGAATGTGGACATGACTCATGTAGAGGCCCCTTCATCGATAATGCACCGATGGATAACAAGATTCCGAACAGAAACGGAAACTTGGAATGCTAAAGAGGAAGGAAGGCATGGTTCAGACTGGTCTGAATCGAATGCGATCGACTGTGAATCATTGGGGTCAATGGCGCCAATGGCAGAGAGCAAAGTCTTGTGCTGCGAAGGACAGTTTTTCAAAACTTCTAAAGCAGACATGGCTGCAGGAGACTGGGCTAAGTCGTCGACAATGTTGTAATTCGACGCAGCGCGAACATTGGGATTATTGTTGATGCGACGAAGTGGGAAGCGAGGTGCTTTGGAAGCGCCATCAAGTGGAGCTGGAGGTATACGTAACATTTGATCTGTGGGATTAACGTTAGTGTTCTTGTCGGCGGGGGGGGCTTCAGACGTGGAGCCATATTGGTTCCGATGGGTTTGGAGGTTGGCATCAGCAGTCGACATCATCAACAAATGGTGAGTACCTGAATCGAACATGGGTTGATCAGGGGCTGCATAAGTAATCTGTTGTGGTGGCACGTTGCCCTGAGGGGGAGCTAACGGCTGAGTGTTCACTACACCCTGGTTTGGAAAGGGGTTTTGCAGCACCAAAGGTTGATGTTGAGGTGGTGGAGGGTTGGGTGGCGGCTGAGGAACCGCTTGCCCTTGACGATGTGCATCGTCGGTCCAGAGTTGCCGAGCTCGCTCCAAATGTGGGCAAGAATGCGTGTAATGACCATAGAACCCGCAGATAGAACAAGGGTGGTTTGTTCTGAGGTTATTATTTCTAGGCTGCTTGGGATTCCGATCCGGATTGCGGTTGGGAGGAGCAACATTGTTATTCTGCGGAGGATTGGGAGGTGGAGGACCTTGCTGATGTTGTTGGTTATTACCGCGGTTGCAACCTCTACCATGGTTCTGTTGCGCACCTTGGTTGCGCTGGTTGTTTTGGTTCTGGGGCTGGTTGTGCTGTGTGTACACTTTCCCTTGAGCAGTGGGAGGATTTTGGCTCGCCGCAGGTGCGGTAGCAGGTTGTGGTGGATAATAAGCCTGTGGGGATGGAGGTGGTCCAGTGACCTGCTGGGTTGATGGTAACCCTGAGCTATTGGAGGTGTTGGGTTAGCTGCCACAGCTTGCTGTGGGTAGTATACTGGCTGAGGTACAGCTGGGGGGGCGTATGTAGGTGGTGCATGACCAAAACACTGAGGTGGACATGAAGGTCCATGGGTATGGTGGTGATGTGCCATGGGAGCATATGAACTGGTTGCTCCCGACTGAGATGTAGCCCGTGAAAGGTCAGGACCATGGCTAGGATGTGCAATGGAAAAGGGTTGGGGATGCGAGTCCATGCGACCAATGATGCCATCAGTGGCATGGGATGCCCCCGGTGCATCATGTTGGGATGACTCACCCCGAGGGGCGTTTGGAATAATGGTATATAGATAACTCGATTGGGCGTAAATGAGATCAAACTGTTGGGCTTTGAGGATGGTCTCTTCTTTAGACTGGGGTCTTTCAAATGCCACATACTTCACAATGAGAGGGAGGAGGGATTTTCGAAACCAATCTAGGAAGATACGGTCGTCTAACTTGATTTTGCAGAGGCTTCGGCGTCGACGCCACTCATGAATGTGGTCAGTGATGTGGGTGGCCGTGTTCTGTCTGCAAGATAGTAGGATCTCGACGCCCACATCATAGCGGACAGGTAACTGGAAGAACTGCAGGAAGGTCAAGGAAAGGGAGGTAAAGGTGGCATGCGTCCCATGGGGCTGCTCGATATACCACTTAGCTGCAGAGCCAGTGAAGGTGCGCTGTAATAGACAGAGGCGGACAGAGTCATCCACTATGGAGTTGGAGGAACACCATAGATGGAAGGACATGATATGGTTCTGGGGGTCCTCAGCTGCCTTTCCCTCAAACTTAGGGATGTCGGAGTGGAGTTTGGTGGGCATGTGAGGCCACGCAGGATCGTGTCTGATAGGGTCATTGGTGAGCCTGGCTAAGTCTGGCAAGTTTAGACTCGCCATGTACGATAAGCTAGCAGATGTAGTGACTGGGACTGGGACATGCCTAGTCATGGTGGTATGATGTAGGGGTCCAGTAGTGCCTAAAGGTATGCTAGGTATCGAAGGTATATGTCCTCCAATAGGTGTGGTCTGGTATGGGCTAGCGCTTCCAAGTGCAACATGGGTTACACTTGGGTTAGGAATAGTAGTGGCGATTCCTAGAATCTGGGTTGTGGGAATCAGAGGGGGTGTGACCCCTATGTTGGGCATACCCATAACAGGTGGTGGCCCTGTGTTGGGAATTCCTAAGGGTGGAGTGTTTTCCATATTAGGCATACCCAGGGGGGTGGGTGTTTCCATGGATGGCACCGTCGTAGAAGGGTCTGCAGACGTCTCTCCTATGGTGCTGGTAAAAAGTGGATCAAATGGTGTTCCAGCCATAATGTTGGTTGGGAATAATGCAGTGGGGTTTTCGGATTCTGCCTCAGAATCAGAAGTGAAGTGAGGTGTGTCAGAATCGGATGACTGTCTAGTTGACCGACGATGTGTCGAGTCAAGGGATAAGGCTCGGCGTCTGTGACATGGCGAGCCAAGTAGACTGAACTCTGGGAGTTCGCCCTGAAGACGACGAGAGCGTCTAAAATTCTCAATGGTGAGAAAATAAATTTTTGTGTAAAAATCTGTATGTATAAAATGGTAATGTATAAAAAACTCAAAACCCTAATGCAACCAAGGGTGCAAGAAGGGGAGTAAAAATGAAGGCTCTCAGGCCAAAAAATCAACCTAAAAAAAGGCACTTATTCTAGCAGTTGTGCTACAATAAGTGGAGGGATGCAACAAATCGTCAGAGTACCAACATGCAAACAGCTTCTAGAAAAAATAGGTGTAACTAGACCAAAGGTGGGTTGAATCATGCAAACACCTAACTAAAAGTATTGTGAATCAACAAACTATATTCTCTGCAAGGTGATGAAATCCAAGTCAGACAATATTGAGTGTTGAGTCCACGGCTAGATATCCCCCTACCGGGAGGGACACCGAGTAATCAATCCTAAAGAATGGCTATTAGGATACTCCGTTCATGACACGTCGAGAAAAGGTAAATATGTCGTTTGGTCCTTGATCGCAATACCCCTATACAGGGATATCCCGAGAACTGCGAATGGTAGCCCTTCGGTTACTGAATGGATTTCGATATTCCACTCAGGCTTCCGGAACCATCCTCGCGACTTCAACCCTCCTAGGGGAGAGGCCTTCCCATAAACCGGTTGTGACCGTGCTAATAAATACTAAGGGATTTTAGCTCCCTAAAGGACAACAACTATGTCTCAGATGTAAGAACTGAGGGGTGTTATTGGAACACCTATCCCCTCAATACTACCTAGCTACAATGTTCTTTTAGTGTTCCCCAAGTGGGGTTAAAAGTGGGTTGAAATTAGGGTAAGTTTTAGGGCTCAGTTTAAAATTAGTGTTTGATTGGGTGCACGTGTGGTATTTTAAACTGAAATTGAAAAAAGTAAATGCTAAGTATTAAAAAAAAAACAAAGGATCTTTTGAAATCAAAAGCAAAGTTTATGACTTTTTCAATAAATGGAAATTAAATTCTTTTCAAGGACTATTCGAAAAACAAAGGATCTTTCAAACAAGAAAGCAAAGAATATAACTTCTTTTCGAAATAAATTGATTTCGTTTTCAATAATTGCTATGGGCAAAATATTAAAGAAGCAAACAACAAAATTTTTAATCTAGATGAAATGCAATCAAATCCTTCTTTCAATTTCTGAAAATATTTAAAAAGATTTCTTCACATGTGCATTCTAAATAGTAAAATTTTTCGATGGCTATAAAATATGCAGAATTTCTAATACTAAAAAATGTGCTATGTGGGCAGAAATTACAGTAAGAAATTAATTTTTTAAATGATTCGGCCGAATGAAAAAATTAGCATCGCGGGTTCTGACAGAAAAGCCGCGATGGACCGCGCGGGTTTCTACCACACAGTCGCGATGGGAAGCACGGGTTTTGACCACGAAGCCGCGATGTGCAGCGCGGGTTTTGACCGCGAAGCCGCGATGTGTAGCGTGGGTTTTGACCGCGAAGCCGCGATGTGCAGCGCGGAAAAGGTCCGCGAAGCCGCGATGTGCAGCACGCTAAATGGCCGCGAAGCCGCGGTGAACCGAGTGGAAAAACGCCGCGCAGTCGCGATGAGCCGCGCGACTGTTGGGCAAAAAGCCGCGAGGTTAAAGCCGTACGCGGATGCCAAAAAATGACGCCGAAAATTGAGAATTTCTGGCTGTTAATGGCTAAAAAATGGGCAAAGACCTAGATCAGCAATGGATCTTGTGTCTAGGGTGGCAAATCTATGAATTAAACTAACAAATACTATCAAAAAGTAAGATTTAAAGCAAAAGTGAGATCTAAAGATTCAAAAAACAGCGGAGTCGCCAAAAACTGTTGGCTTGGTTTTTCAACCAAGCTTAGTGCTATGGGCACCTGCTAACTAGTAGCAGCAGTTTCAATAGAAATAAATAACAATAAACTAAATCTAAACTAAACTAAACTAGCATGTGCATTTTGAATTAAAGAACAAGAACAAGAAAGATAAAAAATAATTTTTGTATTGACAATGGGGCAAGCAAATGCTTGCAAGAACAATACCTCCAAGTGATGAAGGTTGTTTGAATGGCTCCAATGGTGAGCAGCTCCAATCTCCAATGGGTCCTTTCTCTAAGGCTTGCTACAATGGCCAAATACTCAAGGGAGATTTTGGCAGCATGAGGATAGGAATATGGATGGATGTGAAATGAGGAGCCCCTACCACCTTTTTATAGGTTTTGGTGGTGGGGAATACCATTTGTGGTTTTGTGGAAACCAAATGGTATTGACCAACATGGTTTAGGTACTTTTCCCTCATTTTTCCTTTTTTGAATAAAATTAATATTTTTATTCCCTTTTTAATATTTTGGGAATTTTGGACCCTTTTTGAGGGTTTTTTTTATGCTTTTTAGGAAAAATAATATTTTTGAGTGGGAAAAAGGGGTGTACCAAGGGCTTTTGGTGACCTTTTGTTGGCTTCAGAGGCTCAGATGGTGGAAAAGTGGACAAATGGGTCATGTGAATAAGGGAATGAGCTAGTGAGCACTTTTTGGGTGTTAACAATGGGGAAAATAAGGGAAGGGGAATATATTTAAGTCTGTATTTATGGCATCTTATCATTGCCCTTGGACATGGCACATGTTTGTATCCCATTCGAACAGATGAGTAATTGGCTTGTATTCAATTCATACCAATTCCATGAGTCGTATTACTCATTTGGGTCATCTGAAGAATGCCTCAGTCAGGTTGCATTATTTCTTGTTATCTGCCTCGTTGATTCAATGCTTCCAAGTCACTTGTTGTGTCATTAAATGTTCAAGGGAAGTCTTTTTCCAGAGTTTGTTAGGATATTCCTATACTCCATCATAGTCCCACCATTATTTTGATCATTTACATTTTCAGTCATGCATGCACCTTTAGGGTTTGCATGCATCCCAGTCATCAGTCTAGCACCTATCCCTCAGTTAGCTAGCCCCCAAGAGCTTCTCACTATTTAGTCTTAGCACTCCAGTTGCTTAATGCACCCTTCTTCCTTGATTTTAGGGAGCAACTCACCCTTCTTCACCTACCAGTCCAGTTGTCTTCAGTTTACACTGAGTTACACTCAGTTACCCCTACCAGAGTTAGTTTGACTGATGGTTGACAGTTACTTGAGCATTGATGACTCTACTGATGATGATGAAGACTTCCAGTTGTCCTCCGATGATCATGAGGACACCTAGTTGTGCTCCAATGACACTCTATTGATCTTATGATCACTCTGAGAGGCTAATTCGAATTGCCACCTTGGGCATTCGAATCCTCTCTACCATTGTACTATTTATTTGTCCATATTGTGATTAATTAACTAGTGTGTGTGAAGTATTATTGCTTCTATCCGAGTTCTACTGTACCATATTATTCTATTGCTCATTATACTGTATTGATCACTCTTCTTCTATTTTCCTGCTTAATCATAATTACTCTGGTGAGGTATACATCATCTCTTAGATCTGCTATGAGGATTTTCACATGGTATCAGAACATGTTGAGAATATTGTTTATCTCCATTCTTGAGAGTTTTTTGCAGGTTATTACCAAGATTTCGAGTGCAGCAGTTTCTGCATTTTTGCAGCAGCAGCAGTTGCAGTTATTCTCTATTGTTTTTGCAGGTCTTCTACAGCTTCAATGGATTCATATTTAGAAGGAATCCCTCTTCTTTCTCCATTCAACTATGATGAATGGAAACAAAAAATGATAGCATATTTAAAGAGCCATGATCTCTTTGATTGTTATTTTGAAAGAGAGTTCGAATCCTTTGAAGAGAATATTGACTGGTTGAATAAAGGTGACATGGTCTTTGGAACAATGATGCTTGCCTTGTGTGCATACCAAAGATTCAAATTCAAATACCGTGATGGTGTTGAAACTCCAAGAGAGTTATGGGTTCACCTAGATGAAAAATTTGGTAGAAAGAATGAAGGACTTGGTCCTAACCCATTCGAAAGCAAGCAAAGTGATGCATTCACTCCCCTTGATAATCTCTTAGATCATGAACTAGTATCATCTCATATTGAAGTTGTTGACAAAGAACTTGCAGATTCTCCACTCATGCTCAAACTTTCTTCTATTTCTTTGCCAGCTCACACTCTAGATATTGCAGAAGGTCCTAAATCCTCTCTTGCACCAGAGTCTGCTGGTTTTCATCATGATCACATGATTATTTTGGAGGTCAAAACAACTTTTCAAGGTAATGCATTCGCTCCTCTCCATCTATCTCCTCTTTTTATACTACTATATGATCATAATTCCATGCTTTCAGAAGGTCATTGAAGAATATGGCCATTGCCATTTGCTTGGGATAATTTCTCATGCATCTACTAGTTTTGATCTCACCTCTCATGGTTCAAAGGAGATCTCAAGAAACCATGATTCAAGTCTTGTATCTAATTTGGGTTCTAAGCAATTACTGCTTGGGAAAATTTCTCATGCATATGATAGTTTTGATCTCACCCCTGCTAGTTCAAAGGAGATCTCAAGAAACTGTTTTTTAAGTCTTAAATCTGATTTTGATTTCAAGCAAACATGTAATAGTTCTTTTTGGCATAATCTCACCCATGGTGGTTCGAAGGAGAAGACAAAAGACTATATGCACATTCAAAAATTTGATCTTACCTCAGCTGATTCAAATCACAGGTTCAAGGATCATTCTCATACTGTTGGATTTGCTCTCATCACATTCGATCTAAAGAGAAAGTACAAGCACATGCTTTTTGAGCATGATCCACTTCTTCCCAAGAAGAAGATACCTCCAAACATATGACCAAGCATCACACCTGCTTGAGTTTGGAGCATTTAATTTTATGTGTTCCTTACAGTCTATTTTTTGAGGAGGGGGTATGTTTCCCATGAAATTTTCCCACTTCCTTGGTTTATTGACTATTATTATTCATTGTATTGGGTGACCTTTGGTCTTAGTTACGAGGGCCTAGGATGGATTAAGGGGGGGTGTTAGGATATTCCTACACTCCATCCTAGTCCCACCAGTATTTTGATCATTTACATTTTTAGTCATGCATGCACCTTTAGGGTTTACATGCATTATAGGGTTTGCATGCATCCCAGTCATCAGTCCAACACCTAGCCCTCAGTTAGCCAGCCCCCAGGAGCTTCTCACTATTCAATCTTAGCCCTCCAGTTGATTAATGCACCCTTCTTCCTTGATTTTAGGGAGCAACTCACCCTTCTTCACCTACCAGTCTAGTTGTCTTTAGTTTACACTCAGTTACACTTAGTTACACTCAGTTACACTCAATTACACTTAGTTACAGTCAGTTACACTTAGTTACACTCAGCTACACCTACCAGAGTTAGTTTGACTGATGGTTGATAGTTACTTGAGCATTGATGACTCTATTGATGATAATGAAGACTTCCAGTTGTGCTCCAATGATCATGAGGACATCTAGTTGTGCTCCGATGACACTCTATTGATCTTATGATCACTCTGAGAGGATAATTCGAATTGCCACATTGGGAATTTGAATCCTCTCTACCATTGTACTATTTATTTGTCCATATTATGATTAATTAACTAGTTTGTGTGAAGTATTATTGATTCTATCCGAGTTCTACTGTACCATATTATTCTGTTGCTCATTATACTGTATTAATCACTCTTCTTCTATTTTCCTGTTTAATCATAATTACTCTTGTGAGGTATACATCATCTCGTAGATATGTTGTGAGGATTTTCACAGAGTTAACCTTTGCAGTCATTAAGACTTCTATTGCGTCGACCATCCCTGAAACAACCTCTCAAGCATTATTCACAGCCAAATTTGAACCCAAAATCCGACGACTCCATCCGACAAAATCCCAAAAATTGACATTGTCATCCGATCACTACTACATTTTTGGCCTTTAGGGGGGGGGGGGTTCTTCTGCCCCCAAAAGTGACCTACTAGGGGGGTTTGGCTTTGAGGGCGGTTTTGGAAAAAATGCCCCTAAAGGCATCGATGTTAAAATTTTTTCCCTTTAAGGGCGGTTTTTGACGAGATTGAAACCGCCCCCAAAAGTGACTTTTGGGGTCAGTTTGTGGCCCCCCTCATAGACGTCTACAAAGGCGGTTGTAAACCCCCCTTGTAGGCCCCTTCATAGAGACCTACGGGGGTAGTTTTGAACCCCCTTCATAGAGACCTACGAGGGCGGTTATGAACCACCCTCATAGAAACCTACAGGGGCGGTTTGGAGCCCCCCTCATAGAGGACTATAGGGGCAATTTCAAACCACCCTCGTAGAGGCCTATAGGGACAGTTGTGAACCCCCCCGTATAGTCCTATAGGGGCTGTTTAGAACCCCCCTCGTAGAGGCTTATACGGGCGGTTTTGAACCCCCCTTGTAGAGGCCTATAGGGGCGGTTTGTAAGCCCCCTTGTAGATGCCTATACGGGCGTTTTGAAACCCCCCTTAAAATTTCTTGTTACAAACATTTGGGGGCGGTTACAAACCCCCCTCGTAGGTACCTATGAGGGCAGTTCTAAACCCCCCTCGTTGTAAAATACAAGGGCAATTTCAAGCCCCCCTCGTAGTGACATATGAAGGCAGTTTAGAACCCCCCTCGTAGCAACATACAAATATGGTTTGAAACCCCCTCTATAGCCATAATAAATCATAATAAAATACATTTTATTAAAAATAGCAATATTGCAATATCAATAGGGCACGGAGGAATCGAACCACCAACCTCCTGCTTGTAAGGCAGGTGCTCTTCCATTGAGCTAGAACCCTTTCAGAATTGGACACCTTGATTGCATCATTTGTAATTCTAAGAAAAGAAAATAATATCCAAAGACAACCATGCTTAAAATCCAATTTATTTTTCAAAACACATTGATAAGCACAAAAATTTATCATAAAAATCCTAGATATCCTACTAACTTTTGGAACTCTTTGAAGAGACCCCAGAGATGTCTAACCACAAAAATCTACATAAGTAATCTCATATAGGATCTATGTTGGTAAAGAAAATAGGATTTAAGTCTCTCATTTAAAGATAATTAACATTGATCATATATTAGATCCACAGGGTATAATTCAAAATTGTTAAACACCATAAAAGCATTACAAGACTATATTAATCCAATGAAAATGAAAGGAAATGCAAGAAATCATAAAATTGTTAATGAACTCACCTTCATTCAAGAATTTAAAAAATTCCAAATACTGGTGTTTAAATTCACAGGGGGGTATTTGGAATTTATGAATTCAGAATCTCGACTTGAAACACACAAAATTGGAATTTAAAAAAAAGTCGAATTCTGACAGAAACTCACTAAGAAGTTGAAGTCGTCGCTCATTTAGCCTTAGCCAAAGAATTAAATGAGCTCTAATGTGCCAAATAGGGTTGATATATTTAAACTTCCAATACTTCTTTGGCTACCTTCATAGGGTATTTGCTCTTGATATAGGAAGAGAGCAAGTACTTCAAACCTGTCAGCACAGCTTGACAATGCTACTAGATCTACAAGGCATTTGAAAAAGATACGAACACTGATTTCCTGTGTAGCTACACATCAATGCTTCTATAGCTATAGGGCATTTGAAAATGATACGAACACTGTTTTCCTGTGCAGCTACACATCAATGCTACTAGAGCTACAGGGAATTTGAAAATGATATGGGCACGGCTTTCCTGTGCAGCTACACATCCAAGACATAATGGGCCCCTTAGGCCTCACTTCAATTTTCTTAGGATTGGATTTTTTTTACAATGCTGGATATTGTTTTGTATTAACCAAAAAAGTTTGCGGCTGAACTGGACAACCTGAGAGTAAATTCTGCTGATTATATCCAAATTTAACAACAAAATGTCGAGTTCAAAAATGGCATAAGCTATTAAAATGTTGAGTTCAAAAATAGCATAAGCTACTAGATGCCGACTTCAAAAATGGCATAAGCTACTATCTTCCTATCTGGGTAGATTTTATCTGTTCTATCTGGGCAGATTCTATTATATTGATCTAAATACAGAATACATTTAAACTACATATCAGATTTACTATATGTTTAGTGCATGGTCCCTTGGGGAGCCTTCTTCTTTGTCCAGCAATGAAAGGAAGAGATGAAGATTGTGGGTTGCATATTCACCTGAACTTGTGCCATAGTGTTCTCATCCCCTACCACTCATTGCTCGCATCCAAAGGAACCGACTGAGCCCTCAGGGGGCTGGTGGCTTCCTATCTACTACAAATCCTGGGTAGTTGTCATCCCCTACCACTCATTGCTCACATCCAAAGGAACCAACTGAGCCCTTGGAGGGCTGGTGGCTTCCTGTCTACTACAAATCCTGGGTATTTCTCCTGCTGGATTTGTTTTGCTTGCTCCTCTGTTTTATCTTTCAGACCTTCAATTTATGTATCTGCCATAACCAATTTGTTCTTCAAACTATTCACATGGGTCTTGAGAAGTTCATTTTGTGTCCTGGTAACTGAAAGATCCCTTGCATACTTCACTTCTCATTTTTTCCTTCACGTTTCCATTTACTGCAATGCGTTGGCAACTAATGCTTGTGATTCATACTGCAAGTGCTCAGCCCTTCGAATAGGTTGGTCTCATAGTGGGGGGTTAATTTCCTTAGTACTAGATCTTATCCTTTGATGCTATCCATGAAAACGCTAACATCTTGGGCCATTTTGGGTGTTAATTTTTTCTCATTAGAGGGGTTGGGGGATCAAGAAACTCCCCAAGGATCTAAAGGTATCCTTTCTTCATCGAAAATACTTTTCCAGCATAAACAATCATTTTCTTCACTTGGAATGATGAATATGTTTTTTATGGCTTGCTTAATTAAACTCATCTTTTGCTCCAATAGTGGAATCATCAACCAGTATTCTAGGTGTCTCTGATGGGATCGAACACATTTCTACAGAATTCCATCAATGTTTTTTATTGAGAGATCTAACTCTCCAGTTCACGATAGTCATTATGTGCTCGACTCTTACTGAAAAGACTCTTTGAACTTAAAAGTTCCAGCATAAGTAAAAATCAGTTTCTCGATTTGGAATGATGACTCTGTGTTTCACAGATTCCCTATTTAAATCCTTCAATTGATCCAACCAGTGAAACAACCAGCATTTAGTGGGTTTCCATATCATATTTCAAGGGTATTTGTTGACGGGATCCAGTACGGTACTAAATCCATCGTTGTTTTTGCATTCAAGCTCTAACTCTTTCCAATTCACTAATAGTCATTAGGCGCGTTGTTTCAACCCATATATTTTTCTAAAACCTTATTGTTTTACCATTATTACGGTCCCAGAAATTATACCTATGTTTTAAGCCTTTGTTCTGTTCACTGATATTCAAGATAGAGGAGAATAGGAGGATTTCCCTACATTTAGCCTCCCTATATATAAATATATATATATTCTTTAGGGACATGATCCATAATACCCCCCTTTCAAATGGTTTATAGACCGCTTTAGATATTCAAATGGTTGGTGCACCAAAACAAAGTTACAAAACTGAAGCGATTATAGTAAAACAATGTTTTTTTCTTTTCAACACTTTAAACATGAAAATATAACACACCAAGAAGCAAAATTCACCTTGGAAACCCGATAGGGGAACTGATAAAAAATGAAGGATATTTCCTTTCGTCATCTTATATCATGGAGATCACATATTGTCCAAGCTTACTATGAAGCTAGAGGACATCGGTCTTCTACAATGTGCCATGATATGCTCATCTCTTTTTAAGTTAGTATCTCCTTTACACCCTCTTCCCTCATTCTTCCATTTCTTGATGGCTAGAATTAGTGTTAGGTTTAGGGTTTTGAAACCATTTTGGAACCTCTAGAGGTTTCTAGTGGATTTCCACATGTTGCTAACCATCTATATTCGAATTATGTTGAAATATGATGAGATGGTAAACAGTTGGTCCTACAAGGACTAAAATCGAGACATATATTGATCATGGAAAAACTTTGTGAGAAACTTCAACTGCAAAGCATCCACTGATAAAGATTCAGGAAATGAAAATATCATAAACATAAATATTAAACCCACTATATACCGATGAAGAGTATTTGAAGATACAATTTCTCACCTGGAACATCTTCAGCTGACAGGATAGGCTTTAACAACCCTTCTGAGTCTATCAACTACCCAGAACAACATGGACCAATAAAAAACTCTTGAAAGAAATTCCTCAAACTTGAAACAAATAATTGTTAGATTAGAAGGTCGCCAGACAAATTTGACATAATGCATGCATGATCTAGTTGACTTCAACAGTTAACTGAAAGGAAAAAATATGAATCCAACTTCCATATAGATAGTAAATTAGTAAATATCAAGGATAAATTAATGGAGGTATTAATTCAGTGCCCAATTTGATCAATTTACCATTGGTTGTGTGTAGGCTAAAATAGCCATTAAGTTCAATAATTTCAGATTCACAAGTTAGCATCAAGAACAAGTTAGAAACATAACATAAGTTGTAATCAACATGTCACAAATAGAATACAAAAAGTAGCAAGAAGCAATAGTTGAATAATACCTTCATACTATGTCCTTGGTTTGCTCTAATATAGAGCACACTCTTTTCTTCCAGTAAACCAAAGCGTTGCTGATTTGATCCCTCTTTACTGCCTGAAATTCGAATGTTGAATGAAATCAGTAACCAAATTTGCATTGTGGTAGCTTCATCATTAACACATCTATGAGTTTAAGTGGTATAACCGAAATATGATGATCCATAACTAAAATAATGTCTGCTATAGGCATCATATCACTAACTTGGGTACACCAGCTTACTGATAGAAAGATTACAAAAAGCATTGTCTGAATCGACTTCCAACTCATACTCACCTCTCCAATATCATCAATCGAGTAAGAGTGAAGAGGAGCTTCTGCATTAGTTTTTGTATTTAGCTTCAACAGATCTTTCACTGGCACATATCCATCACTTCGACCATTCAATTTCAAGTCAATAGCTCTATGCCGCAAAACAGATGACCTGCAACATTAAGAAGGTTCAGCATTAAAGGAATTTAAAATTGACAAATTATATATATTAGATACATAAATGTATGGATAGCCCCAAGGGTTAGCTCAATCAATTGAACCATCCCCCAAAGGCATGTTGCAAATGTGGAGACCACAGGTCACAGATTCAAATCCAATCAAGTCCCTTGGGGTTTACTAGCTGCTCTTGTGGTTGGCAATTGACACTGGACACCTTCCTCCAAATGGATATTCCAGGAATTTCAGAGTGCTTTGGAATATATATATATATCCCTGCAGAATGGACACCAGCCCATGAATCTTCATAACCCACAATAACAAATATAACCATATAAGATTAGAAACAAGGAATAAATCATGGTTTTATTCATTAGTCAATAAGGTCAATTAATCTGCCTTTATGATCCTTACAAACTACTAACATTCAAAACAGGTAAAACTGCACCACCCTGAAAAGATTGTAATGATCTATCACCATGACAGCTTGACTAGAAGATGAATTGTACCAATTCATT
This sequence comes from Larix kaempferi, assembly GCA_027924585.1. Taxonomy (NCBI): domain Eukaryota; kingdom Viridiplantae; phylum Streptophyta; class Pinopsida; order Pinales; family Pinaceae; genus Larix; species Larix kaempferi. Next base: position 13,297,418 of record BSBM01000797.1, read on the forward strand.
TTATTAAGCCTCTTTACCCAATTACTGACATTTGAATGCACTAATAGCCTTTATGATCCTTACAAACTACTAACATTCAGAAAGGTAAAACTACACCACCCTGAAAAGATTGTGATGCTCTATCACTATGACACCTTGAATTGGAGATTAATGATACCAATTCATTTTATTAAGCTTCTTTACCCAATTACTAACATTTGAATGCACTAACAACATTTTCCTAAAAATGCTATGGCAAAAATCTAGTGAATGAATAACAAGCTTCGAAGAGACATCACCACATAATTGAAAAAACATAGCGACTAAATAACAAGTAGAAGAAACATCCTCGGAATTATCCAATGTTATTCCAGTTCTTAGGTTGTTCCTATTGGCCATGATTTAGATAGGAGATAATTTTGTCATTCTAGTTTCGTATGCCTATTGTAATACCTTGGCAATTGGCTACCTTAGCATTTGCTCATTTAGTCTTCTAAGATATGTGGTTTAAAACAAAAGACGCAGAGCAGTAAGAAACAATGGGCAATGCATGTTGGATTAGAATCTTTAGGAGAATCCACATAAGCCAGAAACCAAAAGCAACTAAGGTTTCAATTAAGGTAAAATAGAACCATTACAATTCAAAATTATTATTAGCAAAAAGGAAAACTTGTACACATGACACAACCAAATTCAACTATAAGTCTTCCAGCATGGACTAGTCCAAGTCCCTAAGAAAAACCGCATGGAGGTGACCATAATGATCAGTGGAATATATTCATTGTTTTCCTTTTCTGTATTTTTTTTCTAATTCAATATTTTTTCAAGGGATGGCTGTCTTTACACCTGAGGTCATCCACCAATTCACAAGGTACGTCTGGGTACTTCCTATGTCACATAGGGGATGCTGGGTAGGTGTTTGGGTGCACCAGGGATGCTCAGTATTTTTTTGTTTTTGTTTTTTTCTCTTGAGCTAGTGAAACTTGGGGCTCAAACCTAACTCCATGCTTCCCATGTTCTCATTGGGCCTTCGGAAGTCCATATTGGCTTATTAGTTTGGAGGGTTCAGTTACAAGTTCCTTTATGTATGCTTTGCATATTTCCAACAACTATGGTGTCAAATGCAAATTCTCATAGGCTTCCCACCAATGCTTTTTGTCTCAGTCACATAGAGCTGTCATGACTCATGACCTGGAGTTTTATATGGAATATGGGATTCCATTCTGTCCCTTGGACCCTGCTGTGAGCACCGTTCCTCGGGACCTTGTGATGACTTTATGAAATTCAGATACAGATCATTTATGCAATGGGATTGAAATTGTACCTTCTCATTGCCAATTGCTACCTACTCAGATCAAAGTTTCAAACACATTTCATCGTTCTTTTTTTTATGTGATTTTGATATAGGGTGTTTTGTTGTTGTAACTGGTGTCTGGCCTTCAGCTGACAGTGTTACACTCACATGGGTAAGACCTCTCAAGATGTGTAGCGGTTCACCCCATTGGGTTTATCCTATGATATTGGATCTATCTTAGGGGAGTCAAGGATACACCGAGGTCTGAATCCCATTTCAAGGGGGTCATTGATATACACTGAATCAGATTAAGATTTGAGTAGGATATGTATTCGGATCACAATACAATTGATTTTATCTGCCATCTGGTGATACTAGATCTTTCTCAGGGGTACAGTGATATAGATCATGGAGAGAATCCAGTGGACACACACTAAGCAGAAATTATTGCACATCATAGCAAAAATGAAGCAAAGATAAAATGTGGAAGTAAAGCTCAACAAAATTATAGATCTCAAATGTTATTCATAAAGTGGCTGTGTAGAATGGTGTTAGCAATCTCTATGAGTGGAAGACCTTTATGGTACTATGGTAAAGAAGCCTGTAACAAGAGGTGAAAATGCCTTTGTTTTATTGCAAAGTGAAGAAATGAAAACTCAGAAACCCTAAATCTAGAAGTTGGAAAGCCAAGAGTTGAAGCCTCAGGGTGGAAAAGTGATGGTCAACTTTCCATGACTAACTTTTCGCACCAAACTATGATTGGGGCAAAGAGCTATACAACATGTAATGTAATGAAATCCATTTCCTGGTGATCTAGACCCCTAAAATACTGGGAAAGGCCTGAAAACTGCTTCAAAAGTGCATGTCCTAAAACTACCCAAAACAGTCTAAACTTGCCCGAATCGTCTGAATAAGTGCCTAGATTAGTCTGAGGTACACTGAATTCTGTCCCAGTGGGGTCATAGATACAATGGATTGGATATGGGATTCTGGACACAGATTTAGACTGAATACGTATCAGGATCAAGAGATGGCATATCCTTATATGGATACAACCAAATTCTGCTCATGAAACATGCTAGATATGTCTTGGGACATATCATGACTAGAGTCCCATTAAAAAACAGAAACCCTAAAAAGACAACTTTTACAGTGAATTTATGAGTCTTGAGTTTATTGAATGTGATATATGATATTCATGTACCTGAATAAAATTGCATATATCTGGATTCTGAAGAAGTTATTCCAAATATTTTGAATCTTATCATGGCAAGGGGGTAAGTAGTCACATCCACCAAAAATCAAAGCATTTGGAGACAATTTGGTGAATTCCCTAGGTTGTTGATACTTTGTCAGTTGTAGCATATCTCCCCGGGAAAATTACAAAATGGGAAACTATAAGTGTAGTGTGTGTGTGCCAGCCTTCAGTCTCAATAACTCAAACTCAATAAAATCGATGGTATTTTCACAACCAATGGAATTTGAAATCATTACCACTAAGTGACAGCTGCTAAAAATATACCAGTCGATTGAATCTGTTTTCATTACTGTGTTCACATGCAAATATGTTGTTTAAATACATTTCTCTTCTATTCTCTACAATGTACTGTTCAAGCTATGCCACAATACCAATAAGTATCAACTGACAGATAAATGTTATTTTAACACATATACCATTCAGAGATCTGTCAGCTTCTCTGCAAAGTAGATATAATACTAAAATCAAAATATTCACATGGAATTGTAGGTACTGCCAGCAGGTGAAAGACTTATTTAAGGAACTTGGCATGAATCCTTATGTTGTTGAACTTGATGAATTAGGTTAGTGTCAAAGCTCTTTTGAGTGTCTGAGACAACTTTTCTTTGTTGTCATTGCTCCAGGATCATAGATCACTTCCTTAAAAATATGGGAACTGTGTTTAGATGGTTATTTTGAATGTTTAGGCTCCAAGTCTAACTTTTAGGGTAGAGATAGCATATATTACATGTGCTTGTACCAGAAAATTTGATTGTTTGATCAACATCTAGCAGGTGGCACCTCTAACATTCATCATCTTCAGCTAATTTGATTTTATTTAATACAGAATGCTGAATCTAGCTTGATAAAGGTGATTAGCTTTAGGTGCTGGTAGTTTTCACAGAGTGATATACGTCTCTCACAAAATTTGATTGTTTAATCAGTATCTAGTAGATGGCACCTGCTGACATCTCATCATCTTTAGCCAATTTGATGTTATTTAATACAGAATACTCAATCTAGTTTGAAAAAGGTGATTAGCTTTAGGTGTTGGCAGTCTTCACAGTGATATGTGTCTATCATACTTATCTTTTATTTTCGACTACTAATGGATACTAGTACCTAAAATTACAAGTACCTCTAAAACATTTTTATCTTAAGTAGAGTTCACTGTAGTGACCTGCGGGAAAAGAGTTCACTGTGGTAATGTTCTGAAAATCTCAGATTTTAAGCTCTATTCTATAGAGGTTAGAGTTTACTTATGAACCACCAATAATGTTTATACTTCCAAAATTTCAAATTCCCTTTAAAACAATGCAAGTCCCTTTCCAAACTAAGTGACCATAGTCTGAGTGAAGCTTCATAAGACTAACAATTTAATAAGTAATAGTATCATTCTTCAAATAACATACTTCCCAAAAGATGGGGCACCTATGAGTTTCATGCCCTATATAGTCAATGCCCTAGAAATATCAGCATTTCTTTCCATATACTTAAAAATATTGTTGGAAAAATGTTTTCTAATGCAAACAAAAATGAATAGCTATGCACATACAAAACACTTTATGAGACTAAGAGGAACCTCACATTAAAATATTGTTGAAAATTTAATGATGTTAACTGTGTACTATGTAGTTTGTGTAATGTCATGTTACTGGCCCCACTATTGATTGAAGTGGAAATTAGAAGGTAAGGAGTGTTGCTTCATATGATTTCCAACTTTTGATTCAAGTCCAACTTCACATCTTTTGTTGTTCAAGCGGGAGAAAATTTGAAATAGCTATCTTCTTCTTCAGAACAAACTCATCTCTTATTGTAAAAGCTTGTTTTATTTTTTTCATTGACAGCCAAAACTTTGGCAATTTATTAAACATATTGAACTAAACCTCACACGTCTGAGGTTTTTAATGTTGAATATATTGTGCCAAAATGATACATGTGGAAATTTAAAAAATCTACACTTTAAAACACTTTAGAAATTTCACTTCATTTACTTAAGGTTTTGTTATCTTTCAAACTCTCACTTCTTGAGATAAAGTCCCAAGGCTCAGGTAAGACTATGGAGGAACCAAGAGGGATTTCCAATGTCATTGCAAAATCCCTCTCCACACTTTAGGCCGAATCTCCTCCAGTTCAAGGGGGTGAATCCCTAGAATAGGATTACTAGAATTTTAGGCAATGAATTGCTCGGTGAAATGAAGAATTAATTCCAACAAAAGAGTTTTGTGTGTTTAAGAAATGAATGGATGAGTGGACTGGAGACTAGTGTCTTTTAATTGGGAAAATAAGAGCAAATCAAGGCTTAATGGGAGGCTATTCTAATGAGAAAAAATGGCTGTTGAGGCTGGAAAGCACAAGCAACAAACAATCTATTTCCTTGCTGTCCCATACTACATAAATATAACCAAGGAGATTCCTAATGCAGATAAAAAATCCAACACTTATGGATATTCAATGTGTCAAATTTTCATTAGAGTTAGGGTTTGATGCAGAGAATTAAAAATTCATGTACTTTAATGCAAAATTATATTCAATAAACTAGTACTGAAATGAAATAGTACAACCGTAAATAACAAGATAGTTCAAAACATAATTTTCATCTATTTCAACTTTTCAAGTTTAATACTACCAATTGGGTCACCGTGTTGAAGTAATCTTCAGTAACGTGTAACCAACAGTAGAAGACTAACAAGAACAAATATAATTTGTAAAAAGAGCAAGTTAGGGTACTTACTTGGGTCCTAGAGTGTGGGACCCTTCCTGATTTTTCTCATAATTTTTTTACTTTCAGAAAAGGACTGTGCCTCTCAGAGTCCAGTCAATCACTAGGAACTAGATGACCCTGCTAGAGGGTTAATACAAACCAGAGAGAGAGAGATGACTGGGGTTGAGGTACAGACAATTAGATATAGTCAATGACAGTCAAAGCACAGTACAAGACTCAGCACAAATAAAGTCACAATAACTGATCAACCCTTGGTAAGTCTCAGCACCAGAGATACAATTTATTATTCAATATCCTTCAGAAAACATTATAGGAGGGACCACTGAAACATATATATCAGTTCCTACTACCTTAAGGAGATCCCAGTTCATTAAATTACTCCTATAAATTTAAATATTATTATCAATTGTGCTATTAATTTAAAAAGGAACCTAATGATATAGAATTTACGATATTTAAGTAACATGAAGTATACCTTACACCACAAAGCATAGAGTTGCTACAGGTGCACAAATCTTCAACATACCTATGTACAACAATAAAGCATCCCGGTGCCCTTGCTACAACAATCCAAAGGTTGATAGGAAAAACATGACAGCCAGCCCATGGAAGATTTGGATTGGATGCTTAAGAAGGAATATTATGTACATAAGGGAACAAAGTAGCACTAACAAGAGCAATATGCATATCCAAACAAGCAGAGAAAGAATAGAATAGAAAGGAGCAATAATTTAAATAATTCTAATGAAGATGACAGCAAATGCTCTTTGGCATGAGTCTAGAGCATTAGGATGCATCACAACTTAGTGGTAAACATTAGTCGTTTATCTTGATTAGAATGCGCATTCAACCAAGATACTCCTTTATGATCTCATATGACTAGAGCTATGTTTTCATTTCATTTTTGCAGTATGATGTGGCTTCACCTAAAGAGGTCTCCCTTGAAGAAGACAGTCTTCCCATGGAACAGATAAGCCAAAAATTTCACAATGAAACTAGTTATAGGTAACCCAAGTCTTCACATGGTTTATTCAAGTCAAAGCAAGTCTGTTGACTGAGGGAATGAAGCTTGATATAGACAAACATGAGGGTAACAATAGTGTCTGACTGTTGCAACAAAGGAGTTATGTTTGCTAATGACAACAAGATCCCCCTTTCAATTTCAGTGCATGAAAATAGTATAATTTTTTTAATGTGCCAAGAAAATCACATTTTACCAAGAACATCAATATTGCATGACATAACATATGGCTACATGAAACTCCATAAACAAATCGACATCATTAAGAGTTAAAATAGGTGAAGTCAATTAATTGACTCTGTATGATGAAATCTTAGATGGGAAAGCATAGAAGATGAAAAATAGCACTGGAGTGATGAAGTTGTTAATTTAGTGAAGACATGAATATCTAAAATTTTAAGCACAACAAAAATTCATGCACTCCATGGAAAAAGGGATGAAGCTGTCAAAATGTTGCTCTCAAGTGTTCAAAATTCATGGTAATACCCTTTGGCTCCATAAACTAGTTAGTCGACCTAAGTCTGGGTTAGTCAAGACCAATGTTGGGAACTCACAAACTCTTTGACAGGAGTTTCAGCATTTGACGGCAATCATGTCAAACACTATTGTCAACCCTTAGTCAACTCATGCAATTAGTTTCCCAAGCCATGCCATTCTACTTGAGTCAAGTCAAATTGTTTACAATTCATATACATTGATCCAATCAACCATTCCAAATGGAGAAGATGTGCTTCAACCAAACACCATGAATGCAGTAGGCAACTACATATGGAAAACATAACACACAAAGCAAATCAACTTACAGCTCAAGAATAGGCATAGCCTCAATCCTATCATACAACTATCATACAAGTGCCTCAATCCTATCATACAACTTTCTATTATTGTGGAATCTTTGATCAACAATGATAACTCTTTGCCAACAATATTTGCCATCCAGTAATGTAGAACAACATCTACAAGAGGAGCCTGAGTATCTCAGTCATTTCACTCCATTTTTCCAACAGCAGAGAATTATTGCAGAGAATGTTACCCTTGTTCTAGTACTTGTCAAGAGAATTTCCGTACATAGATTAAGGACGGTTGAAATTGAAAAAAAAATCTATGGAGAATACTTTGATGATTTTTTGAAAAAGACCAATGGACACAAGGCATTGCTTCAACAGACCTTGGATATTCATCACACAACTTAAGGAACATCTTATATAGGAAAAGGAAGGGATCTATGAAGGCCATGTTCTTGCTCAGCCAATTGAAGACTCTGAGAAACTCATGAATGACAATGAACTTCTGCTTTTGAAGACCAAACACACCATTACTCAATTTTTGCAATCACCCACTTCTTATAAAGACGCCATTACTGTTGATCTTTGTGGCATGAAAAATACCTAACAAAAGGCCAAGGACAACATCAACACTTGGGAACACTTCACACCAATTATGCAAGTTTGTGCCAAAATTGTTTATGATACTTGTTTACTAAATGTTCCTCAAGTGCCAACCTCCCCCATATCTTGTGGACACAAAAGATACAGTCACACCTTGGAGAATCGGAATCCGACATCCCAAAATTGGGAAGCTTGTCTAAGTAAGATTTGTTGTTGAATTCAAAACAAAAGACTAGAAAAGCAGAAAACACAGATATTAAACATGAACCAAGAAAAAAATGTTTATTTAAGAAACAAAAGTCATTACAGCAATCGACCCAGAGCATCAATGCAGTCACTTTCTCCTCTTTGAGAGCCATATCCTCCTCTTCCTCCTCTGCTTCTATTCCACCCTCCATCTTCGTTCCCTAATCTCGTATCATTTTCTCCTCTTTGATATCCACAGCCTCCCCTACTTCCTCCTCTGCCTCCTCTGCTTATATCAAAACTTTCTTCTTTGTTCCCTCCATAACCCTGATAATTTGAACTAGTCGGTAAACCCTTATTCATCACGACCGGGTTGGAACATTCAACCCTATGTTTCTGTTGGTTACTGAGATGAGAGGGCTTTAAGCTTATAGACCCAGATGGCTCTTCTGGCGATTTTCCTGAACAAACCTCTACACCTTGAATTGCACCACCTGCTATCCCTTTGCTTTCTCATGCACCATGAGGGTTCTCTTGGACTTCCATGGATTCTCTAGTTCCAACCCTATGTTTCTGTTGGTTATCGAGATGAAAGGGCTTTAAGCTTACAGACCTAGATGCCTCTTCTGGCGATTTTCCTGAACATACGTCTACACCTTAAATTGCACTGCCTGCTATCCATTTGCTTTCTCTCACACCATGAGGGTTCTCCTAAACTTCCATGGATTCTCTTTCTTGTCTTCCTAGTGCTGTGGATGGTGTCGATTTTCCTTCCGTGGGCACATCAATGTTATGCCCTTCAACTGAGAAATTTAGTCTTTCCGAAGCCCAAGTTGACTGACGGGGCAACCCAACTGGGGCACACTCAGTTTGTGAACCCAAAACTGGGAAAGAGCTAGACCCACATGGGCCAGAGGAAGTTCCATCAGCATTAGAATTTTGTGCAAAAATTTGAGCTATTGATACAGACTCTTTTGGGGAACACCCAGTTCCTGAACTAGAAACTAGGTGAGAGTCAGACTCACATGGGCCACATGCAGGTATAGAATTAGAATTATGTGCAGAATTTTGATTTGTTGATGCAGGGTCCTTCGCTCTATACCTCTTTCCCTTGCTCCCGGGCCTCCCAGAGTCCATATTTATAATCTGGGGCAGAAAACAAGTGAAACAACGATGCCTGAACAGTGCAAACAAAACCCCCCGCAGAGCTGGCCACACACTAACAACAATCGAATTCAAGGAATTATTGAGAATACCTCGAGAGATAGTTATGGTGCAGCTTCCGACAATGGACAATGGAAAAGTGTGTAGAAGTGTCACTCAAGAAATCATTCTTATTCCTCCAAAATACGTTATAAAGAGTTATCGGACATGAAAAATGGCCAGAGAGTCGTGGCATTTTGTAGAGGCAGGATTTTAAAAGAATATGTGATTGATGTGATAAATGCTACCTTGATGCACAAGCTGAAAACTTCAGTTTTGTAAAGTTGTGATTTAAAAGTTTGGTATCAAAGCCCCTATTCCTCTCGGTTCTCGACCGTTTGTGGGTATTCTTTGCATCTTTTAGTTGACTTTTTTATAAAAGGTATTAAAATTGTATTTTTTTTTTCCTTGGAAAAAGTCGTAATTTTATTTCAAATAGTTTGAACAAAATTACATTCTGCACATGTAATAGAATCACAGAGATCCCTACATTGTCGCATATATACTGTTCATGTTTCTAACATGTCTAGTGACCCATACAAACCCAAAATAATGTAGATGGCTGTCCATACAACACTCATATATCCGGTTACATATGACAATAACTGTCTCAAAAATGAAGAATTAGTTCCTATCAACAGAAAATATATTATGTCCAAACAGCCCAATAAACAAAAATCAAACAGAAATGATGTGTCTGATCAATAGTAGCCGGTCATGCTCCATCCCGGTCCTCCAAAGCCTCATGGAAAGGCCTATGTTAATAACTGAATGTGCCAGCAGTAGAATGTATAGTAATCCGCCATGTGCCAAAAGTCATATGTTGCTGCGACGCTTCTTTGGAAAGAAGATCGGCCATGCCATTTCTCTCCCTGTAGACATGTGTAAATGTAATAAGATTAAATGTCTGCTTTAACCGTAATACATCTTCCAGTATAAGTAAGAGTACCATCACATTACATTGTGTATGCTCATTGGCCCAATCAATAACAATCAGTGAGTCTCCAAAAATCTGTAGGGAAAGACAGCCCTGTTCAAGTGCAAATAACATCAACAGCCTAAGTGACATAATTTCAGCATAGTTATTTGTACCGCTCCCCAAGCCAGCCACGATGTGAAAATAATGAGTCTCAGATTTGTGAAGAACGCCCCCCCCACCACACACCAATTGATGGTCAAGAGATGCACCATCGAAGTATGCCCACGGTATGGATTTATCAATCGATTCCGCGATCACTGGTCGAATTCTAATCGCTTTGGGAGGAGTCCTGTAGTGTAATAAGACAGCCACAGCTTGTGCCACAACTAGCTCCATCGGGACCCTACAGTCCTGAAAAATAATCTTGTTACGGGTGATCCAAATGCCCCAGGCAAAGATACATGGGGCTGCACATATGGAAGAGTTCTTTTGATCTGACCACCAGATTTGAAACGCGTCAAGAACACTCTCTCCCCACCATCTCACATTGAGATCCAAATAGTTGCAGATATTTGTCCAAACAGCCTGAGAAAACTGGCAGTGAACAAAAAGGTGAGAAATTGTCTCATCCGCCTCCCTACAGAGTGGACAAAAACCCGGGCCCTGTAAGAAGCGTCTCTTCAGAATGTCCCAGGTAGGTGCCTTATTTTCCAATATCGCCCAGAAGAGTAATTTTGCTTTACCCAGGCATTTAAGCTTCCACAGAGATTTCCACCACCACACCAATGCCCTATTATGCACTTCCACATTTAGCTGAATATATCCAAGTTTTGGTGTGTATATCCGAGAGGGATGGTGATCCCAGAGAAGTTCATCAGGCCTATTTGTCAGGCGAATATTTGTATATCTTAAGTTCCGAATATAATCCTCCCAAACTCCGAGCATGTCATCAGGAACCTCAAGACATTGGGCAGAGGTCCACCCCTGATGCCATAGAGTGGTTGATCCTGGTCATGCAATATCTGCTAGAAAATGACAGCCTCTAGTTGCCAGAAAAGTCCTTAAGTCCACAGGAAGTACATGTCGCCCCCTACATCCTACCCAAGGATCCAGTCTGATACGAAGTAAATTCCCATTTCCGATTCTCCATACTAATCCTGTGCCAACCAGATGAAAATGTTGTACCACCGCTTTCCATACCACAGAGCAATTTGCCCTCGACTTATTGCTCTGCCTAATCCAATCAAGAAGGGTTAAGGGAGCAATGTATTTATGATATACCACACGAGTCCAGAGGCTCCGTGTATGTATAATTCGCCATGCGACCTTTGCCCCCAAAGCTTTAGCAAAAAGAAAGATATTCTTTAAGCCCCATCCTCCCAGTGCTTTGGGGACCGCAATCAATTCCATCTAACCCACACCAAGGCTTGATTTTCGCCCTTACCCTTCCAAAGAAAGGCAAAACACAACCGACGGATCTACTCCAAGACACCTTTGGGAATCCAAGCAAGTGACATCCAATATACCGGTATTGCTTCCAGAACTGATTTAACCAGAACCAGTCTCCCCGCCCGCGAGAGCCATTTATGACTCCATCCAAGTAGTCGCTGTTCCAATTTAGCAATTAACCAGCGCCAATCGGCCTTCAAATATGCATTGGGTTTCAAGTGAAATCCAAGGTACTTTAGACCCTCATCAATATCCATAGTCCTATAAGGGATTCTAATGGCCAATCTGTGAATCTCCTGCTCGTTTAATTGCGAGCATGTGATTGTTGATTTATCAATATTCACTAACATACCCGCGGCATCTTGCAGTAAATTGAGCCCTTCAACCACCTTATCAATATCCTGTCTCGAGCCATCACAAAATATAAGAATATCATCAACAAAAAGGAGATGTGTGATATACAATACCTGAGAAATGGATATGCCGCAAAAGGAGCCATCAGCTTTTGCTTTCAGTATAAAACGACTGAGGCCTTCAGCAACAAGGAGAAATAACAGCGGTGAAAGAGGGCAACCTTGTCGGAGACCCCTGCCAGCATGGAAGAATGGGCTAGCAGAACCATTGATCAGGACAGCAAAACTCACCGTGGTGATGCAGGCCATAATCCATCGAATAAATTCATAGCAGAAGCCCAGGTGTGTTAGAAGCATCTGGATATAGAGCCAGCTCACCCTATCAAATGCTTTAGAGAGATCAATCTTAATCACTGCACCCTTCTGCTTCTGCACCTTCAGAGTGTGTATACCTTCCTGTGCAACTCCAATGGCCTCATGAATTTGACGACCTTCCAAGAATCCAAATTGTTCACATGAAATATGCTGAGACAGAATATTCTTGAGTCTCCTCGCCATAACCTTAGAGATGATCTTATATATGCAATTGTAGAGTGATATAGGTCTGAATTCATCAAAACTTTCAGGCTTGTCCGTTTTAGGAATGAGAGCTATAAAGGTAGAGTTAAAGGGACCATGTACAAACCCATCCTTTCTGGATTCTTCCACCACATCCAATAATTCCTCCCCGAAGAAATCAAAGAAGCCCAAGAAAAATTCAATAGGCCAGCCATCAGGCCCCGGGCTTTTATCTTACTGGAAGGATTGTATTACCTGCGAGAGCTCAATCGGCAGCACCTCCTCCATCAAAAGTTTGTTCTCTTCCTCCCCCACAAATCATGGGAAGAGCTGAGCCATCCTGATAACCTCAACTATAGAGGCTCTAGGTTGAGCTGTGAATAAGTCTTCGAAGTGTCGAACACCCATCTCAGCCAAACCATCAAAGCTGGAGACCCGTTCCCCTTCAGTTGAAGATAATTCCCAAATGGAGTTAGTGGATTTTCTCCCCTTTGCATATGATTGAAAAAATTTAGTGTTCTCATCCCCACACTGTAACCAAATCGCCCTACTTTTCATTCTCCACAACTCTTCCCTTTCACACAGTAACACATTCCTGCTTCTTTCCCATTCCAGCAGCTCACCTTTCTGCAGTTCATCTAGATAACCCAAACCCTGACAATGTAGAAGTCTATCAATATTCATCTCAGCTGCCCTCAGATTCTGATCATCTTTCACCCTTTTTTTAGTGGCCCAGAGGATAGTGGCCTCTTTTATACGCTTGAGATTGAGTTGAAAGTGTGCGCCCGCATGCTCCAGTGACTCCGTAGGTCGATGAACCCACTGATTCTGTACTAATTTAAGAAAATCCTCCTCCTTCAACCAGCTAGGATTGAACTTGAAAGGACTAGGGGGTTTGTTTCTACTGCCTCTTAATTCCAGTAGGATAGGGCAGTGGTCAGAAACCCCCCCTGACCCAACCCATTGCTTGACAACATCAACCCCCAGAGCCAACACATCAGCCACCAGAAACCTATCCAGTCTTTTAGCCACCCTTTGATCCCCTGTTCTCTTATTCCTCCAAGTAGGGGTTAACCTAGTTGGTTGTATGTCAAGTAGATCCTTCCCGGCGAAAGCTTGTATGAAAAAGTTAGCTAATGGATCCGGAGCAGCACGTGGCCCCCAAACTTCATAAGACCCCAGAGAAAGGTTGAGGTCCCCACCTAGGATCACATGCCTTCCGGCAAAGAGATCCATACTTAGCAAGGAGTCCCAGAATCCAGCCCTATTTAAATAGGGACCATAGATATTGAGAATCGTTATCATCCTACCAATCTCTGCATCCCAAACTTCCAACCCGATACCAGAAGAGATACCCCAAGAGCTATCATATCTACAGCTCTTCACCTTCCACCCCGTGGCCAGCCCTCCAGAGCGTCCACGAGCATCCAATCCCATGAACTTCCAACCAGGTAGCAAATTTTCCAATACCCTAACAACCTCCGCACTGCCACCCAATGTTTCTTGCAGTAGTAAAATATCAGGTTGATTTACATCCACCAACCTTCGAAGTGACGATTTTTTAATGGGACTCGCTAACCCACGACAATTGAATGACAATAATTTCATATGAAACCCCCTTCCAGGGCTTTCGCAGCTCTAAGTGCCCATTCAATAGAGGATTGTGTGCCCATTACCAAATCAACTTTTGCCCGGTCTTGTGCTTTTGACAAATGAGATTTGCGTCCCCGACCTTTCCCCCCAGCACTGGCAGCCAAAGCAGGAAGTCCCCTACCCCCCAATCCATCAGCAGAGATCACCCTATTTCTAAGAGCATAGCGGATGCTACTTCCCACAGAATTGGGAGAGGGTTTAGTGGATACTAAAGACGGTGTGTATACACTATCCGCTTCAGGTAACGTACAAGGATCTACAGGGCATAGTAATACAGAATTGACAGGAGGATGAGACCCAAGACATACCCCCCCCAAATCATTAGAGACAACATATAAAGAAACAGCAGAAGAGCTATGGTGAGACTTACCCGGGGGATTTGAGGATGAACCCCGTCAAATTTTAGACTGCTCATGTAGCTTTCTGGAGGCTGCCCGAGTCAAAGTTGTCGAGGTACCCATTGTAGTCCCCTCAACTACCGGCTCCTTGCTCCCAATGATATCCAATCCCTCGTTCTCCAATGATGCCATATTTAGCCCGGATCCCTGCAACCCACACGGTGCCACTGGTACTACCGATGCTTGGGCCGCCCCTGTGTCAATAGCAGTCGCTATTCCAATTCCCCCCACCACCAGTGGAGTCCCCTTCACCGCTGGAACAGAGCAATCATCTGCTTCAGTAACAACCAACGGTCTGCTACCCCTAAACGGTAACATGCAACCAGCTACCAGGTGTCCATGAGCGTGGCAGCGGTGGCACCGAAACGGCACCCCCACATAGTCCAAGATCTGTGTGAATTCCCCATCCTTCGTTTTAATAATGATCTCAGCCGATAGCCCCAGTCGAAGATCGATTCTGACCAAAATCTTAGCCACTGTATAAATACTTGTCTCAGTATGGGAAGAATCAGAACACACATAGTCGCCAAGGAAATTCCCAATTGCTGCAAATCGTGATTCATTCCAAAGATGCATGGGGAGCCCAGGTAGCTTCACCCAAATAGGTTCTCTGTCAATTTTCTCAGTTTTGGAATCAAAGAACGGTGACCATCTTTTCAGCACAATGGGGACGCCCAACATCGACCAATGGCGGCCTAAAATAGCTTCAACTTCCCCAATGTTCGACAAGATTAAGGAGAACCAACCTTTTGTCAACACCCTAATCTCAGGTGTAGTAGCTATCAAGTCTTTCCACTGCTCGGCCTCCCATCGCTGGAGGAAACCATGCCCAAGCCTCTTTCCATGAACATGTCCAACTACTGTGATGTGTGAGAAGTCCTCCGCTTCCTCCATCGAGACATCCACACCCAGCACAAGTTTATCCTTCCTCCTTCGTTCCTTAACCCTGTTGGCCGTATTTTGATGTGAGGCAGTCTTTGCAGAAACCCCTGCTCGTGGAATTAGCAGGGATTCATTATCAAGTAGTAATTCTTCAACCCCAGGAGCTGCCGCTGCTTTTCCACTAGATGAGAAACCCTGGCCACCACTAGCCTGTCCCCGGTCCTCATCTACAAATTCCACCGACTTAATCAGGTTTCCAACAGAAAAAGAAGCCAGTCCTCCACCCAATTTCAACCGCCTGTTGTCACACCCAGCCAGGGTTTCGAGCCTCTCCACACACAAGGCATCCAAGCTAATGGGAAAGTTTGAGTATGACCCCATCTGGGGTTGTAGAGTCCGCCCCAGAAGGCCAGCCAGGTCGGGCCAGTCCCTGATGCCAGTAGATGACCGAAAGGTCTCCAATTCTGCCTCTAAACCCTCCATCCCTAGAGAGATGACCGGCGAAGTGACTCTGGCAGATGTCGGTGGAGTGATGAGGTTCCCATCTAATTCCATCGCTCCCACGGGCCCAGGGAGAGCCCCTATCCCCCCGCCTGACAAGAATGGGCCAGACAATGCCCCCGACCCATACTCCGCATGATTGATAGCTCCAAGATCGAAAATCCCCCTATCACAATCACCATCCGAGGAGTAGTCCACCTCCTACTCATATCCGCTCGCCATTCCACCCCAGTTGTTCCCTCTCAATAGTCAATGCCGAACCCTGACCCAACAATCAACCAAAAAACAGGATGGAAACCCCAGATAGGGCCGAAACCCCTATCCAACGTTCAAAGATGCAGCAAAAGACCCCACACAGTTTGTCGGTTCCCCACAAAGCCCCGAATCCCGTCACTCATTCGCAGGGTTCAAGAACCACCAGCCAAACCCATCAAATACCACACCGTTTCAAGACAGTTCCGCTGGATCAGCCGAGACACCGAAGAACCGCTCCTCCAGTGTTTAGAAGCCCAGATTGCCAGTCCATCAACGCCCAATCTCTGCACACTTCCGCAGGACACCAGGGTTTCATGTAGCCCCCAAAACCGCTCACCAATAATAAACCTGATCCACCAGCCAGCCCGTCAATTACCACACCTCTTCAGAAGTTAAAAATCAACTGGTCCAGCCGCATCGAGCCGATCCTCCAGTGTGTATCCCAGCTTGCCATTCCACCATCGCCCGAATACTGCCCTCACAACCGCAATAAACCAGGGTTTCTTGGAGCCTCGTTCATTCCATCTGTGTCCAGAAGTGGAGAAGTTTTATTCAGGTATTAAAATTGTATTGTATGAGGAAGGGAAATAAATTTCAGGGGGGGCAAATATTTTCTTTAAGATATATAAACATGGGTTTAATATTTTTTTGGTTTGAATTTGGGTGATTTATAATTTAATAAATAAATAATTGATATTCAAAATGTATATTTTTTAGATAAGGATGATTGGAATGGAATGGAATAAAATAAAATGTTAAAAGCTAGTATTTATATGTGAAGTTTTAATTTCACTCAAATACCCAAAACCTAAAACTTTTTAGGGGCATAGTTCCATCATAAGCAAAATTATCTAATTGGAAGAAGAGGTTTGATTTTCATGTCAAAATCATGTGATGAAATTTTGTTGAAAAGGAGTTGATTTTTATGGCCTTTGTTGATTATGAATCATAATCTTGGAAAACTCTAAAATGTTAAAACTTTTTTGTTGGATTTCGGTGAATGTGGCTAACTATAAAAGGTGTATGTTTAGTTAATCTTTAGAAAACACATTTTTCAGGATCAATTGAAATCATTAAATTTTATTTTGTTAAATTTCAATGAAGGTGACCAAAACGATATGTGTTTTAGTTCATATTTAAACAACATATTTTTTAAGATGTAAGTTTTTTGGTTCATGTGATAGCACTCTCTTTCACTTGCATATTAATATCTATGTCACAAGTAAATAATTTTTGAATTCTATCTACTACATGGTTGAAGAAGTGTATTATTTTTGTGAAACAAGTCAGTTCTTTTCTTGTTTCTTTTTAGAATAATGCACCCTATATTTTGGATGGAGTCAAAGGTTTATCCCCTAGCCAAACCCACTACTGAGATCTATTCATTTCTACAAGGAAAGGGTCATTTTTTGTAACAAGTAAGTTTTTTTCTAATATGAACTACAATGTAATACCTTGGTTTTGACCCTTGAGCTTACTGGACCAAAATATGTAAAAATTCTAAATGCATGTATATATCGATGGGGGTCAAGCCATGTTAGCTTAAATAAATAACCCCTAGTGTCGATGTTGTAAATATGATTGTATGGGTTCCTAGTGTGGATCTTAAGGCCAAGGCCTAACTAGTTAATTGTTAGGCAAGTAGATGCAATCAATATAACTTATTTAGACCATGTGATAGACTTGTGAGGGGGCACTTGAAGTTATATAAATAGTATTGTTGAAATGTAATATGATGATCCAAGATGAATGTGGAGAGCATGAGAGGGACTATGAGTCCACAAAGATGGGAATCATAAAGGGGGGATAAGGAAAAGTAATCCTCTATTGCCAAGTGTCAACCTAAAATCCTATACTTCCATCATATGCCTGAAATAAATCTCATCCACCACCTTTGACTTAAAAACCGAATATGAAATGCATAAAGTGATTTTGAGGAATGTATACCTCATGGAGGCATGGGGCGCAAGTACAATCAATTTTTAGTAGTGTGAAGAGTCCCTCAATATCCTTCCTCATGAGAAATTGTTTTCTCAATATTGAATTCACAATTATCATGTGCAAACACTACCCAAGTTCTACATGATGTGTTCCCCCTACTTGGATTGATAGCCAAAACCTAAAAATTACCAAATCAACAATGCGAAGAGCAATTCATAGACCTATGATGGGAGATGGATGGCTATAAATGATCATAAAGGTTGGTTTATTTAAGAAACCTTCCATTTCCCTATTAATTGTTGCTTAGTGAAGGTATTAAATCCAAAGCATTAATATGGAATATTATCCCTATAAGGGAATCAATAAATGGATTATGTTTTCCTACACTAAATAGTGCTAGAAGGGGAGAAGATTCAAGAGGGATTGTAAAGTAGAGAAATGAGAAATATTCCTTGTGTTGGTTAAGGCAGTTGATGGGAATGGCATCATTGATCAATGGTTGGAAGAGTTCGCTAGAGTTATCTTTAGTGAGAAAAATCATTGAGATTGATACCAATTCAATTGGGTTGAGTAATTTGTGAGTTTGTAGCTTGATTTGTTCACCTCAGTGGCCTCATAACCCAATTTGTGGGCGGAATCCATCTTAAAATCCTATAGTGGGGTTAAAATTTGCTCATGTGCAATTAGTTTCCTAACCAAACTCTATTCAAAAGAATAAGTATTATGTCTCTACTTATAAACGTATAATCGAGCTGTGGCTTCTTCTTGGAGAACTCATGAGTCATTATGGTTAGAAAGTGTGTGTGTGTGTGTGCAAATCAAATTAGGGAGATAGGTATGGGGTTGAAATCCTTTTTAGGTGTCTCTCAAGTATTGTCTCCTTGAGTTGAAATATTTTTTAAAGAGGCTAAGGACTAAAACTAGACATAGAGGAGGTCACAAACCTAGTAGACTATGGGGAGGATAACGATTTGAACCCTAACTCAATCTTTCGCTCAAAGGAATAACTTCTGGATATTTGTCATAGTTCAAGAGTTTCCCAAGTAGTTGTAAATTGATGATTGAGACGATCAAGGTGAGGAATGTGTTGAGTCAAATAGATGGTGTATAGAGGGCCAAAGTTCCTATCAAGGACTAATTCCCATATGTAGTATAGAAAGTGCAATAAAGGCTCATTTTTGTGATTTAGGTTCATTAGGTTTGCCAATTTTGAGTTTGGACGTGGAAGAGCATTTTGGAAAGACGACCAAAGTAGTTTCTTTCCCTAGCGACACCATTTCATAGAATTGAAACTTTCTAAGGAAAACCTCTCCTCTCTAATATTGTTAAAATCCACAAGCATCATCCTTTTAGGGTGAAGGTTATATTTATAGCTCATGTTTTTTTATATTAAAAATTTGTATCTCTGTCCTTTATAACACTTTGTTACAATCCTTAAATATTATATCCCCTAAGTTATATAATCCCAGAACCTTAAAACCACTAGTAACTTAAAACCTTAAAATATTTTACCACTATGACCATTATCACCATGCTTAATGTTTAACTTTATAATGCATACCATGAAAACCCTATAAACCATATTATTATTCTCTTGATTTTCATATAATGCTAAACAACTAACCCTTGAAACCCCTAATTAATAACATATATCCCCCTACTCTTACAATTATTAACGTCTAACCTTTATCAACACCAATACATATAACCCTTAATTCGTGTCTCTTGTAACTCGTAAGCCTTAATCATATAGTATATAAACCAAATGAGAGACACTTATAAACCATCACCATCGCCGTCGTCATCATCATCAACATCATCATTTTATGATGCATGCATGGCATGTGATTAATCATTATATGGTCGACTATTCAAACCTCATTTTCATCATCACCATAATCATCATCATCTTCTTCATTGTCATCGCATTGTCATCATCGCTAACATCATCATTGGCATTGTCAGTGTCATCATTCCCTACATATCCTCAAACATGTAACCCTCAACACGTGTGACCCCCAACAACTCAAAAAAAAACTTAAACAAATCAACACCATCATCATAATCCATGTCATGATCATCTTCATCATCAATGCCATCATCATTATCATCATCATTATCATCATCGCCATCATCGTTGTCTTTGAAATCATCATCAATTCCATCATCATTATCATCATCACCATCATCGTTGTCTTTGAAATCATCATCAATTCCATCATCACCATCATCGTTGTCTTTGAAATCATCATCAACACAATAATCATCATCATCATCATCACCATCGTCATTGTCATCATCTTTGTAATCCCCATCCTCATCCTCAGCATCATCATAATTGTCATCATAATCATCATCGTCATCATCATCATCATCATCATCATCATCATCATCGTCCACATCATCATCCTCATCATCGTCATTTTAATCATCACCATCATCATAATCTTAGACATCGTCATCATCACCATAATCATCATCATATTCATCATCGTCGTCATCCACTTCATTGTCATCATCATCATAGTCATCATCTTCACCATCCCCATCATCATCATCATCATCATCTTCCTCATCATAATTATCACCGTCATCGTCATCATCGTAATCGTCATCATCATAATCGTCATCATCTTCATCATGGTTGTCATTGTTGTCTTCATCATCATCCCCTATAACACCTAAACGTGTAACCCACAACACTTATAAAACCCCACATCATCATCATCTTTATCATCATCATCAATGTCACTGTCATCATCACCATCTCCACTGCCATCATCATCATCATCATTTTCATTGTCATCATCATCATTTCCATCATCATCATCATCATCATCATATATACCTTCATCATCATCATCATCATCATCGTGACCCTATACATCTTATCATGGCCATGGACCCTAAATTCCCTATAAAATCTAACTCACATAGACCATGCCACGTCATATAACCCTCAAAACTAATCCTTAACCTTTAACTTCTAAACACTACACAATTAACACTCTTATATAGCCTTATAATTATAGAACATATCCCTTGTAACAATTAAATCATATCAACCCTATCAATCTTAACCATTATAACCTCGACTAACACCTTCTCTATATAAACCCCTCTTAACACATAATATTATAACCTTTATAAGGTTTATGTGATCACCACTAACCTAATACCTTATAATATTTTACATCATGCTTAAAGTTTCACATTTATCCATTATAACCTCTATCCCCAAAACCCTTATCACCATTAATTGTTATAACACATAATTCATACTATGTAACACCTAGAGGACATATTATTGCACTCTTATAGTGAATATAGAATATATGTCGGTTATCCGACGACTCCTGTCAGATAATGGATGGGATTCATTAGATATCCGACAATGCCATGTATCAATTAGAAAAAAATTGATCAAAATTCGTAATTTTAAAGGTGAAATCCGACGACACAATCAATTTCGTCCGATTTTCTTGTCAGATTTTGGGTTCAAGTTTTGTAGTGTGACTAGCATAAACTCTACAATTTATGAGTTAGCCTAGAGGATCCTCTACATTAAATTACTAGCATAAACTCTACAATTTATGGTTTTCCAGATCCTCTCCACCTAGGTGAAAATCTCATTTGCGAAATGTCTACTCTTCCTCAGTCGATTATTGATTGGTATTCTTCATAAGATATTTTGAGGTTGTTAATGGGGATCAATGAGGGTATGGGATGATTTTGTGTAGATGTGGTTATTGAGTGTTAGATATGCTAAGGGAAAGAGTAATGACGTTATTGGTAACTGCATGATAGGAATCGAGATCCCCTCATCTTCCTCATAATAGATGAATGGAGGGTGGCTCAGCCGCCGTCAGGCACAACAGCAACATTGCAATTAATGATTCCTTGGTGTTTATGGATTTTCCTTATGTTATGATCCTTTGACATTCTTAAACATGGATTCCTCCCTCGACCATGTCCATAGCCCCGAGACCCATACCTAGTGCCTACAACCTCTTAATGGCATCAACATCCTAACTCAAGAATCATATATATTGTTGAGAGGTTAGGTGTGATGCTTTGAGGAATTGTTTATGGTCTTATATGCCTAAAAGCTTCCTTTATAGCTTACAACCTGAATTTTCTCCCCCAACCATATTTAGGGCCCTAATAGCCATACCTAGTGCTCAAAAACCTCTAATGGAACACATATCATCAGTGTAATCTAGATATATAATCAAGAGGTCATGTCTGATGCTTTCAGGTGTTGATCATGGCCTTATGTGCCTAGATTAATCTTCCCTTAGCACCTAAGGTATGAGTTTCCTCCACCAATCATGTATATAGCCCTATGACCCATGCCTGGTGCTAAAAACTCATAATGACATTGATACTCCCACTTGTATCCAGAGTATAACCTCTGGAGGTCATGTGTGGTGATTTGATGTATCATGTTTAGCCCTAGATTCTTAGAATATTTGTTTACGAGTTAGGGATTCAATTTATTCTCTTAACCATGTTGAGGCCTAGAGACCCATACCTAATTCTGAAATGATATAGCCTATGTTCATTTTGGTGTCTATCATCTTCTCAAGTTTGCGATCCTAGCCTATATCTCTAGCTAGATTGACATCGTCTTTGGGTTTCCACTGTTAGGAAGTCTATGATTTTTTTTGAAATAATGGATAATGATGTATGGTTGATGATTTCTTGTTTAGTTGTACATAATGATATACAAGTCGCAGGTTATAGGTTTTCTTCGAACAAAGGTATTTTTGAGATGGGTCCTAGTCATATTTGACATAACTTTCACATGATCATAAAAGAAAAATTGATTTGGCTTGTCTCATTCTATCTTTTGAGGTTGTGAATGTTTGTAAGTTTAAATAACTTGACATCATTTTATCGTGTGTTTGGAAGGAACCAAGGTTGTTGAGTGGGTCTCTTGCTAGCACAACACAAGCTAGATTTTGCTTGGGAAAATGTCAATGTTGAAAAATATGAATTTTTTCTATATATGGGAAGTTCCTACCAATTAGAACCTTTTTTTATATATATGGGAAGCTCACTACCTAGGTTGAATTCACACAAGTGACATGTTGATCTCTTAAATGAGTGTTTTTTGTAAAGCCTAAAGCTTCTTTGAAATCTAGTTTACCCTGAGTACCATCCTCAGATTGAGGGGAAGTGTCTAATGGCTTTCTGCAGGATATATATTTCAATAAAAATATATAAACAAGGAAACAATAATGAAAGTTTAAACAACTAGGATTTAGGTATTTACAATGATTGCCCTTAGAAAATCCAATAATTATCCAACCAAGGTAATAACTTCAAAACGTATACTTGATACCATGCTAAATTATTAACATATTAAAAGAGGTTATGAAGGATCAAAATAGGTGTTCCCCCTTACATGTTCTAAATTCAAAGCACAATATGCCTAGTCATGAGCACTTTAGATACCAGTGTAGGATCAGTGGCATATTGTGTCTTCCAAATGAATCTTTGAATTGTTGGAGAGGCTATTTTTGAACACGAAATGTTGTTATGAATCCTATGTGAATAATTTATTTTTCATACAAGCCCATAACTTCACAATAAAACCATAGTGCTAGGATGCTTGATATCGCACTATAGTAAAAGGCCACAAGGCCTAAAACAAATTATTAGGTCTTAAATGCCACTTGGGGTGAACCCCCCCCCCACAAGGTCAAATTTTGAAAACTTTTGGAGGTGGTTTTTAAGAGCCACCCCTAAAAACCCAAAAAAACTTTTGGGGATGGTTTTACCAAGACCGCCTCAAGTCAAAACCGCCCCTAAAGGGGTAAATTGTTGTAGCTGGTACAGAGAAACGCCCATAGGTCACAAGACCTTGAGGTAACTACTAGTCATTATAAACTAGATTTTGATCTAACACCATGGACACCATGGATTAGGCTTCAAGAACAATCCATGATGTTGTAAAATTGAAATGGCCACCATACCCACTTGCAAGCTAAATATTCCTTGTGTAGGAATCATGTGGTGATTAGGGCTCTACACATGGCCCATTAGCCATAAAGGATAATTTTATGGCACACAAGTTTGTATTTTGACCATGGATCATGGAAAGTTGGAGTGTGAGAACCATCTTTCATGTGAAAAACCTATCATGAATGCCTCAATTGTAGAGCTCTAATGGGATATGGTGTTGAATGATGATGCACACCCTTCCTAACACTACAACAGCTTGTGTGTGCTTAGCTCCAATGTTTTGATGAGGTGCATTGTTGAACCCATGTGACACACCTAACCCATGTACATAAATGACTTTTAGGGGGTTTTCAAAAAACTTCCTTGAAAATTTCAATTCTCATGACTTTTAGGGGGGGTTCAATAAACCACCTCCAAAAGTTCAATTCTCATTTCTTTTAAGGGGGGTTTCACAAAACCGCCTCCAAACGTTCAATTATCATGAATTTTAAGGGGGGGTTTTAAACAACTGCCTCCAAATTTTTAATTTGCATGACTTTTAGGGGGGGATTTCAACAAACTAACTCCAAGAGTTCAATTCTCATGACTTTTAAGGGGGGTTTCAAAAACCCGCCTACAAAAGTTCAATTCTCATGACTTTTAAGGGGGGGTTCTAAATAACTATCTCCAAAAGTTGAATTCCCATGACTTTTAGGGGGGGCCTCCAACAAACCGCCTCTAAAAGCTCAATTCTCATGACTTTTAAGTGGGGGCCAAAATACCGCCTCCAAATGTTCAATTCTCATGAGTTTTAAGGGGGGTTCTAAAAAAACCGCCTCCAAAAGTTCAATTCTCATGACTTTTAGTGGGGGTTTTGACAAACCTCCCCCACAAGTTATGAGAATTAGGCTTTTAGGGGGGGTTTTCAAACAGCCGCCTCTAAAAGTTCAATTCTTATGACTTTTAAGGGGGGTTCCAAACAAACTGCCTCCCAAAGTTCAATTCTCATGACTTTTAGGGGGGGTTTTGACAAACCACCCCCAAAAGTTATGAGAATTGGACTTTTAGGGGGGGTTTTCAAACAACTGCCTCCATAAGTTCAATTCTCATGACTTTTAAGGGGGGTTCCAAAAAAACCGCCTCGAAAAGTTCAATTCTCATTACTTTTAGGGGGGGTTTTGACAAACTTCCCTCAAAAGTTATGAGAATTGGGTTTTTAAGGGGGGGTTTCCAAAAACCGCCCCCAAAAATCAAATTTCAGGACTTTTGGGGACGGATTTAAAAAAACCACCCCCAAAAGTCCAATTTCCATGACTTTTAGGGGCGGTTTTAAAAGATTGCCTCGAAAGGTCTGAAATTTTTTTTAGAGGGGGTTTTACCAAGACCCCCGCAAGACAAAACTGCCCCTAAAGGGTTATTTTGTTGTAGTGGATATCACCTTTATAATTTTGAATTTTCTTCCATTTTTTTTTAAATTTGACCCCGACTGTCATTGGATATTCGACGCTTGTCAAATATCCGACTTGAGGCGTAGAATATCCGACATTTTCAAGAGATATTTTCATAACGATCAATAGTCAAATGTCATCAGATATTTGGCGACCTTTTTTTTGAGAAACTTGAAATTATACAAATATTCCGACATATTTGATATACTAGCGATGGTTTGCGGAGATTATAACCTTTACACGAACTGTTTTTTGTTCAAAAAGAAAAAAATATTTCCATTACTATCATTACAAATAGTGAAGTGTGGAGCTTGATTTTTTAAGATCGATAATCATAAGCCAATCTTGGTAAAAGAAAATGTCACATAACAATATTCCTGATCCAAAAGAACAAAATCGAGAATTACTTGCTAGATTGTGGGATGGAATGAAAATAAAGGGTCAAGGGAAATGGTATTGTCCTTGTAGTCAATGCAGGGGATTTAAAAGGACAAGAATAAATATCACAACAGCTAAAAGACATTATAGGGAGCATGGACACGTTGAGGGGGGAACACGAATATTGTTGGCAAGTTGTTCATTATATATGTCTTTATATTGATCGCTTTTGTAAATGTATGTATCATTTTAATATTTTTTATATTTACACTAATATATCTTGATGGTTTGTACTTATAAAGGAAATGCATCATACGACATATCGCCCGAGGATGTACTTGCAGAACAAGCACTAGACGAACATGGAGCTATGAATATTGAAGATCAAGCTGATGATCATATTGGAGAAGATGATCATACTGATAACATAGTTGGAGATGATGGTACAAATACATTGATCCATGATACCTTTAATGCTATAATGGATGATGATGATGATGATGATGATGAAAATGATGACTTTGATGATGTTCATGATTTACCTCTTCTTGAGAGGGCATATAGACCCCTTTATGAAGGCTCCATTACAACTCTTCTCTCTGCTATATTGTTGATATTAAACTTGAAGGTTATGAATGGTCTTTCAAACACATCAGTCACACAGATGGCAAGGTATGTAATATATTCCATCACATATATATGATCATGATAAAGATTATTTGTTCCTCTAATAATTTTATTGTTAATTCCTAAGTAAAATTAATAGGGATGAAATAGGTTTCATTAATATGTTTTATATATTATATGAACTAGTTTTTTTTGTTTAATTTGTTGTAGCTTGATAGATGAGTTTTTGTTGCCACCGTAGAATATTTTACGTTGCACATACCAATATTTATCTGCCATCATGAAATAAATTGGAATGTAGTATCAATCAATTGATGCATGCCTCAATGATCATATTATATATTATAAACATCATGAATTTGAAACAGAATGCCCAAAATGTCATAGCAGTAGATATCGAATAGATCAAGTAACAAAAAATGTGCCTCGTAAGGTTCTTCATTATATTCCCATTATTCTACGTTTGCAACGACTGTTCAAGTGTAAAAACATAGCACAATTTATGGATTACCATGCATGGAACAAAAGTGAAAATGGAATTATTCAAATTCCTACAGATGGTTTTGCATTTAGAGACATGGAGGAAAAATGACCACACTTTAAAGAAGAACCTTGTAATGTTAGGCTTTCTTTGGCAGCAGATGGTGTCAAACCATTTGCAGAGATGAGATCTATTTACTTGGTGTGGCATATTTTTGTTATTAACAATAACATTCCTCCATGGATGTCAATTATAAAGAGGAAGCACATAATGTTGGCAATGATTGTTCCAGGTATGTGTTTACAACAATTGTTTTATTTAACGTAGTAGCATATCATTTGTCGTATTTTGTTGCATAATTTCATATACTTTTTTTCATTTACTCATATATATTATTTATATATCTAAAATGGTTATAATAATTATGTAGTTTATATGTTCAAATCAATTAGGTAAGTACTAAGTTAAATATATGAATGTATATTTTGAGCCTCTTATGGACAAGCTACTAAAGCTATGGAATGACATCACTATGTATGATGTTTCTAGACCAATACAACAAAGGAAATTTCAATTCCATGCAATGCTTATATGGACAATTCATGATTCCCCGGGGCTAACCCATTTTTGTGGTATGTAATTATAACATCCATTTTAATAGTATTTAATTTTAAGAAGTCGATATATTAATCATGCATGTTTTTTAAATAATCCATTCATTTTATATAATTATAATTGACATAGTTAATCCATCTCTTGCAGGTCTTCAAACAAAGGGAAAATTTGCATATCCAGTTTGTGGTCCTAAGATGAAATCTTGTCATTCAAAAAGTTTAGGAAAAGAGGTTTTTGATTAGTATAGGTACTTCCTCTCTAAGAATCATAGGTATCGAACTACAGAAAAAACATCTTTTCAATGGGAAAGAAGAGACTGCATTAAAACCATAGAGAATGACACCTCACCTATGGAAGTTGCAATATAATAGAAATCGTTAAGGTACGTACGGATCAAATTGTCTATATATCATCATATATGAAATGTTTTGATTTTTTTTTATATTGTGTGTTGTTTACTGTAATTGACATTGATTTCTGTAATTTCTTTATAAACTATGATTCAAGATGGCCATCATGATCATGAAGGCATTAATGGGCTTCCACGAGGAATGAAAAGTTATCCCAAACAATTCAGTAGGTTTATCTGCTATGAGAAACTATACATTTCTCATTTGTTTGATACAATGCATATCGGAAAGGATGTAGATGAAACATTATGGAGAATATTGGATGAAAGAAGTGACAAAGAAAAAATTGTCAAAATTTGCAATGACATTCAGGAAGCCAATCACGCAATGAACTATGTCATTCAATTAAATAGCAATGGAGACCAAATTAAATATAAGCTCACTTCCATGGTTGTTAACGGAGCAACAAAGCAATGCTGTAAAACAAGCCATGCGAAAAATTTAATTTCCCACTGGATTTTGTTTGAACATGAAGAATATATTAACAAAGAAAGGTGAACTTGGGGGGGTGAAAACACATGATTGGAATATATTCATCAAGGTAATTATTCTGTTATATATGTTGCTATAGTTTTTATACTAGTTCATGTTGTTGGTATTTTTGTCTAATTTTGTAAAAAATAATGAAACCATTTTATTGTTATAGTATGTTCTACATCTATCTCTCCTAGAAAACTTTGACAACAATGTCAAACAAGTTATATATGATCTTGGAAAATACATGAGGTAAGTAGCGATATTTTGCATGCATAAAGTGTTTTTTTAATTCATTGTAGAACTTATATTTGAATTTTTTTATACTAATTGTTATGTAATATAATGTTTATTTGTGTTAAATCTCGTGATTTGCTTGCATCACTTTTAGATGGTTTAATCTAAAGAAATCCATAAAGAAGATATAAAGTATTGGAGGAGATAAATTCCTTGTCTCATGTGTGAAATGCAAAAGCATCTACCTTTTGCATTTTTCAATGCACAAGAACACTACCTCATACACAAAGTTGAGGAGATTGAATTGTGTGGACCTGTACACTCGATTTCAATGACGATGGATGAGAGGTACTTGAAATTTTTGAAGGCTTTGGTTAGACAACGAGCATGTCCTGAGGGTTCTAGATGGTGGAGGGATATATGGTATACCAGAACATGGTGTATATTAGTGAATATCTTCCTAAATTAGTGTCAAAGATAGATTTAGGTTGCATTTGTGATCCAAACTCCATTAACAAATTCGAAGGGGAGTACCTGAAGTGGAAGTATATCGAGGAAGGTGAAAGGTAATTATTAGATGGTGGAGATTAATTGAAATACATTTGACTATTTCACTTTATGTATATATCATACTTATTTCATTTTTTAATATTCAATATGCATTAATTAAAAATGTATACTATGTTAAGTAATTATACATTTGTGAATTGTAATTTTATTTTCATCATGCAACTGGTCGAGATTGGGATGCACTACATCTATAC
Source organism: Larix kaempferi (assembly GCA_027924585.1). Classification (NCBI taxonomy): domain Eukaryota; kingdom Viridiplantae; phylum Streptophyta; class Pinopsida; order Pinales; family Pinaceae; genus Larix; species Larix kaempferi. Next base: position 13,326,743 of record BSBM01000797.1, read on the forward strand.
GTTGCAAACAATCTTGATTGGATGAAGGTATGGATTTAACGATATAAACAATCTAGTCATGGAATATCATGGGAAGGTGTGGCTTCATTGGTTAAAGAAGCTCATTGCAATGGAGATACCAATCTTTCACAAAGGGAAGTCGATTTAGCATATGGTTTAAAAGATAAACATGCAAGAATATTAATCAACCATACTATTTAATTTTCTTCAATTATATTGATTTACAAGTTGATTTTGTTTTCTTTGCATACATTCCAGGCATAAACATGTACTTAATCATCAATTGACGATGTAATCTTTATGTGTCTAGCACATTGTAGGAAAAACACCATAAGGCTATGTGGTGCAATGCTCGTAAATTTTGCATCAAAAATTTGGAAGAAATGAAGAAAACATTTGATTTTTGGATAACTGCAGCCTTTGAGGTGACCAATGTTTCCTTTAGAAGTGGCAGACATCCAAAACTCTCATAAAATCTATACTATGGCTATTTGGAAGATATTATTCAGTGTGACTTTAAATCCTTCAAATTAGGTATGTTCGTTGTCAAATGGTATAGGTTATGATTGAATCAATGTGATCATGATAGAACTATTATTTAACATGCTAATGGATTTACCATGGTTAATACAAGGTTGTTTGAGCTAGGAACGGAGCCCTATGTTCTTCCAAGCCAATGTGAACAGGTATTTTACTTGGAGGTTCCATGTAGAGGGGGTTGGTCATTTGTTGCGAGACATGATCCAAGGGGAAGGCCGGTAAAGTATAATGTAGAGGAAGATCAAGAGGATCATGAAGAATAATATGATGTAGAGGATCACCATGAGTTAGATGATCATGTTCCAGAGGAATATGTCGAAGAACTAGCTGAAGCAGATGATGTAGTAGATATGGCCAATCTTGACAATGTTGAATTTGGATTGGATGATATAGATGTGGACTTGGATGAAGAAGATGATGAAGTGCATTGAAGTGTACGACGCATGCCTTAATATATCTATTCTTTATATATTGAATTAATATTGATAGAATTATTGACTTGTATTGGTACGTATAAATTAATTGTTTTAAAGTTTTTTTCCATTTTCTAGTATGTTGGCATACGTTGTAAGAGACATTGTTTCTTAATTATGACAAAAATCACAATCATTTATTTTATATTACATATATTTCATTGGGTTATGGGCAATTGAGAGTGACGTGGGGGGGGGGGGGTAGATGAGTTTCCACCTACAAGTGGTTGGCCCTGTTTAGTAGAGAATATTAAACTATTATCCAAACAAAGAGAAGCTCGGTAAGGTAATGCACAATTATGCTTATTTCACCTTCATTTTTATATGATATTTCATAACCAAAAAATAATGCATGCCTGCTCATGTACTTGACCCTGAATTTTATAAATGTCATGTGAATGGGGCCAACGTTGAAAGTTTTTCAATTTGTATTGTTATGGACTGGAATTTGGCATGGTTAGACTAGATGTGTGCATTGATGGTATGGGAGGGTTTCCATACTCAAACATGACTCACACAAACAATTCGACAATCAAACAACAAACCTATAGATTAATTAATGTATTGAATGTGACCAACATTGAATTTTTATCAATTTGTGCTTGTATGGACTGAAAATTTGGCATGGTTAGACTAGACGCATGCATTGATGGCGTGAGAGGGTTTCCAGACTCAAATTTGACTCACACAAACAATTCGACAATCAAACAACAAACCTATATATTCTTGGCATCAAAGGAAGTAGGATGATCCATCAAAACCTTGATTTCTCTTCATTTTAGCTTACAACTTGATGCATCAAAGTTCCATCCGAAATCATACAACAATCTTATTATTATATTATAGATTGTTACTTTTCATTTAGTAAATATATATTCAACTCATCACCATTTACTGAATTTCACTTGCTAGAATCCATATTTTATTCCAATGCGGTATTTTTAGATATGCACTAAACAAAAGTACATGATGTTTAAAAACAAAATGATACTGCTTTAAGAATAAAATATAATAGGGAATCCAAAAGAATGAGGACAATTATTATTAAACCCCTCACTTGACGAAATAATATTAAATAAAAAATGTGCTCTTCATTGATCTATTTTTCTTCTGCAAGCTTATATTTAAAGATATATGAAAATTTTATTTTCATTACTAAAATCAAATTGTTATACTTTACCCAAATTTTATGAATAATTTCTACCAGCAATGTGCCCAACTGGATGTTAGGCCCTTTATTGTTTGTATTTGATGATATCACTTATCTATTGGTCAACATCATTACTTGGATATTGGTTATGTTTTTTAACCCTTTATCTAGACATTAGAGATGTTATTTTTTAATAACACACATTAATGTGAGTCAAATGTTGGGAACGATTAAAATACTCTATATACTATTGTTGCATAATGCTCTTCTTTATTTAGGACTTATCAATCCTAGTCATCTTTAAACTCTTCCTAATAGGGACACTCTATTGTATGTCTAAGACTTAGTTTATCCCTAGGGTATAACTATGTGACCAAGACACATTTTTCATAGGACTTATCTACTAGTAATCATCATAGCTTCCAAGGCTCGCTATTTAGATGATTGTATAGGAATTTTTTTGGGGGGGACTTAATTTTATTATGTTGTTGATTTTTTGGTATCTTCATATCTTATTCTTATTTTTGATATTATAAATTGATTCAGGTGTATACTTTATTTCTCTTCTTAATATTTAATTTCTCTTCATTTTATTTCATTTATCTCTGGGTATTTTTTCCTATATTTTATTAATTTGATTTAGATCTCCTAATAATAAGTAAAGTGTACTTTTCTAAATTTTAACACAATTTATAACAAGAAGTTCATCCATATTTAAAAAAAACAAACTAAGAAAGAAAAAAATTATAATATATACAAATATATAGAAATAGGTTAAACATATTAGGTTATTTAAAATAAAGATGTCCTTGTTTTTAGCATCTTTTTCAAGTAACTAAGCCCCAAAACTCTTACAAGTTTTTCACACATTAAATTAAAAATACCTATAAAAGGGTTGAATATGGAACTCTAGGGCTAATAACTATGGCATCTAAGTAAATTGCCAAATAATGATCATAGAGGATAAGATCACACACATATTAACCTTGACTAATAAAGATATAAATGGAAAACATTAAGAAGATTGAAATAAGAATTTGTAAAAAAAAAGAGGCTTACTATTCTTCACATATATTTATCTCCTTGAGAGTATAATGCCTCTTACAAATGGATATAGATCCTTAACCAAAATACTAAGCTCTTCATAAAGGTACTCCAAAAACAAAATAAATTATAACAACACAAATCCTTAATCCCTACTAGCCATGAGATCTAGCTTTTGTTCATGAAAATAACATAAATATAAAAATCCATATTCAAACTAGGAACACTTGAAATTGATATAAATTCTTCAGGGACTAGCCACTATTATTGGTTATCTATACCAATTATAGAGGTCACTGATTAGTATGTATAGTTATTAGGTGTTATTAGCTGGATTTTATAATGATTAGAAGTTACAAGTCAAAAATTAGGTATTTAGGATCAAGTATTAGTGTTATATGGGTTATGAACTTAGGTGTTAGGGGTTAAGGTATATATGGTATATGGATTTTATATTTTATTGGGTAGTTGTGATTTGATTTATGAGCCATAGAAGATATACATTTATTGGTTCAAGGAGAATTTGTATATATATGGTTACTATTTATAATGGTTATGGGTTATGGTTAATGGTTATAAGGGTTAGCACCAAAATGATTACATGATATAATCATGAGGTGTTAATGTTTAAGATTTATAGAGGTTGGAGATTAGAACGATTAATGATTATATATAGTGGTTAAAAGGGTTATTTAAGAGTTATAATGGTAAATATTTACATGGTTTTGTTAATGTATATGTAACTTCAGAATGTATTTCATCTATATTTATTGTACCCTTATTAGAGATGTGTTATTCCTCTATAAGGAAGTGCCGTCATGTGGATTGACAAGTGTCGCAAGTGTGTGTACTTTTTGATGGGTTATTAGACCACCATGTGTGGGGTCGGCCCTGAAATATATATATTATAATGTGGATGTACCTAGCTAGACAAGTCGGCCTCATAAGGTCACTGGGAAAACAGGTTAGTATAAATAGAGATCAGGTGATCTCTATTTAGATCATTCGGAAAGTCATATCTCTCTCACTCAGAAAGTGGCGCACTAGTGAAGAGGAGGATCATATGCTACTAGGAGACTATCTCAGTGTATTTTGGTTGTACTTTGGTTGAGCCATTTCTCTCTCTATCTCTGAGGAAGTTGTGGGGTTTTTCACCTTAGGGTTTTCCCCACGGAAACTCTGTGTCTCTTGTCTCTCATGCTTTTGATTCTTGTGATGCTTTTCATGCTTATTGTGAGTGTTATGCATTGATATACTATACATGTTATTCTCTCCGTGAAGATCCTAGAGTATTGTGAATTAATGCTCAAAATTTAACATGGTATCAGAGCTAACCTGAGAAGAAGACATTTTGCAGTGACGGAAACTTGAGTTTCTTGTTTATTGGATTTCTCTCCACAAATTTTGGAAAAGCAGTATAGTATATTGACTCTACTCATCAAGGAGAATCTATCTGTCCAATCAAAATTCAATTCTGAGCATTTTCAGATTTGGCCCTAAAAATTAGGGTTTCTAGAAAAATAGGAATTTCTAAAATTTGAAGACATAGCTGGAAGCTCCTTGCAAAAATTGAAGTTTAGAGCTTTGGATCAAGATTTTTGGTTGGGTAGATCTCTGGGAAATGCAAACCCTAATTCAGGGCTCTCCCTAGTGAACCCGAGAGGACAAAAAGGAAAATCTAAAGGGTAAAACTTTGCTGATCTCAAATTCTAAATGCACCAGGATGATCAGCTCATCAAAGCACATCTTTCTATCCTTTCAGAAAATTGAAATTCACATTTTGAATTTTTAGGGTTTTTTCGACAAACCCTAATCCAGGACCAGATCCAGTTTTCAGCATTTCAAGTGGTAAGACCTAAATATTTTCTATTTCCATTTGAAGTACTCTTTAAGATGTCTCACCACACCAATATTGAGGATAAGCTTGAAGGGGCTGATAACTTCCGAGCTTGGAAGTATAGGATTGGGTTAATCCTGGAAGAGAATGAGTAGGACTCATATATAAAAGAAGACATCCCTATCCCAGAGGATGAAGAGGCCAAGGTATTTCATAAGAAGAACTTGGTCAAGGCAAAGAGAATCATTGCTGATTCTATCAAAGATCATCTCATACCCCATGTGTCTTCTCTAAAGACACCCAAGGAGATGTTTGACTCTTTTACCAAGTTATTTGAAGGGAAGAACATAAATCAGAAGATGACTCTACAGAATCAATTGAAAGGGGTCAAGATGTTGAATGGAGAAACCATTCAATCTTACTTCTCCAAGGTCTCTCAGATCAAGGAGCAACTTGAAGCTGTGGATGAAGTAGTGGACAATGGTGAGGTTGTTATGACCACTCTGAATGGCCTACCTAGGTCATGGGACTCCTTTATTCAAGGAATCTGTGCAAGAAAGAAATTGATCTCTTTCAATAAAGTATGGGAGGAATGCTCTCAAGAAGAAGCTAGACTTGTAGCTCGTGAGGAAAACATGGGTGGTGAAGATCAAGCTCTCGCAATTCACACCAAAAGAAGCAAGCCCAAGAAGGAGCACTCTCTCTACAAAATATCCTATCAAAAGAATAAGAAGGATCTAAGATGCTTCACATGCAATGAGAAGGGTCACTTTGCTTCAGATTGTCCCAAGAACAAAAGGGATAGTAATAACAACTTCAGCAAGATGAAGAAGGGAAGCAAAAGAAAGTTCCATGCTCATGCTGTCGAAGATGATGAACCTCCAAAGAAGAAGGCTAGGGCAGAAAGTGATGATGACTCATCAAGTGAAGAAGAGTATGTTCTAGTCTCTACTATCACAAGTACTATCTCCCATGGTTGTAATGATTGTTGATTGATAGTGGGGATTCCAAACACATGACTGAGTTTAAGGAATATTTTGTGAATCTATATTAACATGAATCACCCCATAAGGTGAAACTTGGGGATGATTATCAATACCCAATCAAAGGAAGTGGTGAAGCCTCCTACAACCTATATTCTGGAAAATATTTGAAAATGAAAGAAGTCCTTTATGTACCTGGGCTCAAGAAGAACTTACTCTCCATCTCTGGATTAGATGCAAAAGATATGAGGGTTGCATTTGTGGATGGCCAAGTCCTAATGTGGCCAAAGGGAAAGACCATAGATGATGCAGTAGTGATTGGAGAACAAGAGGGAGGATTATATAAATTGAAGGGACAACCTGAACATGCCATGGTGCATGAATCCATGGAGCCAAGTGAACTTTGGCATAGAAGACTTTCTCATATGCACTATAGGGCACTTCCAATTGCAAGCAAGGCTGTAGAAGGTCTTCCTGAAATCAAGACCAAACATGAAGGTGTTTTCAAAGGATGTGCAAAAGGTAAGAACATTAAGAAGGCTTTCCCAAGAAGTGAAAGCAAGGCCAAAGATATCCTGGAAATCATCCACTCAGATGTATGTGGTCCTATGTCATCCAGTTCTCTTAGTGGGTATGTTTACTATGTCTCATTTATTGATGACTTCTCCAGGAAGACTTGGGTATACTTCTTGAAGAACAAAGATGAGGTGTTTGATAAGTTCAAGGAATTCAAAACCTTGATGGAGAATCAAACTGACAAGAAGATCAAAACATTCAGATCCGACAAGGGTGGAGAATTCACCGCAAGTGACTTCAAAACGCTTTGTAGTGATTCAGGGATTAAGAGGGAGTTGAATGCTCCTTATAATCCTCAAACAAAATGGAGTTGCAGAAAGGAAGAACAGAACTATCATGGAAGCAGCAAGGGCAATGCTGCATGACCAGGATCTACCTATGCATCTATGGGCAGAAGCAGCGAGAACAGCTGTATATGTGCAGAACAGAACACCCCACAAGATATTGGACAACAAGACACCAGAAGAGGTCTTCTCTGGTAAGAAACCTGAAGTCAGCCATCTCACAATATTTGGTTGTCTAGTATACACTCATGTCCCAAAGGAAAAGAGGACTAAACTAGATCCTTCAGGAAAGAAGGGTATCTTTGTGGGTTACAGTGAAAGCTCGAAGGCTTATAGAATATACTTCCAAGGTTCAAGAAGATTGATGTCAGCAGGGATGTAACATTTGATGAAAACTCAGCATTCATCAAATCAAGGAAGGCACCTATCGAAGTTTATGAAGAACCTAAGGAAACTAGATTTCAAGACACTACCATGACTGAAGCAGTTTCAGAAGTTGTTCGTGAGTTTGAAGATCCACAAGAACCTATAGATCCACCCCGTGAGGATAACTCTCACAAGAGGAAACCTGCATGGGCTAGAGAGCTCATTCAAGATGCAGAAAGATTTGGCATTCCAAAAGAAGAACACAAAGCAAAGAAGAGAACTAGATCACATACCAGCTATGTTGCTTTACTCTGTGACATTATGAACAAAGAGCCTTCCAGCTATGAAGAAGCAGCGGAAAAGAAAGAATGGAAGGATGCCATGGTTGAGGAATACCAATCAATAATGAAGAATGATGTTTGGGATGTTGTCCCAAAACCTAAAGAGAATTCTGTTATGACTTCCAAATGGATTTACAAAATCAAGCATGCTGCAGATGGCAGTGTAGAGAAATACAAGGCAAGATTCGTAGCTCGTGGCTTCTCTCAGAAAGAGGGAATAGATTATGAAGAAAATTTTGCACTTGTATCCAAGTATACTTCCATCAAAATAGTACTTGCCTTGGCTGCAACAATGAAATGGAAAATACACCAGATGGATGTCAAGACTACTTTCTTGAATGGTGTAGTTGAAGAGGAAGTATATGTGGAGCAGCCACTCGGTTTTGAAATACATGACAGGGAGTCATATGTGAGCATATTGAAGAAAGCCTTGTATGGCTTGAAACAAGCTCCCAGAACTTGGTATGGTAGGATGGACAGTTTCCTATCTAGTTTGGGCTTTACTAAGAGTAAAGCGAATTCCAACCTTTATTACAAGGTTGAGGAAGGGAATCCTATGATTCTACTCCTATATGTGGATGACTTATTTGTAAAAGGAGATGACAGATTGATTGCAGATACGAAGAGGAAGCTTGCTGCTGAGTTCGATATGAAATATTTGGGAATGATACATTATTTTCTAGGTATGGAGGTGTGGCAGAGTGCAGGTGGGATCCTCCTTGGTCAAGGGAAGTACACAGTATATATCTTGAAGAGATTCGGGATGATGGATTGCAAGGCCATGGCCACACCTATGGCATCGAATCTGAAGCTTCTATGTGATGCTTCATCTGAGCCGGTTGATGTCTCTATGTATTGTCAGATGATTGGGTCCTTGATGTACTTGACGAACACAAGACCAAATATTTGCTTTGCGGTGAACACATTGAGTCAGTTCCTGACAGATCCGAGGAGTGTTCATCTGGTTGTTGTAAAGCATGTTTTGAGGTACCTGAAGGGTACAGTGGATTATGGGCTCAAATATGAAGCGAATCAAAAGTTTAACCTGCAGGGTTATGTTGATTCAGATTGGGCTGGCAGTGCTACAGATAGGAAGAGCACATCTGGGTGCTGCTTTAGTATGCGATCAGGTGTGATCTCTTGGTTTAGCAAGAAGCAGTCCTGCGTAGCACTGAGTATAGCTGAGGCAGAGTATGTTGTAGCCTGTTCAACTAGTTGTGAGGCAGTATGGATACGGAAGCTACTATTTGAGTTATTTGATCTCCCGTTGGATGCTACCGGTATCTTCTGTGATAACCAGAGTTGTGTGAAGCTGTCTGAGAACCCAGTGTTTCATGACAGGTCGAAACACATAGAGATCAAATATCACTATATCAAGGATATGGTGCAGAGAGGAGCTGTGAAGCTCCTGTATGTTGCAATGGACGAGCAGATTGCAGATGTGCTGACGAAGCCACTAGCCAGGGTGAAGTTCGAGTACTTCAGAGAGAGGCTTGGTGTTCTTCGGATTGATGACACTTCGAGGAAGAAGTGATGGACACATTTGTTGAAGCCATTCCAAGCATGTTGGAAGGAGGATCCTTCACATGGCTATGGATGTAAGCGTTGGATGATGAGCATCAGGATGATGTTCTGGTTTATGCTGGATATGATCAGTTGGATCATTTATATGTATATGTATGTATGCATCATGTTGGATGCTGGATATGATCAGTTGGATCATTTATATGTATGTACGCATCATGTTGGATGTTGGATATGATCAGTAGGATCATGTGTATGTATTTTGTATATGCATCATGTTGGATGCTTGGACCATGTATCTGTATATGTATCAAGTGGATACATTGTATGATCAGGTGGATCATGTATGGTGATATGTATAATGTATTTGTATTTGTATCAGGTGGATACATTATATGATCAGGTGGATCATGTATGATGATATGTATCAGGTAGATACTTGGTATGCATCAGGTAGATGCATTGTATGATCAGGATGATCATGGATGACGAGCTTTAGGATGTTGCTCCAGATGACATGCAGCAGGATGTTGCAGTGATGATGATCAGGATGATCATGTGTACATCAGGATGATGTATGGTGAGTATCAGGTTGATACTCTATGGCCGTGGATCAGGTTGTGCAGATGAGCATATAATTTGGCCCTAGGAGATTTGCAAATAATCTTTCGAGGTTTTTCCTATGGCATATAATTTGGCCCTGGGATATCTGGAAAATGCTCTTTCAAGGTTTTTCTCTGGGAGGACATATAATTTGGCCTTGGGAGATCTGCAAATAGTCTTTTGAGGTTTTGCCTATGGCATATAATCTGGCCCTGGGATATCTGGTAGATGCTCTTTCGAGGTTTTGTCCTATGGCATATAATATGTCCCTGGGAGATCTTATAGGTAGAGTTGTGTGCTCGTAATAGCCTGGGATGCTCTTGCGAGGTTTTTCCATGACCACATATAATCTGTCCCTGGGAGCTCCTATAGGTAGAGCTGTGTGCTCGTAATAGCCCGGGATGCTCTTGCGAGGTTTTGTGGTGACCACATATAATCTGTCCCTAGGAGATCTTATAGGTAGAGCTGTGTGCTCGTAACAGCCTAGGATGCTCTTGCAAGGTTTTGTGGTGAGGTCACATATAATATGGCCCTAGGAGATCCTATAGGTAGAGCCGTGTGCTCGTAACAGCCTGGGATGCTCTTTCGAGGTTTTGTGACACACGTAATAAGTCCTGAGGATTCCACAGTATGGCCAGTGATGACGAAGACCCACAGGTGGTGGGACTACATCCAGTATGAAAAAGGACTGGCTCTGTAGAACTTCCTATGACGAGTAGAGTCAGATATTGGTTGAGATAGCAGCAACAGTGACGATGACGATGACGATGATCCTGAGAAGAAGACTTGTCTAGCAGATCTATGTCGAGAAATACCTTCCTAGTTAAGAGGGAGTGTTGATGTATATGTAACTTCGGAATGTATTTCATATATATATATTCTACCCTTATTAGAGATGTGTTATTCCTATATAAGGAAGTGTCGTCATGTGGATTGACAAGTGTCGCAAGTGTGTGTACTTGCCGATGGGTTATTAGACCACCATGTGTGGGGCCGGCCCTAAAATATATATATTATAATGTGGATGTACCTAGCTAGACAAGTTGGCCCCATAAGGTCACTGGGAAAACAGGTTAGTATAAATAGAGATCAGGTGATCTCTATTTAGATCATTCGGAAAGTCATATCTCTCTCACTCAAAAAGTGGTGCACTAGTGAAGAGGAGGATCATCTGCTACTAGGAGACTATCTCAGTGTATTTTGGTTGTACTTTGGTTGAGCCATTGCTCTCTCTATCTCTGAGGAAGTTGTGGGGTTTTTCACCTTAGGGTTTTCTCCATGGAAACTTTGTGTCTCTTGTCTCTCATGCTTTTGATTCTTGTGATGCTTGTCATGCTTATTGTGTTTGTTATGCATTGATATACTGTACATGTTATTCTCTCAGTGAAGATCTTAGGGTATTGTGAATTAATGCTCAAAATTTAACAGGTTTAGGATGGGAATGGTGATTATGATGATGATGATGATGACGATGATGATGATGATACTGATCATGATGATGATGATCCCGATCATGATGATGATGACGATGATGATGACGATGACGATGATGATGATACTGAAGATGATGACGATGACGATGATGATGATACTGAAGATGATGATGATGATGATGATGATGATGATGATGATGATGATGATAATGATGATCATCTATATGATGATGATGATGGATGTGATGACAACAACGATGACCATGATGATGATGCTAATGATGACAATGATGTTCTTGATGTTGATGTTGATGTTGATGACAATGATTATAATGATGATGATGACGAAGTTGTTGTTTATGATGATTGTGATGATTAATAGAGATGACATCGACGATGGCAATGAAAATGGTGTTGTTTATGATGATGATGATGATTAATGACAATGAAGATGTTAATGATGATGCTTGTGATGATGACTAATTACGACGACAATGTTAATCATGATGCTTATGATGATGATGATGACGAAGAAAATGACGATGATGATGATGACAATGATGTTGTTTTTTATGATGATTGTGATGATGAATAGTGATGATGACGATTATGATGGGGATGGTGATGATGAGGATGATGATGATCGTGATGATGATGATCTTGATGATGATGATCTTGATGATGATGATGATGATGATGATGATGATGATGATGATGGTGATGATGATGATGACGATTATAAAGATGATGATGATGATGATGATGATGATAATGATGATAATGAAGATGATGATGATGATGATAATGATGATCATCTATATTCTGATTATGATGTCTGTGATGAAAATGATGATGACACTTATGATGACGATGATGTTCTTGATGTTGATGACAATGATTATCATGATGATGATGACGAAATTGTTGTTTATGATGATTATGATGATGAATAGTGATGACATCGACATTGATGATGATGATGATGATGATGCAGGTGTTGTTTATGATGATGATGATTGCTGATGATGATTGTTGATGATGATGACATTAATGATGATGCTTATGATGACAATGATGATGATGATGATCAAGATCGTGGTGATGGAGATGATGATCATCATCATCAGCACCGATTTCATCAGCATCATCATCACTGACATCGTCATTAAAATTTTAATTTTTTTTTATCAATTTTTTTAAATAAAACCTTATTTTTAATTTTAAATTAAAATGTGTTTTTCAATATGTGTATATATATATATATATATATATATAATTGACTCTCTCTCTCTCTCTCTCTCTCAAACACACACACACATATATAACAAATAAAAATAATAATACAAACAAAATACACAAACAAAAAAGACTCACCTTTCAACCTCCCACCCTCCAATGCATGTTTCAATTTCATATTCATCCTTCTGTGCTTCCACCCATTGAGATCATGAGTGAGCCGTGAACAGAGAATCCTGACTGGAGAGGATCTGAGTTGAATGAAAAAACAACCCAACAAGTAAGCAGTGGGAGAGGCGATTTGGTCCTGCGGATACTAAGCAGAGTAGAGTTGCAGCAGTCGAGTTCATGAGTGAGTTGTGAGCAGAGCATATCGGCCAGGGAGGATCTTATTTGTCTGAGCAAACAACCCAGCAAGCAAGCAGTTGGAGAGGCGATTTGGGCCCACAGATACTGCATAGAAGAGTTGGATTGCGGATGTGTAGGGGACAGGGAGGTCGAGCAGAGAAAGTCTAAGAGGAGACAATGCCTCCCAAATCCATGAGTACCGAGCCCTAAATTGTTTCCCATTGAGATTGAATTTTGGATTGAGATTGAATTTTGGATTGAGACTGAATGCAAGCATAATGATTAATTTCCATAAATGTTTTCATCAAAATTCACTTGGGCCAAACTACAGAGTGTTCACTGCAGTCATCCACATTGATATTTATTCTTCTCCTATGTTCTATCTTATATAAACATAAGACCTTATTAATAGGGTGGTGCATCACTAGAAAAATTAATTAAACATAGGTAGTTATTTGCTATGGAATTGGAAGGAATTTGAAGGTAAGAAATACTATACGTGTGATGGTGCCCTAGTGATACCCATATATGATATCTTTCATAATTATTCTATTGATCATGATGGCTACATAATGAGGGTAACCATATAGTAGCTTGATGTCGATTCTTATGATTCCATGATTTTCATGGTGTTGAAGAAATGGGGTAAATGATAGATACCCTTTTGTAATTTGATGTTTTGCATGGAAATGTTGGGGAACCCAATTTACATAGGTCAACATGCCTAAGTGTTTTAAGTGCTTTATTTATTGGAGAAATTTTTATCCCATGGTGCAGGTAGAACCAAATAGGTATTTGTCAGATATGTCTTGCTCGAGCGAGGGAGGTTTACGAAGACTAGAGGAAAGTGAGACATCGAGTAGGTCTACAAGAGGGAGATCAACTCGATATCAAAAGATCAGAAGAAAATTCCATAAACAATGGAAAATTTTCTCGCTGAAGGGGGGTCATCTTCTTATGATAATGAGACCATAAGCGGCATCGAGGTTCCCTTGAGGTACAAACATCTAGTGAAACAATGGATAGCCAAGGATCTTCCTCAACTAAACACAGCTTTTTGTGTGAATGAGAGGATATATTGGATTGCACCATCGTCATTACATGGTTTGGGGTTGTTTTGCATGGATGGCATAAAGGTCAATTACGGTAGATGTACTGAATTGATGGAGTATGTCGGACCCTGTTACAATTAAAAATATTGGATGTGACTGGTCCAAAATAAATGAAGTATGCACATATACAGACTGTCTGAAAATTATTTATAGCTAGAAGACAAGGATAAAAATAAAGGATTGACTATGTACATTGATGGAAGGCCAAAAGCAACAAGGAATATTGCAGGGTTTATAAACAGTACACAACTAGGGTTTATAATTAAGAAACCCAATTGCATATTTCAGGGGCATGAAGCAAACTGTGTTTTTGTATGTGCCATAAAATCAATAGTTTCACGGGGAGAGTTGCTGATCAATTACAATTTGAATCAAATAGATACAAACGTTGTTACTATGGGAGTGGTACATATAACATTTTACCCAACCTTTAATTAATGAATCTAATATCTTATGTATTCTTTGTGAGTCTATTATTATAATTTTAGTAATATTTTCTATATTTATGTCACAGGGTAGTGATCGGGGAAAGCCCCAAAGAGTTGATCAGAGGAGTACACCATCCTCGAGGTAACAGGTATACATCATTGTAATTGTACAAATATAATTTGAGAAAAATGTTTTTTATTATATTTTTCCGTGAGTATATTGGTTTAATTTAGATAATGTTTTCTATATTTTTGTTGCAGGGTGTTGATCGGGGCAAATCCTCGGTTGTCGATCAAACGACACCAGCCTTGAGGCAGTAGGTATACTTCATTGTAATTGTACAAATTAAATATGAGCAATATGTTTTTTTATTATGTCTTTTTCATGAGTATATTGGTTTCATTTCGGTTATGTTTTATATATTTTTGTTGCAGGGTGCTGATTGGGGAAACTCCTCGGAAGTAGATCATAGGACACTAGCCTTGAGGTACCAGGTATACCTCATTGTAATTGTAGAAATATAATATGAGCAATATGTTTAATTTTTATTTAATTTTTTATTTTAATTTTTAATTTTTAATTTTTGTTTTTATTATTTTTTTTCTTTCAGTCTATTGGTTTCATTTCACTAATTAGTTAGATAGGAACATACGAACATGAAATTGATTGAATGAAATGTTTTAAATGAAAACTTTCTAAATGAAGAATGCAAGAAATAAAGATAAACATGCAAGCAGTAAAACTTAGGAAAAAACCATGAAAAATACCCCCAAAAAAGAACAGGAAAAAAAATCAAAGAAAAAAGGCTCTAAAACTATTTTCTATATTTTTGTAGCAAGGTAGTGATCGGGGCAAGTCCCAGGTAGTTGATCAAAGGAGGACACCATCCTCGAGGCAACATGTATACCTCATTGTAATTGTACAAATATAATATGAGCAATATGTTTTTTTATTATGTTTTTTTGTGAGTATATTCGTTTCATTTCGATAATGATTTCTATATTTTTGTTGTAGGGTAATGATTGGGGAAAGTCCTTGGTAGTTGATCAGAGGAGTACACCATCATCGAGGCAACATGTATACCTCATTGTAATTGTACAAATATAATATGAGCAATATGTTTTTTTATTATGTTTTTTTTTGTGAGTATATTGGTTTCATTTTGATAATGATTTCTATATTTTTGTTGCAGGCTACTGATTGGGGCAAGTCCCTGGCCATTGATTAGAGGAGTACACCATCCTCGAGGCAATAGGTATACCTCATTGTAATTGTACAAATATAATATGAGCAATATGTTTTTTTATTATGTTTTTTTCGTGAGTATATTGGTTTCATTTCAATAATTTTTTCTACATTTTTGTTGCAAGGTGTTGATTGGGGCATGTCCCTAGATATCATTCAAACAACACCAGCCTCGAGGCAACATGTATACCTCATTGTAATTGTATAAGTTAAATATGAGCAATATGTTTTTTTATTATGTTTTTTTCCTCAATCTATTGGTTTCATTTTGGTCATGTTTTATATATTTTTGTTGCAAACTACTGATTCGTGGTTTGATCTAGCAGCAGAGAAATCCATAGATACGGATGTGGATGAGCTTATGCATGATGCTAACATCGCATATTTGCTAGACCCAATTAATATGATAGAGAAGACCTTAAAAAAAATTAGGATATCCTTTGTCTACTATTCATTCAGCCGTAAACAAATGAGATTAGAACCAAGGTTGATGTTTTGGTCAAAGATCTCAGGCCTTGAAAGTAAGTTGCAAGATCTTTAATTAGAAGATAAATTCATTTAGGATTTTATATTTTATACTTGTATATGATCATGAACTAAAATATAGTTTGTATTTACTGGAGGCTTTGCGTCCACATACTAGTGTTTAGGGGGGTGTTTGTACTAGTGATGCTCGTGGAGAGTCGTCACATGAGCATATGACCCCACTTGCATCTCATGTGCCATTATTTTTTATTGAATACGACAACACATTCCGTGACACCCCAAGGCCATATGTGAGTGCACCCTCTAGTGGTCAGCACACACCAGATCATGCAGAACATGGGGTTGATGCAAAGCCTAGTATTGATATTGCTCAAGCAGCATTTCCTGGATCTCTCCATGTCACTAGCACGAGACCACTACATACCACATTTTTTGTGGACGAAGATCTCATTCCCATAAATATAGAGAAGATACCAAGTATTTTTTTCATTTCATGAGATATATATGAAGTTAATTTGATGGCCAAAATTATTTTTGCAGAACCCTAAAATGTCACTATGGCTTATGAATAAATTCGAGACTCCTTGTCCACCATTTTGACTCCAAATTCTAGACTCTAGAAGTTGTTGTTCATTGGGATACCTATTCGACCATAAAAAAAATATAATGCTGCACATATGTTTTCATTAATGTCCCCTAACAAAGCCAAGTCTCAGACAAAGAATTAGTGAGGGTCATATAGTTTTTGGAAGAGCAATTAATGGAATACCTAGGGGGGATTTCCACTACTCAAACTGACTAGTCTTGTCCCGAAAATTCTTTCCTTTCAAATTGCACACCATGGATGGGTATATTAGTTGTTTGGGTGTCTGATATATGTGTTAATATGTCATATTCCCCATCAATACCTTCCTCCCCAAATTCGAAATCATTTGGAGGTGTTTGGAATGAGTTGTAAACTACACCCCTAGAGTCGAAACAAGGTGAATCCAAGTACTTTTATTTGGAGGGATATTAAAGTGGTATCAAAGCATGGTACTTGCACCTACTTTGGGTGACCATTTAAGAGGTTAATATGTCATCCCCAACCCTTAGAAATAGAAACTAAAAGTACCTTTGGTGAAGGGGAAGAAGCAGGACAAGAGGTGCACTTTGTTGAAACTATGACTAAGGATGAGAAAGGAACCCTAGAGATGGAGGAGAAAGAAGAGTTTAGGAAGATCATGAAACCATTTTTTGAGGACATGAAAAGGAATATAATGCAAGGGTTGAAATTGATGTCTAGTCAAATTGGAAGCAAGTTGGCATTAGGTGGAAGCAGTGGTTCTCAGTTCGAGGAAAATAAGGCATTTGGTGAAAACATTTTCTCAAATACAGGGACTCACAACCAACCTAATGAATTCCATATCTCAACAAGAGCTACCACACCCAATTTTATTGATCCCAAAGAGGATCCTAACATCCAATATGGAATGCATGATGTTCTAGCAGAATGGTAGCAGTTGAGTGAAGATTGTAGGAGGACCTTACCATTTGATCAATTCTTTACTGTCTCAAACAAGCTCAAAATGAGAGGAGGTAAAAGAAATCATTTTCAAAATAAAGAATTGAATTATGCCATAGGTAAAAGGTCCCTTCCCATATTTGATGGCTCATCCCAAAGTTCTGCAAATACTTGGGTACACAATTCAGATGTATATTTTCAACTGAATCCAATGGTTGGAGAGGATGCTTTAAAAATGGCTATTTTTCATCTTGAGGGAGAAGCAAATAATTGGTGGTTCCATGGACTTAAAAAATTGGGACATGATCAGGTCACATCATATGAAGATTTTGTTAACAGGTTAATGGAAATATTTGAGCAAAAGTACCCTGAAATGCCTTTCAAGGAACTAGCACAGTTGAAGCAAACTGAAACCTTTGAGGAGTACATGTTGGAATTCCAAAAACTATCAGTTATGGTGGCTGATGTATCTATGGTTCAATTGGTATTTCTCTTTAATGAAAGATTGGCTGAGCCTTTGAAAGGATTAGTTAAATCTCACAAACCTACTTCATTAAAAGATGCCATGAATTTGGCAAAAGATCTACAAAATGTGATACCCAAGATAAGGTATCCTCCCAAGCCCAATTTTCCTTCCAAGTTCATATTTTACAAGAGACCATGGAAAGAAGATTCATTTGAGAAGGACAAGAAAGAGGGACCAAGCAAGGAAGAACTCAGAAGAAAGAAACTATCTTACACATGCCATCAATCATGTGTACTAGGGCATAAATGTGCTAAGGGGAAAGCACAATTCATTGAAGTATTTTCTGATGATGAAGGGGACATGGAGGAAGAAGAACAACTTTCATCCCAAGAAGAGGGATATGAGACAACAGGAGAAGATCATCCATCCCCCGAAAAAAGGAGAATGGAAGTGCTTTCAGGAGTGCCCCACTTTAACACCATCTGATGTAAGGGAGTGGTACAAGGGCATAAAGTTTCAGTATTGGTAGATGGAGGAGAAACTCGTAACTTCATTGATGAAGCCTTGGTGGAGAGGAGAAAGTTAGCTACTGAAGCATTCAAAGGGTTCATAGTCATCATTCCAGGTAACAACTCTATGGAATGCAACACATGGATTCCAAAGCTACAACCTACCATATGAAATTACACAGTTTCTGATAGCTTCTATGTGGTGAATGTTGCTAATACAATTGTTGTTTTGGGAGTACAATGGTTGTACTCTATAGGAGAAAATACAGTGAACTACCAAATACCTAAAATGAAGTTCAAATATTCAGAAGGAAGACAAATGTTAGTATAGGGATGCACACCTATCTTAACCAAGTGGTGTATTACCAAACTATGAGGTCCATATTGAGACATGGGGACATTGAACAAGATGCAGAATGTTTAATCACTTCCCCCAAACCAAACATAAATATTGTAGAACATCCAAGGGAGATAAGGAAACTACTACACAAGTATGAAATGTTTTTTGGAGACCTCCCCCTTGGAAGGCCACCTAATAGAGGAGTTGATCATACCATTTTTTTAGAGGTAGGTATTTCACCTATCCAAATACCCCCATATAGACACCCAAAAAGGTTCAGAGATGAGATTAGAGTGCTATTCAAGAAGTATTGGAATTGGGGCTCATCAGACCAAGCTCAAGTCCCTATGCTTCTTCAGTTGTCTTGGTGAAGAAAAATGATGGAACCTTAAGAATGTGCATTGATTTTAGAGACTTAAAAAAAAGACAATAAATAATAGATATCCCATCCCTTGGATAGATGAGCTCATGGATGAGCTATTTGGAGCAAAGTTATTTTCCAAAATTGATCTTAGATATGGTTACCATCAAATTCAGATGAAGGAAGAAGATGTGCAGAAAACTGCTTTCAGATGTCACTATGTCCACTTCGAATTTATTGACATGCCTTTTAGTTTGACCAATTCTCCAGCAACCTTCCAATCATGCATGAACAAAATATTTTTCAAGTAGCTTCATAATTTTTTTTTGGTTTTCTTTGATGATATTTTGATTTACAGTAAGACATGGGAGGAACACTGTTAACACCCAAAAAGTGCTCACTACTTCATCTACCCCATTACATGACTCATTTGTCCATATTTCCTACCATATTTACCTTCAAAACCTTAAAATCCCATTAAAAAGCCTCCAAAAGGCCACAAAACCATTAAAAAAGCCTCCAAAAGGCCAAAAAACCCCTTTTCCACCAAAATTCCTCCAAAATAGCAAAAACCCCCTAAAAAGGGAATAAAAAATATAAAAAAAGGAGGAAAAAGAGGGAAAAAGGAGGAAAAGAACCTATACAGCTGACCTAAATCATATGGTTCCCAAAACCATGGGCCAGCACTCCAGCACTAAAAACCTATAAATAGGTGATGGAGGCCCCTCATTTCATATCCACAGTCAAATACACCCTTACTCTCCCAAAATCACTCTTGAAACCCTAGCTCACCCTTGAGCTATTTTCACCCTTGAGTGCCCCTTTGGCCCATTTCCAACCCTTTGGAGAAAGAGAAAGGAGCAAAGATGGAGTTTGGAGCAACCCTCTTGGACTATTGCAAGAACTTCACCAACCTCTACACCTGAGGTAAAATTTTAATACAAAAAAGAAAGATCTTCACCATATTTCCATGTTTTGTTATGTTTATTAATGCTCATGCTAGTTTAGAATTCGTATTGTTTTATTACTTTAATTTACTATTTATTGAACTGCTACTAAGGAGTCCATTCTCCTTAGTAGGTGCTCATTTGCACAAGCTGGGGTGAAAACCCTAGCTACACACACTTGCATCATTTAGAAGTTGTATTGAAAATATTGCATGACTAGTCCTTGATTGCTAAATTGTCCAAGTGTGAGTTTGGGTTGACATGAAATTTTGTATCTTCGGCACATCATTGGGAAAGATGGGGTAAATGTGCACTTGGAGAAAATAAAGGCTCTCCTTGAATGGCCATCACCCAAGAACATCACTAAGTTAAGGGGCTTTATTGGGATCTGCACTTACTATAGGATGTTTGTGAAGGGGTTTTCCAAACTTACTGCTCCCCTTACTGATTTGACCAAGAAGGATGATTTCAAATGGAATGAAGAGGCAAAAAAGGATTTACAAATAATGAAAGAGGTAATGATTAGTTGTCCAATACTTGCATTACTAGATTTTCCTAAACCATTTGTTTTGAAATGTGATGCATCAGGGGAAGGCATACGAGCGGTCCTAAAGCAAAATCAACACCCCATAGCTTTTGAGAGCAAAATGTTGCATCCACATGAGAGGCTCTACTCTCTAGATGACAAGGAAATGTTAGCCATCATGCATGCCTTGGCCAAGTTTGACAATATCTGGTGGGGAACAAGTTTGTGGTCAAAACTGATCACAATAGTTTAAAGCATTTCCTTACACAAAAAGATCTCAATGAAAGGAAACAAAAATGGGTAAGTAAGGTTCAAGATTTTGATTTTGACATTGAATATGTAAAAGGGAAGAATAATATTGTAGTATATGCATTCTCTAGGAGACCTTCATTTTCCCTTATGGACATTTCAAAAGATTGGAAAGATGTGCTAATAGTAGAGTATGCCAAAGATAGATTTTCTTGTGAATTGTTAGATGGGGTCAAGGGAGATGATAGGCACAAGATATTGAATGGATTAATATACTATAAATACCGAATATACTTAGTTCATGGTTCGAATTTAAAGCACAAGATCTCGAAGGAAGCTCATGATTCTCCCTTAGTGGGCCATCCTGGTTTCTTTAAAACATATAGGCAACTAAGACAAAGGTTCTCTTGGAAATGCTTGAAGGAAGATGTTTTAAACTGTGTGAATGAATGCAAGATATGTCAACAAAGAAAAGTTGAAAACACCCATCCTGCTAGTCTCTTACAACCATTGCTTATTCCAGAACAAAAGTGGTAAAGAATCTCCATGTATTTCATCATAGGTTCTCCCAAGGCTTTTGGTAAGGATTGTATTTAGCTGTGGTGGATAGACTCACCAAATTTTCTCATTTATTTTCTATTACACCATCTTTTACTGATGCACAAGTAGCTGAGCTATTCTTTAGAGATATTTTCAGATTGCATGGACTTCTCAAAAACATTGTAAGTGACATGGATAGCATATTTATGAGTGCTTTCTAGAAAGAGCTCTTCAAATTGGTGGGAACTCAATTGACTCCTAGAACAAGCTATAATCCTCAAGTTGATGGCCAAATATAAAGGGTGAACTAATGGTTGGAGGGGTACTTGAGAAACTATGATAATGAGCAGGAAAAAGCATGGGTTAAATGGCTACATTTGGGTGAGTTTTGCTACAATACTACTTTCCATATGTACATTGGAATGTCTCCTTTCAAAGCAATTTATGGTTATGAATCACTCACCTTTGTTGATCACATTTGTGGTGATAGTAGAGCTCCAAAATCTAAAGATTGGTTTGAGTAAAGTCAATAGATTTTGATGCTTTTAAAAGACAATTTGCAGGTTGCCCAAAATCAACAAAAACAGTATGTGGGTCAACATAGGAAAGAAAGAACTTTTTAAGTGAATGATTTGGTTTATTTGAGGCTGAAAGCATATAAGAAAACCACCTTAAAAGGGAAAGGATCAGAAAATATTAAACCAAGGTTTTATGGTCCATATAAGATAATTCGAAAGGTTGGGGAGGTAGCTTATGAGATAGAACTTCCAGAAGGTAAAAAAATACACAATGTGTTTCATGTTTCATGCCTTAATAAGGCTATTGGTCAACAAATTTGTATTTCAGAAACACTTCCTCCATTAGATGATGAAGCCCTCAAGAAAATTGAAAAGTGAGGAGAGAGACACTACCAACTTCTGGGGTGATAGGTAAATACATTAATTATATCACATAGGCTTCTATAAAAGGAAAGAGATCAAGGTTCTTGAAGGCATACCTTATTAATGACGTTTAATCCTAGCTTTTGCTTGCTCCTTCGATCAATCCTCCACTTGATATTCCATTTGGAAAACCTATAATACAAAAGATACCTTCCTCAGCATATCTTGACTGATATAACAATGATAAAATTGAAATGCAATCTAAACATCAAATACAATCAAGCATTTAATCCAAACAAATATGCAATCCATTAGATATTTGATTGGGACGGGAAGGGTATTTCAACCTTTATTGTCAAAAGAAAATAATCAAAACAATTATACGTGACCATTCAGAGTTCTTGTGCAACCGGATCTTGGGCTCCTGCTCTTCAAACCAACTTGGAATTCATCCAGCATAACAACCCTTAATGCATAGTTTCTCCTCCTCTCTCTCATCCATCCCCCTTGTATTTATGGGACAAGGTAGGCAGTTTGGATCAAGAGGTAGTTTGATCGGGAGGTTGGGGAAGTTACAAAACCAACTTCAACTAATCCCAATTCATCAAATTAATATATTTTTTATTACATTTTAAGATGTGCGCGAGTTTTTCAGAGTAGAGTAGCGCACAATATGCAACTTCACTCCTTTACAACCAACATTTGCAACTATTTTTTGAGGTGTGAGCTAGTTTGCTTAAGTAAAGTAGGGCATATTGGCAGGTGTGTGCTACTATTATAACTGTGGAGTAGGGAACACTTCAATAAATGAGCTACTATCATGCCTGTAGGGTAGCGCACATGTCAAAATGAAGGTTAAAAAAGGGTTTTGTCAACTGCTGAGGGGTAAACGAAGTCCATTCATCATCTAGGGAAATCTTGCTCTTCAATCCAAGTTGTCCTTTTGTGTAATCAACAGCAAAAGGTGATCATGGATAGAGAAGTGCAGATTTGACCTATAATAGATGCCCCCTAATGTGTGAGGTTAGAGGAAAACGATGGCCGAAATACATTATAAATCCAAGTCAGTGGAGGATCAAGAAACCACAGAACCAAGTCACAAAAGTACCTAAAATAAAGATCAAGGTCAACGAGCAATTACAATCTTGACATCATATAGATGTCTAGCATGATACAACATGATCTCCGATACATAACTAAGAGATGTATATATAGCATAGCCATTGAAATACATGCGTGGATCCATGTCAGAACGAGAGATCATAGCCATGACAACAAACTGGATCTATGTCTCATGGAGAGCCAAAATGAGTGAGGCTCAGTCTTGCGCAGCTTGGGTGATAACATAATGAGGTAATGTCATCAAAATCCCAAGGTATTCAACCAAAACAACCCAAGGTACAAACCCTAACCATGTGAATAAATGAGCTGAAGTCGAACATGGGGGGTATCATTTGATAATCGGTCATTGATGTATACCGTTAACAAACGCGAGGGCTTCCACCGATAATGATAATGGAGCCCAAGGTACTTAGTACGATCCAACAAGTGTGAATAAGTGGACTTGACATCGAACACTTGAGCAACTTATCAAATAAGAGACATTGATGTATTATCATAATTCAACAATGAGGGAAATTGTCACTAGTGACTGCAATCCCTAAGGTACTAACCGAAACTCTAAAATTCATTCCCAGAGCAAAATGAGTTAATGTCGATGGGAAGAAGTCCGTTGGAAGGGAGGCCTTAAGGCATCCTCCATAATCCAACATGAAGAACACTCAAATGGTATGAGATGATGTGGAGTAGGACATGTAACAAGACTAACACTAGGATGGCCAACACATGAGGTCAAGGTAAATTGCAGAATGGCTGACATGGGCTATATCCTTGAAAAGTGAGCACGACACAAAGTGACTTAGGAAATTTTAAACATGATGGGAAAATGATATAAGCGCGTAATGTAGGAGACATTAGTAGACCCTCCATATGGTTGGAAAAATAACCAACCAGGGGAGTAGACCACTCAAAGATCAGGTTCACCTTAAGGTCAAAAACTCCCAACTAAAATGATAGACTCAAATAGGTGCTGTGTTCAAGGATAGGATTGCCTAAACTACCTTTGAAACTGCAAGATGTGATATACCCTTCTTATCCCTTATTCTTTTTAGATAAAAGAATACCTTTCTTGTTGTTTTAATGAGTCCAAGAAAGAAGGAAAACTCAATAGATCCAACCATCTAAAGAGTTTAACGAGCTCATGGGAGAAAGACTCGGGACCTTCTTCATTGTTTATAGAGTTTGAAGAAGAGATAGAAGAATACTCTATAATACCGATCTCTGGATTTTAATATCGAGCCGAGATCTATTCTTGCTCGCTGGTGTTTTCAATTTTAAGGAGTCTGAAAAACTTAAACAATAACTCCATACACCTACTCATGGATTTTAATATCGAGCCCAAGTAGGTTAATGCTTGCCGGTGTTTTCCTATTTATAGAGTCTGAAAAAACTTAAACAATCCTCTATTTACCCTCTCGTGGATTTCACATCGAGCTCGAGTAGGTGAATGCTCGCTTGGTGTTTTCATGTTTCGAGAGCTTGAAAACCCTAAAGAAAGCTCCAAAAGGTCATTTTTCGTAAAGTTAGTCTCCTTCACTGAAAAAGTGTAAAACAATGGAAAAAGAACTCTTCTAGCCATAGATGACTAGAGTATTCCTTTTTCGTAATTAATCCACAAAAGTCCGAAAAAGGGTTAAACTTATACTTAAGCGGATGTCGCTTCAAATCCTTTAACGAGTCTAAAATGACAACTATACTCGGCAATCTTGTCATATTTAAAGATTCTAACAAGAGCTTAGAGAGAACTCCATAAGAATATTTTCGTAAAGTTTTAACGATCCCGAAAAAGTAAACTCATGACCTCCTTACTGTTTTTAATGAGCTCAAAGGAGAGATAGAAGAATGCTCGTAGCCTCCTTACTATTTTTAATGAGCTCGAAGAAAAGGTGGAAGAATGCTCGACGACTCCTTCAAGTAGGGTCGATGCCTAGAATCTCCTCATGAAACCAGGCAATGACGTCACGAAATTCATTAAAAAGATTGGTATACAAAACGATATATTCAAGATAATAGTCTGCTCCAATGAATATGTTTTCGGTGACCCTAGGTTCAGTGTAAATGTTAATCGGGATGGTTCTCGCTATACTTGTCCTATTGCCTTCGATAAAAATAGCTTGTGAAGTAGAAGGGACAGAGGACCAATCAACATTCTCACTTGGTCTCGAAAAAAACTCACCTCTCTTAATCAAGTCTAGAATAGGAAGTAGATAGGTCCTGGGGTGTAAATGTTCCCAAGGGTGTCTCAGGCCTATCATAGCTTCAAAAAATGTTTCGTCAGAAGGAAAAAATGTGTCTAAACTATCAGGAGAGAGGGTAGAGTTCGTTGACCGTGCGGGAGCAGGGTCCATATTCGACTCGGCAGAGGCCAATCCAGTCGTGATATGTTCTGTTGTCGGTTGTTGTGAATCCAAGGGGGTTACTTTTGCAACAGATTGAGCCACACTTGGTTCTGGTTCAGTAGGAAGGATCCACGGCTCAGTCCTTAAACTGACCGTGAAAGTTTCAGTAGATGTACCTTCATCAGAATGCATGAAAATAATGAGAGCGGGTAGGTCAAAAGTGCCTATTAATGACCCATAAATCCCTGCTCCTAAACTCTTGCTTGCTGGGGTAGATTGATCAACTAAAGGAATTATGGATTTCGATGAAGTCTGGTTGTTTTGACAAGAGAAAGAAAGTTTATCGACCGTGATGATCTTGCCTTCGTGAGGGAGCATTACAACTCAAAAAATTGTCGATGGAATAACTCACATGGCATATGTCTAGCTCATGCCTAACAACATCTTGTAGTCAAGCGAAGCGTCTAGAACTTCAACCTCTACAGCAACTGTCTTACCGGAAAGTGTGACATCAA
The DNA here is from genome assembly GCA_027924585.1 of Larix kaempferi. NCBI lineage: Eukaryota > Viridiplantae > Streptophyta > Pinopsida > Pinales > Pinaceae > Larix > Larix kaempferi. The sequence goes on from BSBM01000797.1 coordinate 13,353,049, forward strand.
ATGATGGCAATACTCCATGTGGACGGAAGGTTCTGCCATCAAATGTAGTAAGCAGTGTGTTAGAGGGGGCTAACTTGGGAGAACCCAAGGCTTTCCAACAAGAAATTGACATTACCCACGTAGACGCTCCCTCATCTATGAAAGCTCGTCCAATGGTCATAGGACCATGAACTACCTCTATCTGAAGAGCAACATGGTACAGAAACCGATACTTGATATCAGAGATATCAAAACGTGCAGTCATGTTGGATGATTCCATACTTCCAATCGCTGCTAGAAGTGCATCCCGTGCGTTGGGATTGTGTGAAGCCCATTTCAAGACACCTTTCGATATCTTGGGTAGTAAATCCACAGGTATGTGGAGAGGAGTGGAAGATTTAGGAATATCCTTATTCTGCGAATCCGGGGTATAATTTCTTGCCCGCGTTTGTAAAAGAGCATCTGATTTAACCATATTAATGAAAGTTTGATCAACTGAAGCATGGGTGGTTCCCCCAGCATTGGAGGTGCGAGAAGCTGAGCCCTGCGCTTTGGGAAATGGATCTTTAAGGACGACAAGTTTCTTTTCTTGAAGCAGCTTCTAGGATTCTTCGATTAGAGGGCATTGGTGAGTGAGGTGGTCTTCCTTGCAAAGCTTGCAAGGGAACTTAACCTTCTTCTTTTCTCTGTTACCCTCCTCGGCATTTTCCTTGTTTTTTGGGATTTTGTTGGTTCCCCTCTCCTTTCTTTCCCTTCTTTTTGTCATTGGGATACCGAGGGCCCTTTTGATTAGTTTAAACCTACTGTACAGATTCAGTAGTAGAAGGAGAGGTTTTGACGGGAGTCACTTCTGCAGTCGATTGTTTGACCGATAAGGAACGAACCTGTTTAGTAAATGCTTTGAAAGCTACAGAATCAACTGAACCTACTATGCTGTCAACATGTGGTCTAGGTTTTGGTCTACCTAGATCAATGTTTGATCGCGGTGCATCAGGTATAATCTTGTAAAGAATCCTAAACTGAGCATAAAGCAAGTCTAGTTGTTGGGTCCTTAAAATGGATTCTTATTCCGATGACACCCCAGAAGTAGCTACTTCCTTAGAAACATAAGGAAGGAGTGATTTCAGATACCACTCTAATAAGAAATCTAGGGGGATATTAGCCTTAATGAGCCTCTTCCGTCTTTTCCACTCCTAAATATGATTAGATAAATTGGTGGCTTTGTTTTGTCTAAAGTTAGATAAAATATTTGTCTCGGCATCGTACTGAACAGGAAGTTGGAAGTGGTTCAGAAAGACTATGGCGAGATCCTGAAAGTTAAAAATAGTGGCTGCAGGTAACTCAATGTACCATTTGGCTATAGCACCAGTTAAGGTCCTTTGAAAAAGTCTCAAACTAATGGAATCTTCGTTCAACGAGTTCAAAGAACACCAGAGATGAAAATTGGTACCATGATCACCAGGATCCTCACCAGTTTTACCTTCTAATTTTGGAATGTCCGAAGGTAGCTTAGTGGGAACCGGTGGCCACGTAACGTTATGGAACACTGGATCGTTCGTTAACTTAGAAAGATATGGAAAATTCAAAGTTGCCAGAAATGGTAAACGAGGTCTATAATATGGCATTTGACAAGCTGGAGTCATAAAGGGGGAACCTCCCATAGTTTGACCCGTAAATTGCTGGTTAGGGTTGCCCCCAACCATTTATTCATAGGGGTTTCCCCTATCCATCTGCTGGTAGGGGTTTCCCCCAGCCATCTACTGATAGGGGTTTCCCCCAGCCATTTACTGGTAGGGGTTTCCCCCCACCATCTGTTGTTGTGTGAAAGTGTTGTTGAAATTCCCCCACCCAAATGGAAGTGGGTTAGCACCCTGTGCTTTTGTCCACTGTGGCTGGGTGTTAGCCCCACCATATTGTTGGTTAAATATATTACCCCCTCCTCCATAAAACAAAGAAAAGGGGATTTTTCCTGCAGGTATATTACTCTGATTCACATTGTGACCTGCAAAGGTGTTAAAACTAGAGGTGGTTGAGGTGGACGGTGCAGTCATGGTAGTCATGACAAACATAGTTGCAGAGGGATTTGGCCCAACATTGGGTGTGGAAATCCAAGCACTAGGTATATGGTATGACTGTTGAGTTGTAGGAGGTTGAGTGAAATTCACTGCATTGTTGGGTCCAAAAGTAGGGGTGGCAGATGAGGTAGATGTCAAAGCTACTGAGCTTGGCATGCCTAAAGTGTCAGCGTTAAAACTAAAGGATGGAGTTGAAGTAGAAGCTGTCTACGATGAACTCGATGCAACAGTTTTTGTGGAAGAAGGATTCACAATCCTTATATTCATACCCATTGTGGGATTCTGTGGAACTCCCTGCTCGTCTCCTGGATTAGTCATAATAAAACCAAGTGTGAAAAAATATGCACTATACTCGGGTTGCTGGAAACCTACAGGTACCAGAAGTGGATCATTAGGTCCAATAAGAGGAGGGTTTAAAGGAGTGTTAAACTTTCTAGAAGTAATATCCTCAACCTCGACAGTATTAAGAACTTGTCGATCCGGGGTTCTGGGTTGTGGTTCACCAGGAACCTCTATTTTACCAGTAAGTTCAAAAGAACCACTGGAGTTTGTTCTCTATTGTTGCGGTGGTGGTAGTGGCTCCACTATGAGTGGGGGAAGGTTTTGCAACCTTCGAGACTAACGAAGATGTTGGTCCTCCACAACTACAAAAAGTATCCTAAGTAAAAAAACCTAGTGGCCACTACAACTAAGGGGCAAACATCATACCACTAAAAAATCCTAAGTAATCAAACCAATCAAACGGATAGCAAATACTCTCAGAAGCAAGTCTGGGATGATTAGGGCCCAGAACAGACTAACAGAGTACCAATGGTCAATTTCGTGGCGTCCACTGGAGGTCCACTAGGTGCAAGTGCTTGAATCACCAAACCGTTTTTCCGGGATTACTACCAGAGGGTTACCTTCCACGCCTGTCCGAGGTGAAGTGGGAATAACCACCCACTCTACCTGTGTAGAATCCTAAAGTCTGATACTAAGGCTACCATCAATGCTAAATAACCTGGGGGGACAGTCGTCAACCTAGTCGAAACACATGGGTAGGGTAGTAAAGCCCGAAATCCGTAAGGATCCCCGTACGCGAGTCAACTTTGGTTTATGGTTGAAAGGAAAGCGAGGGGATATCTTCAGTAGTTCCAATATTCCATGGCCTCGTGCTTAGCTCTGGTTCATGTAGAGTTTCCTAAGACTATTTGATAGAGATGGATTTACCTAAATGAAAGTCTTACTACGATTATTGCATAATGAAGCCAGTTCCGAGCAGTTTAAGGTGATTTAAGCTCAAAACTCTAGCCTAAGCTACTTGATGTCGTGTATCCCTAAAAATAAAATTGTTTCTAATTGATTTTATTAAAGTTTATTTTTAAGGTTACTTTTCACTTAACGGGGTAGTGCATTGTGTGGAATGGTTTGAGAAAGTAAAGTGCAAAAGAAATAACTTTCAAGGAAACAAAATTACTCTTTTTCTTTTTTCCGTTTATGCTCTTTCCAAAATGAAAACTAAGCAAACCAAAAACAAGTTTCTTTTTTCTTTTCTTTTCAAATTCAAAACAAAGTAAACTACACTACTTCGAAATGATCATAAGTCTCACTACTTTAAACTACCAAACTCTTTTTTTTTTTTTTGATATACTTAAAAGAAAAAGAACTCAAAAATGGAAGCAAGTAATACCTAAAAGAGCAGTGTAAGTAAGGAAAAGTAACTCTAAGGCTCACAACAATCAACTCGATGATTTGACAAAGACCTGTCCTACAAAGATTTTAAAGGAAAAAAATTTGAGCTTGGAAAACAAAGTGAAAAGAAAACAAGGATAAGAGACGCTCAAAAAGGAAAGGAAAACCTCAAAGGTTTCTCCAAAGCATCAAGAACCCTAAGAAAGCACTAAGCCAAGAAAAAGGTAGCAAGTGAACCAAAGATGGCCTTCCGATCACAAAGACTCGAATAGAAGCAAACTGGAAAACTTCAACCTACTTGGACTGAAACTGACAAAGCAATCAGGAAGTGTAGACTCAAAAAGTTTTTGAAAACACCCTAAGGACTCCAACTTGGGTTCAAACCCTAAATCGAAGGCCAAGAAACCGTCAAAGTGTGCTTAGTGTTGCAACAAACAACAAATGTTACAAAACAAAATTTTGTATACCTGCAACAAGCATCTAGGGTACCAAAGTGCAGCTATGTCCAACAAGGAACAATGAGCGGTCTTCAAAAAGAGTCACTAACAAATAAGACACCTCAAAAGTACTCAAGCAAGCAAAAGATGACCTAGCGACTTAGGAGAGGCAAAAAAAACTCAACGAGGGCATAAAGACCTCAAGGATTAGTTAACAAGACAAAGCAAGAGACTGGAAACCAAACCAAATGGGTGGAAATCAAAAACCCACAACAAACAGAGAGTTACAGGGCTATGCACTACTGTGTAGTGCATGAACTAGCGCACACTGGGAGATGTGCCCTACTATACAGTAGTGAAAGTAGCACTCATCATGAGTTATACACTACTGTGTATAAGGAAAACTAGCGCACATGTCAGAGGAGGTCAAAAACAGGCCTTGCAATGTCAGATTGGGATGAGTCAAGCAAGCAGAAACAGGTACTAGTGACCTACAAGGCCTCTCAGAGGATCAAAAAGACCAAAAAGTACTGGAAGCAAAAAAAAATGTCTCCTAAAGTAGAAAACAACCGGTCCCCAATGAAGTCTCCAGTTTGTTGTTCGGGATATCTACCCTATAGCGAGGAGAGGGACACTACCAACTTATGGGGTGACAGGTAAATACATTAATCATATCACATATGCTTCTACAAAAGGAAAGAGATCAAGGTTCTTGAAGGCATACCTTATTAATGACGTTCGATCCTAGCTTTCGCTTGCTCCTTCGATCGATCCTCCACTTGATCTTCCATTTGGAAAATCTGTAATACAAAAGATAACTTCGTCAGCGTATCTTGACTGATATAACAATGATGAAATTGAAATGCAATTTAAACATCAAATACAATCAAGCATTTAATCCAAACAAATATGTAATCCATTAGACATTTGATTGGGATGGGAAGGGTATTTCAACCGTTATTGTCAAAAGCAAATAATCAGTACAATTATACCTGACCATTCAGAGTGCTTGTGCAACCAGATCCTGGGCTCCTGCTGTTCACACTAACTTGGAATTCCTCCAGCATAACAAACCTTAATGCATAGTTTCTCCTCCTCTCTCTCATGCATCCCCCTTGTATTTATGGGACAAGGTAGGCAGTTTGGATCGAGAGGTAGTTTGATTGCGAGGTTGGGGAAGTTGCAAAACCAACTTCAACTAATCCCAATTCGTCAAATTAATATATATTTTTATTACATTTTAAGATGTGCACGAGTTTTTCACAGTAGAGTAGTGCACAATATGAAACTTCACTGCTTTACAACTAGCGTTTGCAACTATTTTTGAGGTGTACGCTAGTTTGCTTAAGTAAAGTAGGGAATATTGGCAGGTGTACGCTACTATTATAACTGTGGAGTAGGGAACACTTCAAGAAATGCGCTACTATCATTCCTGTAGGGTAGCGCACATGTCAAAATGAAGGTTAAAAAAGGGTTTTGTCAGCTGCTGAGGGGTAAACCAAGTCCATTGATAATCTAGGGCAATCTTGCTCTTCAATCCAAGTTGTCCTTTTGTGTGATCAACAGCTAAAGGTGATCGCGGATGGAGAAGTGCATATTTGACCTATAACACTAACAAATTCAAGTCTCGGACCAAGAATTAGTTAGGTCCATATAGTGTTTGGAAGAGAAATTAATGGAGGACCTAGGGGGGATTTCCACTACTCAAATTGACTAGTCTTGTCCCGAAACTTCTTTCCTTGAATATTGCAGACCATGGATGGGTATATGTTACACCTAAATATCGTCACCATGACCCTTGTTTCAACTCAGTTCCCTATTCCCTGAATTCCATGTGATCAAGTAAGTCATGTTAGAGTAAGTTGATGACTTTTGTCCACATTTCTAGTTGGGTCGGTGCATGATGTCCTTGAACAAGTAGCGCTCAACTAGGGTTGACGCAGAATGTATTCTTCCATCCTATGCTGATAGTGCAGAGTATCTTTGTACAACCTGCTTTTTCCCTCTCAGGAGTTGGTTTTCTTCATGCAACCTACGCCGGGGTTTGTTAAATGGGATAAAGGTATCTTTCGAGCGAGTTCTAGAAGTTGGATCCCTTAGCCCTCTCCCCATTATCCTCAACCTACTCTATCCATTTGGTTCTATAAATACAATGCCCCTCTCCATTCCAAAGGGAGGAAGTCTATAGCACTTATATGCTAGTGAAATTAGCTTAGGAGATCCCTACTCATCTTTGGGAGACTCATACTTCCTCTGGAGGCATTGGCTTGGCTTGTCGGAGGAGGATTGTGACGTTAAGGCTTGGGTTGTGTTCACACCTCTACTTTGTACTTTCCCTATTTTAATACATTAATATAAACTCTTTCCGCAAATGGTATCGTGTTGATGTTATTTGTAGTTTACTTCCTTGACTGTTTACTTAGATCAGTTATTGTTTAGACATATTTTACTACTTGTATTGTTTCCATATGCCTTGGCAGGTATTGCAGCTAGAGATATGACGACCGCAGGATTAGGAACAACAACAAGAAGAAGAAGATCTACGATATGAAGGTAAGATGTCCATTACTTTATCTCTAACTATATCTAGGAAAGTAGCGTTGTATTCTCTCCTCATTTATTATAGATTCACATTGAACTAGGGATATCTGGCTCATGTCCGCTCGAGTAGATTGTGTTAAATTTTGAGCATTTAATTCAATATACTCTAGGATCTTTACTGAGAGAATAAAATGTACATCATAGCAATCATAGCAATGCATAACAATCACACCAAGCAATCACATGAGACAATATACACACAGAGTTTCACTGGGGAAAACCATAAAGGTGAAAAACCCCACAACTTCCTCAGAGATAGAAAGAGAAAATAGTACAACCCAAGTACAAGAGATAGTCTTCTCCTAGCAGATGATCCTCCTCCTCACTAGTGTGCCACTTTCTGAGAGAGATAGAAGTGAGTAAGTAAGTGATCAAATAGAGATCTCCCGATCTCTATTTTTACTTGTCCTATCCTACCCAATAAAATAGTGGGGACGACTTGTCTAGCTTAGCCTAATAACCCATGGTTAACTTAATCAGGGCCGACCCCACACATGGTGGTCTAATAAACCATCAGCAAGTTATGACACTTACGACACTTGTCAATACAAATGATGACACTTCCGTATACATGAATAATAACATACCTATAGGAGTACAATATACATAGGTGAAATACATTCCGAAGTTACATATACATCAACACTCCCTCTTAACTAGGAAGGTATTTCTCGACACAGATCTGATAGTACAAGTCTTCTTCTCTGGATCATCATCAGCGAATCATCGTCCTTGAATCATCATCATTGTCACTATTGCTACTATCTCAATCAATCTATGATCTACTCATCATAGGAAGTTCTATAGAGCCAATCCTTTTTCATACTGGATGTAGGCCTGCCACCTGTAGGTCTTCATCATCTACAGAGCCAACCCTTTTTCATGCTGGATGTTATGTAGAATGCATCTAGGATTTCCTACCACAGAGAGCCAGTCGTTTTTCATACTGGATGGGACCTAGAACGCATCTAGTATTTCCTGCCATAGAGCCCGTCCTTTTTCATACTGGATGGGACCTAGAACGCATCTAGGATTTCCTGCCACAGAGCCAGTCCTTTTTCATACTGGATGGGACCTAGAACGCATCTAGGATTTCCTACCACAGAGCCATTCCTTTTTCATACTGGATGGGACCTAGAACACATCTAGGATTTCCTACCACAGAGCCAGTCCTTTTTCATACTGGATGGGACCTAGAATGCATATAGGATTTCCTGCCATAGAGCTAGTCCTTTTTTCATACTAGATGGGACCTAGAATGTATCTAGGATTTCCAACACACAACCTCAAAAGAGCATTCCATGAATTATTACGGGCACACAGCCCAACCTATTGGATCTCCCAAGACTAAATTACATGTGGTCATGGAAAAAACCTTGAAAGAGCATCCCAGGACTTATTACGGGCACACACCCCAACCTATCGGATCTCCCAGGACTACATTACATGCCATAGGACACAACCTGTCCACGGCCACAAAGTATCAAACTGATACTCATCATACATCATCCTGATGTACATCATCACATGATCATTCTAATCATCCAATGTATCCACCTGATACATATCATCTGGAGCAACATCCTGAATCTCATCATCCATGATCATCCTGATCATACAATGTATCCACCTGATACATATCATGCATCTGCATAATGCATATCACATACATGATCTGTCTATTCATACAATGTATCCACTTGATACATATCATGCATCTACCTGATGCATATCACATACATGATCCACCTGATCATACAATGTATCCACCTGATACATATCATGCATCTACCTGATGCATATCACATACATGATCCACTTGATCATACAATGTATCCACCTGATACATATCATGCATCTACCTGATGCATATCACAGAGCAGTAACTGGAGCATCGTCCTGATGCTCATCATTCAGCGCTTACATCCACAACCATGGAAGGATCCTCCTCTCACCATGCTTGGAATGGCTCTAGCAAATGTGTCCATCACTTCTTCCTCGAAGTGTCATCAATATGAAGAACACCAAGCCTCTTTCTGAAGTACTCAAACTTCACTCTGGCTAGTGGTTTCGTCAACACATCTGCAACCTGCTCATCCATCACAACATACAGGAGCTTCACTGCTCCTCTTTGAACCCCTGATATAGTGATATTTGATATCTATGTGCTTTGACCTGTCGTGAAACACAAGGTTCTCAGACAGCTTCACACAAATTTGGTTGTCACAATAGATACCAGTAGCATCCAACGAGAGATTAAATAACTAAGACAGTAGTTTCCTCAACCATACTGCCTCACAACTAGCCAAACAAGCTACAACATACTTTACTTCGGTTATACTCAGTGCTACGCAGGACTGCTTCCTGCTAAACCATGAGATCACACCTGATCCCATACTGAAGCAACACCCAGAAGTGCTCTTCCTATCTGCAGCACTGCCAGCCTAGTCCAAATCAACATAACCCTCCAGGTTAAACTTTTGATTCGCATCATATTTGAGCCCATAATCAATCGTACCCTTCAAGTACCTCTGAATATGCTTTACAACAACCAGGTGAACACCTCTAAGATCCGTCGGGAACTGGCTCAATGTGTTCACCGCAAAGAAAATATCTGGTCTCGTGTTTGTTAGGTACATCAAGGACCCAATCATCTGATGATACACAGTGACATCAACCGAATCAGATGAAGCATCACAAAGAAGCTTCAGGTTCGATGCCATAGGTGTGGCCATGGCCTTGCAGTCCATCATCCCGAACCTCTTCAAGATCTCTACTGCATACTTTCCCTATCCAAGGAATATTCCATTTGCACTCTGCCACACCTCCATGCCTAGAAAATAGTGCATCATCCCCAAGTCCTTGATCTCGAACTCAGAAGCAAGCTTCCTCTTGGTATCAGTAATCATTCTATCCTCACCCATAACAAACAGGTCATCCACATACAAGAGTAGAATCACAGGATTGCCTTCCTCAACCTTGTAGTAAATGTTGGAATCTATTTTACTTTTGGTAAATCCCAAACTGGAAAGAAAACTGTCCATCCTACCATACCAAGTCCTAGGAGCTTGCTTCAAGCCATTAAAGGATTTCTTCAACCGACACACGTATGACTCCCTATCATGTGTCTCAAAACCAAGTGGCTGCTCCACATACACTTCCTCCTCGACTACACCATTCAAGAAGGCTATCTTGACATCCATCTGGTGTATATTCCATTTCATCATTGCATCCAGAGCAAGTATTGTTCTAATGGAAGTGTATCTGGCTACAAGTGCAAAGGTCTCTTCATAGTCTATTCCCTCTTTCTGAGAGAAACCAGGAGCTACAAACCTTGCCTTGTATTTCTCTATGCTACCATCTGCAGCATGCTTGATATTATAGATCCACTTAGAAGTCACAATAGACTTCCCCTCACGTCTTGGGACCACATCCCAAACATCATTCTTCATGATCGATTGGTATTCCTCGACCATGGAATCCTTCCATTCTTTCTTTTCCACTGCTTCTTCATAATTGGAAGGCTCTTTGTTCATAATGTCACAGAGTAAGGCAACATAGCTGGTATGAGATCTAGTTCTCTTCCTTGCTCTATGTTCTTCTTCTAGAATTCCATATCTTTATGCATCTTGAATGAGCTCTCTATCCCATGCAGGTTTCCTCTTGTGAGAGTTGTTCTCATGAGGTGGATCTATAGGTTGTTGTGGATCTTCTATTTCACAATGTTCTTCTGGAATTGCTTCAATCATGGTGGTATCTTGAAATCTGATTTTCTTTGGTTCTTCATGATCTTCAACAGGTGTCTTCCTTGATTTGATATAAGATGAGTCTTCATCAAATATTACATCCCTGCTAACATCAATCTTCTTGAACCCTGGAAAGTATATTATGTAAGCCTTCGAGCTTTCACTATACCCCGCAAAGATACCCTTCTTTCCTGAAGGATCTAGTTTTGTCCTCTTTTCCTTTGGGACATGAGTGTATACTAGACAACCGAATATTCTGAGATGGATGACCTCAGGTTTCTTACCAGAGAAGACCTCTTTTGGTGTCTTGTTGTCCAATATCTTGTGAGGTGTTTTGTTCTGCACATATACAGCTATCATAGCTGCTTCTTCCCATAGATGCATACACAAATCCTGGTCATGTAGCATTGCTCGAGCTGCCTCCATGATTGTTCTATTATTTCTCTCTACAACTCCATTCTGTTGTGGATTGTAGGGAGCAGTCAACTCCCTCTTAATCCCTGAATCACTGCATAATTTCTTGAAATCACCTGAGGTGAATTCTCTGCCATTGTCGAATATGAAAGTCTTGATCTTCTTATCAGTTTGATTTTCCATCAAAGTTTTGAATTCTTTGAACTTATCAAATACATCTTTTTTCTTCAAGAAGTAGACCCAATTCTTCCTAGAGAAATCATCAATAAAGAATACATAGTATATATAACCACTGAGAGAACTGGATGACATCGGACCGCATACATCGGAGTGGATAATTTCCAAGATTCCTTTTGCTTTGCTTTCACTACTTGGAAATGCCTTCTTAATGTTCTTTCCTTTTGCACATCCTTTGCAAGCACCTTCATGCTTTGACTTGATTTCAGGAAGACCCTCTACAATTTTGCTTGCAATTGGTAGTGCTTTATAGTGCATATGTGCAAGCCTTCTATGCCAAAGTTCACTTGGCTCCATGGATTCATGTACCATGGCATGTTCAGGTTGTCCCTTTAATTTGTACAATCCTCCCTCTTGTTCTCCAATCACCATTGCATCATCTATAGTTTTACCCTTTGGAGACATTAGGACTTGGCCATCTACAAATGCAACCCTCATGCCTTTTGCATCTAATGCAAATATGGAGAGTAGGTTCTTCTTGAACCCAAGTACATATAGAACATCTTTTATCTTTAGAGACTTCCCATAGTCTAGGTTGTAGGAGGATTTACCACTTCCTTTGATAGGGTATTGATAGTCATCCCCAAGTTTCACCTTATGGGGTGACTCATGCTGAAATAGATTTACAAAAGATTTTTTAAACCCAGTCATGTGTTTGGAAGCCCCACTATCAATAAGCCAATCATTACATCCGTGAGAGATAGTACCTGTGAGAGCAGATATTAGAATATATTCATCTTCACTTTATAAATCATCACTTTCTGCCATAGCCTTCTTCTTTGGGGGTTCATCATCCTCGGCAGCATGAGCATGGTACCTCCTTTTGGTGCCCTTCCTCTTCTTGTTTAGGTTGTTGTTATCCTTTCTATTATTTGGACAGTTTATAGCAATATGTTCTTTCTCATTAAATGTGAAACATATTCTCTTCTCTTTATACTGATGGTGGTGAGAAGATTTCTTGAAATGGGATGGCTCTCTCTTGGTCTTTTCTTTCTTAGTGTGTATTCAGAGAGCTTGATCTTCATTCCCCATATTTTCTTCTCGGGGCATTAGCCTTGCTTCTTCTTCTTGGGAATGTTATATCTCTTCACATGGTGGCTGCGTGTACAACACGATCCCCTCCCTAGTAGTGGGCACGTCCGGAGGGGGGCGATAGAGGGGGGGTAGCCCGACAGGGCCCACCCCCTTCGTTTCGTACCGTTAGGTTGTGAAATGACACGGATGGGGCCGTTAGGCCCCCGGAGTCCGCGTGGAGCGCAAAATTTTTTTTGGGTTGTTTTTTCTTTTTCGCCATTTCAACCCATTGTAGTCTATCTAATCCCGGTAAAAGGGATTAGGGTTGTAACCTAATTTCGAGTAAACGAATTAGGGTTTTAGATGCTACAGAATACCATATATTGTATTGAAAATGGTTGAATAAACATATAATGAAAAGGAGCAGTGCGGCTCTAAGTTTGCTGGTTTTTTCCTGGTTAAGGGTTTCCAGGTGAAAATCTCTGTGTTATGTGTGTGCCATTGTGTATTTTCTGTTAATGCTTAAGAATCAATATAAGTTTGTACTTCACTGTTAAGGTTTAAAACTTACACTTCTTGTGAGCATTCCTCCCATAGTCTACTGAAGTGTTAGAAAAACAGGATCGCAGAGCAATAACAATAAACAGGAATGCAAATATTATCACACACACATTACAAGAAAGACACAGATATATTGTGGTTCACCCCAACTTGGGCTATGTCCACACTGAAGTTTCCAGTCCTTATTATTATTCCGTCCAACAAAGTGAAGGGATACAACCTGCAGCACAGCCGTTGCACTTCCTCTTCACTATCTCACAGTCTCTCCTCACAGATCTCAGAGATATTTATAATGCATAATACCTAATACATCAACCCTAGCCATGTTACAATGTCTTTCTTTTATAAGGGAAATACAATGGGAAAATACCACGGTTACCCAAAACCATAGGCCCGAAAACTGGTGGCGAAAACAACCCCAAAAAATTTTCTTGGGGGTGTTTCCCCCGAACCCCCATTTCTTAGGGGCACTGCCCCCGAACCCCAAGGTAGGGGCATGAGTGTACAGTCCTTTGGGGTGCACGACTAAAACAATATCATCTATGAGATTGGAATATCTGGCTCCACAACCAACAATCTCCCACTTGGAGACTGATCATAGAAACTCCACCGTTGTTGCACTTGCTGGACTTGGACTTGGAAACTTTATCATCTTCACCTTCATGCTAAAAGTCCAACTGAAACCGAGAAAGAACTCAATTTCTCTCTGTTCAACACCTTTGTGAACATGTCTACAGGATTGTGGCTAGTATGTATCTTTTCCAGCTTCAACAGTTCATCTTCCAAAATAGAGCGTATGAAATGGTACTTGAGCTGTATATGTTTAGTCCTAGAATGGAATGTTGAATTCTTTACAAGATGAATGGCACTCTGGCTGTCACTATACAACCTGCTATCCTTCTGCTTCTTACCCACTTCCTCCATAAACCTCTTCAACCAAATCATTTCTTTACTAGCCTCTGTAACAGCAACATACTCTGCTTCCGTTGTTGAAAGTGCAACAACCTTTTGCAGTATGGAAATCCAACTTACTGTTGTTCCACCTACAGTAAACACATACCCTGTGGTGCTCCTCCTGTTATCCTTATCACCTGCCATATCTACATCAACGTATCCATGTAGAACAGTGTCTGAACCTCCAAAACATAATGCTTGAGTGGTAGTACCTCTCAAATACCTAAGAATCCACTGTACTGCCTTCCAATGTTCTTTACCTGGATCGTTCATATATCTACTCACAACTCCCACTACTTGTGCAATATCTGGTCTTGTGCACACCATCGCATACATCAAGCTGCCAAATACTAATTGATAGAAAATTTTGGACATGTAATCTGTCTCTTCCTGTGTCTTGGGACACATTTCCTTACTTAGACTTAAATGGCTAGCCAAAGGTGTACTTATTGGTTTTTCATTCTGCATTTTGAACCTCTCCAACACCTTTTGTATGTACTCACTCTGAGACAATGTCAATTTGCGATTTTTCCTGTCTCTCGTTATTCTCATACCAAGGATTTGCTTTGCAGCACCCAAATCCTTCATTGCAAATGAATTAGCTAGCTTTCTTTTGAGTACATTTATATCCTGCATGTTAGACCCTGCAACAAGCATGTCATCCACATACAATAACAAGATAATATATCTTTCATTGTCTAGCTTCTTGAAATAAACACAGTGGTCAGAATGACATCTACTATAACCTTGTTCTGTTATAAACTTGTCAAATTTTAAATACCACTACCTTGGAGCTTGCTTCAAGCCATACAAGCTCTTTTTCAACCTGCATACCATGTTCTCCTTACCTTTGACCTCATACCCTTGTGGTTGTTGCATATATATCTCTTCCTCCAAATCCCCATGGAGAAAGGTTGTTTTTACATCTAACTGTTCAAGATACAAATCTTCTACCGCCACTAGACTTAAGATAGTCCTAATTGAAGTCATCTTAACAGCAGGAGAAAATATTTGATCAAAAGCTATACCTTTATTCTGTGCAAACCCCTTTACAACAAGTCTCTCCTTGTACCGCTTCTTGCCTCTTTATTCTTCCTTCAACCTGTAAATCCATTTGCTCTGCAATGATATTTTACCAACAGGAAAATGAACCAAATCCCAAGTCTGGTTTCCTACCAATGAGTCCATATCCTCATTCATGCCTTGCTCCCACTTCTTTCTAGTTTCCACCTGCATTGCTTCTTCATAACATTCTAGTTCACTAGCATCAGTCATCAACAAATAATACATTGAAGGAGAGTATCATTCAGGGAGTCTACTTAACCTGGTAGATCTTCTTGTAGTTATAGGAGTTTCAGGCACTTGCTGTTGTTCTTGATTTTTTGGCACCTTTGTAACTTCATTTTCTGTAATTTCATCAAGCACTGTGTACTCTGTGTTTTCCTTTTCCTGTTTCTTTCCCTGCAAATGATCTTTATACATGACATTTTCATTGAATATGACATCTCTACCTCTAATGATTTTGTGATTTTCGTAATCCCATAAACGATAACCGAAATCATCAACCCCATATCCAATAAAGGTATATTTATTGGATTTAGCTTCAAGCTTTGTTCTATTTTCTTTATCAATATGGACAAATGCTTCACAACCAAACGTTCTCAGAAATTAGTAGTTTACCTTTTTATTTGTCCATGCCTCCTCTGGAATACCACCATCCAAAGAACTTGAAGGTTCTCTGTTTATTAAATAAACAACAGTATTTACAACATCCACCCAAAACTGTAAGGGAAACCCTACATGCAGTCTCATACACCTTGTATGCTCCATGATCGTTTTGTTCATACTTTCTAACACACCATTTTCTTGTGGTGTTCCTAGGACTGCCTTCTCTCTATGAATCCCATGGTATGAACAGTAACTATCAAACTCCTTTCCGCAATACTCAGCTCCATTATCAGATCTAAGACACTTCAACCTTTTTCCTGTCTCATTCTCAACCCAATCTTTCCACTTCTTAAAAGTAACAAACACATCAGATTTCTATCTAATGCAATAAACCCAAGTTTTCCTAGTTGCATCATCAATAAATGTAACATAATAATGAGAGATACCAAGAGATTGTACCTGAGCCAGTCCCCATACATTTGTATGCACTAGCTCTAACTTTTCATTCTTCTTCTGTCTCCCAACCCTGAGAAATCTGACTCTCTTCTGTTTTCCATAAAGACAGTTCTCACAGAATTTCAAACTTACCTGCTTCAAATCTGGTACCAATTTCCTTGAGTGGAGAATCTACATCCCCTTCTCACTCATATGGTGAAGCCTATGATACTACAATGCTGTATCTGTTCCTGTGGAAGCTAAAGAGATAGAATGGTCAGTATTATGAGGACACAAATACAACGTACCTACCCTGTCTCCTTTGCTATCACCATTTATCCTTTAGTGATGTTCCACCACTTTTCTCCAAATGTAGATAGATAGTCGCCATCTCCCAACCGCCCTATTGAGATCAGATTTCTTTTCATAGCAGGAATATGCCTAACATCTTTTAACATCTAGTCAGTTCCATTCTTAACTTTTATCCGTACCTTACCCATTCCAACAATTTTACATGGCTCATCATCACCCAATAAAACATGTCCAAAATCGTCTGGAACATAATCATGAAAGTATTTCCTATGGGGTGTAGCATGACATGAATGCCCTGAATCTACTACCCAATAATCACTAGTATTATCTGATGCAAGAATCAAAGCATATTGTAACACATCACCTGCTACATTTGCTTCCTGGGTAGTTTCCTTCTGTGCATCTCCTTTCTTCTTTAGAGATTTGCAATCTTTCTTCAGATGTCCTTGCTTTCCATAGTTCTAGCACTCTATCTTTCTCAGTCTGGACTTGGATCTACCCATTTTAGACTTCTCATGATTACCTTGGCTCTTTCCTCTCTCCTTTTGTCTTCCCCTGGTCTCCATGGTCAATGCATTACCTGATGTCTCACCTGTTCTTTTTGTTCGCATTTCCTCGCTAAGAATAACACCAATAGCATCATCAAATTTCAAGGTGTTTGAACCAGAGATAGAGTTACTTATAACCATGACCAGACCTTATAAGTAGATCTTGTCTTTCCAACCCCTTCATTCCTAGCATCTTTTCCAGCAGTTAATTACTTAGTATTTCTGGAAACCCTAGCCTCCTCATTTCATTCCCTAGTAGCTGTAGTCCCAATAGTTAATGAATGAGTATTTCCATCTGAACGAGTCTAACAAACATCAATTGAAGAAGTAGTCCTGGCATAAGTGGTTCAACCCAGTATTCCCAGTTGAACCAGTTTACCCAGCCTTTCTTGATGCTATTCCAGCTTTCTGGAAATGAACAAAAGATTAGAAGATCCCTAACCTCATCATCAAAGTTCACACTTACAGAACTTAGTTGATTTGTAACCGTATTAAACTCATTTAAATGATCAGTAACAGATCCACCTTTAGACATCTTCATATTAAATAAACACTTCATTACAAATACCTTGTTGGAGGCCGAGGGTTTTTCATACATCTTACCCAGTGTGCTCATCAAACCCTCCGTTGTCGTTTCTTTTGAGATATTGAAAGCCACCGACGAAGCAAGGCTCAGCCGTATTGTTCCCAGAGCCTTTCTGTCAAGAACCTCCCATTCATCATCCTTCATAGCCATCGGTTGCTTTGCTCTTCCTCCCAACGGTAGGAATAGATCCTTCTGGTACAGATAGTCCTCCATTTGCATCTTCCATAACTGGAAGTTTTGGCCGTTAAAATTCTTGACCTTAAACTTTCTTTCTTCTACCATTGCTCCCACTCGAACCAGAAACCTTAGCTTCCTGTGGGTTTATCTACCAAATAGACCTTTGGCTCTGATACCAATTGTTAGAAAAAACAGGATCGCAGAGTAATAACAATAAATAGAAATGCAAATATAATCACACACACATTACAAGAGAGACATAGATATATCGTGGTTCACCCCAACTTGGGCTACGTCCACACTGAAGTTGCTAGTCCTTATTATTATTCCATCCAACAAAGTGAAGGGATTCAGCCTACAGAACAACTGTTGCACTTCCTCTTCATTGTCTCATAGTCTCTCTTCACAGATCTCAGAGATCTTTACAATGCATAATACCTAATACATCAACCCTAGCCATGCTACAATGTATTTATTTTATAAGGAAAATACAATGGGAAAATACCACAGGTTACCCAAAACCATGGGCCTGAAAAATGGTGGCGAAAACAGTCCCAAAAAGTTTTCTCGGAGGCGCTGCCTCCAAACCCCAAGGTAGGGACATGAGTGTACAGTCCTCTGGGGTGCATGGCTAAAACAATATCATCTATGAGATTAGAAGATCTGGCTCCACAACCAACATGAAGGAGATCAGTTTTGTTCTTGCACAAATTCCTTGGATAAAGGAATCCCATGACCTAGGTAGGCCATTCAAAGTGGTCATAAAAATTTCACCATTCTTCATAGCTTCAAGTTGTTCCTTGATTTGAGAGACCTTAGAGAAATAAGATTGAATGGTCTCTCCATTCTGAAGCTTTACCCCTTTCAATTGATTATGCAGAGTCATCTTCCGATTTATGTTCTTTCCTTCAAACAACTTGGTCAAAGAGTCAAACATCTCCTTAGGTGTCTTTAGAGATGACACATATGGTATGAGATGATCTTTGATAGAATCAGCAATGATCCTCTTTGCCTTGACCAAGTTCTTCTTGTGTAAGGCCTTAGCCTCCTCTCCCTTTGGGACAGGGACCTCTTCACTTATGTAAGTGTCCAATTCATTTTCTTCTAGGATTAACCCAATCCTATACTTCCATGCTTCGAAGTTATCATCCCCTTCAAGCTTATCCTCAAGTTTGGTGTGGTGAGACATCTTTAAAGAGTAATTCAAATGGAAATAGAAAAGATTTAGATCTTACCACTTGATTTGCTGAAAACTGGATCTGGTCTCAGATTAGGGTTTGTCAGAGAAACCCTAAAAATTCAAAATGTGAATTTCAAATTTTTGAAAGGCCAGAAAGATGTTCCTTGATGATTTGATCATCCTGGTATACTCAGAATTTGAAAACGGAAAGTTTTCACCCTTCAGAAATGCCTTTTAGTCTTCCCGGATTCATTAGGGAGGACCCTGAATTAGGGTTTGAGTTTCCTGGAGCTTCACCCAACCAAAAAGTTTGATCCAAAGCTCTAAACGTTGATTTTTCCAAGGAGCTTCCAGCTATGTCTTCAGAATTCAGGAATTCCTATTTTTGTGGAAACCTTAATTTTTAGGGCCAAAAATAAAAGTGCCCAGAATTGAATTATGATTGGACAGAAAGATTCACCTTGCTGAGGAGAGTCAATCTATCATATTAATTTTCCAAAATCTATGGAGAGAAAGCCAATAAACAAGAAACGCTAGTTTTCGCCACTGCACAATGTCTTCTTCTCAAGGTAGCTCTGATACCATGCTAAATTTTGAGCATTTAATTCAATATACTCTAGGATCTTTACTGAGAGAATAACATGTACAACATATCAATCATAGCAATGCATAACAATCACACCAAGCAATCACATGAGACAATAGACACACAAAGTTTCACTGGGGAAAACCATAAAGGTGAAAAACCCCACAACTTCCTCAGAGATAGAAAGAGCAAATAGTACAACCCAAGTACAAGAGATAGTCTTCTCCTAGAAGATGATCCTCCTCCTCACTAGAGCGCCACTTTTAGAGAGAGATAGAAGTGAGTAAGTAAGTGATCAAATAGAGATCTCCCGATCTCTATTTATACTTGTCCTGTCCTTCCCAATAAAACAGTGGGGCCGACTTGTCTAGCTTACCCTAATAACCCATGGTTAACTTAATCAGGGCCGACCCCACACATGGTGGTCTAATAACCCATCAGCAAGTTACGACACTTGTGACACTTGTCAATACAAATGACGACACTTCCGTATAGAGAAATAATAACATCTCTATAGGAGTACAATATATATAGGTTAAATACATTCCGAAGTTACATATACATCAATAGATTGTCCAATAACAAATCTGGCGACCATACTAGGGATTCACATTAGTTTTGATTTCAATTTTGAGTGTGTTATTCTTGATTTCTTTAATGAGCCATTACTTTGCCTCGTAATCCTATCTTCACCATCAGTTTCTTTCTTTTGAGAGTTTGTTGACTTTCTCTGGGTCCGTTGAGCCATTGTCAGTTCATTTATTTGATCATTGGTTGGAGTTTTTTCCTTTTTTGCTTTGATTTATTCGCCCGATGCACCTGGGCAGTACATCCAGGGCACCTGTCCACCCAGGAGCACATTTTACCTCTGGTCATATTGTGCCACCGACGCTTTTTCCATTTTGACATCCAGCGTCGTTGATGCTTTTCCTCTGTGTGCAACCCGCGTCGGGCGCTCTATGCCAAAACATAACCTGCGTCGAATTTTTAAACTTGATGCTTAGGTATTTTGCTCCAAACTTTTGATTTTTTGGGTTGATCTAAAGACATCTCTGCACTGTATCTTCTACGTAGAGACTCTTTTATTCAACAGTGTTTCATTTGCTTTGCTTGTGTTGGTTTTGGGGTCTTTTTTATCAAGTGAGTTTGATAGAAGTGGTGGGAAATTTCAATCCCCCACGGTCATCCACTCTATCTTGTTCTCCCTGATCACCTCATTGGCTCTATCCAGCATGCTAGATTCGCTTCCAAACCCTTTTTGAGCTTGGTTATCTTTTGTTGGCTTGCATTTGATCTTTTTGAGTAATTTTTTGTGTTTTTAGGTCATTGGAGTGCTTGTCCTTTCTTTGAGAATTTCTGTGTGCTTAGAGTGCTGCAAGTAGTCTTTCTTTTCAACTATTTATGCTTAAAAACATGATTTCTATCAAGTTTAGTCTTGGCATATCATCGGAAAAATTAAAAGTGCTTCATTTTTTACCATTTTCAAATGCATTTGAGAATTGTTGTAGAAATTGGTTCATGCATTGGAATTCATCATAGATCTTTTGGAAAGTTTGGAAAAAGAGTTAATCATTTGTATTTTTCTCGAATTATGAGCCATTCATTTTCTTGAAAAATCCAAGTGTAGTCAAATTTTTGCAAAAAGTGATTTCATGCTTGAAAAAGTTATATGCACTTTTGATTTTCATGCTTTTAGGGTATCGTGATAAAACTTGGAAGGCTAGTGTACTCTAGATAGAAATTCTCCCCTTTTTCATCATCTTTAGTTTCATTCTAAATTGAGAAAGACAAAAAGAAAAATGTTTTGATTTGGTTATGATGTGTTGCATTTTTCATGTTTTGCTTGGTGTTAGCACTTAGATTTTATTCCGGTTGTAAAAGAATAACACCTACGGTAACCTATTTCAAACCAAACTTTAGGTAGAAAACTCAGCCATTTTTCCACCAGAGAGGGCTCTCTCACGATATATATGTGAAGGCTAAATATATATAAAAGTTCTCTCAAAATTTTCAAAAGGATTTTCTAGGTTGAAAAGGAAAACAAGAAACGTTGGGCATGGAGTCAAAGTTTCAAATATATAATATGCCAGTAAGAGATTTATACCAAACAGATTTCCACAGAGGCAAGATAGAAATCATATCACAGTCAATTTGATTTTTTCAGGGTGTATAGAAAGAAGTAATGGCATTCCATCAACAATAGGCATCTAACTGGGATGAATCCATTGTCAACTTTGGAGAAAATAGTGAATATTTAAATGCGATAAAATGAGGCATAACCAGTATGAATCTCGAGTTATTTCAAGTGTTCATTTAAATATAGAATAAAAACATAATGGAAGATATAACAAAGAGAGTTGAACATGCACATATAAAGATAAAGGAAACAACAGACTGTAAAGCTGATCAACACATGAATCTCTGGTCTCAAAAGATAGGTATTTTCACTGTACTGCCTTTATTTATCGAAAAATAGACTTCAAAACATACTCTGTCTCTCAAAGAATTTCCAACTCCTTCAAAAATGACTCTCATTGTTTTTATACAAAATTCGGAAGAAGCTTGACATAACTGCTTCTTCTAACTAATAACTGAAAATATTTTAACTTGAAAGATAACTGTCTTTGAGCAATAGATAACTGTCTCCAAATAATATTACAAATTTAAAATAAAAGTATCTTTTTGCCACTTGGCAAGAGTTTTGAATGCATCTATGAATGGACAGAATATCTTGTCCTTCCATATTTGTCCACATAATTCCATTGGTCGGCCGTGGGTAAATCATAGTTGGTCATTTCTTTTACCAAGACTCGCATTTCAACATGACCTGCATAAGAAACAGGAAGAAGATTCTCACAGGTTGAGATCAACATATTTAAAATTTCAAAGTCTTCCGCTATTTTCTCCATTAAAGTTTTTCCTATAAGCATATGATCCAATTGCTGAAACTTTCTGTGATCCATTCTTATGTCAAACAGCAACCACTTATATTCATTAGGAGGAATCAATTCATTCTTTTCATTCCAAAAAGCAGGGAATCCTTTGTTTATTAATTTTTCAAATTGCTTCTTAAACTTTACTACTTCTTCCCGTATTTCTCCAGCTTTAGCTTCAATATTTTCAACATGAGAGTACTTTCCCAAGATCCTTCTGGCCCATGTAATGACTGAAATTCTGTTCATTATATTCATGACTGTCAAGTCTGCTTCAGTTAGACTGTTTAAGAATGTTATAGCTTTCTGGACTACTTCTTTTGGTTTTTTATTTAAATTCTCCCTGACTGCTCTGCAACTTTCGAAGGCATCTTTGGCTACCTTTTCTTTGACTCTTATGTAATCCAGATATGGTCTTAATTTTTCAAATTCCTTTATAATTTGGTCCCATACCATATGTTTGCAACCTTGCATAGCAGCTTTCCCTGTCACATGAGCTGCCAAACCTTTATTATTATCACTTAATTCCTGATTCCTTGTCTGCAAAGTTTTTATTTCCTTATTTTTAATTTCATTTTCTTCTCTCAGCTTTTGTATTTCCATCTTCAATTCTTTGGTTTCACCTTCTTTCAAACTTACTTGGGACATGGATTGTAAAATACCATCTACTCCAGTTTTATCTTCATCTGTGTCTATTTGTACCTGTTGTTGACCACTTTCTGCTAATATTTTCTTTGTTTCTTCCAACTGTTCTTCTAAAATGATTTTTTCTTTTTCCCAATGATCTTTTTCATAAAAAAGCTTTAACATTTTTGCAGTAACATCGTTTACCTCATTAGATAATTCTTCTTTTTCTTTTTCCAGTACTGTTAATTCTGCTCCTTGGATAAGTATAGTGTCTGGAATTTTTAGCTTTCGTCTTAACATCAGAATCATATCATCTTTTTCTTTGAGCAATTTTGCTGCTGCATCTCCCTCTTTATTTATCAAATCTACTTGCAATTTTTTAATCTGTTGTTGTCGAGACTTATTTTCTGCTTTCTCTTGTCTCAACTGATTATTCAATTTATCCACTGAATTTTTCAGTTTGTCCGCCTTTAATATTGCCCCCAAATAATCTGAATATATAACTTCTCCTGTTTGTCTGTGCAATAAAATTTTATCTGGGGCATTTATTTTATCTGGGGCAATAATCTTATCTTTTGTGACAACTAAAAATTTCAAAGAATTCTCTTTGATATTTCTGCTAGTAAATAAACTTACTTCAGTATTGGATATATTTCTAACTTTTGGAAACAACTGACTGGTTTGCTTAGAAGATTCTTGTTTATTCTGACTGTGCTCATTAAATACATCCATCATATTGTGGGGTCTATTTACATCACCTTCTACTGGGGTTTCTTCAATACTGTATTCTTTTACCGTGTCCTCTGGTATTTTTTCTTCAGTTCTTTTTGCCTCTTCTGAAACTGCTATCAAGTCTTGTTGTTCATTTATTTTCAACTTTTTCCCTCTTTCTATTCTTTCATCCTCAATGTTCATTACGTCCTGTATGGGTCTTTTAAACCCCACCAATGCAGTATTCATTGTGTTTTCTGTCTCTGTTGTGGTATCTATCAATACCATTTCTTTATCGTATGCATCCGGAATGATTTCTTCTTTATATTCCAGCCAATTCGCTCTGTCAGACATTCCTTCAATTATATGATGGTTCAGTGCTTTGATGCGATGATCCGTTCTCCATTTTGATATTATGTTTAGAGGATCATATTCGATATCCATATCTGTCTCAAAACCCATATCCTTCAATAATTTCTCAATATACACAGCAGCATTTTTATTCTTTATGGTGAATGGGCCAAGTGTGAACGAATATTTAATGTTTGTTGCTTGTTTATAAACCAAAAAATTGTTATCTTCAACAATTAACTTTTGTCTCAGGAATTCCAAAGCAAAAACCCTTAAGGTAAGAAAAGATGGTAAAACATAAGGTTTATGTTTGAACCCGTATAATCTGATCATTGTACTGTCCTTTGACAAGAACCAATCTCCCGTCGCGTACTCTGCACTCAATTGCATGCATGCCTGCATTTCTGGTAATACTCTAGGCAATTTTTTACCAAAGATCATTCTGTAAATCTTAGAGAGCATGTGATTTATGTAATTGAACATGTTATTTTCTAACAAACTCGTGAAAATGATTTCTAGGAACTGCAACTCTTCTTGACTGGCTATCATAATCATTTTCATAAAAAAAGACTGAAACCTGAAATGCCTCAGAGTGGAAAAATTGACCATGTGGTCATGAATCTTCTCTGTTAAAAATACCTCAAAATTAAGTCGAGGGATTTGATTTTCATCGATCCCTGCCTAAATTGTACTCATTTTGTACAACAGACTCAACTGAAACTCGGTTACATACATGTCCGTATCAAACCCTAGAACTAAAGCCAATAATGTCAAAACTAATTGGGTATTTTCATCAAATAAATTGCTATCTATAGGGTACGGGACCTCCGAAATGCTGGTTTCTAGTTTGAGACACGACGACAAAAACCTTTCTCTATCATTTTGAGAGGTTTGATGATAATTTTCAATAATGGAGATTTCAGAAAAGATCTCAGACTCAAGGGTTTGGGAAAAATCTATTCCTAAGGCTTTAATTATTTCGGTCGGCTTTATTTAACAAACGACTCTGGTTTTTTTACTGTCTAGGACAATTCTTTCTTCTCGGAAGTAATTCTCGGCACACCATGACACGAATTCTGGGAAAAAGGGGATTTGGACTAGGCAAAAGGCTATCAAAGACGACTGGTGGACTCTATGTAGGTCTATCCCTTCTTTTAATAATTCAGACAACCTAAATTTAATCTCAGAGACTGGTAACCTAATTAGGGTATCATGAATGTCTTCATATCTATCCTCTAGGGCTTCTTTTGCTTTAAAAACGTCTATATCATGTACAGTTTCCATTTAAACGTTTCTTCAAACAAAATTTCATTTAAAAAAGTGGGCCAGGTCACCAGACCCTACCTGTATATACATGCCTTTCGCCTTCTGTCACAATCGCTGATCTCCACCAGTCCTCAGAGCTCCCATAGATAGCGACACATATACAAAATGTCGTTATGTGAAGCCCTTTTTGTTTTATATAAGTCTTTTTGATTAACTTCCCGGCAACTTTCTGAATGTGGTTCATATCTGACCATTGATCTAGAGATTTTGATTTGAGCCTTCAGATCTCGCCTCTCTTTATCCCCTATGGTGGTATCCGCGATCAAAAAACGGTTTTCTTTTGCAGTTTGTTCCTTGTGCGGATCAACCATTTGATGACACCTGTTTGAGTGGTTTTACTTTCCGCGACCTCTCTTCCTTCTATCGAGTGCGCACCTTCCCAGATGCGGATGAACATTGGCCATTGATTTTGTTTCAGTTATATATCATCCCTCCGATTACTATCGATATATGGCGTATTTCCTTACGCTTTCTCCATCTGCCACGTACCATGTCCCACCACGCCACGTGCTATGGCCCGCCGTGCCTTTTATTTGGTGGTTCCGCACGGCGCTGTGGTGGTTTATGATACCACTATCTCACATATGCGGACTGATGAGATTAGGACACGTGCCCGACGGTATTGAGTCCGCAACCACTCACAACTCTTTGCAACCAATCACTTTGGCAGTGCGGGAAACTATATTAGCGGTCGATCTTGATCATTATCATCTTTGTCATCGAAACTTGATCTAGATTTAATCTTTTCAAAGATTTGTTTTCGGACTTTGCATATGTGGGTTTTTCCTTCTTGTTTTTTGTATTTCAAACCTTTTCTTCATCTTATTTGTGGTAATTTCCCTGCTTTTGGATATTTTGGCAAAAACTTTTAGGATTTGAGCATTTTCAGATATAGTGTCAACACTTGGAAAACGAAAAAGAGTTCTTTCATTATAATTTTTGGTAGATTGAGAGTGTTGAAATTTACTATTTTCGAGACCATTGAAAAAATATTTCTCCTTCCTGTACATAGATTTCATCGAAAGAAGAGTGCATTTTTTCGTGTAGTTAGGGATTTCATTATGCTTACATTTATGTACTCACCTCATGCATTCACCTAACCGTCCAGATAAAATTAACGGTAGAACTAGGTTAAAATATTTAGTAACTTGTGTGTTAAGTTAGAGACGTGTTCTGGCATCTTAAAACATGGCAGCTATCGTTACTTGCCTACACTACATTCCGGGGGCACGGTAGTTATTCCACGTACCAACCGGTATATCGAAGCTCTTTCACATACCAACCGGTATATCGAAGTCTCTTTCACGTACCTTAGGGTATATCGAAAGTCACTTCACATACTCGGCGTATATCGAAAGGTGTTTCACGTACTTGTTGATGTATATGTAACTCTGGAATGTATTTCATATATGTATATTGTACTCCTATAGAGATGGTATTATTCCTCTATATGGAAGTGTTTGTATTCCTATAGAGATGTTATTATTCCTCTATACATAAGTTTCATCGTTTATATTGTAAGTGTCGTAACTTATACTTGATGGGTTATTAGACCACCTTGTTGGGGTCAACCCTGTATAATTCATGTGGGTCGAAGGGTTATTAGACCACCCTATTGGGTGTCGGCCCAGTCAGCATTGTGTTATGTGGTTAAGTTGAGGTCAACCTAGTAAAGGTTATTAGGCTAGTCAAGTCAAGTATAAATAGAGTGTGGGAGGCACTCTATTTCATCATTCTATTCTCTCTCACACTCTTGGGAGAGTGACGCACTTGTGGAGGAGGAGAATATTTTGCTAGGAGATGTCTATCTCTTATTCTTGGGTTGTATCATTGCTCTATCTATCTCTGAGGAAGTTATTGGGGTTTTTCACCTTTATGGTTTTCCCCAAGTAAACTCTGTGTCTCTTGTGTGCTTGCATTATTGTGTCCATGATTGATATGCTGTAGATATGTTGTACATGTTGTTCTCTCAGTTAAGATCCTAGATCATATTGAAGTAAATTCTGAAAAACTAACATGGTATCAGAGCTAGCATGAAAGAAGGCATGGTATGGCATGAATGACACTTATTGCACTTACGATGCTAGGGCTTGATATAGAAAAAACAAGTCATCGTAGCACTTTCGCTATAAATACATTTCGGAAAGGTTTCAGGGTTTGGTTTGAAAATCCTACAGGGAGAAGCTAAGATCCCCATGTACCTTGTGTACAAAGGAAAACCTCTAAATTGTTGTACTTTGTGACTTATGATTTGTACAATATAGGGTTTATGCCTCTTCCAGATCTCAGTCATAAACAGGTGACCTTGGAAAAAAGGTCATAACTTGGGCTAGGAATCTCCAAATGAAACTTTGTAAAGTGTGACAAGTAGTGCATAGACTGTAATTTATCGGGAAACTTTTTCAGAGGCCGAAACTGAACTAGTGACACGTGGCACGCCGTACAAGTTCGCTCTTTTGTTTTATCCCATAAAAAGGTCACGTTGCGACACTTGGCATAAATCTCTCTCAGAGAATCCATTTGAGGTCATACCTATGGGGTTGGAAATATGACAAATCGGGCTATCACAAAAAACTTTTTCAGACCCTGTGGATTGAAAAGTTCGGAGTTACACCATAAACAATCAGGTACATATTTCTGTAAAAACAAAATTATTTTTGAGCACCTTCATTCATGGCTTCCGAAATTTAGGGTTTCAGAGAAAGTTGGAATTTTTGTAATAGGAGACCACGGATAAATGCTACTCATCAAAATCAAAATTTAGAGACCAAAATCAGAATTTTTGGTTGGGAAGAAGGCTGCGCTTGATCAGACTCTAGTTCGGGACTTTGATCAGAAAAGTGGAAAATTAGGGATTCTGCAAAAATGGGAATTTTTGAAATCTGTGACCACGACTGGAAGCTCCTCAGAAAAATAGAATCTTAGAGATTTGGATCGAACCTTTTGATTGGGCAGAAGGGTGGGCTTTATCAAACCCTAGTTTGGGGTCATGTCCAGTGAATCCAAAAGTTTCAAAGGCAAATTTGAGGGCTGAAACTTTATAGTTTTCAAATTATGAGTATACCAGCTTGATCACTTCATCAAGGCGCATACTTCTATCCTTTCAGAAGTTTGAAATTCAAAGTTTGAATTTTTAGGGTTTCTCTGACAAACTCTAATCCAGCTCTAGATCCAGTTCCTGCAAATCAAGTGGATTGGGTTAATCCTAGAAGAGAATGGATTGGTCACCTGCATCAGTGAATAAGTTCTTGTTTCAGAGGGAGATGAGGCTAAGGCCTTACATAAGAATATTACAAGCAATCTCGACAGATATGACTTATCCAGGTATGTTTCGAGATTTGTTCATGATTAATTTTATGGTATGTTTGTCTTCATGTTATTACGGTTAGTACAATCTTGATTAAATTTAGACTTGTCGTATCACCTTAATAAAATTATGAATGCATGATAGAAGATATTCATTGATTAGGGTGTTGACACTTAGGATTGTACTAATGCATTATGGTGTTGTATGAGGTTTATGTTGTCCGCTAACATGAAAGGTACACCAAGAAAGACAAATCATGTTCTAGTTCAAGAACATATGATCATGAAGACATGAGGACAAAGATTCATCCATTATCATGAATCACTTAGAAGATATATTTGTGAGGTATGTATAACTTGGTTCTAAAATGGTTAACCTATGAGATATGCAGGTTACTAGCACAAGTCATTGAAGAGAACAAGAAGACATCATGTGGGAATGTTAGACATAACTAGCTAACATACCAATCCAGTGATGGATATAAGTTCAAGGACAGGTAATCCAGGAAGCAAAGATCACGAGGGAGCACACTCCAGTTGTTCCTGCAAGGGAGAAACGATCAAGAAGGAGCACACTTCAGTAGTTTCTGCAAGGATGCAGATATTCAGAGGGAGTTGACCACTTCTCACAATCCACATCAGAATGGAGTTACAGAAAAGAAGAAAAGACTGAGAGGGAGTCAACCCAACAAACAAACAAAGATAAGTATTTGAATTATCAGTCCTTGCATATTTTATTGTTTAAATAATACTGTTCAATAATGTATATACTCATGTTCCTAGAATTAGGTTGTGTATTATGCATATTAGAATAGTTGCATTGATGAACAGTATACTACTAATATACATGGGTAAGTGGCCTATGGTACTGTACAACATTCCATTGCTACTTATCTATATTGAAACCTCTTTGCTGACATGTTGGGAGTTGTGCACACTCTTAACAATGTTCTGGTAGAGATTGGAAGCAATATAACAAGTTACGTGATATGGATAAATGTTGTATTGAAGCATTGGCTAAGATAATTGCATGACTGTATGACATATTTCATTATGTGTAAGAATTTGTTCTGAAAACTATGAGATGTTTTCTAATCATGCAATTTAACTTGTTGTGTGGGAAAGATCGTATACCATCACCTACAAAAGAAGGACTACAACATTTGTTCAACAACAAAGTTATCTATTGAAAATATTGAAGATTTCCAGGATCTAGGAAGAATGCCATGATCGAGGAGTACCAGTCGATCATGAAGATGTTTGGGATGCAGTCCCAGGACCTGAAGAGGAGTCTGTAGTGACTTCCAAGAGGATCTACAAGATCAAGCATGCTGCAAGTGGTAGCATAGAGACTTTTGCTCCTGTAGCTAGATACACTTCCATTAGATCCGTAATTGCTCTGGATGCAGTGATGAAATGGAAGATACACCAGATGGATTTCAAGACAGCTTTCTTGAATGGTGTAGTTGAAGAATAAATGTATGTGGAGACGCCACTTGGTTCTAAGACACATGACAGGGAGTCATATACGTGCAGAACTTGGTATGGTAGGATAGACAGGTTTCTATCTAGTTTGGGCTTTACCAAGAGTAAAGCGGATTGCAACCTTTACTTCAAGGTTGAGGAAGGTAATCCAGTGATACTACTTTTGTATATGGATGATCTGTTTATTACAAGTGAAGATAGATTGATTGTTGACACACAGCGGAAGTTTGCTGCCAAGTTCGAGATGAAGAACTTGTGGATGATGCACTATTTTCTAGGTATGGAGGTGTGGCAGAGTGTAGATGGAATCTTCCTTGGACAAGGGAAGTATGTAGTAGAGATCCTGAAGAGGTTCGAGATGATGGAATGCAAGGCCATGGCCACACCTATGGCATCAAACCTGAAGCTTCTGTGTGATGATTCATCTGAGCCGGTCGATATCATTATGTATCGTCAAATGATTGGGTCCTTGATGTACCTGACGAACACAAGACCAGATATTTTCTTTGTGGTGAACACATTGAGCCAGTTCCTGATGGATCTGAGGGGTGTTCACCTAGTTGCTGTAAAGAATATTCTGAGGTACCTGAAGGGTACAACTGATTATGGGCTCAAGTATGAAGCGAATCAAAAGTTTAAGCTGTAGGGTTATGTTGATTCAGATTGGGCAGGAAGTGCTGCAGATAGGAAGAGCACATTTGGGTGTTGCTTCAGTATGGGATCAGGTGTGATATCTTGGTTTAGCAGGAAGCAGTCCTACATAGCACTGAGTACAACCGAGGTAGAGTATGTTGCAACCTGTTCGGCTAGTTGTGAGGCAGTATGGATTCAGAAGCTACTGTCTGAGTTATTTGATCTCCCGTTGGAGGCTACTCGTATCTTTTGTGACAACCAGACTTGTGTGAAGCTGTCTTAGAACCCGGTGTTCCACGACAGGTCAAAACACATAGAGATCAAATATCACTATATCATGGATATGGTGCAGAAAGGAGCAGTGAAGCTCCTGTATGTTGCGATGGATGAGCATATTGCAGATGTACTGACAAAGCCACTAGCCAGAGTGAAGTTCAAGTACTTCAGAGAGAGGCTTGGTGTTCTTCAGATTGAAGACACTTCGAGGAAGAACTGATGGAGACATTTGTTGAAGCCATTCCAAGCATGTTGGAGGGAGGATCCTTCACATGGCTGTGGATGTAAGCGCTGGATGATTGCTCCAGTTACTGCTTTGGATGCATCATGTTGGATGATGGATATGATTAGTTGGATCATTTATATGTATGTATATACACATCATGTTGATGCTGGATATGATCAGTTGGATCATTTATATGTATGTATGTACGCATCATGTTGAAGTTGTATATGATCAGGTTGATCATGTATGATGATATGTATCAGGTGGATACTTGTATGATCAGTGTGATCATGTACTCATGTATGTATCAGGTGGATGCATTATGTATATCAGATGGATGCATTGTATGATCAGGTGGATCATGTATGATATGTATATGGTAGATACTGTGTATGCATCAGATGGATATATTGTTTGATCAGGATGATAACAGATGATGAGCTTCAGGATGTTTCTCGAGATGATATGCATCAAGTTGATGCTATGATGATTGGGATGATCACAGATGACGAGCTTCAGGATGTCACTCCAGTTGATACACATCAGTTTGATGCTATGATGATGATCAAGTTGATCATGTGATGATGTACATCAGGATGATGTATGGTGAGTATCATTTTGATACTCTGTGGCCGTGGACAGGTTGTGAAGGTAGCATAGAAAAGATCCTGGGAGATCCTATAGTCTGCGCTAGGATGCTCTTTCGAGGTTTTTCTACAGGTAGGATAGAAAAGATCCTTTAAAAACTGGACAGGTAGAGCAGTGTGCTCGTAATATCCTGGGTTTCTCTATCGAGATCCTATAGTCTGTCCTAGGATGCTCTGAGTAGGTTTTGATACAATTTCACATAGAAAAGATCCTTTAAAAATCGTACAGTTAGAGCAGTGTGCTCGTAACATCCTGGGTTTCTCTATCGAGATCCTATAGTCTGCGCTAGGATGCTCTGAGTAGGTTTTGCAAAAGTTCACATAGAAAAGATCCTTTAAAATTCGGACAGGTAGAGCGGTGTGCTCGTAGCATCCTGGGATGCTCTATCAAGATCTAGACAGGTAGAGTTGTGTGATTGTAACATCCTGGGATGCTCTGAGTAGGTTTTGTGAAGGTCAACATGTAAAAGAACCTATAGTCTGCGCTAGGTTTTGTTGACGCACGTAATCAGTCCTGGGATCCACAGTATGGCCATTGATGATGAAGACCTGCAGGTGGTGGGCCTACATCTAGTATGAAAAAGGACTAGCTCTGTAGAACTTCCTATGATGAGTAGATTCAGATATTGATTAAGATAGCAGCAGTAGTGACGATGACGATGACTCGATGACAATTATCCAGTGACGATGATCCAAAGAAGAAGACTTGTGCTAGAAGACCTGTGTCGAGAAATACCTTCCTAGTTAAGAGGGAGTGTTGATGTATATGTAACTTCAGAATGTATTTCATATATGTTTATTGTACTCCTATAGAGATGGTATTATTCCTCTATACGGAAGTGTTTGTATTCCTATAGAGATGTTATTATTCCTCTATACGGAAGTGTCGTCATTTATATTGTAAGTGTCGTAACTTATACTTGATGGGTTATTAGACCACCTTGTTGGGGTCAGCCCTATATAAGTCATGTGGGTCGAAGGGTTATTAGACTACCCTATTGGGGGTCGGCCATGTGGGTCAAAGGGTTATTAGACCACCCTATTGGGTGTCGGCCCAGTCAGCATTGTGTTATGTGGTTAAGTTGAGGCCAACCTAGTAAAGGTTATGAGGCTAGTCAAGTCAAGTATAAATAGAGTGTGGGAGGCACTCTATTTCATCATTCTATTATCTCTCACAGTCTTGGGAGAGTGGCGCACTTGTGGAGGAGGAGAAGCTGCTTCTAGGAGATGTCTATATCTTATGCTTGGGTTGTATCATTGCTCTATCTATCTCTGAGGAAGTTATTGGGGTTTTTCACCTTTATGGTTTTCCCCAAGTAAACTCTGTGTCTCTTGTGTGCTTGCATTATTGTGTCCATGATTGATATGTTGTAGATATGCTATACATGTTGTTCTCTCAGTTAAGCTCTTAGATCATATTGAAGTAAATTCTGAAAAACTAACAGTACTCGGTAGTATATAGGAAGGCTCTTGTCGTACGGTTGTGCATTAGACAACACCAACACGGATTTTTGCTCCCATGTACCTTGCATATATTGGGAGACACTCTTAGTATTCGTGAAACCAACTAAGTTAACCATTTGTCCGTCATGGCAGAGCAATACACCAAGAACAACACTCAGGGAGCTACTACGCACATACTATTAGGTAGTCGGGTTATATGGTCAGGGGTATGGTCCTAATCCTCCCTGGTTAGTGCTTTGAAAAATTGGGCCAAGTATAACTATTGGACCCTGGAGTATATCGCGAGTTGCAAAGCCTTGTCAATCCCGTGAGGTTCTGTTGATTCCTCGGGGGTGCAGGGTAAGTGCTAGGTGTTAGAATGGGTTCCAAGGCACACAACATGGGATGAAAACCCAACCAAAGGCTTCAAAAGACCCTGCGCAAGGGAAATTCTATCCTCGAGTTGTTTGGTGTGGTAATCACCCACGGATATTTGGCCTCCGCTGGCACTCTATGAGTAAAAGGGGTGATCACTAAGATCAGTTTCCCATTTTAGGGAAACAAAGGAGTGGAAAACAGTTAGCAATTGTAACTAAGCCTATTTAGAAAAGAACCTAATCTCAAGTTAGATCTATTCTAACATTGAAAGCTAAGTGTTTATGTAGATCAACCTTGAAGTGTAAGAAAGAAAACAGTCTGTCACATTTAACAGAAATGCCATTAGATGAGATATTTGTTGACTTAAATTATTATTTATTTAATGAAAATTAAACAAAATAATCCAAGCTTAGAGACCATCCAGATATAACCTGTTATCCTTTTGTTGATTGAAAAATCAATAATTATAGAATGTATATATGTGTGATCAATTGCAGAAATCGATAAAGAAAGTATTTAATCAAAGAAATTTAATTAAATATTTTCATACACACATCAGTTATACAGAAAAAACCAATACAACATATCTATGTATCCATTATATATTCAACAAGAGATCATATGCATAAAAGATGACAATCTGGAACATAAAATCAGGAATCCTTAAAGAAATTTAAGTGATAATCAGAAGATGGATCCGAAAATAACATTACTGTATTAAGATACCTTGTACTGAAATTACAATGACTCCAACCACAAAGTATCTTGAGTCATATCTCCTGCCAAATTATAATTCCAAAATCAGAAGATAAAGACTTAAATTAAACAAAATCAAAGATATTTGCTGACTTAAATTATGATTTATTTAATGAAAATTAAACAAAATAATCCAAGCTTAGAGACCATCCAGATATAACCTGTTATCCTTTTGTTGATTTAAAAATCAATAATGATAGAATGTATATAGGTGTGATCAATTGCAGAAATCGATAAAGAAAGTATTTAATCAAAGAAATTTAATTAAATATTTTCATACACACATCAGTTATACAGAAAAAACCAATACAACAGATCTATGTATCCATTATATATTCAACAAGAGATCATATGCATAAAGGATGACAATCTGGAACATAAAATCAGGAATCCTTAAAGAAATTTAAGTGATAATCAGAAGATGGATCTGAAAATAACATTATTGTATTAAGATGCCTTGTACCGAAATTACAATGACTCCAACCACAAAGTATCTTCAGTCATATCTCCTGCCGAATTATAATTCCAAAATCCCCAACCCCCTTACTAAGGAAAACATTCCTCCTTTTATACTAAATTTACATAAGAGTTCCAAAAGAAGAATTTCTACAAAATAGGGATTACAAAATTAGATCTAATTAAAGATCTAGGAAATCCTGCCATTTTTCATAAATATCTAACAATTCATCTACATTTGGGAAAATGACAGATTCCAAGGATAATTGAGCATTGCATGCGCTATTCTCCATATCATGCTTTGCTAGCTTGTGCCAAATACGTAGATACATACGAATCCTCCCCTCCATGATGACCAATTCTCTAACCAAATGATCTACATCTTGAATGCTGACTTGTTCCAAATCCTAAATCTTCTGTGCCAATTCTTCACATCTACTCTTGAGTTCTTCAAGTCTGCATTTTGGTGGCAGAGCTTCCAGAATAGGATTCATGAGTGGAAAACCTAGGTCATTCATGATATTATCAACTGCATACCATCGTCTAGTTCAAGTGTCCTGTGATTTATTAATGATTTCCTCAGTCGATTCATTCAAATCAAGCCACATGTTCAAAGATGCCTTGACTCTCTTTACCTGGAAAGTATTAAGGATTGGGATGTCCTCTGGAACATTCTTGATATACAATTGCCATTGACCGATTTCTTCTTCAGCTTTACAATCTTGGAGTATCTTTGCCTTCTGTTCTTCAAGAGTAGAAGACATCTTAGAAAAACTGATGAAATTTTCCCTGATCTCATCTAAGGAAATATATAACTTCTTCAATAATTCATGTTGATTCTGATTCACTTGAAGGGCTAAATTTTTGAAGTCACAAGGTGTGAACTTGAGAACATTGGAGGAAGATGCACTTGCAGTTGCATCTTCAACCTGCTTTTCCAAAGAGGCTATATTTATGAGATGAGTAGAATGTTGAGACTGCAAAAGGTTGAATTCAGTAAGAAGAGTAGCATTCTTCTATTCTAGGTCTTGTACTTTGTCTGCCCAAGTTTTCCTGAGGTCAGCCACATAAACAGAATGTTGATCCTTTGTTTTAGCCAACTCTTCTTTCAGGTTTATGATTTCTTCCTCCCTGAGGTCAACTTCTTTGTCCAAGACTTAGACTGAATCCCAGTTAGTAGAGGCAAAAGCCCCTAAGGCTGTTGTTGTTTCAACCGCTTCAATTCTTGGGTTATTAGTTCTGGGGGCCCATATCACCTGATCTGGTTCATGTGCTTCCAAAACACCTTGGCCTTGACCCCTCTTCCTGCTTCTTTTAACAACTACCTTGTCATCTTGACAATAGAAAATATCCCCAAGAGGAACCACATCTCCATCTGTATACTCAGCAATGGACTATGTAGGAACAGAAGTGACACTAAATGTAGAAATCAGAGAAGGGATCTGTGTGACAGCAGAAGTGGGGATAGGTAGAGTGACTTGAGTAATAGCTAAAGGTGTACTAATGACTTCGGGAGCTGACACACCTTTGTCTGGGGAGGGAAGTGAGACAAAGACTTCGGAAAATGGAACCTGAACATGATCACTGACTTCTAGGAGAGGAAGTGGACACTGATCTTTACTAGGTGAGTGTGTAGGAGAAACCTTGGAAGATGCATCAATGGAGGTTATTAATAAACTAACTGCAGACGATTGTGGAGGGATAGCCAAAGACTGGGGTTCTACAATAACAGATGGTGAAGTGGAAGAAGGGACTGAATGTTTTGGTGATGAAGTAGTGGTGTTGTTGAAGGTATTTAACAAGTGGGATAATGAAAATGGAAGTGTTCCTCCTAGAGGCATAGTAGAATTTGGCTGAACAGAGGGAAACACAATTACTGATGATGTGATAGGAGGGGAAGCATTAAAATCCAAAACTGACTATTCAGGGAAAGATTGATCCATATCAATATTGTCCAATAATCCAGTATCAGTCTCAGGATTTCCAGAGACTTCTTCAACTACTGGTACTAGAAGAGGTGAAACTATTTCTTCATCACAGTCAATTACATCCACAGTAGAAATGTGTAATGAGGAAGGCATGATCTTCTATCTTTTAGCTGGGTTACCCTTGGTTATGACCAGTTCATCATCTTCTGGAGTGTTTGGAGTAGAGAGGTGATCATCTAGTGTACCTGGTGGCTGAATTTTGACTGCAGGCCTTGGGGGTTCTAGCAACTGAGTCTGTAACATGGATGACAACTGCACCATTTGTTGTATGGATTCACGGGTTGTCTATAGCATGAGTTTAGCTTCTTCATTAGCTTTCTCTTTAGATAGTTCCCCTTGAATAACTTTACCTTTGTATCCATCATGACTGGTGGGAAAAGGGAGATTGTTAGACTTCTGAGCTTCTTTCTCTTCCCTGTCCTTTCTTGCTTGTTCAACAAGATTCAACTGCATGGTCCTATAACTTAGGAATCTGTCCTTCAATTGTTTCTGATACTGAAGGATGTCATGTTGTTCTTGAGAGTCCTTTGCTTTGGCCAGGACTTGAGAAAATATGTCTACCCCCTGATATATGGAATCATCAGGGATGGACTCATGTATATAGTCTATCTTCATGTGAACTTGCTTTAGGTGTGCATCCAAGAACTTTTTAGGATCATGTTTCCTTTTCGGGGAAACACCTAATCTTAGAGCAGCTATTTGATCACCCAGAGCTACAGCCCAGGTTGATGTTGGGATGACCAATTGACCCAGATTCAGAGGAAACTTAGGCCAATTTTTCTTCTTGGGTCCTACAAGTCTCTTATACATACCATCAGTGACAGTTTGAAAAGAAACCTCTTATATTACCATCCTGTTTGGAACTATCCTGGGAAAGAAATTAATTGTTTCACTTCCCTAGATTCTGATGTATGAAAAGTACTCACCTACATACCAGTCACCCATTGTGTTGATAAAAGCTTTGGCATCCTCTGAGAATGCAGGTGGCTGCTACTGAAATATCTTGAAATAGATGGTACCCACAAAACAGTCACAGATGTCATAGATATCATAAGTGCAAAATTCCCTTCCCATAGTGTTGAATGGTAGATGTGTACAGGTGGATATGAAGGGGTCCAATGCCAACCCAAATTAGGGTACTGGAATTCTGAGCAGAAGACATCAAGAACATATGCAGATAGGAAGAAAGGTGTCTTCTTATGAGATGGTTCCTTCTGATATTCATGGATGGCGTTTTTTAGTTCCGCTGATAAGATAGAGGCCCACGAAAAAGACTCACCTGTAAGTAACACATGATGTGTTATGGGTTGCCACTCTGATTTAAAATGGGAACAATTGGGTTGGTTGAAAAGATGGCAGAGCATGGCTGCAATTCGAGAGAAGGGTTCCTTGAACCAGATAATAGGATAAAGGTTATTCGACTTAGGTACAAAGGCATTAGGATTGTGCAGCCAAGACTTGATCATTGGATCAAAATTATACCGGGTTTTGGACGATTGTATGAACTCAACAGAGAGGGTTTGTACATGGGGTTTGAGAGAAAAATCACGAACAAAAACCTCTAGGCGAAAACTTGTCAATTGACAACCTGTACTATCATTAAAAGAATGGTCTTTCACATCAGCATTCTCAATTATCCACTTAACTGCATTTGTGTAGGGTAAGACAGCAGGGCATGCAGCGATGGCGTGAATTTGGGAAGCCCTAATTTTCTCATAGACTGGTCTGTCATTCTCGATATGGGAAAGGTCATCATTATCAAAAATGGTGTATATCCTAGACCAGTCCTGCTGGTACGTTTCAGTAACTCGTTCACTAGTGTCAGAGAGAAAACCAAAATTTGGGTCTTTGATCAGGGGGTCTTTGTACGACGATTTAGACCGCGTATTTCTCGACATGATGGAAGAACTTTGCAATATCGGATTAATACAGAAAACCAAATGAAATTCAAACCAGAAATAGAAAAATTGCAGGCTAGCAGCGTAAGGATAACAGTGGACTTACTTGAAATAACCAACAAACTGAAAAACGACACCTGACACGCAATCCTCAGTAAAATGATAATGTGACAGCGTAATTTATTCAACAGTTAAAATGTAAAACTAAAAGGTTAAAACCCTATTAAATACATTTACCAAAATAACACAAACCGTGCGATCATTAAAAATGGACGACTGAGATTCACCGTGGTGGGCACGGAATTGGGTTCAGGTATGTTGATGAAACTCTTATTCAAAGGTTCCGCAAGCCGAAACCCGAAAGTACGGATTTACGGGTTGCGAGTTCACAAAAATGGAAGTAGGGGAAAATATTTCCGAAAGCCGAAAACCGACCATGTGGGTGGCGGGTTTCGGGAACGTGAAACTGTGAAGAGAGATATCCATCCCGAAAGCCGCATCTCGAAATTATGGGTTGCGGGTTTTGGAAGGACATACCAAATAAATGAAAAACCACAATCCCGAATGCCGCCATTGTGGGGTTCGGATTTCGGCGTAATTAATTGCAATCTTATTAATGAATGGTTCCTCAACCCGCATCCATCAGGTTGCGGGTTTCGGAATTAGCAAAACCAAAACATAAAAATGACAGTCCTGCAACCTGCACCTGTCAGGTTGCGGGTTTCAGGTTCTCTAAATTTTGGGTTTCGGGATGATGATGATAGTCAACAAAAATAATCAAAATTTTGGCTTTTTAAAGACTGAAACACTTAGGTAGAATTAATCAAACCCTTACAAACAAGCAGACCAAAGGCATGCACGAAGAATTTTAGAGGTAGGATCAAAATTGAATATTTACAAGATGATTCACCCAAATACCTTTGCGTTTACCTAGAAATGGGATTCCCTTGCTTAAGTGAAGCATGGGATTTGTTGTGCCCACAACAAATGGCGACTAACTGGGAAGAACCAGTTATCTCTGCAATGAAAACTAGCTTAGAGAAAACATTAAAACATGTTAGCCAGATCTCCTTTCTTCAGCCTAAATTTTCAAAATGATCACAAAGAATACAACTGACGAGCATGGACCATAAATTAATAAATATCCATGTCCAATCATATTAAGAATAATGCAAATCTGATAAGGGGGTTGAAGAAACAACTGAGATGCTTCACCTATATGCCGTCATGGGAAGCTGCTTGTGTTGAACCTAGGCACTTACTTGAAAATGCTTCTGGATATCCCAATTACACATCACCTTGATTTATTTAGACATTATTTACATGCAACAATTTTTTTTTTGGATTAAAAGATAACTGTGTATAAAACCACTGCCCTGACTTGGTGATCAGATATTAGCAGTGCCACTCACAAGCAAAATTCAGAAACTGATCAAGCCAGCTCGATAACGAGACTCCTTGTCTTTCAGTTGAGGTACTGAAAGCAACTATTATGGCTTGGTAACCATGCATTGATAACTTCAGTCCAAATTGAACCTATGATCGTGGCAGGGATGGATTATAATAAGACCCCCCTGTTCTTATATGTACAAATATCTTGTATTAAAAGATATGCAGCAATCCAGATTTCATTAAGTTGGAAAAATACAAGGCACTACCATGGCTTGGTGACCATTTATCAATAGTGTTACTCACCAGTGCTATGTTGATCATGAATGGACCGACCTATGATAGGATCTTCCAACTCTCAGGAAAACTGAAATTCATCTTCCAAGTGTGGTAGCTTGGTGTGAAGATGTCATTCTGCTTAGCACTTATGAACCTAATGAGCAGGCTTGATGACAAGACCTCCCACCTTGTAGTTTACTTTATCTTAAGGTGATGGTAAAAGGATCCAGAGTAGAACAAGCTGGCAAGGTTAATATGATATGCTACTTAAACCATGAGACATAATACAATGGAAGCTCGGCTATCCTCATACTCCAATTAACAAATAATACATGTGTAAGATAATGATCATCGTAGAGATATATTAATTCGAGGTCCTGCAGTCATTAACCGTATGTCCTATGTTGAACAATTTCTAAGTTCAGGACAAAATCATAGCTGGAAAACAATCATAAAACCGAAACTGGAATCATCACCAAGAGATAAACTGATTACTAAATAATGCTACATGTGTGGGGCTTTGAAATCAAACAAAGGATAAATACAAAAATAAAACAAACCAAACAAAAGAAAAAAAGCAAAATCAATCTATGTACAAAAATATCAGACTAATTTATACAAAATCTTTTGAGGAGTGAAACATTCATTGGATAGGTGTCTAGTACACCTTCCTTTGTCTGGAATCGAACAGTACTTAGAACCCACCTTAGATTTGGTTTGTCATCACAAATACTTTATTGAATCTACACCTATCAAATAAGTTTGCTTGCGGCCTTAGTTTGTGTATATTTTTCTGGACTACTTTTATTTTTTTTAGAATACCCTTACAAGAAATTCTATTTCAGTAATTCTAGTCTGAACAACCTGAGAGAAGGTCCCACATAATTTTGAATTTACCACCCGAATACTCCCTTAATTAGGAGATAATTTCGAGGGTAAGCATGGCCACACAAGTTACAATCGTGTCGCCTGAAGTAGAAAACTCCACTATGGATTCTGGAGTGAACATGTTTCTTCCTAATTCGCCAACCTCTAACCCATCAAGGGATGAAGAGG
Organism: Larix kaempferi; assembly: GCA_027924585.1. Taxonomy (NCBI): domain Eukaryota; kingdom Viridiplantae; phylum Streptophyta; class Pinopsida; order Pinales; family Pinaceae; genus Larix; species Larix kaempferi. The sequence goes on from BSBM01000797.1 coordinate 13,394,394, forward strand.
AAGAACCTTCCACTTCACAAGACACGTCCTTTTAACTGCATGATTCCAGGAAACTTGGATCCATAGAATGGTTAAATACATCCCAGGACGATCCTGTATCTGTAGCATTCGGTCCATCTGCATCTTTTTGGGACACCTCTCTAGGGAAACAATGGGCCCATTTGGCTATAGAGAAGGAGCCAGAAAACATCCCTTTTCATTGGGCTCCTCATGCCCAGTGTTTGGCTCCCGTCTTTGAACTCATGAACGAACTATGCCAACGTGGTGACACATTTCGGCGCCAGAGCCTCACATGTCAAAGGAACAACATTTGAGAGACACTGATTGTTCAATACACTCTCATTCAGTCATTATCTTTGACTTCACTGGAGACACCCATTCACAACGTGACCACTTACGAACCTGGTCAACCTTCATTTACGGCGAGCACACCTCTTAGTCAAGGGATCGGTTCTACACCATAAGTGACTCAGAGTGTTGAAGGACAACAGTCCAACACCCCTACCACTACTACTACGGGAATGTTACCTTCCCCTCCCCTACCTCAAAACTCATGGGGAGGATACTCCTTACCTCCTATTTTTATCATGCGTAATGTTCCTCCCATAGTAAGTAGTCAACAACCCATTATGAGTCAACCATCAACTAGCGGTCAACATGTTGTTACTGTGGGGAAACCCTCACTTTTTAGCCCTAATTTAAGTGGAGGACTTCCAATTGGTCATTCCCTTGGAAGCTCTTTACCTTTTATGGGATCCACCATTGGATTACCCCTTGGTAGGGGACCATCCAACCCAACTCAACCACCATGGAGTCAAGCGTATCCAGGTTATCTTAACCCTGTGTCGTGACAACTTAATCTCGGAAACATACTCCACGGGATACCTTATCCAGAAAACTCATACACTCCATGGGGACATTTTAATGTTGTACCAATTGGACCCTCACCAACTTCATTCCCCACTACCCCCACCACAGTATGGTCCACCTCCTTCCGTAGGGGGCGGACCTCCATCTTCTTGCGAAGGCGGAGGCCCACCCCATTTCAGCGGTGGAGGGATGCCTTATTCTGGCGGAGGAGGAGGACCACTGCCTTCTGGTAGTGGCAGTCCCCCACCTTATGGAGGAGGCCCACCTCATCCCGGCGGTGGTGGCCCACCTTATTTCGGTGGTGGCGGAGGACCAACACTTTTTGGAAGTGGCGGACCCCCACCTTATGGAGGCATCCCAACTTAGTCTGGAGGTGGTGGCCCATCCTATCCTGGTGGTGGAGGCGGTAGCCCACCCTATTATTGCAATGGAGGTGGTAGACCCACACCTCCTGGTGGTGGCAGAGGACACCCACCTGGAGTTCCACCTTATTCTAGTGGTGGAGGATCCCCACCTCCCGGGGACATACCACCTTATTATGGCGGCAGACCTACCTATGGTCCACTACCCGGAGGCCCACCCCCGTATGGCCAATTCTCGATGGGGACACCTTATAATTAGTTGATCCAAGGTCCTACTAGTCCATATATGCCATAGCAATACTCTTAGTATCCGCAGCTGAACCAACAGCTACCCTTTTTGGATACTTTGGACCTACTCAACCTGTCTCATCTAACGAATGATCCCATCCTACACAACTACAATTGGCCACCAATTTCGGTCAAGTTACCATCCAATATTCCCAAATTTGATGGAAAAACTAGTGAGGACCCAAAAAACCATGTGATGACCTACCATCTATGGTGCTCATCTAATTCCTTGATGGATGACTCGATTCATTTAAGGTTGTCTCAAAGAATGCTCACCAGCCTAGCTTCCAAGTGGTATATCGAATTACCACCACACTCCTTTACCGATTTTCTTTCTCTTTCTCTTTCTTTATTGACTCATTTCCAGTTACCCATACGCTATGAAATTGGTACGGACCTTCTGACTTTGCTCCATCAAACCACCGCAACTCATATATCTGATCATATCCATGAGTGGCGGAGGAGATGACGTCTCATTAAGGCTCCTATTCTAGACCAAATCTTAGATGACTGGTTTACGAAGTCTCTTTTACCCGTCGTAGCTCGAGATGTGTCCATGGGAGGGGTCATTACCAAATAACAGGCTATTTCTCGTGCCCACTACTTAATATTGTTCTATGCTCAATATGGCATGTTGTATGACATTGTTCTTGACACACCCCACCTTACGTATGACCCTACAAAACCACCTAAGGGACCTCAGGCCGATGGCATCATTGGTTCCCTTAAATCCTAGCCTTCTACTTAAACTGGTGGACCATCGAACCCCCAGGGTTCTTCCCTATCCCCCCCATAGGATGGAAGCAGCACCACCAAGTCACCCACTTTTGCCTCCACCAAAGAGGTGAATTCTATTTAATCAGCTTCACCTCAGAAATCTAGTGGTAAGAAGAAAAACAAAGGTTAAACCAAGAAATCTTCTAACCAGCAGGAGCCCAAGCCCACCCTTGAAGACACCAAACAGAAGCAGAAGTTGAAGTATCCTTGTTTACTATGTGGTGGTGACCATTTCTCTAAGGAATGTACCCGCCGAGATGAAGTGCAGAAGTTTCTCAATGGAAACCCCACTCCCATAGTTCTCAACGATCCCTTCCCCACTCAGAACCAACAAATGACTGCTTAACTCTCTTCTTCACATGGAGACACATCCTCCATCGAGCATTTCTCATGATGCATAGTGAAATGGTTAAATTGAACACACGTTCACGCTCGTACAATTCAGTCTCTACAAAGGAACCCGTTGGAAGTAATATTGAAAAAACTTCCACTTCTATTCCTGAAATTACCGTGTCGAAAAATTCTCTTACCATTAAGAATCCTTCCTTAGAGTCAGTGTTGCGTCCGCCTAAGAGCACGATTCAAAAAGTTGTTTTCAATCCCAATGCTCGGGTAGTTCAAAACTACAACATTGTAGAGGACTTGTCCCAAGCCCCTTGTGCCATGTCGACACTAGAAGTCTTGCAGAACTGCCCCAACAAGCGTCAAACTCTCCTCGCTTCCATTCACGCCATTGATCTAGATTCCTCTAATACGATCATGTTTCAACTCGAGTACTTTAAACCGAGGCTTTCCCACGAACTGGCATTTCAAGTTGCCACGAAAGTCGCTAGGAAAATTGTCCATCGTACTATACTAGAAGAAGGTGCTTCTACCTCGGTCATGCCAATTTTGTGTTGGAGAGCCATTGGTTCTCCCGAGTTAAACCATTCTCCCACTACTCTGAAATCATTCGACGGTCGTGGATTTCAACCCCATGGGCTATTACAGGCCTTGGCAATAGAGTTGGGGGGTAAGACCGCAACCATTAACATGGAAGTAGTCTCTGCCCCTTTGGATTATAATCTTTTACTTGGTCGTAATTGGTTTTATGCCATGACTGCGGTCGTGTCATCCATCTTCCATATTGTGCAATTCCCCCACCAAGGTCAAATTGTCAATGTCGACCAACTAGATTTCTGTACACCAGACACCGCTACTCATCCTGGCGATAACGTCCCATTACTCGGGTAATCTTCGCAACCATATGAGAGCATGGGGGTCAGCCTCATAAAAGACTCATCTCTTATGGGTGTCTTTTCAACCCCGGATTCCCATAACCATGTTTCCATGGTGAACATGATATCCTCTTTCCCCAACTCGACCGATTAATGGCTTGTACCTGATGAAGCCACCATGCATCTAATTAGAGATACCATGCCTCTTTCACCCACTGAACTCACTTATGAGGCTATCCAATCAGCACCCAAGGACCACTTGGTTGTGGCGTCTACATCTTGTTCTCTATAGTGGATGTCATCCTTACTGGATCCTCTGCTCCAGACCATTCACTCTGACGAGTCAATCATGGATATTATGAGTGCGGATGACCCTCTGTGGGAAGACCTCCACCACCGATCGTATTTCCTACCCCCATTGGATTCTATAGAGAACAACATCGCCATCATTTTCACACCGGATGTCTATCCTTTCCCCCAGTCACCGATACTTACATGTCATACAGACACTAAGGGAAACTGGAAAACATTGAACCAACCACTCCGATTGACATCTCAGTTACCCCTGGTGTAGTGGAAGATATTCGTTTAGGCCAGAAATGTTCCCCTTAAGAGATTACTACTTTTACGGCCTTATTCAAGCAATTCCGAGACGTGTTTGCTTGGACCTACGAGGAAATGCCCAAGATAGACCCTGCTATCATTTCGTATGAGATTAAAACCTATCCCGATGCTAAACCCGTATGTCGAAAGTTTCGACCAGTACACCCTCGAAAAACTACGGTGATTAAGGCAGAAATTGAAAATCTCTTGAAGGCCGGTTTCATCTACCATGTTCCATTAACAGAATGGATCTCAAATGTCATCCCTGTGGCTAAGAAGCAGGGCACCATCCAGGTTTTTGTCGATTATCGAGATTTGAACAAGGCTTGTCATAAGGAAAAATACCCCACTCCCTTCATCGATAAGATCATAGACAATTGTGCTAGAAGTGTCGTTTTCTCATTCATGGATGGCTTTTCCGGTTACAACCATATTGAGATCCACCCGGCTGACCAACATAATCCAACTTTCATCTTCCCTTGGGGTACGTTTTCTTATCGCAAGCTCCATTTTGGTCTAAAAAATGCTGGTGCCACATTCCAGCAGGCCATGTCGTACGCTTTTCATGATGTGAAGGACTTTGTGGAACACTATCTTGACGATCTCCCTGCTCATTCACGACAACATGAGTTCCACATCGATCATATGACGACCCTATTCCTCAGATGCAGTCGGTATAACATCCGCCTGAACCCTTACAAGTGTATTTTCCGCGTCGAGTCTCGACGCCTCCTAGGTTTTATTGTTTCAAAAGTTGGGATCCGCATTGATCATTTGAAGGTTGAATCCATTATCACTCACCCACCTCCTACTAACATTACGAAACTACGAAGTTTGCAAGGGAAGGAAACTTACCTACGACATTTTGTCTGTAATTTCGCTCAGAAGACATGGGGCTACATGAGATTACTAAAGAAGGACGTCCCGTTCATATGGGATGAGCAAGCACAACAATCCTTCGATAGTATGAAACATGCCATTACACATGCCCCTATGCTCCAACCACCCAATTACTACAAGGATTACATCCTTTATCTCGTTGCTTCTGCCACCACGATCGCCATGGTCCTAGTCTAGGAGGACAACAATGCCCAGGAACATGTGATTTATTACCTTAGTAAGGGTCTTATTGACACTGAAACTTGTTATTCACATGTCGATAAAATCTCTCTCGTGGCAGTCATTTTCGTCCAAAAGTTTCGTCATTACATCTTGCTCCGCACCACCACCATTATCTCCGACTCAAACCCCATGTACCACGTTCTAACACGTCAAGTACCTGGGGGCAAGTATTCACGCTGGATTGTGATACTTCAGGAATTTGATCTCCTCTTTGAGAAGGCCAAGTCTAAGAAGTCTTTAGTGTTTTCCGAGCTCATATGTGATCTTCCCCATGTTGATTTAGTATATGATCCCAATGATTCTCTTCCAAATGAGTCATTGTTCCTCATCAACATGTCTGACCCATGGTATGAAGATATTACCTTATATCTTCAATCCCAACCCCAACTATCTCGTGATGATCGTCGTCGTATCCGTCACCACGCCAAGTATTACTTAATCGTTAGCGATACCCTATATAGCCGTGGTGTTTATTCTTTTATTCGATGTTGTTTGACACACGAGGAGGGTGAACACGTCTTGAATGACTATCACTCTGGGGCTTGTGGTGGTCATCTCTCTGGGATGGCTATGGCCCAAAAGATACTATGCGTGGGATATTATTGGCCATCCATATTTAAAGATTGCATTGAGGTCATTAAAAACTGTCCCCCATGCTAGCATTTTCGCACAAAAACGTGCTCCCACCCAGCCCCGTTACACTCGGTTATTTCCGTGGGCCCCTTTGCAAAATGGAGCATAGATTTCATGCACTGTAAGCCTACCTCGACAGGGGGCATGGTTACATCATAGTAGCCTAGGATTATTTTACTAAATGGGCTGAGGTTATGCCTACGTACAACGGTGATGGAAAAACCGCCGCACTTTTCATGTTTAATGTAATATCCATGATCAAATATCACTTAAAAATTTATCCCAAAATTAAAACTTTAAGACATTGACTAGTAAACAGGAAAACTAGGACCATAACTAGTCTTGGGAAAGCTAGTCAAGGGCTGACTGAGAGGGTTCTGGGACTGATATAGGAAAGGTTTAGGTTCTGGAATTTATATGGATATGTGCATCAGCTCTGATACCACTGTAATGTACCAACTTAGGATTTGGCACACTAACTCAAGACCTCTTAAAATTGATTAAAATAGTGAAAGCTAGAATTGCTGGAGATGGGAAAGGTCAAAGGATATGGATGAATGAAAGGTTTTGATATGAGTTTATACCTCTTCACAATGTACTGAGACCATTTATGTTTCAAGAACATCCCGACTGAAATCTACTCCAATGCTCATGGGTTCTCAGCATATGCAGACTAGTATGGGTAGGAAAATTAACTGAAAGTTGAAAAAGTTTGTTGCAGACATCAGAGATGCTAATAATCATTCATTACATTCATTGAATCATAAAATAACATTTCACAAATTTATATGAATATATGGGAAAGTATGATAACAAAACTAGTAAAATAACAATTCAAGACAACTCAACTAGTTTGACTTGTGGACTCCCAAACAATGCTCAAAGTTAATCAAAATTCTGAAACAATGGTTGGATCATGACATGTGATATGTTATCTAACTACAATAACTGGAATTACTTCATTTGGACCTTTAATTATTTATTTATGAACCATTTATTGAAAGCTAGTCAAAATCTAGCTAAATCTAGCAGGGGTGCATAAATTGGAGAATAATTCAGTGTTATGTAATGTGTATTGAAGTTAATGATATCATAACATTACATAATATGTTATTACATCATAAAGAGGCCAATATGCCTCTCATAATATAGAGGAAGAATCTCTCCTCTTGCACATAAGAAGCTAGTTGTAGAATAGACGAAGGAGGAAGGATTCGATCTCTGACTTTGATGAGGATAGATCTGAACTTATGATTCGACCTGGTAAGCTTCAGTACCTGCAAATAAAATCAGTGATAATGGTTGGATTCCATCATCCTCTCACAGAAAGCTGGAGCACATCTCCCATGCTTGACTAGGGTCACACCTCCCAAGTCTTGGATGCACAAATGCATTCATAAAATTCCTCACACTAGCAAAAAAAGTTAAATGGAGTTGGAATCCTTCTTTTATAGAATTCATGTTGACCTGTTGAGCAAGTTACTTGGCTTGGTGACTTGTGAGAATAGGTCACCCATGAGTGGACATACTTTCCTCTCTTTGCTTGCTTTGCTTTTCGTTGGATATCCTTCTTTTCCCTCTTTTTCTGACTTTCCTTCTTTTTTGAACTTTCCTGCTTTTCATACTTTCCCGCTTTCTGGATTTCTCCTGCTTTTCCTGAAATATTCCTCTTTTCTCATTTTTGGCATCATTTTTGGACTCTAGTGCTTACTTGACTTCTACTCCAAGTAATTCCTCCAACCTTATCCACTAATTCGAATTGGTGGAACAATTTCTCCATTTATTCAGCATAACAAATAAAAATATTAATTGCACCAATAATATTAAATGCTCCATAATTATTTATTCCAAGTAGGTAGCAAACTATGGATAAATTTAAATGCACACTCCTAATTAATTAATTGCCTCATCTTAACCCCTGATTAATTAATTAATTCAATCTGTCACTAGGATCCATGGGGTTCGATATTCTTCATGGTGCTAACAGAATGGGAACATGATAGTCCTCCCCTCCCAAGATTGCTTGTCCGCAAGCAAAATATCCCAAGATGTCCATCATGCTTTTGCCGCACTACTGTGATCATAATCATCTCTCCAAGAAAACCTTCACTACATCTGTAACTGAACATGCCTACTTCTATCCAAGTGAAGCAACTGGAAAGTGTAACAAGATCCCATAAGAATATTATAAATGAAAAGATACCATTACTATGTAAACTATAAGTCCATCCAAGGAGGTGTTCCCTATGTGGGAAACTAAAACGAAGTGCAACATAGATGAACTAGTGCAAAAGAGGGTTGGCTTGCTTCATCATGCCAATATGCAAACAACTACTCCAAGGACAAACAATGTCAGGATCCCATTTCTTGTATGGAACCCCCATGGATCGAAATACCATCCAACAAAATTTGTTAATCAAAAGAGTGCCTGGATCCCACTGTTCATGCTGCATCTCCCCAAACATTAGTAACAAAAAAATATCAACATCATATGAAATGCTAGGAAAGATGGAAACATCATAACACCATATTGGAAAATCATCCTTTCCAATGCAACTCCGAAACTTTGAAGGACCCTCAATCAAGATATTCAACTCTCCAATGTAGGGTTGAATCAAAGAAAGACTATACATCCCCAAATATTCCTCCAAAACGTGAGGCCACAATTCCACTAGTCTTTCCATTCCAACTGAAAATTTCTCATGTGACCAATGCACACAAGGAACATGTGTGTTATCCATGAAACTCAAGTGACAAGGGTGAGGATCCCATGTCCTAAAATGTTGCTCCAAAAGAGAGTAAGTTGTATCAAAATCAGTCATGTTCATGTTTCCCTCAAATAACGAGGTATCATGGTCTCTATGGAAGTCAATAGGTGCTCCCCTCTTCATCCAATGGCTCAACTCTCTGTTGGTAAAATTATGTCTTAATAATTTCAAATATTAAATTGTCAACCCGGGGCTCGTAAAATTCGAGGTACAAGAACTATATGTGCAGGGTCGAAGGTTAACCTAATCTAGTCTAACCTAACCTAATGCTGATAAACTCACTTCAATTGTAAAACTAAACTATGAGCTATGAATATAAATTATTTATTAAATTGCGAAGTGTGTGCTAATCTACAAACCAATTTCAAACTATAAACTAACTATGAATTACAAACCAATTGTAAATGAAAAGCTAATTTCAAATAACAATTCTAAATTTATGAATTAATAAAAAACTATGATATAATTTCTAATTACAGACTAAATTAAGGGACAACTATTAAATTAACTATAACATGTAACTAGGAATCAAATGAAATAAAAACTAAATGATTAAATCCCTAAAAAGAATTAAAACATCATTAAATAAATAAATATTTACCAAATTGAAAGACCGTATTCTATTAAACATCCCATTCAAGGAAAAGATGAGCGATCAACCTATAAAATCCACACAAGCAAACTATAAATTACCGAAAAATAAAACCTATGATAAATCCGGATTCTGAGCGGAATTGATGCTGGGTTGTTTATGAAATTGATGGCTAGGTGCTAGGTTCCATTGTGGCTGGGTTCCATAGTTGTGGAATCGGGGACTTCAGAATCTTCCTCATCCTTGATGTGCGCCCTCCTTCTCCTCATGGTGCGTGATTTCATCTTCTATGACCTACACATAATAAAGAAACTTTTATTAAGTTATACTCAAAGTAGTGAAACGTAAAGGCAATGTTATGTTGATGAAATGGTTTTAAAATTAAAGAGATTAAGTCAGAATGGAGTATGAGGTGGCTTAATATGTGTGTGGGATTTTAAATAACCACCATACCCAACGTCACTCCATTCAAAGGTTAATTCAAAGGATTTTTTTAATATCTTAATACTTAATTTAAATGAATTTCATGTTTTGTTTTTATGCTTTAAACAATTTATTTAATAAGCTTTTTTAAGATTTTAACAATTTGTTTATTTAAAACAATATTAAAGTCTATCATCAAATTACACTTTTCATTTGCATGTGCAGGTATATAGGACCAGAAAGAACCAGAAAACAAAGGTAATTCAAACCAATAAACCAATGCGAAACATGCTATCAAACCTAGGGTGGAACTTAGGGTTGGATAAAGGGTCAAATGGAGTACCGAAATACTTATAATTTGCACAATATTGCATTTAATACATAAAAAATAATCAATTAGGCTTCTTTTACGTTTAATGGTTTAAATTGATAAAATAAAGTAAAGCATAGCTTCATTAAACATAGATGTACTAAATTATGGGTGCATGAGCTAGGAAAGCAGCGAAAATGAAGTCATGAAAATGGACAATTTTCCGAGCCCAACTCTCTCTATCATTGATCCAATGGTGCAAAACTCCATCAATTGACCCACACATTGAAAGTAAGTGTAGATCTGATGCCTTCTTGTCAAAAGTAGCTGCACACACATGCTTTTTTTGCTGCTTGTAAATCATAGAAAAATCAGCAATATTAAAAACAATTTTCTTGCAACAAGACATAAAACTTTTACCTTCCAGATTTTCCTTTTCAGTGATGCCTCTATCCAACCATTCAATGGATGAATCAGAGATCTTGCTTTCTTATTTATATGAGATATAATCAACCATCTCTTCTGCAATAGGATCTATCTCCCATGGGGACAAATCATGATCTCCTTGTTGTAAATGTGACACAAACCAGAAAAATTTCTTCACCCATTGTTCATTCCCCATTAGTGTTGCTGAATCTAGGACATGTGGGAAAGAACTGTGAACCTTCTTTGCATGTCTGTAACATTCAGTTATCATACTTATGGCTTCAAATTCTTCATTATTGGCTGGCCCAAGTTGGGTTCTCTCATCCCACTCTTCCATGGGAGAGTGATTGTCTTCAAGGAACAACTCAAGTTTCCTTGGAAAGAAATCAAGTGCTTGGTTCTCATCAAACTGTTCTGCACACTCTTCAAGCACATGTAAAACTGAATGATCCTCATGATCAACCAACAAATGAGGTTCCTCCATATGATAAAGAATGCTTTCAGCCAAATGAAGTTGATTTAATGGTGTATAGGAGGGTAGGGGAGTCTTTGCAACTTTTCATGAAGCTGCAATATCTCTGTCTTAGATTCTTGGAGGGAACTTTTAGTGCTTCTCAAAGAATTTTGGGTGGCCATCAATTAATCATTGATATTTCAGATCTCTTCATCATCCCTCAAGGATGCACCATGAAATAATTCTACAAGCTTCAACAAACTATCTCTATCAAAAAGCAGGTTCAAGAATTTACCTTTTATGCTTATCATGGATTTCTGAAATTCTTCCATGTCTCTCATGGAAGACTTCTCCCCCAACTTCCAACAGAGGTTATTCATTAAGGCATGAATGTCATTGAGGGTTTGAAGGGATTCTTGGATCTTGCATTCATTCATCTTCATTGTCCCTTCAAGGAAATGAGGTTCTGGCAGATGAACCTTCTCTTCTTCTAACTTCCTAGGATCAAATTTAGTTGACTCTATTGAAGTTATGAAGACTGATTCATACTTTGGGGCTGCAAGATATTCATATTTCAGATCATGAATATCAGATCTTTGGCTGCAACTGGGGTGTTCATTCATCTCTGGTGCACCAGTAAGGCTTTGTCTCCAATTTTCAGCCATCCCCAATTTAAGAGTGTCAACCCCCGGGGGTTCAACCAAGCCCATCTTCTCCTCTGAAGTGGCTTCCCCATCATACTGACACATAGGCATATAAAAATAAGAACTTACAAAATTCTCATGTGTTATGTTCTCCTTGATCCCCAATGTGTTCATCTTTAATGGTCCAATTAAGGAAAGAAGTTCTTGCAGATGAACTTCTTCTTCTTGTTCTTGCGATTCGGCCTTCTCAAAGTCATGAAACCCAAAAACTAAGTGCTCAACTAAGCCAATATTCTCACTGGAAGTGGCTTCCATTTGGGGCTGCAACAAAAGCATACAGAAATCAGATTTTGACTCATACCTTTGAGCCCAATTCTCCTCACCAAGTAGTGTGTTTATGGCAGCATGCTCCTTCTGCAACTTTCTTGGATCACACCCAACTGATACGAGCTTGTCTTCTGCTTCATTATGGATTTAAAGTGGTGACTGTGATTCTGATTTATGTCCTTCTTTTGGATTTGATCCAAAAGCTATCTCACCACCCTTAACCAAATCACCATCCTTTGTAGTAATCTTGAAATCACCAACAAAGAAATTTGAATGTCTTGAAGTGGAATCTCTTTCCACGCCATTCATAACTTTGGCATCTTTGGCATCTTTGGATTGGTCCTTAGATGCTTCTTCTTCTCTATCATCCTCCTCCAAGTAGCTTGTGGCTTCTTCAACTTCATGGCTGCCACAATCATGTTGACTTATGCATTCTTCATGCTCCTCTGAAGGCTGATCCCCCACTATGGATCCTTCTTCCATTCTGTTAACAATCTCATGATTGGTCTTTGGGTCTTACATCTCCTTGGTTGTCTTAGGATAGATATTCTTGGAGGCTCTTGGAACCTCTTGGAACCTTAGGGTTTTCCCCACGGAAACTCTATGTGTCTATTGTCTCTCATTCTTTTGATTCTTGTGATGATTGACATGCTTGTTATGATTGGTATGCATTGATATACTATACATGTTGTTCTCTTAGTAAATATCCTAGAGTATATTGAGTTAATGCTCAAAATTTAACATGGTATCAGAGCTAACTTGAGAAGAAGACATTGTGCAGTGACGAAAACTAGGGTTTCTTGTTTATTGGGTTTCTCTCCACAGATTTTGGAAAAGCAGTATAGTAGATTGACTCTACTCATCAAAGAGAATCTATCTGTCCAATCATAATTCAATTATGAGCATTTTTAGTTTTGGCTGTAAAAATTAGGGTTTCCACAAAAATAGGAATTTCTAAAATCTGAAGACATAGCTGGAAGCTCCTTGGAAAAATCGAAGTTTAGAGTTTTGGATCGAGATTTTTGGATGGATAAATATCCGGGAAACTCAAACCCTAATTCAGGGTCCTCCCTAGTGAACCCAGGAAGACTAAAAGGAATTTATGAAGAGAGAAGCTTTGCAGATCTCAAATTCTGAATATACCAGGCTGATTATCTCATCAAGGCGCATCTTTCTATCCTTTCAGAAAGTTGAAATTCACATTTTGAATTTTTAGGGTTTCTCTAACAAATCCTAATCCGGGACCAGATCCAGTTTTCAGCAAATTAAGTGGTAAGATCTAAATCTTTTCTATTTCCATTTGAAGTACTCTTTAAAGATGTCTCACCACACCAAGCTTGAGGACAATCTTGAAGGAGATGATAACTTCCGAGCCTAGAAGTATAGGATTGGGTTAATCCTAGAAGAGAATGAGTTGGACTCATACATAAAAGAAGATATCCCTATCCCAGAGGATGAAGAGGCTAAAGTATTGCATAAGAATAACTTGGTCAAGGCAAAGAGAATCATTGTTGATTCTATCAAAGACCATCTCATACCACATGTGTCATCTCTAAAGACACCCAAGGAGATGTTTAACTCTTTGACCATGCTATTTGAAGGAAATAACATAAATTGGAAGATGACTCTGTGGAATCAATTGAAAGGGGTCAAGATGTTGAAGGGAGAAACCATTCAATCTTATTTCTCCAAAGTCTCTCAGATCAAGGAACAACTTGAAGCTGTAGATGAAATGGTGGAGAATGGTGAAATTGTTATGACCACTTTGAATGACCTACCTAGGTCATGGGACTCCTTTATCCAAGAAATATGTGCAAGAAATAAATTGATCTCCTTCAGTAGAATGTGGGAGGAATTTTCTCAAGAAGAAGCTAGGCTAGTGGCCTAGGAAGACAAGATGGGAAATGAAGATCAAGCCCTCACAGCACACACCAAGAAAGGAAAGTAAAAAAGAGAGCACTCTCATGACAAGAAATCTTCACACCACCATCAACATAAAGATAAGAAAGATATCAGATGCTTCACATGTAATGAGAAGGGTCATTTTGCTTCAGAATGTCCTAAGAACAAAAGAAACAACAACAACAATTTCAACAAGAAGAAGAAGGGCAATAGGAAGAGATATCATGCTCATGCTACTGAAGATGATGAACCACCCAAGAAAAAGGCTAGAGAAAAAAGTGATGATGACTTATCAAGCGAAGAAGAGTATGTTCTAATCTCTACTCTCACATGTACTATCTCTCATGGTTGTAATGATTGGCTTATTGACAGTGGGGCTTCCAATCACATGAATGGGTTTAAAGAATCTCTTATAAACTTATCTGGACATGAATCACCCCATAAGGTAAAACTTGGGGATGATTATCAATAGCCTATCAAAGGAAGTGGTGAAGCCTCCTACAACCTAGACTCTGGAAAGTCTTTGAAGATGAAAGAAGTTCTTTATGTACCTGGGTTCAAGAAGAATCTACTCTCCATCTCTGCATTGGATGCAAAATGCATGAGGGTTGCATTTGTAGATGGCCAAGTCCTAATGTGGCCAAAGGGAAAAACTATTAATGATGCAGTGGTGATTGGAGGGCAAGACGGATGATTGTATAAATTGAAGGGACAACCTGAACATGCCATGGTACATGATTCCATGGAGCCAAGTGAACTTTGGCACAGAAGACTTGCACATATGCACTACAGAGCATTAACAATTGCAAGTAAGGTTGTAGAAGGTCTTCCTGAAATCAAGACCAAGCATGAAGGTGTTTGCAAAGGATGTGCAAAAGGAAAGAACACAAAGAAAACATTCCCAAGCAGTGAAAGCAAGGCAAAAGGTATCTTGGAAATTATCCACTCCGATGTATGCGGTCCGATGTCATCCAGTTCTCTGAGTGGGTATGTTTACTATGTTTCTTTCATTGATGACTTCTCTAGGAAGACTTGGGTTTACTTCTTGAAGAACAAAGATGAAGTATTTGATAAGTTCAAGGAATTCAAAACCTTGATGAAGAACCAAACTGATAAGAAGATCAAAACATTCAAATCCGACAATGGTGGAGAATTCACCTCAGGTGACTTCAAGAAGCTATGCAGTGATTCAAGGATTAAGAGGGAGTTGACTGCTCCTTACAATCCACAATAGAATGGAGTTGCAGAAAGAAAGAACAAAACAATCATGGAAGCAGCAAGGGAAATGCTACATGATACCTATTCATCTATGGGTAGAAGTAGCTAAGATAGTTGTATATGTACAGAACAGAACACCCCACAAAATATTGGACAACAAGACACTAGAAGAGGTCTTCTCTGGTAAGAAACCTGAAGTCAGCCATCTCATAATATTTTGTTGTCCAGTATACACTCATGTTCCAAAGGAAAAGAGGACCAAGCTAGATCCTTCAGGAAAATAAGGGTATCTTTGTGGGTTACAGTGAAAGCTCGAAGGCTTACAGAATATACTTTCCAGGGTTTAAGAAGATTGATGTCAGTAGGGATGTGACATTTGATGAAAACTCAACATTCATCAAATCAAGAAAGACACATGTTGAAGATTATGAAGAACCTAAGGAAACTAGATTTCAAGACACTACTATGACGGAAGCAATTCCAGAAGTAGATCGTGAAATTGAAGATCCACAAGAACCTGTAGATCCACTCCATGAGAATAACTCTCACAAGAGGAAAACTGCATGGGCTAGAGAGCTCATTCAAGATGAAGAAAGATATGGCATTCCAGAAGAAGAACACAGAGCAAAGAAAATAACTAGATCACATACCAGCTATGTTGCTTTACTCTGTGATATCATGAACAAAGAACCTTCCAGTTATGAAGAAGCAGTGGAAAAGAAAGAATGGAAGGATGCCATGGTCGAGGAATACCAATCAATAATGAAGAATGATGTTTGTTATGTTGTCCCAAGACCTGAAGGGAAGTCCGTTGTAACTTCCAAATGGATCTACAAGATCAAGCATGCTGCAGATGGCAGCATAGAGAAATATAAGGCAAGGTTCATAGTTCGTGGCTTCTCTCAAAAGGAGGGAATAGATTATGAAGAAACTTTTGCTCCTGTAGCCAGGTACACTTCCATCAGATCAGTACTTGCTTTGGCTGCAGTGATGAAATGGAAGATACACCAGATGGATGTCAAGATTGCTTTCGTGAATGATGTAGTTGAAGAGGAAGTGTATGTGGAGTAGCCACTCGGTTTTGAAACACATGACAGGGAGTCATATGTGTGCAGATTGAGGAAAGCATTGTATGGCTTGAAGCAAGATCCTAGGACTTGGTATGGCAGGATGGACAGTTTCCTATCTAGTTTGGGCTTTACCAAGAGTAAAGCGGATTCCAACCTTTACTACAAGGTTGAGGAAGGAAATCCTATGATACTACTCCTATATGTGGATGACCTATTTGTAACAGGAGATGATAGATTGATTGTCGATACAAAGAGGAAGCTTGCTGTCGAGTTTGATATGAAGGACTTGGGGATGATGCACTATTTCCTAGGTATGGAGGTGTGGTAGAGTGCAGATGGTATCTTCCTTGGACAAGGGAAGTATATAGTATATATCTTGAAGAGGTTTGGGATAATGGATTGCAAGGCCATGGCTACACCTATGGCATCGAACCTGAAGCTTCTATGTGATGCTTCATCTGAGCTGGTTGATGTCTCTTTGTATCGTCAGATGATTAGGTCCTTGATGTACCTGACGAACACGAGACCAAATATTTTCTTTGCGGTGAACACATTGAGCCAATTCCTGACAGATCCAAGGATTGTTCACCTGGTTGCTGTAAAGCATATTCTAAAGTACCTGAAGGGTATAGTTGATTATGGGCTCAAGTATGATGCAAATCAAAAGTTTAACTAGCAGGGTTATGTTGATTCAGATTGGGCAGGCAGTGCTACAGATAGGAAGAGCACATCTGGGTGCTGCTTCAGTATGGGATCAGGTGTGATCTATTGGTTTAGCAGTAAGCAGTCCTGCGTAGCACTGAGTACAGCCGAAGCAAAGTATGTTGCAGCCTATTTGGCTAGTTGTGAGGCAGTATGGCTTCGGAAGCTACTGTCTGAGTTATTTGATCTACCCCTGGAGGCTACTGGTATCTTTTGTGACAACCAGAGTTATGTGAAGCTGTCTGAGAACCTGGTGTTCCACGACAGGTCGAAACACATAGAGATCAAATATCACTATATCAGGGATATGGTGCAAAGGGGAGCAGTGAAGCTCTTGTATGTTGCAACGGACGAGCAGATTGCAGATGTGCTGACGAAGCCACTATCCAGAGTGAAGTTCAAGTACTTCAGAGAGAGGCCTGGTGTTCTTCAAATTGATGACATTTCGAGGAAGAAGTGATGGACACATTTGCAGGAGCCATTCCGAGCATGGTGACAGGAGGATCCTTCCATGGCTATGGATGTAAGCGCTGGATGATGAGCATGAGATAGAATGGTCAGTATTATGAAGACATAAATACAACGTACCTACTCTATCTCCTTTTGCTATCACCATTGATCCTTTAGTGATCTTCCATCACTTTTCTCCGAACGTAGATAGACACCCGCCATCTCCCAACTGCCCTATTGAGATCAGATTTATTTTCATAGCAGGAATATGCCTAACTTCTTTCAACAACCAATCAGTTCCATTCTTAACTTTTATCCATACCTTACCCATTCCAACAATTTTACATGGCTCATCATCACCCAATAAAACATGTCCAAAGTCGCCAGGAACATACTCATGAAATTATTTCCTATGGGGTGTAGCATGACATAAAGCTCCTGAATCTACTACCCAATAATCACTAGTATTATCTAATTCAAGAATCAAAGCATCTTGTAACACATCACCTGCTACATTTGCTTCCTGAGTAGTTTCCTTCTGTGCATCGCCTTTCTTCTTTAGAGATTTGCAGTCTTTCTTCAAATGTCCTTTCTTTCCACAGTTCCAACACTCTATCTTTCCCAGTCTGGACTTGGATCTGCTCGTTTTAGACTTTCCATGATTACCTTGGCTCTTTCCTCTCTCCTTTTGTCTTCCTCTGCTCTCCATGGTCAACGCATTACCTGATGTCTCACCTGTGCTTTTTCTTCGCATTTCCTCGCTAAGAATAACACCAATAACATCATCAAATTTCAAGGTGTTTGAACCAGAGACAGAGCTACTTACAACCATGACCAAGCTATTCCAGCTTTATGGAAATGAAAACAAGATTAGAAAAGCCCTAACCTCATCATCAAATTTTACACTTACAAAACTTAGCTGATTTGTAACCGTATTAAACTCATTTAAATGATCAGTAACAGATCCACCTTCAGACATCTTCATATTAAATAAACGCTTCATTAGAAATACCTTGTTGGAAGCCGAGGGTTTTTCATACAGCTTACCCAATGCGCTCATCAAACCCTCTGTTGTTGTTTCTTTTGAGATATTGAAAGCCACCGACGAAGCCAAGCTCAACCGTATTTTTCCCAGAGCCTTTCTGTCAAGAACCTCCCATTCTTCGTCCTTCATAGCCATTAGCTGCTTTGCTTTTCCTCCCAATGGTAGGAATAGATCCTTCTGGTATAGATAGTTCTCCATTTGCATCTTCCATAACCCAAAGTTTTGGCCATTAAACTTCTCGACCTTAAACTTTCCTTCTTCTGCCATTGCTCCCCCTCGAATTAGAAACCCTAGCTTCCTGCGGGTTTAACTGCCAAATAGACCTTTGGCTCTGATACCAATTGTTAGAAAAACAAGATCGCAGAGCAATAACAATAAACAAAAATGTAAATATAATCACACATACACATTACAAGAGAGACATAGATATATCGTGGTTCACCCAACTTGGGCTATGTCCACACTGAATTTTCCAGTCCTTATTATTATTACCGTCCAATAAGGTGAAGGGATACAACCTGCAGCACAACCGCTGCACTTCCTCTTCTCTGTTTCACAGTCTCTCTCCTGATCTCAGAGATCTTTACAATGCATAAAACCTAATACATCATCATCCCTAGCCGTATTACAATGTATTTATTTTATAAGGGAAATACAATGGGAAAATACCACAGGATACCCAAAACCATGGTCCCGCAAAACAGCTGACGAAAATAGCCCCAAAAATTTTCTTCGGGGGCGTTGCCCCCGAACCCCCCAACTAGGGGGCAATGCTCCCCCACACCCCCCCCGCTGGGGTGATTGTACAGTCCACCTACATATCATATAAAACTGGGGTACAAACATAGTTGATACAATATCATCTATGAGACTAAAAGATCTAGCTCCACAACCAACACAACGGTCCCATACAAACTGCAAAAACTGAAAATACATGTCCTCAAAATGAATGAGGAATAATCTTTGATAATAGACGAGGCGGGCATACCCATGCTCATATCAAGACATATAAATAACAATGAGGCCCACAAAAGGGGACCTGAACAATACATATAAACCTACTGTGTACATCATAATGGCCCAGAAGGGACACAAGGCTAGGACATACTCATGGTCATTCCATGACTGATCTGAAGAACTGGTACACTAGAAAATTAACAATCGTTCTGAGTTGTGTCAGAAGGAATGGTAAAATGCTAGATCTGAAGGTTTCCAACAACTATAGGGACTCAATAACTGTGAGTCAACATCTGAAGAGTATATGGAACTGTATACTCGAGGGAGTATAAAACTGGGGTACTTCTGAATACTGTCACCAAGCGCATCCCGAATATCCATAGGAACATGTAACTGGTTGTTCTGAAAGTAGACTCACCAATGTGTTGGATTCAGGTGAAATCTGGGGTCTTCAACTAATAGTTGAACGGACCGATACCCTGTACGAATATCAATGATGCGATCAAGGTGTTGTCGAGCATGTGAGAAACAATCATTTGGAGAGGCGCTAAGGACTCCTTTCCAAATGATCCGTGGGAACTCACCACTAATGGTGATGAGTCCAAGGCATAGGGACCTCTGGGTTTATCCTTTGGAATAGATTGGTTAGAGTCGACATAGGGATACCTGCAACTATCAAGGCAATGATGCTTCCTTAATAGGAGCGCGAGGTGTACAACCAAGAGGTGATGGTACTGATAGTGGTACTTGACATACTATGGGGATGGGGAATAATTGGGGTGATAGCATGGGGGGACTGAAACTTCCTTTGTTCAGAGCATGATGACATGGATGACCTTGCATCATATGAAACTGACTTTAGGTACAGGGATCACAGCTTAAGGGATCAGGGGTATGCACTGCAATGGGAGAGACTTAGGAGGAGATACTAATCTATGGTATCGAGAAACTCTCAAGGTGGCATATTGTAGAATACTCTAAACAAAGGCGACCGAATTGGGGAAGTTGCCATAATAGTGTGATTATATATGCTTTTCTATGGCGCCGAGAGGCACCGTTGGGGCCTTCTTCATGGTTTTAGGAGCTCAAAGAAGGGATAAAAGTGTGCTCAAAATTGGTACTGTCCTGTGGATTTGTACGAGCCCACAACAGTTCATGCTCGTGGTTGCTTTCAGTTTTAGAGAGTATGAAAGCGATAAGTAGACTCCAAGGGGGTTATTTTTCATGTGTTAGTCTCCAAGGCCTGAAAAAGCATAAAAGGATGCAATGAAGAACTCTTCTAGCTGATGCGACTAGAGTATTCATTTTTCATAATTAGTTTACAAGGTCCGGAAAAGGGGTAAACTTATACCAGGTAGATGCCCTTTCAAATACATTTAATGAGCATGAAAGGAAGCAAGATTTCTCGGCGATATTTTCATTGTCTTAGGTGTCAGGAAAGAGCTTAACAGAAACTCCCTAAGTGCCTTTTTCGTAAAGGAATTAATTGACCCGAAAAAGGGATAAAATTATACCGAACAAAAGTAATGGTGAGGCAAGGAGGAAGTGTTCAATCAAGGGACAAGTATGGGGATGAAGCACAGTGATAGGTGGGGAACACTAAAGGGGCCTCCTTACAGGTTGATGAATGATAGCAAAACAACTCCATAATTGTAGTATGGATGGAGTGAACGGCTCATGTATAAGTTGTGATGCACAAATTTTGTAAAATTCGACAGTTACTGATGTGGCATGCAAATTGAGGCGGCAAGGTGTGAGGCCACAATGTCAAAATAGGTTTCTGGTGAGAGCGAGAAATGATCTCAAGCATCATCATGAGCGCGGAAAACTGAATCTGGCGATATAAAATTCATCAAAAATAGACAACGGTCGATGTGGCACACAAACCGAGGTGACGATGGGCATGTGAAAAGATGCCCGAAAAATCTGGTGATGAGAGCGAGAAATGATCTCAAGCATCATCAGGAGTGTGGAAAACTGAATCCGGCAATGCAAAGGGTTCGAGAAACAAAGGTCAAATGAATCTGGAATGGTCAAAGGAAAAAACGAGGTTAAAAAATGGCTATAAATAAAGGTAAGCCCACCAATCCAAGGATGTAGTGGTGGGGAGAAATCATGACCTGCAGGGGCGAAATACTAGGCGTATCAAATCAAATCAAATATACAAGTGACATGTGACCTCAAAATTGGTTGATATCATGAATGTACCATGAGGCTGTGGACCGTGGTGGCATACTGAAGTGATGATATGATGATGGGGGATTCCCCTTGCGGGGTGGATTCCCCCAGTATCGTCAACGAGAATGACGATGATGATGAGTAGGCAAGGTTTCAGGACTACCCCCATGTTGTGGAGATGTGGTTTCCTCTTTGATTTGAAATTTTTGAATATGTGGGTCGGAGGGATCAATGGAAGGGGTCGACCGGACAGAGGGGTCTCCATTGGAAACCATGTAAATTGTGTTAATATCTTCCGAGGAGGAAGATGGTGGGGGATGAATTTCCTCAATAAGAGGATGGGATGTCTCTAGGTCGGCATTATTCAGTTCGTATAGAGCTGCTCTGTAATCTGGGAGATTAGGGCAGTGATGTGAGTAATGATCGTAAATGCCGCATATTGCACAAGGGTGATTGGGACGCAGGGATTTATCACGAGGCTGAGGGGTGATGTTAAGTTTCACAACTGGAATGTTAGCATCGTCATCTAACATTTGCATGTGTTCCTGAAGTGCTGGCAATTGTGGATATTGATGGGTAGCAAGGCCTAGATTGTCGCACAAAGAGAATTTCGTGGGAGCACGAAATGTCGTGGGTTTTGGCTTGCTTTGGGGTAGATGGGGTAGTGTGGGTTGCAGGTGGTGCAGTAAAGGTTTGTGGGACTCTTCCCCTTGTGTGACATGGCGGAGGTGGATCATTACTAGATGTTGATGTAGTGGCCACCGTTGGAGGTGGTCGGTTTTGAATGTTTGTTACATCGGGGGGTGGATGGCTAGAGGTATCGATTGGTTGCACGGGTTGTAAAATGACATTCGGTGTCGAGGGAGGTGTTGGAGCAGGTAGGTACCAGACAGGTAGTCCTAATGTTAACCCTGGGAGATTGAGCGTAGCCATTACTGGTGTGCTAATTGCACCTGAAGGGGGGAACAAAAAAAGGATAGTATGGATTGGTGTAGCTCCAATATGACTGGGCACTGTGGATGGTTGTGGCAGTAAAGGGGGCTATTGGTTGGGTATCTATGTGTTGTGCAAGAGGTTGCACAAATCAGATATCTTGACTTTCTGTAAAGGAGGTGGAATGGATTGAAATGTGGAAGTCATGGGATATCTAAGTATATCTCGAGTCCAACCGTGGAGACGAACGACGTGGGTGCGTTGTTAACACCCAAAAAGTGCTCACTAGCTCATTTCCTTATTCACATGACCCATTTGTCCACTTTTCCACCATTTGAGCCTCTAAAGCCACCAAAAGGTCACCAAAAGACCTTAATACACCCATTTTTCCACTCAAAATGAATATTTTTCCTCAAAAAGCATAAAAAACCCTCAAAAAGGGTCCAAAATTCCCAAAAATATTAAAAAGAGAATAAAAATATTCAAAATATTCAAAAAAGGAAAAAAGAGGGAAAAGGTACCTAAACCATGTTGGTCAATACCATTGGTTTCCTCAAAAGCATAATGGTATTCCCCACCACCAAAAACTATAAAAAGGTGGTAGGGGCTCCTCACTTTCCATCCATCCATCATCCTATCCTCATGCTGTCAAAATCTCCCATGGGATTTTGGCCATTATAGCTACCTTGGAGAAGGGACCTTTGGAGTTTGGAGCTGCTCACCCTTGGAGCTACTCAACAATCTTCACCATTTGGAGGTATCAACATTGCAAGCACTTGCTTGCCCCTATTCTTAATACAAAGTTATTCTTTATTCTATTTTTTGTTCTTGTTTTCAAATGCACATGCTAGTTTAGTTTAGTTTTAGATTTAGATTTACAATTGTTTTTGCTTTCAAATTTGAAACTGCTATCACTGGTTGATAGGTGCCCATAGCACTAAGCTTGGTTGCAAAACCAAGCCAACAGTTTTTGGCGACTCCGCTGGCTTAGAATTCTTAGATCTCAATTTTTAGCTTTAGATCTTAGTTTTTGTTAGTTTTAGTCGGTTTAATTCATAGATCTGCCACCCTAGACATCAGATCTATTATTGTTCTAGATCTTGGCCCCTTCTATTACCATTAACAACCCAAAATTTCCAATTTTCGGGTTTGTTTTTCAATGTCCGTGTATGGCTTTCGCCTCGCGGCTTTTTTCCCAACAGTCGCGCGGCTCATCGCGACTTCGCGGCTCTTTTCCGCGCGGCTCGTCGTGGCTTCGCAGCCAATTTGCACGCTGCACATCGCGGCTTCACGGCCATTTGCCGCGCTGCACATCGCGACTGTGTGACAAAATCCTGCGCTGCACATCGCGGCTGAAACCCGCGCTGCCCATCGCGACTGTGTGACAGAAACCCGCGCGGTCCATCACAGCTGTTCTTCCAAAACCCGCGATGCAAGTTTTTACCATTCGGCCAATCTATTAAAAAATTAATTTTTTGCTGTATTTTCTGCCCACTTAGCTATTTTACAATATTAAAATTCCTGCATTATTACAGCCATATAAATCTTTTTACTATTTAGAATGCACCTTTAAAAAAGTCTTTTTACAAAATTTTCAGAAATTGAAAGAAGGATTTATTTGCATTTTATCTAGATAAAAAAAATTTACTGTTTACTTCCTTGATATTTTGCCCATAGCAATTTTTAAAAGAAATCCATTTATTTCTTGAAGTATTCATATTATTTGCTTTCCTATTTCAAAGATCCTTTGTTTTTGAATAGTTTTTGCAAAGCATTTACATTTTCAATTTCAATTTAAAATACCACATGTGCACCCACTCAAACACATAATTTAAACTGAGCCTTAAAAATTACCCTAACTTCAACCAACTTTTAACCCCACTTGGGGAGCACTTAAAAAATTTTTGTAGTTAGGTAGAATTGAGGGGATAGGTGTTCCAATAACACCCCTCAGTTATTACATTTGAGACATAGTTGTTGTCCATTAGGGAACCAAAATCTCTTAGTATTTTTTGGCACGGTCACAACCAGTTTATCAGAGGGCCTCTTCCCTAGGAGGGTTGAAGTCGTGAGGATGGTTCCGGAAGCCTGAGTGGAATACCAAAATCCATTCAGTAACCGAAGGCTACCATTCGCAGTTCTCGGGATATCCCTGTATGGGGGTATTGCAGTAAAAGGACCAAACGGCAGATTCACCTTTTCTGAACGTGTCATGAACGGATTATCCTAGTTGCCATTCTTTAGGATTGATTACCCGGTGTCCCTCCCGGTAGGGGGATATCTAGCCGTTGATTCAACACTCAATATTTTCTGACTTGGATTTCATCACCTTGCAGAGAATATCGTTTGTTGACTCACAATACTTCTAGTTAGGTGTTTGCATGATACAATCCACCTTTGGTCTAGTAGCACCTCTTTTTTCTAGAAGTTGTTTGACTGTTGGTATTCTGACCATTTTTTGTTATAACCCTCCACTTATTATAGCACAGCTGCTATAATAAGTGATTTTTGAGGTTGATTTTTTGGCCTGAAAGCCTTTATTTTCACTCCCCTTTTTTGCACCCTTGGTTGCATTAGGGTTTCGAGTTTTTTATACATCACCATCTTACACTGAAATTTTTTTACAAAACATATTTCTCACCATTGAGAATTTTAGACGATCTCGTCGTCTTCAGTGTGAACCCCCTCAATTCAGTCTACTTGGCTCCCCACGTCACCAACGTCAAGCCTTATCCCTTGACTCGACACGTCATCACCCAAACATACAGTCATCCGATTTTGACACGCCTCACTTCACATCTGATTCTGAGGCTGAATCCGAAAACCCTACTGAATTATTACCAACCAACCTCATGGCTGGAACACAATTCGACCCACGTTTTACTAGTACTATAGGAGATACATCCACAAATCCCTCTACTGCGGTACCATCCATGGCAACAACCACCCCCCTAGGTATGCCTAATATGGGGGACACTCCACCTTTAGGAATTCCCAACACAGGATTACTTCCTATTATGGGTATGCCAAACATAGGGGTCACACCCCCTCTCATTACCACAACCCAGATCCCAGGAATTCCTACTAATATTCCTAACCCCGGTGTAACCCATGTTGCACTTGGAAACGCTGGCCCATACCAAACCACAATTGTTGGAGGACACATACCTTTAATACCTAGCATACCCTTAGGGGCTACTGGACCACTACATCATGCCACCATGAATAGTCATGTCCCAGTCACTACGCCACACCCATCTGCTAGTTTACCTTACATGGCTAGTCTGAACTTACCAGAATTAGCCAGGCTAACCAACGATCCTATCAGGCACAACCCTACATGGCCACCCATGCCTACAAAGCTCCCGTCGGACATACCCAAGTTTGAACGAAAACTTGGAGAGGACCCTCAAAACCACATAATGTCTTTTCACCTATGGTGTTCATCTAACTCCATAGTGGATGACTCCATTCGTCTAAGACTATTGCAACGAACATTCACTGGCTCTGCAGCCAAGTGGTACATCGAACAACCACATGGGACCCACCAAACTTTTACGTCTCTCACCTCCACTTTCCTTTAGTTTTTTCAGCTACCTATACGTTACGATGCAGGAGTTGAAATACTGTTGTCTTGCAGACAAAACACAGCTACCCACATCACGGACCACATCCATGAGTGGCGCAAGCGTCGTAGCCTCTGTAAGATTAAACTGGATTACCGTATATTTTTGGACTGGTTTCTTAAATCACTCCTACCCCTCATAGCAAAAGACGTAGCCTCCGAATGACCCCAGTCAGAGGAAGAAGCTATCCTAAAAGCTCAGCAATTCGAAATAATTTACGCCAATCAGGCTATCTCTACACCATCATACCGGATGCCCCACGAGGCGATTCTTCACGTGGTGATGCGTCGGGGGCATCACATGCCGCTGATGGTATTATTGGCCAGGTCACATCGCAAATAAAACCTTTTAGCATGGTGAGCACCATAAATGCCCCAGACCTCTCTAGGGCTACATATAATTCTGGAGAGACAACTTCCTACGCTCCAACGAATCAGACTCATCACACTCATGGACCCTCTTGTCCACAACATTGCTATGGTCAAGCGCCATCGGCATATGTACCACCCACATACTATAGCCAACCGGCTACCCAGAACCCAATTCAGTTCCTGCCACAACTAGCGTATTACCCACAGCAAGCTACAACAACTAACCCAACACCTCCAATAGCTCAGGGTTACCAACAACCACAATAGGTAACTAGACCACCTCCAACCCCACCAACTTATTATCCACCACAACCTGCTCCCGCACCTACAGCAAACCAAAATCCTCCCGCTGCTCAAGGGCAAGTGTACACACAACACAATCAGCCCCAAAATCAAAACAACCAATGCAACCAGGGTGGAAAACAAAACCGTGGAAGAGGACGTAACTGCGGCAACAATCAATAGCATAATC
The DNA here is from genome assembly GCA_027924585.1 of Larix kaempferi. Taxonomy (NCBI): domain Eukaryota; kingdom Viridiplantae; phylum Streptophyta; class Pinopsida; order Pinales; family Pinaceae; genus Larix; species Larix kaempferi. Next base: position 13,421,134 of record BSBM01000797.1, read on the forward strand.
AAGGTCCACCACCTCCCAATCCTCCAAATAACAACAATGCTTCTCCTCCCAACCGGAATCCGGATCGTCATCCCAGGAATCCCAAAAACAATAACCTCAGAACAAACCATCCTTGTTCTATTTGTGGGGTCTATGGCCATTACACACATGCTTGCCCACATTTGGAGCGAGCTCGGCAACTCTGGACTGACGATGCCCATCGTCAAGGGAAAGCGGCTCCTCAAGTGCCACCCAACGCTCCACCACCTCAACATCAACCTTTGGTGGTTCAAAACCCCTTTCCAACCCAAGGCGTAGTGAACACTCAGCCGTTAGCTCCCCCTCAGGGCAACGCGCCACCACAACAACAAATCACTTATGTCGCTCCTGATCAACCCATGTTCGATTCAGATACCCACCACTTGTTAATGATGTCATCCGCAAGTGCCAACCTCCAAACCTGCCGGAACCAATATGGCTCCACCCATGAAGCCTCTCCCACCGACAAGAACACAAACGTTCATCCCACAGATCAGACGTTACGTATACCTGTAGTGTCCCCTTCTCCATAGAACAAAAGGGAAGGAAACATTAACAACATACCGGGCTTTTGTAAATTTAGCCCCAATATTCTGCACATAAATTCCTAACATTTTAAAACTTATGTATGCAGATTCGACTTCAATAAAACACAGCGGAAATTAGACGTAATAACACACATGAGGACAAACCGAATATGATTCCATATGCAGGGTTCAATCCCATTCATATGCTATGCACCGACTTCATTTCAATTTCATTAACATGGAGAATAATCATTCAAATAACACATTACAGAACCCAGATATATATATATATACAAATTAAAGTCACGGAGAACACTTATCTTGCAACGCAATATCCAACGATTGGCTACGTGAGGGCAACGTTCCACCCAACCATAGATCTCTGTCCAGCCTGTATTCTTTCAGCTGAGAGATCACCCCCGAGCTGGGCTGTGTATCCACTAAGGAGGACTAGATGGCTCACTCACAGTCAGGGTTTCACTCAGATAGCCATGCTAAGCCAACACACACGGTTGGGTTTCTCAAGCATACAATAGGAGATGGAGGAGGATGCTAGTCCACTGAGCTCAATCCCAGAGCCACATACCCTTCAAGCTAGACTCAGCAATCCCATCCTCTATTCATACATCCACAATCGGATTTCTCACAAATCTGTCACAAACAACCCAAATCCGTCACTGATTTTCTGGGCCATTAAAACTGGGTTTTCCCATGGCTTTTGGGGTAGCTATTGCTCCCAAATTCGCCCCAAGGTTCCTACCAATGGATCCCCCATTGGATTTCTCTGTCCAATACCAAATCGGGACGTTTTTGGCTTCCCAAAACGTGGGTTCTCTCACAGTCGCGATTTTCGGTTTTCTCACTGTTGGGAGCTCGTTTTTGGGTGGTGAAGATGTCCCATACTTCCACAATGGAATGGGGATAAGGATGGAGCAACCCCCAATATGTAGAGTGACTTGTGGGACAAGTCAAAAGAGCCCATACCTTCCCATACGAATTTCAGGGCTGCCCATACTCCATCAAAGTCATGGGCTGAAATCTCAACCACTTCCTTACAATTGGCATCAATGCCACCTAAAGGAAGTCAATGGGTTCACATAATGACAAATGGAAACCTATGGATCACTCCCATAGCCCCCTCACCACTCCCTAGTGGATACACGTGGCCCCTTCTCATTCGTTGCCTCCGTAGCCAACTTCGGTATTTATATTGCATGATGTCTAATTTACATCCTATTACAATTTCCATGGCTTAAGAGCACATGGTATCAAAATATCAAATACTTGCCCTTTAAATAAAATTCGGCTTTCACTAGCGGGGCCTTGGCCTTGAGCTCCACGCTAGGAAAACATACATCACATGTACACTTATTTACATTAAAGGCTCATATATCCTAAGGGTCGAATTGGGGGTATTACAATACCTCCGGCTCCACTCGATGGCGCTTCTAAAGCACCTCACTTCCCACTCCGTCGCATCAATAATAATCCCAATGCTCATGCTGCATTGAATTACATCATTGTAGATGACTTAGCCCAGTCTCCCACAGTTTGCTTTAGAAGTCTTAAAAAACTGTCCTTCACAGCGCAAGACTTTGCTCTCTTCCATTGGCACTATTGACCCCAATGATTCACAACTGATGGCATTCGATTCAGACCAGTCCGAACCATGCTTGCCTTCCACTTTAGCATTCCAAGTTTTCGTTTCCATTCGGAATCTTGTCATCCATCGGTGCATTATCGATGAAGGTGCCTCTACATGCGTTATGTCCACATTTGTTTGGCAGAAGTTGGGATATCCTACTCTCCAGCAGTCCACCACCGCATTACGAGCCTACGACGGCCGTTCGGCTCAACCCCAAGGTCTCTTAGCTAATGTCCCCATCCAGTTGGCTTGTAAAACCGTGCTCATTGACATAGAGGTCATCAATGCCCAACTTGACTATAACCTCTTACTTGGCCGCAGCTACATGTATGCCATGCGGGCTGTTGCGTCATCCGTTTTTCGTACCATGATGTTCCCTCATGACGGACGCGTGGTCAAGGTCGACCAACTCACCTATTATGATCCCAAGGCCCCCGCTGCACCTGAAAATGTTCTCCATATGGTTGAACAACCTGTTTGTGGTGCAACTACCTTGTTTGTTTCCTCCGTGGGACCCGGACTTTACTCCGACGCGCCGATGACTTCTACATTCCAATCCATTCCACCACCGTCACTGGAGACCCACGTTGCTGACCTCTGTACTCTTTCACACAATACACAAACACCCAACAATCAACCATCCTCGTTACCTAAACCACCATTGGTCCCTAGTCACATTGGTGTTACACCCATCCACACAATCCCCTTTCTATTTCCTCCCTCAGGCGTAGTAAGCGCTCCGGTTATGGCTACCCTTAGTCTCCTCGGGTTAACATTGGGATTACCCATGTGGTATATTTCGCCTCCCGTTCCCCCGCCGACACCAAATGTCATCCTGCAACCGATGCAACCCATTGTCACTTCTACTCAACCACCTCCCGGTATCACTACTCCTTCGTCATCTACAAATCCCCCTCCTCTCATCAGGCCCATTGGGGGCAGAGGCCCACAACCATACACTGCGGTGCCCCCACCCAAAGCAGTTAAACCTCCCCCCGTGTTTCGTGCCCCTCCTAAATGCTCGTTGTGTGATGAGTTAGGCCATCTAAGTCATCAATGTCCACAGTTACCTGCATTACAGGAACACATGCAAATGCTTGACGATGACCCCAACATCCCGGTTGTCAAAATCGATTCAAACCCCAAGCCTCGTGATAAATCACTGCGTACCAACCACCCTTGTGCGATATGCGATATTTACGGCCATTACTCACATCACTGTCCTGATATCCCAGATTACAGAGCAGGGTTGTACGACTTGAATAACGTCGATTTAGAAATATCTCCTCCCCTCATCGAGGAAATATACCCTCCCGTATCATCCTCATCCGGAGAGATTAACACCATTTATATGATCTCTTCGACTACTACTACCTTGTCAACTGATTTGACCACTCAAATTTTCCGCAATGATGACGAGATTCTAGAGGCTCTTACTGCCCCCGATTACCCCTGGGAAGATATGCACCATCATTCATACTTCCTCCCAGAAGAGACCTTATCCACCACCGCTACCCAATTCGCGGTTGAGTCCAAACATTTCCTTCCTACTAAAGTCGACTGGTTTAAGGATCCTATTCTTGCTCTTGATGCCTTTGAGGAATGTAACATGGCCAATATCTCACCCGTCATCCACATCAATATATTTGACCCACCTGGTGCCCTTGAAATCATTACATTAGGAGCCTCCTGCAGTGAGCATGAGATTGGAGAATACAAAAAACTGTTCCAAGAATTCTGTGATGTCTTTGCTTGGTCCTATACCGAAATGCCTGGTCTTGACCCCACCATTATAGGGCACCACATTGACACACGGCCTGATGTACCCCCCGTTCGTCAGAAACAACGACCCATTCATCCCCCACCATCTTCCTCCTTGGAATAAATTAACACCATTTACACGATTTCCACTGGATACCCCTCTGTCCGGTCGACCCCTGCCATTGATCCCTTTCACACACATGTTCCACTCTGCTACGTCGGTTTCACTGATGGTGCGAGCCATTGGTCCCCTAATCTGACCTCCGCAGCTTGGGTAATATATTCCCCTTCACATGAGTTGATCCACATCGACAGAGTGTGTTTAGGTGCTGCCACCAACAACCAAGCTGAATATGATGTCATGACCGGTCTCCTGGCCGCAGCTCGCCAAATGAGCATACATCACCTTAACGTTTTCTTGGACTCACAACTCCTTGTTTCCCAGCTCAACAATGATTACCAGGTACGTGATCCCTGTCTTTTCAGAAAATTTTTGCGCACTAAACAAATGATTCGACAGTTTGAATCCATTTCATTCACACATGTCCCAAGAAACCTCAATAGTGTAGCAGACCATATGGCCAACAACGTACTTGACTGGCACACCAATCAAATCATTTCATAAATAAAATGCATCCACGTGCATCACATGTGCCTCCACGGGCATATATCTAAATATGACAAAAATGCATCCACGTGTATAACATGTGCCTCCACGAGAATATACCAAAACAAAATGTGCATCCATGTGCATTACATGTGCCTCCACGGGCATATACCAAAATCAAAATGTTGCATCCACGTGCATATCATGTGCCTCCACGGGCATACAGAAAATCAAACATGCCTCCACGGGCGAACAAAAAGACAACAAATGCATCCATGTGCATACATGACTATATGTCAACATCATATATATATATATATATATATATATATATATATATATATATATATATATATATATATATATATATATATATATATATATATACATCATAGTATAGTCAAAACATGAAATAGGTGCCCTCAGCACCCAATAAACAAAAATACATTAGCCGTACAAATAAGAGCTTCCCCATATGCTCATCAGCATTTGGGGGCAATTACATATCATCTAATCATCACGGTCCCTGGGCTCCTCTAGCGCCTCCTCCGTCGGCCCCGCTGGATCATGCCGAGCCCGAACTCTCTGCTCTGCCGGCCCCACTGGATCATCTCGTAGACGAATCCTCCTCTCTGTCGGCCCTGCCGGATCATCCTGACCACCATCCCTGTACTCGGCCGGCATCAACGCTGCCCTCAGCGGGATCGAGCGCCACTCACGTGGCACATCGAAACATCGCTCAATGATGTCCCGATCTAAGTCTCTCCACCCATCCTCTGGGAATCCTGCTAGAATCATATCCATTGTCTCTCGGACACCAGAGACAGCATCATCTCGAGGGCCAGCCCCTCGACCACGAGCCCCAAATCCTCGACCATGTGGAGGCGGTACAGCTGCCAAAGGTGGAGCAACCACCATCGCCCGTCCCCTGCGAGCCACATAGTCAGCCGGTGGAACAGGACCAACATTTGCACAATGCAAATAAACCATCATATACATATCTAACTATAATCATAACCAATAAATCTAGAAACACATGATATAGTAGAGAACAAAACATACCATCTAAACCCCAGGCCTGTCCCTAGGCTCGAGGCATCTCCGGATCTCCTCAGTAATCCATACCAGCATATGGATAGTCCTCAATCAGTAAGGGGATCTACTCCCACTGCTCATACATCTCCTGCGAGAAGAACCCGCAGATACCACCACCACCGTGAGGCATCATCTTCCCCCACCGCACCATCCGCGGCTCGCTCACCAAACCATCACGAATGGGCACCCGTGGTCGCAAAGTTGGTACCCGCTCAAAGAAAAAAGAACACAGAAAGGAGGCATAGCAGAACTCTCCCCCCTCCTGACTGACCTTGTCCAGATCTCTCTGGACACCAGCTAAAAACATCTGACCCCATGCATAATAGGTCCCCCTCAGCACAGAATCCACCATCATCGTTTGTTCCCCTGACAAACGATGTGGCACTGCGGCACCCAACACCCGTAGAGCACAAGCCCCGACAGCTCGCATGTCCCACTCTCGCAGTGATCTCAGACTCAGCGCGCTGTTCTGCACAATCGCCCCAGCGACACAGAAAGTCTCCAGGAGATCCTCCATGTCAACACCGGCCAGGATCCTCAGCAGAAGATCCCCCACCTCCCCTAAGCGAGGTAACCCAGTAAGAAAATAAACATCTGTGAGGGTGATCTCCAACCTCTCACCCCCAACAACAAAGGCACCCTCTGCAGGTACCCACCAACTCACCAACTTGTTCAGTAGGGGTCCTACTGAACGCATTAGTGGAATCTGAGCGAACTTTAGCAGTCCACCCACTGCCAAAGCCTGCCGGACCCCCTGATCTGTACGAATCCGAACCATCAAATATTCCTCCATCTCTTGCTCTCTCCATGCCGTCAATGGTCTCCTTAGCATCCTGCCAAAAAACAAAGAAACTTTGAGCACCATAGAATTTTTTTTCAAAAATACCATCGCGACTTTTCCATCAAAAGTCGTGATGATCATCGCGGCTTCCATAAAAGAACCCGCGATGAACATCACGGGTATTGGCCAGACAGTCACGATGAACATCGCGACTGTTTCCTCCGTACTCGCGATGAACATCGCGACTTTCATCCTGACAGTCGCGATGAACATCGCAACTGTCAGCCTCAAACCCGCGATGTCCATCGCGGCAAAGGAGTCGAAACCCACGATATTCCATGTTGGAAGGCCAACATGGAATTTTGCGGCCTTCGGGAGCCCGCCGCTAACCAAAAAAGACATAATTGAAAAGGCTAAGGCGAATAGAGTTACCTGAAACTCAAGGAATCGAAAACCAATGGTCAAATCTCCTGAAAATCAAGAAAGAGCTCTGAGTCCTCTGCCAAACTCACACGTAACAATGACATGTCATATGGGCCCCATGCCCTATTTATAGAGATTCCACCATTTTTCAAACAACCATTCCAGTGTCATATGATGTCCGTTTCTCAAACCGTTGGTACCGTTGGAATTAGAACAGTGAGAACTTCATGACAGTTCTTTCCTTTTCCTATTTTCACTAGGTCCATTTTTTCACACCCTTGTTGCCTCGGTTTGCGTGCCACATCGGCCGTCGTCCATTTTTAACGAATCTTATATCGCCAGATTCAGTTTTCCGCGCTCGTGATGATGCTTGAGATCATTTCTCGCTCTCACGCCCATATTTTTCAGGCATTTTTTCCCATGCCCCCTCATTGCCTCGGTTTGCATGCCACATCGGTCGTCATCCGTTTTTGGTGAGTTTCATATCGCCGAATTCAATTTTCCGCACTTGTGATGATGCTTGAGATCATTTCTCACTCTCACGCCCATATTTTTCGGGCATTTTTTCCATGCCCCCTCTTCACCTCAGTTTGCATGCCACATCGGCCATCGTCCATTTTTGAAAAATCTTATATCGCCAGATTCAGTTTTTCGCGCTCGTGATGATCCTTGAGATCATTTCTCGCTCTCACCTCCAGTTTTTTGGGGCATTTTTCCCATGCCCCCCTCATCGCCTCGGTTTGCGTGCCACATCGACCGTCGTCCATTTTCTGTGAGTTTCATATCGACGGATTCAGTTTTCCGCGCTCGTGATGACGCTTGAGATCATTTCTCGCTCTCACGCCCATATTTTTTGGGCACTTTTTCAAAATGCCCTCTCATCGCCCCGGTTTGCGAGCCACATTGGCCATGGGCCCCTTTTGACAATATTTATGTCACCGAAACCAGTTTTTCGCACTCATGATGGTGCTTGGAACCTTTTCTCGCTCTCATCAATCCCTTTTTGTTCAGTATAGTTTTACCCCTTTTTTCAGGCTGAGCAATCCCTTTTACGAAAAAGGCACTTAGGGAGTTTTTGTTAAGCTCTTTTCTGACTCCTAAAACAATGAAAAGATCGTCGAGCAACTGTTGGTTTGATTCTCTATCCTTTCTAGCAGACCCGGGCTTGCGGTAATCTCTTAGACCAACAGAACCCTTAGCTCACTGGCCCTTTCGGCAACAGGTCGCAGAGGCAACCTGAAGTCTCACCCGAAGTGATTCTAATGGGAGGCAGAAGACTCAAGTGTCCTCAGCCAAGTTCCGAGGCATCCGGGGTGCTTAAATCCACCTTAATCCCTCTGGCTGGAGCTGTCTATCTCATTCCATTACTCCGGCTACGCCTCTGTCTTATCGCATTACGCAGGGGGGTGCGATGAGTCCTCCCCCTACGTGAGACCGTCTAGCGATACCTAAGATATCGTAGGCGCGATATCTTCCCCTTCTAGTTCCTGCGGTAAGTGAATCTTGACCGCTTCCTGGATTAATAAGTGGTCTCCGCTAGCCTTATCCTGGTACCGCAGTTGGCTACAACATTCAGTCTCCAAGCCTAACCCTCGCTAATGAACTTGACCCTTGATATCTCGCAACAACATAACTAAGTAGAATACCACTTTGAGCAGCGTCTAAGTAGACCATTCATGACTTACATTCAGTTCCTACTCGCACATCATCCTCTGTTAACAACTATCTAGTTGCTATGCGGGTAGCTATGATTATCACAATTATTATACATCATTCAGAAGTTAAGCTGACGACCATGTACATTACTTATAACAGACTGAAGCATTCATATATAACACAGACAAGTGAATGAGAGCAGTAGCTACACAAATACAATAGTGCTACTTAAATAAGCACGTGTTACTCCCAGGGCAAGAACTACGCCCAGGGGGACTACGGTTCTTGTTTACAACTCTGAAGAATAAACACAGTTCCGTTCCTTTCTTTACAACAAGGATCTTCGGGGAAACTCCACCTCAGTGGGAGCCCTTCTCTATAGACCTCTTTCTCTTCCTGCCTTTTACAATGCACTCTCTTTCTCTCACAATCCTTGCGGATCGCACTATCTCTCAACAGGTTGGCCCTTGTATTCTCTCAGGGATGTCCAGACTCTGCAACCACAAAAAGGCTTGACTAACCTCTACCTGATGTCTCTATCACTATGTGGCCAACCCCTTATCATATAAAAAGACTACTATATATAGATGGCCCGAAGGTCTCATCGCAGTTACAAAACTGTGGGCCTTATCCCAACAGTGACTCAACCCTAACCACTTACAGTCAACTGGCTGTACTTCCATGGCCGCCTTCTGTCTCATCGCCGCTTCCTGCAGTCCTTAGTCTTTAATGCATCGGCCCGTCGCTTCTTCTTAGTTCAAGCAACGCTGACTGTAGTCCTTCTTCTTTAATGAGGGTAGCTGAACCCTCTCTTCATCTACGGCGCCTTTATTGCGGTGGTTGAGCTCTCCCTTCGGCCTCTTCTTTGTACCACATGCTTGACTTTTCTGTACCTATCGCTGTGATTCCCGTCGGGATTTGCGCTACGGCGATATCTTTGTCTTACCGCCAAAATTGGTACTTTCTCTCCAAAATTAGTTATCCTTCCCAAAATTAGCAGCTTCCTAAATGCTTCGGAAGTTCTCTCCAACAACTCCCCTAACACTTACTTGTGGCTCGTCCCCAAGCCACTCGCAACAACAGCCTGATTCATCTGCCTAAGCTTATCCTTTGCTGCTCGTGAGATTGCTGCGAATTGTGCCTTAAGCGCTTTAATGCTTTCATCCATGTGTGTTACTTCTTCCTGCGCTGCGCTGAGCAGCTCAGCAGTTACCAAGGAGTCCTCTGTGCCCTCAATGACTCCTTTACTTGAGGTGAAGCTTTTCACCTTTTGCTCCAGTTCATCAACCAGATGTGCGACTTTGCTTTCGTGCGGGCTAACTTCGTTAGCCAGGTTGATCTGCTGTGCTCTGTATTTCTGCACCTGCTGCTGAATTTGTGTGATTTCTCCTTTCTTTCTTATCTTCGCAAGAGAACTCAAGCCCTTGTACTCTTCTTCTGCTCTTGCTATCGCATCTTCACAGTGCTTAATGTGCTGATCGAGCTCGGCTTTCTGTGGGAGCTCCTCTAGCTCCAGCCATGTTTTTGATGCATCTTCCAGGATAGCCTCTGCTGCTTCCACCCGACAGTGCATCTGTGTCTGTACAATTCTGAAAGCTTGCACTCGTGCTTCTTGGATTTCCTCTGGAGTAGGTGGCTTATTTGCTTCAAGTGCAGCAATCCTTGCTTCGTATTCTTCCTCCATCTTTTTCTTCTCTTCATCTAGAGCCTTTGCTCTTTCCGCTATTTTTCTGATCTTCTGAGTTATTTCTAACTCAGGCCTGATATCGCACTGCGGAAGTTCTGCTGCAATATTCTTTAAAACAAGGGAGACATCCTACTCTCGCTGAACATATTGCGTCAACTGGGCACTCTCTGCCTCATGCTGTGCAATGAGCTGCACATTGTCGTTAGACAGCAAAACATTTTGCTCATATGTGACTTGTTCTCTGTGCCTCAGCTCCGTGCCTATCTGCTGGAAAATTTCATACAACTGATCCACAGGTACCTCTGGTAGGTTCACCTCAAGAGGATGAACCATCTGCACTTCCATCGGTACAGGGAACTTAATGCTTCCTGGCGGTATACGAACAATGTTCGTGCGGTCCCTTGCAATGCTTTCTTCTCTGCTCTGTGGAGGGGGCTGCGAACTTTCTGCGACTGTAGTTGGAGCTGGCTGAATCTGCATGGAAGCAGTCTTCTCAGTGATTGCCTTCAACTCTCGCAATTTGTTGTCAAGGCTGATGCGCATACGATCCTGCGATGACTGAATCGCAGCGAATTTATCCCGCATTTTCTCCTGTGTTCGGCTGGCGATGAGATCATACTCATCTTCTGTCATGATTGGTGCCTGCGGTTCGTCGGAAGTAACCGCCTTTGTTCTCTTCTTCTTTGGTCGCACCGGAGAAGGGCCTTCAATAGCCCTTCTCTTAGAACCTATTGGTTCTTTCTCTTTGTCTTTAGGATCTACCTCCTGAACATCTTCTGGGTCCTCAGCTGGGGGATCAACTGGAACTAGGCCAGAGGATAGATCATCATACATTTGTTTCATGTCCTCATCAAAACAATTCTTAATGGTATCTTCAACCTGCTGGATTTCCATGCGATATGGGCCGGGGGGCCATTCGTTATGTTTCCTGAATCCTTTGGGTCTGATGTAGGTTTTATCCCTGTCGACTTTAAATTCCAGCTTGGACTGATAAAGATCAACGACCGGCGAGTCGACACGCGGAATCGTTGCGACGGATTCAAGCAATAGCATATAATATTCATGGAATATCATTGCGTTATTCTTGTGCTTCTCGGGGTGACTACTCGCCCAAAGATTTGAGTACCTCGACCCTCTGCACGCCCCTGGTGGCAGTTGTGGAAACTGCGAATTGGGCGGCTCTTTCCATCCAATGAAAGCCATAAGGATCAGCAGCCACGAGAAGTGGAAGCTGTGAAGTGGATCCTGCTGCGCCTGCGCACAGTCTTGAAAGAAACTATTTAACAAAAATAAGCTCCAGTTGTAAGGTTTACCTTTTATGACTTCAATCGCGAGGCGGATAACTGAGCCTGTGACCTCCTTCGGCCTCACCTTGAGGAGGAGTTTTCCGGCCAACAGACTAACAGTAAACCGCAAGGCGTCATCCTGTATTGAATTGACATCGTAGGCGCGACCTCCTCTTTGCAGCTTATACTCCGCAACCTGCTTGGTTGAGAGCCTGGTATCCTTTGTGGCGCCATCAATATTTATCTGTGGGTCGAAACCAGTCTTCGACAGACCGGTAATGCGGTGAATGAGGTCAACATTGACATCAATTCGGTTACCCAACCATAAGTAACCACCATGCACACATGACAGTAGCGTCCGCACCACAGCATTGACCTCCGGGCCCCGTCCAAAGTGTGGAATCTCCAGGAGATTGAGTAGTCCCGACGGTGCTAAATGGCTTACATGGTCCATGGGGACGAACTCATCGTGCTGTGTCCTTGGGTTCCTCTGAATCGTCATATAACGATCGCGGCGGAATTGTGGGTACAGCGTATAATCTCTCAGATTATAATCAGTAAACTTAACAGCATGCATATTCCCCCACAAGTTACCTTCTTCCTTCACTCGGTTATCCAGCGGTGGGAGTATGAGTTCATATTTAAAGTCTCGTGGAAGAACAATGGCTGGCGCATTCTCTATTCTTGGTGGGAAGTATATGGTAGTGACTGTAACTTCTTCCGGAAGTTCCTGCGCCGGTTCTTCTGAGTCTGTGCTATTCGGGGTCTCGCTACGCTCCATATTAGCTAAGGTTCCTGGTGACTGGCGTGTAGACGGAGAACCAGCAGCAATTTTCTTCCCTTTCTTCGCCACAACCGAAGTCATAGCGCACTCGATTCCACCCCTTTGGAATCTCTGCAACACGTCTTCGAGAGGCTCGTCTGGCGTGAGGGACCTTCCCCTGTGGTACTCTGGACTTCCTATGATTGCTAATCTTAATGCAAATCAGAGTCTGCAATTGTTTTTGGTTTCCCTGCTCAGAACTCTGCTAAGAATACGCTTGGTTCGGCTCAACTGCGCTCAACTCTTTTTGGTGAAAATGACCAAGTAGCCCCGTGCTTTGAATAGAACGTGCATTTATCATAAGGCGGAATTTTAAATGGCAACGGATCAGTGACTGGACCCGCTGGCGGCATTTAATGCATAGACAAGACAGCACCCCGCGCCTATTTATTGCAAACACCGTTTGAATTTTCGCTGGGAAACTGTGCGCCGGAGTGGTGTCGCATCGGATTTTCCAAATCTAGAAGAATCGTCGTACTGCTGCCAAATCTTAGTACAACAGATACTTGTCAGCCGTGCAGTTAATGCTTGTCAGATGGCGAAGTGACTAGCCCTCTGATGAATTCAAAATTTGGTAGCGCATCCATCTGTTTTCTGTCCTCTGCGATAAGATATCGCATCGTCTGGAGATGGAAAGTGCCACAAACTCGCCTCATATCAAAATTATCGCAACCACCAGGAAAGCTGGCTGCGAATTCTTACCTAAGTATTTCCCGGTGTAGACTCCTTAGGGTGCGATGCTTCATTTCAACTACACTGAACATCTGCACCACTAGCTTCCTTTCTGGGCTAGGGCTGGGAGGTGGCATGGCCGTCGCGATACAGCTTAAGCCGACTGCCATTGATCAGGGTAGGAAGAAACTCCCCACTCATAGTACGAAGCTGTATAGCACCTCCATCTGTTATTTGCTGAATTTGATATGGCCCTAACCAATGAGTTTTGAATTTTCCAGGGAACTTTATAAACTTACTGTCATAAAGGAGTACCAAGTCTCCAAGCTGAAAGATTTTTTTCTTGATATGCCTATCATGCCAAGCTTTTTCTCGTGCTTTCTGCACTTTTTGATGGAATCCTGCGATAAATCTGTCTTCCTCCAGATTGAGCAGCTGCGCCAATCTCTCCTCTAAAGTATTAGAATCAGCCATCTCTGTAAGCTGAGCAATCCTTAGACTGGGTAAGATGTATTCCATAGGCATAACAGCCTCTTGTCCATATACCAGGCTGAAAGGTGTGTGCCCTGTTAGTTTCTTACACGTGGTCCTGTAAGCCCATAATACAGCATTAACTCTGAGGTCCCAATCATCCCTTTGACTGTTACAAATCTTTGTAAGAGCCTGTTCTAATATCTTATTGAAAGCCTCCACCGTACCATTAGCTTGAGGGTGGTAAGGTGTACTCTTATGGTGTTGTATTTCAAATTCCTCTGTCAAGGCTTCTATGGTGCTATTCAAAAAGTGTGTGCCTTGATCACTCATCAAAGTCACTGGGCATCCAAATCTAGTGATGATGTTTTCAAAAATAAATTGTGCTCCTGTAGCAGCATCACAATTCCTGACTGCTTTCGCCTCAGCCCACCTGGTGAGGTATTCTGTTGCTGTAATAATATATCTCGCACCAGTTCGTTTTCCTGGGGGGTTAATAGGACCCACGAAGTCTATGGCCCACTTATCGAATGCGCGTAGCGTTATCTGTGGTCGCAACGGCATTTCATCTCTTCTGGAGGGCTTTCCTGTCCTTTAGCAGATATCGCATGATCTGCAAAACTCTTTACTGTCTTTATGTAATGTAGGCCACCATAGTCCGGCTGCTAGGATCTTCTGAGCGGTAGGCTTCCCTGCGAAATGGCCTCCTGCGATGCCCGAATGTGCTTCCTTAAGAATGGTCTGTTTCTCGTGGGGCATAACGCATCTGCGCAAGATTTCATCTGGTCCTAACTTATAGAGGTGTCCTGCAATCAGGGTGAAGTCTGCTGCTTTCACCACTAATTGTTTCTTTTGTTGCTTGGTAAACTCAGGTGGTGCCCACCCTGTAGTAAGGAATTGAATTATGTCTCCATAATATTCATCTGCGACCTGAATGGAGAACAATTGCGCATCAGGCAAGTTGTCCTCTAAATTACTTGGTTCTTCACCTGAGTCTAGCCTTGACAGGTGATCAGGTCCTGCATTTAGTCTTCCTGGCTTAACAATGATTTCGAAATCATATTCCTGGAACAACAATAGCCATCTGCATATTCTTCCCCCTAACACTGGCTTATTGACCAAGTACTTTAATGCAGAATGGTCGGTGAACATCTTGAACGGGGCACCCAACAGATAGTGCCGAAATTTCTGTAAAGCATACACCATTGCTAACCCTTCTCTCTCTGTGGTGGTGTAATTCTTCTCAGCTGTCGATAGTCTCCTGCTCGAATATGCGATAGGGTGGTCAATACCCCCTTCGCCTGGTTGCGTGAGAATAATGCCCAGTGCGATGCCAGATGCATCCACATGAACATGAAAAGGCTTGTTCCAATCTGGAAAGACCAGAATAGGTGTTGTAACCATTTTTTCTTTTAGAGCGTCAAGACTCTTCTGACATTCCTCATTCCACTGGAATTTGATATCCTTCTTCAATAATTTCTCCATTGGTGCGGTAATCTTGGCATAACCTTTGATAAACTTTCTGTAATACCCGGTATGACCAAGTGTAGTTCTCAGCTGCTTTACTGAGTTAGGTGCTGGTAAATTGATAATGATGGCGATCTTCGCGGGATCTACCATCAAGCCTTGTCTGCACACAATGTGACCCAACAACGTACCAAAAGGCGCACAAAATATACATTTTTTTAAGTTAAGGGAAATCTGGTGCTGTCTACATTTTTCAAACATTAATCGCAGGTATTCCTTAAAGACAGCAACAACTACTCTAGAAAAAATTGCTGGGGCGTTCTTAAGACCAAAGGGCATTACCGTATACTGAAAGGAGCCCCATTCTGTCGCAAATGTGGTCTTGTGCCTGTCGTCTGGATGGATTCTTATCTGGTGATAGCCTGAAAAGCCATCAGTAAATGAATAGATTTCTTGTCCTCCAACATTGTCTAAGACTTCATCAGTGAATGGTGTCGGAAACGGGTCATGCAGCGATGCATCATTCAGTTTGCGCAAGTCGACACAGATCCTGATGTCTCCTTTTGTTTTCTTTTCTTGTACTACCATGGGACTAACCCACTCACTTTCTTCAACAGGTTCAATGATGCCTGATGCTAGCATCTTATCTATTTCATCTTTTACTTTTGCTTTATACCGCGGGTTCAACCTGTATGGACGTTGCTTAACTGGCCTAGCATCCTTCTTAAGCGGTATTCTCATGACTCCTAAGTCACCCACTATTCCCTTCATTTCTGTAAAGTTGGTAGGAAATAGGTCCTGATACTCGTGTAATAGGTCTGTGATTTGGCCAATTGTCTCATCATCCCAATAATCTCCAATAGAGGCAAACTTAGGGTCTGTTTCTGTGCCAATATTGCTCTTTCTAATCTTGATTGGTTCTGTTACAGCTGGGATTTCTAAGTGTGGACCTTCAACTTCACGCGTACCTTCTGTTTCTGCGATATTGATACTGCGAGGATCTTCATCCTCATCGCTTGAATCTTGTGCGCAGTTGTAACATTCCAGTGCATGTTCCATCTGAATAGCCCACTCGGGTTGCGAAGCCGCTGGTGATGGGCAATCCTCAAATATTTTAGTCTTTATGATCTTCAAGGCCCGATCAATGCTTGGATGTTCAGATTCAAAACTGAACGTGACCAAAAAGTTTTCAATCATAATAGGCCATGAGATAGTTCCTTTTCTTAGCTCTGTTTCTGTATACCAGTTCCGTGGAACTGTATCCAGTGTGTGGATAAACAAATGAACCCATTCTTCTGCTGGAATTTCTAGCCAACTCTGTTTACAGTTCATAATGTGTGCTCTGGGATCACTCTCCCCTGTGTATTTCCGCTGTGTACAGTCTCTTTCTTTAGAGAATCTAATGCGCATCAATCTCTTACAATCATACCATGATGCGATATGTTCCTTGTGTGTGTACCACCATCTTGCAGGTGTGGCTCGAACTGCAAGGTCAAAAACCTCCATCCTCTGCTCTTGAGGAATCTCTTGTTCAAACTGCTGCAAAAAATCATTGACGTCTGCTAATCCATCAAAAGTTGGAATATACCTGTTTTCAGTCCCAATCCATCGCAGTGATTTAGTCATGAATGCGCATCTGCGAATAGAGACTTCGTGGAGTCTATTTTGCCAATTCTCTAAGCCAACATCTGAATCTGATGTGCAGGAGCTATCACATCTCCAGCTGATATGTCCATCAGCTGTAGGGTCAATGTAATCTGTCTGATTAGAAGTCATTTGGTACAAATTTTCCATGTTATGCACCTCCTCTTCTGCTTTGATTGGCTCAATGTAGCGAGGACCCTGTAAAGGGTCTAATGGTGCGATAACCCGGGCTTGAGCATCTTCAAATGTCATCTGCCTTTTCTTTAAGTTGATAACAGCCTTGTTATCAAAATCCCAATCAATACCTAATAGAGCTGGATAGGGTTTGGTGTCACCAATAATTTCTATGATCTCAAAATCGGCATATGTGTGAACTCCGTCGATGTCCACTGG
Organism: Larix kaempferi; assembly: GCA_027924585.1. NCBI lineage: Eukaryota > Viridiplantae > Streptophyta > Pinopsida > Pinales > Pinaceae > Larix > Larix kaempferi. The sequence goes on from BSBM01000797.1 coordinate 13,438,090, forward strand.
GACATGCGATAAGCGACCCATCGGTGATATTCTCTGCTGATTAGCTAGTCTAAGATGGATAGGGGACCTGCTTAGTTTTGGACTTCCCATCTGTTCCCATGTCTGCTTAGTCAAGACATTTACCTCTGATCCTAAGTCTAGGATAACCTCATCCATTTCAAATAGTCCGATCTGCGCTGTGAGCCTCATCTCTCTTCCTGTCCTTGTATGGCCCATTATATGGTGAATGGTGCGCTGTGTATTGCTCACAGAAGGGCTCTGTTGACATTGGTCAATAACTTTCTGAAGTTCCTCTACAGCTTTCCCGTTTCTTAGAAGTTTCAAACAACTCTGCAAGAAGGACTGTACACTCCCGGTCAATTCCTCTTCGTCGCATCTTCGAGATGTGCTAGCCTGTGGTATCTGCGCAGTACTAACATCCTGCGGTGGTTTCCGTGGTATACCCTGAGATGGTAATAATAGTGATCTGGGCGGTGTCTGTTCAGCAAAGGAAATCTTAGTTTGTTGAAATGCCTCCTTATTATTCTGTAGATCAAGTGGGATAGGTTTTCCTGGAGCTTTGCGCACCCACTGCGTTCCTGTCGTTTTTTCCACGTCCTGCGATATGTTGCTTGTGGATAGACCACTGCGAGTTACAATATTGACCCGTGGTTCGGTTTCGTTCTGCTCAGCAGCGATAAACTGGATAGTCTGATTGGTTGCTGGCTTGGCGTCCTTGATCTTAGCTATCAGTATGGGACATTCCTCTATTGTGTGATCATAAGATTTACAATACTTGCACGTTGTAGTAGGGTTCTGACAGTCTCTAGCGTAATGTCCTGTGCCTCCACAGTTATAACAGGTGATAGTTCCACGGCCACGGCCAGATTCATAGCCTCCTCCGCGTCCTCGGCCTCTGAAATTTCCTCCACGGCCTCCCTGATTCGGATCAGTTTGTGCACGTACTGCTGGTCCGGATGCTTCTGAATGAACTCTGTAAAGGTCATGCTTCCTTTCTATCATTAACTCATAAGCTCTACAGTTGTTTTCGTCATGTCCCACAGATTTACAGAAGTTGTAATATAGGTTCTTTGGTGTCTGCACATATTTCTGAAGGAGAGGGCATTCCTGAGGACTGTGTCCTCTGGTTCTACAAATCTCGCACCATGGCCCCTGGTTCTGCATCAACGGGTTAGGAGCTCCACTGGCGATATAGTCAGCAAAGGCAGGGCAGTTATCCTTACTGTGTCCCTGCGCTTTACACTTAGTACACCAAATTTCATGCGCAACCTCCTTTCCTTTCTTAATTTCATGCAGCTGTAAGGTGAGGTTAGCTAGCTGATTCTGCAGATTAGTGATACCGGTGCTAGTTTCTGCTAGAGGTGAAGCCTCTAGTTTCATTGCCATTTCTAATGCTTCATCTTGTGTATTTAATTTCTGTTGCATTAGCGGAAGTCTGATGTGTGGTAATATTGCTGCGATAAACCATTCTTTATGCTGTTGAGGCGCAAGCTCAAAGCTTACCTGATCAATGAGGGTCTTGAACCTCTGGTCAAAATCCCAAACCGTTTCCATAGGCAATTGTTTAATATCTTTAAGTTCTGCTATGCACTGTGACTCGGATTTAGGTTTTTTAAACTCTTTAATCATAGCAGTTCTAACCTGTGCAAGCGTTCTGTTATGGCCAGTGGTATACTTCATATACCAAGTTAATGCTCTTTCTCTAAATGTGGTGGCCAGTTGGACAAGCTTGACATTATCATCTTGTATTTGCTTAATGGTCCATATGGCTTCGCATAAGAACCAGTGTTGCTCAGGGTCCTCCGACCCTGTACCTTTAAATGTTGGTAGCTTCATATCATCTCCCATTCTGTTTCTAGATGGTGGGTTCTGGTTTGCTGTATGATTACCACTCGGTTGTGTAGATGTGGAGGGTGTAGCGGCAGTATTCGCTGTGTAAGAGCTACTGGACGGGGTTCCTGCGGGATTATTCTGAGTTCCGACTGGCTTTTGAGGAGTCCTAGGGTTCTGACTCTGCTGTCTCGAGTGATCTGAGCTGTCTTCTTCAGAAGAAGATGAATCGTTGACTCTATATCTTTTACCACTACGTGTATGTCCAAGATACTCGTAATCACTTTCAGAGTCTACTGACATTACAATATCATGCTACTATTCATCTGAGAGTATATCCAGTACTCCTTTTTCATATAGTAATTGCTTAATGGACAGACTTAGAGAATTTAGGTACTTACCGCGATAAACCTTGAAGAAGTACCGTTCTGCTGCGCTGAAACTCTTTCTCTGATCAACCGCGAACTCTGTGATGAAGCCTTCCAGCAGACTCGCAAGCCAGAAGTCTACTGCGCGTGAGATGGGGTTATCGACACCTTTCAAGGTCTGAATCAGCTCTGCTGTCCAGACAACTTCCCGATTCTTCTTGACACCGCTGTTGTCAACAAGCTTTGATAACCAACCATATAACTCAATAGCATAAGTTACGAAGAATATCTCATGGAGATCTGTAAAAATGTGCTTCTGTAGCCAAGCCTCAGTGCTCAGTCTAGGATTCTTGTTTTCTTTTGCAGCAAACTCTCTTTCTTTTGACTCAACCCACTGGTTAAGTTCTTGCTTGGTAGGATGCCAACAGAACATCAGCTCAATGTGTTCAAACCGGCAACGGAACCATTTGTTGGTTTGATTCTCTATCCTTTCTAGCAGACCCGGGCTTGCGGTAATCTCTTAGACCAACAGAACCCTTAGCTCACTGGCCCTTTCGGCAACAGGTCGCAGAGGCAACCTGAAGTCTCACCCGAAGTGATTCTAATGGGAGGCAGAAGACTCAAGTGTCCTCAGCCAAGTTCCGAGGCATCCGGGGTGCTTAAATCCACCTTAATCCCTCTGGCTGGAGCTGTCTATCTCATTCCATTACTCCGGCTACGCCTCTGTCTTATCGCATTACGCAGGGGGGTGCGATGAGTCCTCCCCCTACGTGAGACCGTCTAGCGATACCTAAGATATCGTAGGCGCGATATCTTCCCCTTCTAGTTCCTGCGGTAAGTGAATCTTGACCGCTTCCTGGATTAATAAGTGGTCTCCGCTAGCCTTATCCTGGTACCAGCAGTTGGCTACAACATTGAGCTCTCCCTTCGGCCTCTTCTTTGTACCACATGCTTGACTTTTCTGTACCTATCGCCGTGATTCCCGCCGGGATTTGCGCTACGGCGATATCTTTGTCTTACCGCCAAAATTGGTACTTTCTCTCCAAAATTAGTTATCCTTCCCAAAATTAGCAGCTTCCTAAATGCTGCGGAAGTTCTCTCCAACAGAAACCTTGCTTCCTTTCATGCTCGCTAAACGTATCTGAAAGGGCGTCTACCTGGTATAAGTTTACCCCTTTTCCAGACCTTGTAGACTAATTACGAAAAATTAATACTCTAGTCACATCGGCTAGAAGAGTTCTCCATCTGCATCATTTTATGCTTTTTCGGGCCTTGGAGACTAACTTACAAAAAAGAACACCAATGGAGTCCCCTTACCGCTTTCAGACTCTCTAAACATGAAAGCGACCACGAGTAATCACCATCCTGGGCTCGTAAAAACCCACAGGACGGTACTCATAACCACTGCAAAGTCTTCTTATCATTTTCAGACTCCTTAAAAATGAAAGCACTCATGAGCACGAACAGTCCTTGGCTCACAAAATCCACAGGACAGTACCATTTCAGAGCACACTTTTATCCCTTCTTGGAGCTCATTAAAACTACGAAGAAGGACCCAATGGTGCTTCTCGGCGCCAGAACAGATCACGTCTACTCATATGGCAGCTTCCCCATTTTGGTCGCCTTTGTTCAGAGTATTCTGCAGTATGTCACCCTGCGAATCCCTCGACAGCACCCATCAGCTTGTCCCCCCCCCAGAGTCAATACATACCCTTCAGTCTTTAAAAGTTATGATCCCCGCACCTACAAGTCAGTTCCCTACGCTGCCAGGTCAACCATGTTATCATACTCTGAACAAAGGAAGTTTGAGTCTACCCACTATATGACCCCAGTTACTTCCCATCCCCACAAGTATGTCAGTCCCACCATCAGTACTACCACACTTCAGTCCTACACCTCGTGCTCCTATCAAGGAAACATCATTGCCTTGTTAGTTGCTGGTCTCCCTCTGTCGACGACAACCAAATTTATTCTAGAGGATAGACCTAGAGGTCCCTGTGTCTTGGACTCATCACCATTTATGACGAGTGCCTACGAATCATTTAGAGAAGAGTCCTCAGTGCCTCTCCAAATGGTTGTTTCTCACATGCTCAACTTCAACACCTTGATCGCATCGTTGAGACTTGCACAGGGTATTGATCCTTTCAGTTTTTAGTTGAAGACCCCGGATACCACCTGCCTCTTCCACATTTGAGAGTCTACCTATGGAAACAACCAATTACCTTTTTTCTATAGATATCCAAGTTGCGTATGGCGACAGTATTCAGATGTACCCCAGTTTTATACTCCCTCAAGTATACAATTACATATATTTATCATAGATGACTCACAGTCATTGTGTCCCTACAGATGTTGGACACCTTTAGTTTCAGCAGTTCATCACTTATTCCAGTGTATCAGTTATTGAGATCAGTCATGTTATGATCATGAGTACATCCCAAAATAATGTCCCCTCTGGACCATTATGATGTACCAGTATATTTTTTATGTATTTTTCAGGTCCCCCATTCTTGGGACTAATTGTTATGTATATGTCTTGATACGAGCATGGGTATGCCCACCTTGTCCATTATCAGAGATTATTCCTCATTCATATTGAGGCCATGTAATATGTGTTGATGTATATGTAACTTCGGAATGTATTTCATCAGTATATTATATGTATATTTATTGTACCCTTATAAGAGATGTGTTATTCCTCTATAAGGAAGTGTCGTCATGTGGATTGACAAGTGTCGCAAGTGTGTGTACTTGCCGATGGGTTATTAGACCACCTTATGGGGTCGGCCCTAATTAATATATAATATAATGTGGATGTACTCAAGTAGACAAGTCGGCCCCAGTAGGTCACTGGGCAAAAAGGTGAGTATAAATAGAGATAGGAGATCTCTATTTTACTTACTCGAAAAAGTATCTATCTCTCTCTCTGGAAAGTGGCGCACTAGTGAGGAGGAGGAGGATCATCTGCTAGGAGACTATCTCTGTATTATTTGGTTGTATTTTGGTTGAGCCATTGCTCTCTCTATCTCTGAGGAAGTTGTGGGGTTTTTCACCTTAGGGTTTTCCCCACGAAAACTCTGTGTCTCTTGTCTCTATGCTTTTGATTCTTATGATGCTTGTGATGCTTGTCATATTATGATTGTCATGCATTGATATACTGTAGATGTTATTCTCTCAGCAAAGATCCTATAGTATTGTGATTTAATACTGAAAATTTAACATGGTATCAGAGCTTAACTGAGAAGAAGACATTTTGCAGTGACGGAAGCTTGTATTCCTTGTTTATTGGGTTTCTCTCCACAGATTTTTGAAATTCAGTATAGTAGATTGGATCTACTCATCAAGGCGCATCTATCTGTCCAATCAGAATTCAGTTCCGAGCATTTTCAGATTTGGCCCTAAAAATTAGGGTTTCCACAAAAATAGGAATTTCTGGAAACTGAAGGTACAGCTGGAAGCTCCTTGCAAAAATCGAAGGTTTGAGCTTTGGATCGAGATTTTTGGCTGGGTAGATCTCCGGGAAACTCAAACCCTAATTCAGGGCTCTCCCTAGTGAACCCGGGAGGACAAAAAGGCAATTTTGAAGGACAAGACTTTGCTGATCTCAAATTCTGAATGTACTAGGCTGATCAGCTCTCCAAGGCGCATCTTTCTATCCTTTCGGAATTTTGAAATTCACTTTTTGAATTTTTAGGGTTTCTCTGACAAACCCTAATCCGGGACCAGATCCAGTTTTCAGCACTTCAAGTGGTAAGTTCTAAATCTTTTCTATTTCCATTTGAAGTACTCTTAAAGATGTCTCTTCACACCAAGCTTGAGGATAAGCTTGAAGGGGCTGATAACTTCCGAGCCTGGAAGTATAGGATTGAGCTAATCCTGGAAGAGAATGAGTTGGACTCATATGTGAAAGAAGACATCCCTATCCCAGAGGATGAAGAGGCCAAGGTATTGCACAAGAAGAACTTGGTCAAGGCAAAGAGAATCATTGCTGATTCCATCAAAGACCATCTCATACCCCATGTGTCTTCTCTCAAGACACCCAAAGAGATGTTTGAATCTTTGACCAAGCTATTTGAAGGAAAGAACATAAATCGGAAGATGACCCTGCAGAACCAATTGAAAGCAGTAAAGTTTCAGAATGGGGAAACCATTCAATCCTACTTTTCAAGGGTCTCTCAGATCAAGGAACAATTAGAAGCAGTAGATGAAATAGTGGAGAATGGTGAAGTGGTGATGACCACTCTAAATGGCCTACCCAGGTCATGGGATTCCTTTATTCAAGGAATTTGTGCAAGGAAGAAGTTGATCTCCTTCAGTAGACTTCGGGAAGAATGTTCTCAAGAAGAAGCTAGACTTATAGCTCGTGAGGAAAAGATGGGAGGTGAAGATCAAGCTCTTGCAGCTCACACCAAAAGAAGCAAAACCAAGAAGGATCACCCTCACCCCAAAAGATTTCATCAAAAGAATAAGAAGGACCTAAGATGCTTCACATGCAATGAGAAGGGTCACTTTGCTTCAGATTGTCCCAAGAACAAAAGGGATAATAAGAACAACTCCAGTGAGAAAAAGAAGGGCAGCAAAAGAAGGTTTCATGCTCATGCTGCCGAAGATGATGAACCTCCAAAGAAGAAGGCTAGGGCAGAAAGTGATAGTGATGATGACTCATCAAGTGAAGAAGAGTATGTTCTGATCTCTGCTCTTACAGGTACCATCTCCCATGGATGTAATGATTGGTTAATTGATAGTGGGGCCTCCAAACACATGACTGGGTTCAAGGAATCTTTTGTGAATCTTTCTGAACATGAATCACCCCATAAAGTGAAACTTGGGGATGATTATCAATACCCAATCAAAGGAAGTGGTGAAGCCTCCTACAATCTAGATTCTGGAAAATCATTGAAGATGAAAGAAGTACTTTATGTACCTGGGCTCAAGAAGAACTTACTCTCCATTTCTGCATTAGATGCAAAAGGTATGAGGGTTGCATTTGTGGATGGCCAAGTCCTAATGTGGCCAAAGGGAAAGACCATAGATGATGCAGTAGTGATTGGAAAGCAAGAGGGAGGTTTGTACAATTTGAAGGGACAACCTGAACATGCCATGGTGACATAAATACAAAGATTCATCCATAGTCATGGATCACATAGAGGTATGTATAATTTGTTTTTGCAAAAGTTAACTAATGAGTCATGCAGGTCATTGAAGAGAACAAGAACACATTGCTAGACATAACTAGCAAATATGGTGACCAGGTATGTGTTTCTTATATCATAGGATCTATCATATAAGTATGCATGGCATGATTGATGATGATTGTTCATAAAGTCATAAGTTTGAATAATCATGGGCATATGCATCTTACCTTAATTAATAATATGACTAACCAGAAGAGTCATAGGTTTGAGTAATTATAGGTTTATACATGTTATGTTTCTTATGATATGACTAACCATAAGAGTCCTATATATAAACCTTGAATGCTAATGCTTATTATTTCTGTTTGAAATGATCATGACTATACATACTTGAGATTATTGTGTTTTAATGAATGATACTAATAAGCATGCATAGGGACCAAGGATGAATATGAGTTCAAGAACAGGTAATCCAGGAAGCAAAGATCAAGAGGGAGCACACTCCAGTGGTTTCTGCAAGGGTGCAGATATTCAGAGGGAGTTGTCCATATCTCTACATTCCACAACAAGAAGGTTTAGAAGGACTCCAGCAGCTCCTGCAAGGAAGAAAAGACTCAGAGGGAGTCCACCCAACAAACAAACAAAGATAAGTATTTTAATTATCTTGCATATTTGTTTGCTTAAATAAAATTGTTCAATGATGTATATGCTCATGTTCCTAGACTTAGGATATGTATTGTGCATATTAGAATGATTGAATTAATGAACAGTATACTACTAATATGCATGTGTTGGGTAAGTGGCCTATGGCACTGTACAACATTCCATTGCTACTTATCTAGAATGAAACCTCTTTGCTGACATGTTGGGAGTTGTGCACACTCTTAACAATGTTCTGGTAGAGATTGGAAGGCATCTAGAAAGTTACGGGATATGGATAAATGTTGTATTGAAGCATTGGCTAAGATAATTGCATGACTGCATGACTGTATGACATATTTCTTCATGTGTAATAATTTGTTCTGAAAAATTATGAGTTGTTTCTAATCATGCAATTTAATCTGTTTTGTAGGAAAGACCGTATATCTTCACCTACAAAAAGGACTACAACATTTGTTCCAGCAACAAAGATATCTATTGAAGATATTGAAATTCCCAGGATCTGGGATGAAGAAATGAAATACCATGATCCGTCGATCATGAAGAATGATGTCTGGGATGCGATCCCAAGAGCCAAAGGGAAGTCTGTTGTGACTTCCAAATAGAACTTTCAGATCAAGCATGTTGCAGATGGCAGCATAGAGAAACATAAAAGTGATGAAATAGAAGATACACCAGATGGATTCAAGACAGCTTTCTTGAATGGTGTAGTTGAAGAAGAAGCAGCCACTTCATTCTGAGACACATGATAGGAAATCATATATGTGCAGAACTTGGTATGGTGAAGATAGATTGATTGCCGACACGCAGCGGAAGCTTACTACCGAGTTCGAGATGAAGAATTTGGGAATGATGCACTATTTCCTAGGTATGGAGGTGTGGCAGAATGCAGGTGGGATCGTCCTTGGTCAAGGGAAGTACACAGTAGATATCCTGAAGAGATTTGGGATGATGGATTGCAAAGCCATGGCCACACCTATGGCATCGAATCTGAAGCTTCTTTGTGATGCTTCATCTGAGCCAGTTGATGTTTCTATGTATCGTCAGATTATTGGGTCCTTGATGTACCTGACGAACACGAGACCAGACATTTACTTTGATGTGAACACATTGAGCCAGTTCCTGACGGATCCGAGGAGTGTTCACCTAGTTGCTGTAAAGCATGTTCTGAGGTACCTGAAGGGTACAGTGTATTATGGGCTCAGGTATGAGGAGATTCAAAAGTTTAACCTGCAGGGTTATGTTGATTCAGATTGGGATGGCAGTGCTGCAGATAGGAAGAGCACATCTGGGTGTTGCTTCAGTATGGGATCAGGTTTGATCTCTTGGTTTAGCAGGAAGCAGTCCTGCGTAGCACTGAGTACAGCTGAGGCAGAGTATGTTGCAGCCTGTTCAGCTAGTTGTGAGGCAGTATGGCTACGGAAGCTACTGTCTGAGTTATTTGATCTCCCGTTGGAGGCTACTGGTATCTTCTGTGATAACCAGAGATGTGTGAAGCTGTCCGAGAACCCAGTGTTTCATGACAGGTCGAAACACATAGAGATCAAATATCACTATATCAGGGATATGGTGCAGAGAGGAGCTGTGAAGCTCCTATATGTTGCGACGGACGAGCAGATTGCAGATGTGCTGACGAAGCCACTAGCCAGGGTGAAGTTCGAGTACTTCAGAGAGAGGCTTGGCGTTATTCAGATCGAGGACACTTCGAGGAAGAAGTGACGGACACATTTGCTGAAGCCATTCCAAGCATGTTGGAAGGAGGATCCTTCACATGGCTGTGGATGTAAGCGCTGGATGATGAGCATCAGGATGATGTTCTAGTTTCTGCTTGATATGATCAGTTGGATCATTTTATGTATGTATGTACGCATCATGTTGGATGCTGGATATGATCAGTTGGATCATTTTATGTATGTATGTACGCATCATGTTGGATGCAGGATATGATCAGTTGGATCATGTGTATGTATTGTTTATGCATCATGTTGGATGCTTGGACCATGTATCTGTATATGTATCAGGTGGATACATTGTATGATCAGGTGGATCATGTATGGTGATATGTATCATGTATTTGTATTTGTATCAGGTGGATACATTGATGATCAGGAGGATCATGTATGATGATATGTATCAGGTAGATACTTGGTATGCATCAGGTAGATGCATTGATGATCAGGAGGATCATGTATGATGATATGTATCAGATAGATACTTGGTATGCATCAGGTAGATGCATTGATAATCAAGAGGATCATGTATGATGATATGTATCAGGTAGATACTTGGTATGCATCAGGTAGATGCATTGATGATCAGGAGGATCATGTATGATGATATGTATCATATATTTGTATCAGGTGGATACATTGATGATCAGGAGGATCATGTATGATACTTGGTATGCATCAGGAAGATGCATTGATGATCAGGTAGATCATGCAGCAGGATGTTGCAGTGATGATCAGGATGATCATAGATGACGAGCTTCAGGATGTTGCTCCAGACGACATGCAGCAGGATGTTGCAGTGATGATCAGGATGATCATAGATGACGAGCTTCAGGATGTTGCTCCAGATGACATGCAGCAGGATGTTGCATTGATGATCAGGACGATCATGGATGACGAGCTTCAGGATGTTGCTCCAGATGACTTGCAGCAGGACGTTGCAGTGATTATGATCAGGACGATCATGAGTACATCAGGATGATGTATGGTGAGTATCAGGTTGATACTCTGTGGCCGTGGATCAGGTTGTGCAGATGAGCATGTCTGGGAGATCCTATAGGTCGGAGTTGTGTACCCGTAACAGCCTGGGATGCTCTTTCGAGACATTGCTCTGGGAGGACATGTAATTCGTTGCCCTGGGAGATCTCAGGTCGGAGTTGTGTACCCGTAACATCCTGAGATGCTCTTGCGAGGTTTTGTCCTATGGCATGTAATTTGGGCCCTGGGAGATTTCAGGTCGGAGTTGTGTACCCGTAACATCCTGAGATGCTCTTGCGAGGTTTTGCCATGACCACATGTAATTTGTGCCCTAGGAGATCTCAGGTCAGAGTTGTGTACCCGTAACATCCTGAGATGCTCTTGCTAGGTTTTGTGGTGGACCACATGTAATTTGTGCCCTGGGAGATCTTAGGTCGGAGTTGTGTACCCGTAACATCCTAAGATGCTCTTTCGAGGTTTTGTGGTGGGGTCACATGTAATATCGCCCTGGGAGATCCTACAGGTTGGAGTTGTGTACCCGTAATATCCTGGTATGCTCTTTCGAGGTTTTGTGACGCACGTAATAAGTCCTGAGGATTCCACAGTATGGCCAGTGATGATGAAGACCTGCAGGTGGTGGGCCTACATCCAGTATGAAAAAGGACTGGCTCTGTAGAACTTCCTATGACGAGTAGAGACAGAGATTGGACGAGATAGCAGCAGCAGTGACGATGCATCGATGATGATGATCCAGAGAAGAAGACTTGTCTAGCAAATCTGTGTCGAGAAATACCTTCCTTGTTAAGAGGGAGTGTTGATGTATATGTAACTTCGGAATGTATTTCATCAGTATATTATATGTATATTTATTGTACCCTTATAAGAGATGTGTTATTCCTCTATAAGGAAGTGTCGTCATGTGGATTGACAAGTGTCGCAAGTGTGTGTACTTGCCGATGGGTTATTAGACCACCTTATGGGGTCGGCCCTAATTAATATATAATATAATGTGGATGTACTCAAGTAGACAAGTCGGCCCCAGTAGGTCACTGGGCAAAAAGGTGAGTATAAATAGAGATAGGAGATCTCTATTTTACTTACTCGGAAAAGTATCTATCTCTCTCTCTGGAAAGTGGCGCACTAGTGAGGAGGAGGAGGATCATCTGCTAGGAGACTATCTCTGTATTATTTGGTTGTATTTTGGTTGAGCCATTGCTCTCTCTATCTCTGAGGAAGTTGTGGGGTTTTTCACCTTAGGGTTTTCCCCACGGAAACTCTGTGTCTCTTGTCTCTATGCTTTTGATTCTTATGATGCCTGTGATGCTTGTCATATTATGATTGTCATGCATTGATATACTGTAGATGTTATTCTCTCAGCAAAGATCCTATAGTATTGTGATTTAATACTGAAAATTTAACAATATGTTTTGTTTTTTACAGCTTCCAAGGGCCGTGGATCCAGTCTCCAATCGGTCTCTTCTCTTCCCCAAACCCCAGAAAAACGACAAAAGAACTATGATGTCTATTGGCCATACGATGAGCTCCTGCCCTCACACATCAAGGGGCAATCTGTTAACACCCAAAAAGTGCTCACTAGCTCATTTCCTTATTCACATGATCCATTTGTCCACTTTTCCACCATTTGAGTCTCTAAAGCCACCAAAAGGTCACCAAAAGACCTTAATACACCCCTTTTTCCACTCAAAATGAATATTTTTCCTCAAAAAGCATAAAAACCCCTCAAAAAGGGTCCAGAATTCCCAAAAATATTAAAAAAGGAATAAAAATATTCAAAATATTCAAAAGAGAAAAAAGGAGGGAAAAGGTACCTAAACCATGTTGGTCAATACCATTGGTTTCCTCAAAACCATAATGGTATTCCCCACCACCAAAAACTATAAAAAGGTGGTAGGGGCTCCTCACTTTCCATCCATCCATCATCCTATCCTCATGCTATCAAAATATCCCATGAGCTTTTGGCCATTATAGCTACCTTGGAGAAGGGACCTTTGGAGTTTGGAGTTGCTCACCCTTGGAGCTACTCAACAATCTTCACCATTTGGAGGTATCACCATTGCAAGCACTTGCTTGCCCCTATTCTTAATACAAAGTTATTATTTATTCTAATTTTTGTTCTTGTTTTCAAATGCACATGCTAGTTTAGTTTAGTTTTAGATTTAGATTTACAATTGTTTTTGCTTTCAAATTTGAAACTGCTATCACTTGTTGATAGGTGCCCATAGCACTAAGCTTGGTTTCAAAACCAAGCCAACATGCACTCTTAATGGGTTGTTCAATCATAGGTAGAACATTTTCAGGTGTGGCGGGGGCATTAAGATCATAGTATGTTAGTTGATCGATTTTGACCACACGTCCCTCATGGGAAAACATCATGATACGGAAGACGGATGAAGCGACAACTTTCATGGCATACATGTAACTTCGTCCTAGTAAGAGGTTGTAATCAAGCTGGGCATTGATGACCTCTATGTATATGAGAACTGTTTTTCCACCTAATTGGACGGGCACGTTAGCCAACAGGCCTTATGGTTGAGCTGAATGAGCATCATAAGTGCGTAATGCAATGGTGGATGGTTTCAGTGTTGGAGATTCGAGCTTCTGCCAAAAAAATGTCGACATTATGTAGGTGGAGGCACCTTCATCAATGATGCATCGATGAATCACAAGGTTTCGAATGGATACAGAAACTTGAAATGCTAATGTTGAAGGCATGCGTGATTTGGCTTGGTCCAAATCGAATGCCATCATTCGTAAATTGTTAGGGTCTATCGCACCAATGGTGGATAACAATAATTTCTTCTATGCAGGACAGTTTTTTAGGACTTCCAAGGCGGACATAGCAGCGGGGGACTAGGCTAAGTCTTCCACATTGTTAAAATTTGAGGCGGCACGAGTGTTAGGGTTATTGTTTATCCGTCGTAGGGGTAAGCGAGGGGCTTTAGGACCTTCGTCCAATGGCATAGTAGGTATGCATAATGGTTGATCAGTTGGAAGGGTGTTTGTGGCTGGATTAGTAGGTGTGGTTTCAGGGGTTGAGCTGTATTGGTTTCGACATGTTTGGAGGTTGATATCATTTGATGACATCATTAATAGATGGAGAGTACCTGAATCCGTATGCTGATAATCAGTTGCAGCATAAGTAATTTGTTGGTGTTGTGCCATGTTCCCTTGGGGGGGATCCAACGGGCGAGTGTTCAGTACTCCTTGTGTAGGTAAAGGGTTCTGTAAAACCATGGGTTGAGGTTGAGGAGGTGGAGCTAGTTGTGCCACGTGCCCTTGGCGTTGGACATCATCAGTCCAAAGTTGGCATGCTTGCTCCAAATGGGGGCATGTGTGTAATGTCCATATAATCTGCATATGGAACATGGATGGTTTATTCTTAAGTTAGTATTTTTACCCTGTTTCAGTGGACGATCACGGTTTTGGTTGGCAGGAGAAGCGTTATTATTATTCGGAGGATTAGGTGGTTGACCGCCTTGGTTTTGAGGTTGATTTTTCTCGTGGTTGTGTCCTCTTCCGTGGTTCTGTTGACCCCCTTGATTACGTTGTTTGTTCTGGTTTTGGGGTTGGTTCTGTTGTGCATATACTTTCCCTTGGGAAGTAGGGGGATTTTGAGGTTGTGCAGGTGCTAGAGCAGGCTACGGTGGATAGTAAGCGGGAGGGTTTGGAGGTTGTCTAGGTCCTTGTTGTGGTTGTTGGTAAGTTTAAGCTATTGGAAGTTTTGGGGCAGAGGGTGCTACCTGTGGAGGGTAATAAGCCGATTGGGCTTATGAGTGAACAGGAGCATGAGTGGCTTGTTGTTGATAATATGTAGGGGGTGTATAAGCTGATGGTGCATGCCCGTGACACTGTGGTGGACATGAGGGTCCATGAGTGTGATTAGAGTGTGTCATGGGATCATACGAGGTTGTAGCTCCGGATTGGGATGTGTCCCGTGAAAGGTCAGGGCCAGTATTATTAGGCATAATTCAAAAGGGTTGGCTGTGTGATACAACATGACCAATGATACCATCAGCGGCATGGGATGCTCCCGTCCCATCATTCCAGGATGGATCGCCTCGAGGGGCGTCAGGTAAAATTGTATATAGGTAGCTAGACTGGGCGTAGATTAAAGCAAACTGTTGGGATTTTAGAATGGCTTATTCTTCTGACTGAGGTTGTTCAGAAGCCAAATACTTGGCTATGGCCGGAAGGAGATATTTTAGGAACCAATCCAGGAAAATACGATCATCTAGCTTGATCTTGCATAAACTACGACGTTTACGTTACTCATGGACGTGATCTATGATATGGGTAGCTGTGTTCTATCTACAAGACAGTAGGATTTCTATTCCCACGTCATAGTGGAAGGGTAGTTGAAAGAACTGCAGGAAATTCAAGGCAAGGGATGTAAATGTAGGGTGTGTCCCATGAGGCTGCTCGATATACCATTTGGCTGCCGAGCCAGTGAAACTTCTTTGCAACAGATGTAGGCGAATAGAGTCATCTAATATGGAGTTGGAGGAACACCATAGATGAAAAGACATAATGTGATTTTGTGGGTCCTCACCAGTGTTCCCCTCAAACTTAGGGATGTTTGATGGGAGTTCAGTGGGCATGTGAGTGTTGATGTATATGTAACTTCGAAATTTATTTTACCCATGTGTATTGTATTCCTATAGAGATGTTATTATTCCTCTATACGGAAGTGTCGTCATTTATATTGTAAGTTTCGTAACTTATACTTGATGGGTTATTAGACCACCAAGTGTGGGGTTGGCCCGGATTAAGTTAACCATGGGTTTTTTGGCTAATCTAGACAAGTCGGCCCCATTAATTTATTGGGCAGGATAGGACAAGTATAAATAGAGATCGCGAGATCTCTATTTGATTATTCATTAATCACTTCTATCTCTCTCAGAAAGTGGTGGAGTTGTGAGGAAGAGTATCATCTGTTAGGAGAAGACTGTCTCTTGTACTTTGGTTGTATCATTGCTCTATCTATCTCTAAGGAAGTTGCGGGGTTTTTCACCTTCTTGGTTTTCCCCGGTGAAACTTTGTGTCTCTTGTGTGCTTATATTATTGTGTCCATGATTAATATACTGTAGATATGATGTACATGTTATTCTCTCAGTTAAGATCCTAGATCAGATTGAAATTTTTGAAAAACTAACATGGTATCAGAGCTAGCCTGGAAGAAGGCATGGTATGGCATGTATGACACTTGTTGCACTTGCGATGTTAGGGCTTGATATAGAAAAAAGCATTCATCGTAGAAATTTTGCTATAAATCCATTTCAGCAATGTTTCAGGATCTGAAACTCATAAAAGTCAAAGATAAGATCCCCATGTACCTTGTGTCTGAAGCACAACTTCTAATTCGTTGTACTTTGTGTTTTATGATCTGTACAATCTGGGGTTTCTATCTCTTCCAGATTTGAGTCATAAACAGGTGACCTAGGAAAAAAGGTCATAACTTGAGCTAGGAAGCTCCAAATGAAATTTCGTAAAACATGACAGGTAGGGCACGGACTGTACTTTCACATGCCAAAGGTTCATATGCAGAAAGTGAACTAATGACACGTGGAACTCCGTACAAGTTCACTCTCCTATTTTATCTCATAAACAGGTCATGTTGCGACACTTGGCATAACTCTCTCTCAGAGAATCCAATTGAGGTCAGACCTATGTGATTGGAAAAATGATAGGGCATGATACCATAGGTAGAAGTTTTAGACCTTGTGGATTCGTAATTTAAAAGTTACACCATAAACAATCAGGTACATATTTATGTCAAAACATAATTGGATTTTGAGCACCTTCATTCATGGCTCCGAGAATTAGGGTTTCGGAGAAAGTTGGAATTTTTGTAATCGGAGACCATGGATGAATGATACTCATCAAAATCAAAATTTAGAGACCAAGATCAAATTTTTTGGTTGGGCAAAAGGCCGGGCTTGATCAAGCCCTAGTTCGGGACTTTGATCGGAAAAGTGGAAAATTAGGGCTTCTGCAAAAGTTGGTATTTTTGAAGTCTATGACCACGGCTGGAAGCTCCTTAGAAAATAGAAGTTTAGAGCTTTGGATTGAACCTTTTGGTTGGGAATAAGGGTGGGATTTATCAAACCCTAGTTCGGGATACTGTCCAGAAGATCTGGAAGTTTCAAAGGCAATTTTGAGGGGTGAAAATTTCTAGTTTTCAAATTCTTAGTATACCAGCTTGATCAGCTCATCAAGGCGCATTTTTCTATCATTTCAGAAGTTTGAATTTTTAGGGTTTCCCTGACAAACCCTAATCCAACTCCAAATCCAGTTTTTGCAAATCAAGAGGATTGGGTTAATCCTATAAGAGAATGGATTGGCCTTACATAAGAAGATTACAAGCAATATCGACAGGTATGACTTATCCAGGTATGTTTCGAGATCTGTTCATGATTAAGTTTATGGTATGTTTGTTTTCAGTAAGGTTAGTACAATCTTGATTAGCTTTAGGCTTGTCGTATCACCTTAATAAAATTTTGAATGCAGATATTCATTGATTAGGGTTTTGACACTTATGATTGTACTAATGCCTTGTGGTGTTGTATGAGGTTGATGTTGTCCGCTAACATGAAAGGTACATCAAAGAAAGACAAACTCATGTTCTAGTTCAAGAACATATGACCATGGAGACATGAAGACATGAAGACAAATATTCATTCATTATCATGCATCACATAGAAGATCTACTTACAAGGTATGTATAACTTGGTTCTATAATGGTTAACTTATGAGATATGCAGGTTACTAGCACAAGTCATTGAAGAACAAGAAGACATCATGTGGGTATGTTAGACATAGCTAGATAACATGCTAATCCATGTATGTTTTTCCTATATCAAGTTAAAATCCTACCTTGTGTTAGGATATCTTATATAAATATACTTGGCATGATTGATTATGATTAATCATGAAGTTATAGGTTTGAGTAATCATGGGTTTAGGCATATTATGTTTCTTACTTTAATTGATGATATGACTAACCAGAAGAGTCCTATATAAACCTTGAATACTAATGTTTATTATCTGTGTTTAAAATGATCATTACTATACATGTTTAAGATTATTGTGTTTCTGATAATATTGATATTATACTAATAAATGTATGATTATGTATGAGATCTCGAGGGTATCACAATAATGATACTTGTAAGCATGCATAGTGATCAAGGATGGATATAAGTTCAAGGACAGGTAATCCAGGAAGCAAAGATCAAGAGGGAGCACACTCCAGTAGTTTCTGCAAGGATGCAGATATTTAGAGGGAGTCGACCACTTCTCACAATCCACATCAGAATGGAGTTGCAGAAAGGAAGCAAAGACTGAGAGGGACTCAACCCAGCAAACAAACAAAGATAAGTATTTGAATTATCATTTCTTGCATATTTGATTGCTTAAATAATAATGTTCAATGATGTATATACTGGCGTTCCTAGAATTAGGCTGTGTATTTTGGCATATTAGAATAATTGCATTAATGAACAACATATTACTAATACGCATGTAATGGGTAAGTGTCCTATGGAACTATACAACATTCCATTGCTACTTATCTAGAATGAAAGGCATCTAGTGCAAACTCTTAACAATGTTCTGGTAGAGATTGGAAGGCATCTAGAAAGTTATAGGATATGGATGAATGTTGTATTGAAGCATTGGCTAAAATAATTGCATGACTGTATGACATATTTCTTTATGTGCAAGAATTTATTCTGAAAACTATGAGATGTTTCTAGTCATGCAATTTAACTTGTTTTGTAGGAAAGATCGTATACCATCACCTACAAAAGTAGGATTACAACATTTGTTCCAGCAACAAAGATATCTATTGAAGATATTAAAGATATTGAAGATATTAAAGATATTGAAGATATTGAAGTTCCCAGGATCTGGGATGAAGTAATGGAATAATGCCATGATCCGTCGATCATGAAGAATGATGTTTGGGATGTAGTCCTAAGACCTGAAGGGAAGTCTGTTGTGACTTCCAAATGAATCTACAAGATCAAGAATGTTGTAGATGTTAGCATAGAGAAATACAAAGCGAGATTTGTAGCTCGTGACTTCTCCCAGAAAGAGGCGATAGACTATGAAGACACTTTTGCTCCTGTAGATAGATACACTTCCATTAGATCAGTACTTGCTCTGGCTGCAGCGATGAAGTGGAAGATACACCAGATGGATGTCAAGACAGCTTTCTTGAATGGTGTAGTCAAGGAGGAAGTGTATGTGGAGCAGCCACTTAGTTTTGAGACACATGACGGGAAGTCATATATGTTCAGAACCTAGTATGGTAGGATAGACAACTTTCTATCCAGTTTGGGATTTACCAAGAGTAAAGCGGATTCCAAATTTTACAACAAGGTTGAGGAAGGAAATCCATTGATACTACTTTTCTATGTGGATGACCTGTTTGTTATAGGTGAGGATAGATTGATTGCCGACACGGAGCAGAAGCTTGCTTCCAAGTTCGAGATAAAGAACTTGGGGATGATGCATTATTTTCTAGGCATGGAGGTGTGGCAGAGTACAGATGGAATCTTCCTTGGACAAGGGAAGTATGCAATGGAGATCCTGAAGAGGTTCGGGATGATGGACTGCAACGCCATGGCCACACCTATGTCATCGAACCTGAAGCTTCTGTGTGATGCTTCATCTGATCTGGTTGATGTCACAGTGTATCGTCAGATGATTGGGTCCTTGATGTACCTGACGAACACGAGACCATATATTTGCTTTGCGGTGAACACATTGAGCCAGTTCCTGACGGATCCCAGAGGTGTTCACCTGGTTGCTGTACCTGAAGGGTACAATTGATTATGGGTTCAAGTATGATGTGAATCAAAAGTTTAACCTGCAGGGTTATGTTGATTCAGATTGGGCAGGTCGTGCTGCAAATAGGAAGAGCACTTCTGGGTGCTGCTTCAGTATGGGATCAGGTGTGATCTCTTGGTTTAGCAGGAAGCAGTCCTGCGTAGCACTGAGTACAGCTGAAGCAGAGTTTGTTGCAGCTTGTTCAGCTAGTTGTGAGGTAGTATGGCTCCGAAAGCTATTGTATGAGTTATTTGATCTCCTGTTGAAGGCTACTGGTATCTTTTGTGACAACTAGAGTTGTGTCAAGTTGTCTAACAACCCGGTGTTCTACGACAGGTCAAAGCACATCGAGATCTAATATCATTATATCAGGGATATGGTGCAGAGAGGAGAAGTGAAACTCCTATATGTTGCGACAAATGAGCAGGTTGCAGATGTGTTAACGAAACCACTAGCCAGAGTGAAGTTTGAGTACTTCAAAGGGAGGCTTGGTGTTCTTCAGATTGATGACACTTCAAGGAAGAAGTGATGGACACATCTGTAGAAGCCATTCCAAGCATGGTGGTAGGAGGATCCTCCCATGGCTGTGGATGTAAGTGCTGTGTGATGAGCATCAGGACGATGCTCCAGTTATTGCTTTGGATATGATCAGTTGGATCATGTATATGATATGCATCAGGTAGATGCATGCTATGTATCAGGTGGACACATTGTATGATTAGGTGGATCATGTAAGCGATATGCATCAGGTGGATACATCGTATGATCATGATGATCATGTGTGATGAGTATCGGTATGATGCTTTGGATGACTTGCATCAAGACGATGCAGAGATGATGATCAGGATGATCATGGACATCAGGATGATGTATGATGAGTATTAGGTTGATACTATGTGGCTGTGGACAGGTTGTGCAGATAAGCATATAATAGCGCCCTGGGATATTTGCAAATGCTCTTGCTAGGTTTTTCTGCTGGCATATAATAGCTCCCTGGGAGATCTGGCAAATGCTCTTTCGAGGTTTTTCTTGGAGGGACATATAATAGCGCCCTGAAAGATTTGCAGATGCTCTTGCTAGGTTTTGCTGCTGGCATATAATAGCTCCCTAATAAATATGGCAAATTCTCTTGCTAGGTTTTTTCCATGGCATATAATTTATCCCTGGGAGATCTTGCAGGTTGTGCTGGGAACGTAATCAATCCTGAGATGATCTTGGTAGGTTTTGCTTGGTAGCATATAATGTCTCCCTAGGAGATCTTGCAGGTTGTGTTGGGCACGTAATCAGTCCTGAGATGCTCTTGTTAGGTTTTGCTTGGTAGCATATAATGTCTCCCTAGGAGATCTTGCAAGTTGTGCTGGGCACATAATCAGTCCTGAGATGCTCTTGCTGGGTTTTGCTTGGTCACATGTAATAGCTCCCTAGGAGATCTAATAGGTTAAGCAGTGTGCTCGTAATCAGTCCTGGAATGCTATTTCTAGGTTTTGTTGACACACATAATAAGTCCTGGGGATTCCCCAATATGGCCAGTGATGATGAAGACCTGCAGGTGGTGGACCTACATCCAGTATGAAAAAGGACTGGTTCTGTAGAACTTCCTATGACGAGTAGATTCAGAGATTGATTGAGATAGCAGTAGTAGTGATGATGACGATGATTCGCTGATGATGATCCAGAGAAGAAGACTTGTGTTAGCAGGTATGTGTCAAGAAATACCTTCCTAGTTAAGAGGGAGTGTTGATGTATATGTAACTTCGGAATGTATTTTACCCATGTGTATTGTATTCCTATAGAGCCGTTATTATTCCTCTATACAGAAGTGTCGTCATTTATATTGTAAGTGTCGTAACTTATATTTGATGGGTTATTAGACCACCTTGATGGGGTCGGCCCTGTATGAGTCATGTGGGAAAATGGGTTATTAGACCACCGAGTGTGGGGTCGGCCCAGATTAAGTTAACCATGGGTTATTAGGCTAAGCTAGACAAGTCGACCCCATTAGTTTATTCGGCATGACAAGACAAGTATAAATAGAGATCGGGAGATCTCTATTTGATTACTCATTACTCACTTCTATCTCTCTCAAAAAGTGGCGCAGTTGTGAGGAGTAGGATCATCTACTAGGAGAATACTATCTCTTGTACTTTGGTTGTATCATTGCTCTATCTATCTCTGAGGAAGTTGCAGGGTTTTTCACCTTCTTGGTTTTTCCTAATGAAACTCTGTGTCTCTTGTGTGCTTGCATTATTGTGTCCATGATTAATATGTTGTAGATATGTTGTAGATATGATGTACATGTTATTCTCTCAGTTAAGATCCTATATCAGATTGAAATTTTTGAAAAACTAACAGTGAGGCCAAGTAGGATCATGTCTAATGGGATTGCTTTTTAATCTTGCTAGGTCCGATAGGTTAAGACTAGCCATAAATGGAAAACTGGAAGAGGAGTGTTACATGGTCACTAGGGCATATGTGTTATTGGTAGCATTATTGATTAGGCCACTACCTCTAAAGGGAATATTAGCCATGAGGGGTATATGACCCCCAAATAGAGGTGTGGAGTTGGTATGGGAGGGTCATGCGCCTCCAAGTGTAACATGGGTTACAGATGGGTTGGGATTAGGTATAGTAACTGTTGGGTTTGGTATAGTAGCAGGTGTGGTAGTTGTAGGTCCCGTCGAGGGCATGCCTAGGGTATGTCCCATGAAGGGCATACCCAAAGTAGGTTTGGTTTCCATTGAGGGCATACCCAGAGTAGTTGTTGTAGTTGTGGCTACTCTGGTGGCCATTGTGGTGGCGGGGTGGTCGATGTTCCACCAGCAGTCCCTATAAAGAAGGGGTTGGAAGTCCTGCCAGCAATGGGGATAGTTGGTGCTGTGTATGTAGGGTTTTCAGATTCTGCCTTAGAGTAAGATGTGAAATGAGGGGCGTCAAAATCAGATGATGAGGCTCTATGCCGATGTTAGGAACCCATGTCAACCCTTCTCTTTACTATGTTAGTATATTGTTGTTGGACGCATATGCTTTGTAAGTCGTCCCGTAGTATTTGTTGATCCGTAGTTTATATTAGCCCATAGTATTGACCCATAGTATTGGACGCATATGCTTTGTAAGTCGTCCCATAGTATTATATGTCCCATGGTTTTGACTCATAGTATTGGGCATAGACTTAGTATATAAGTGTGTGTTGAGGTCATTGAAGGCACCGTGAAGTTAATTGTATTGAGCTTGCTCAAAGGAGGTTGCCCCCTCGAAGTGGCCCGTGATCAATATAAAAGCGATTCTGTTCTATTATTTCTGATATTTCGTGTATTTGCATTAATTAATTATTGCAGGTACATCACATCTGGTATCAGAGCACTTTCCTTGGCACAAGTGGGAAATTTTTTTTCTTTTTTTTGGGCGGCGACTTTCAGATCAATTTCTGAAACTTTCTGCACAAAATCAGAAGAAATCAATTGCATATCTGAATTCCTCTTTCAAAAATACGCAGTTTCAAAAAAAAAAATCATCTCAATTGGAGTTCTAAAAGTGGAGATATCGCAGATTTAAAATCAGCAATTTTTCAGAATTTCGGTGACGGCCGCGGAAATTGCGGCGAGAAAATCTTTTGACCGAGTGCTCAGATTTCTATTCCGCTTTCATGGGTAGAAGTAGAGTGGTTGTTCCAGTTCCGGAAACATGCTATAATAGCGATTCTGAGCAATATAGATCCGGTTTTTGAACATTGGGTGGAATTTCTGCCCAAATTTTTTCTGTTGCAGGTTCGGATCTGGGAATAATCCCTATCCGCTTAACTGTGGGAAGTACTTGGGCATAAGCCCTAAAACTCATTGTGAGGAGTACCACAGGAACCCCGAAGTAGCTGGCCATTGAGAGGACCTGCCAAGCGAAAAGGGCAACGACCCCTACCTGATTGACTAGTTCCCACCCGTGAGGTAAACCAAGAGCTGTCGTTTGTGGCCAAGCGGTTATCAGTTTTACCTGAGCCGTGGAGTGAGGGGTACTGCCCCAATACGCAAGCCGTCAGACAGCATTGGTGGCTGAGTGAAACACCTGAACTGTTAGGAAGCTGTTCATACTTGGGGTCCATATCTATTTAACTGTTGCTGATCACTTCCGCTCCAGCTCCAGCCGTTCAGATCTATTCTGAAAGTTGTTCCAGATCCAGTCGCCGTTTCAGATCCAGCCGTTTTCGATCCCTTCTGCGTCGCTGTAGATCCATCTCTTGCAGATCCCTTCCACGCTGCTGTTGCCGATCCATAAAAAAAAATAAAAAAATAAAAAAAATAAAAAAATAAAAAATAAAATAAAAAACTGGCTATGGTTGTAACTCGTGCAGGAGCACACACCATGGAGGAAGCATTTGTAGCCATCCAAACCAAACTCCAAGATCTGAATGAAAAATTTCTCAGCCTCCATCTTCAGCATTCAGCCATGAACAATACCAGACAGCCAGAATCTTTTGCAGCCACTGGGTTCTCTTCTTCCAGCAGTTTTCGTAGGCCGAAGCTTGATTTTCCTCGCTTCAATGGTACGGATCTGACTGGATGGATATACCGAGCAGAACAATATTTCAGTCTGCATAATACTTTTGATGTTCAGAAAGTTCCACTTGCATCCTTTCATTTGGAACAGGAAGCCCTTCAATGGTACCGTTGGTACATCAAAGCTCATCCAGAGCCACACTGGACAGATTTTTGCCAACTCCTTTTGTCACGATTTGGTCCTAGTTCTTTTGACGACTTCACAGGAGCACTCACTAAACTTCACCAAACTGGCACAGTGAGAGAGTATCAGACAGAATTTGAGAAACTAGCCAATCACACAGAAGGATTGTCTGATGAATTCTACAGGAGTTGTTTTATCAGTGGTCTCAAGGATGAAATCCGCTCAGAGGTCAAAATGTTTTGTCCCAACACAATGATGGAAGTCCTAGGGTTGGCTAAGCTGGCCGAAGACAAGATCACAGCTCAACAACGCTCCAAACCCACCTTTGTTCCCTTCAGAAATATGGGTTCCCAACGACCTTCCATCACGCTTGCTCCTCAACCAACTCCTATCAAGCATTTGTCTGAAATAGAAATGCAGGCACGCCGAGAAAAAGGGCTTTGTTATAATTGTGATGAGAAATTCACTCGGGGACATAGATGTGTTCAACAAAAGCTCTATCTCTTGGATGTAGATTCTCTGCCTACCTTAGAACTTGGTGAAGAAGCTATAGATACAGTAGATGATCAGGTCGACATTCAACACCTGCCTGTTGACACCCCATCTCAGGACGACCCACCCGAGATCTCTCTCCATGCTGTAACCGGAGTCACCACCCCACAAACAATGCGAGTCAGGGGATACTTCAAGAAGCTCCCTCTTACCATCCTCATTGATTCTGGTAGCACTCATAACTTCATTGACCCTCGGATTGCCAAACAGGTTGATTGTTTTGTCCATCCTTGCTCCAACTTTGAATTCATGGTTGCCAATGGGGGTACCTTACCTTGCAAGGGGAAGTGTCACAATGTGCGTATCTCTATGGAAGATTATAACCTACGCTCTGACATGTTTGCCTTGTCCTTAGGCGGATGTGATGTGGTTTTGGGCGTTCAATGGTTACGCACACTTGGCCTCATCTTATGGGATTTTGCGGAACTTTGGATGCAGTTCAAAGTCAATGGGGCACAACACAAATTTATGGGCTTACAACCAGGGTCTCTCTGCATCATCAGTTCACATCGCCTAGAAAAAATCCTTAAGAAGAATTCACATGGTGTCATCGCTCAGCTCAATTCCATTCAGATGCACCCATCAACAGTCTCCACTACTTCCTTGGATAGATATGCAGGTATCTTTGCTGAACCAATGCGCTTGCTGCCTTCAAGAGACCTTTCCGGTAAGAATGTAACCACATCTACCTCTCAGCAGGAACTGATGGCTATTTTGCATGCAGTACAGAAGTGGCAGCCATACCTATTAAGGAATTATTTCTGCATCATGACTGATCTCCCGAGTCTGGAAATTTTTTTGGAACAATGGGTCTCCTCCCCAACACACCTGCAATGGGTTATCCAACTCATGGGTTGTCCCTATGTGATCACTTACAAGAAGGGTAAGGACAATATGGTGGAAGATGCTCCTTCTCACATAATTGATGACCTAGTTTCTCTTACAGCTCTTTCTCTGCTTGTTCCAAATTGGTTGCAATATGTTCAACATGGCTATCTCTTCTATGAACTCCATGCTTCTTCCTCAACAGGGCACTCTGGGTTCTGCAAAATGTATGACCGGGAACAATGTAACTTCTTCTGGTCAGGACTAAAAATGACAATTCAACAGATGGTGGCTGACGATGATACTTTCCAAGTCAACAAGGGGGAACCGACACTCCTTTCGGGATTACTCAAACCCGTGCCCATCCCTACACAGCTTTGGCCAACTATTTCTATGGATTTCCTAGCAGTGCTCTGGTGGTACCATAGCACATCTCAAAGGACACCATATGAAGCAGTCTATAGAAAAACACCGCCTGTTCTTCTTCCATACACCCTTAGCAGCTCTCCAGTTCAGGAAATTGACTCGGTTCTTCGAAACCGCGATCAGATTCTTCTCATTTTGCAGGACAATCTTCACATGGCCAGAATTCGCCTGAAACAACAAGCCGATCAGCACCGTTCTGAGCGCATTTTCCACGCAGCTGACAGGGTTCTTCTTCGTCTACAGCCTTCCAAGCAATCCTCCTTGACACTCCAAAGGCGTCAGTGGCCTGAAATGCAAACCGAGGATGCTACCGGGGAACCACTCCTTCAGATTCTGCAGCAATTTCTCCAACCAAAGCTTTGAGGACAAAGCTTTTTCTAAGGGAGAGGGGATGTTAGGAACCCATGTCAACCCTTCTCTTTACTATGTTAATATATTGTTGTTGGACGCATATGCTTTGTAAGTCGTCCCGTAGTATTTGTTGATCCGTAGTTTATATTAGCCCATAGTATTGACCCATAGTATTGGACGCATATGCTTTGTAAGTCGTCCCATAGTATTATATGTCCCATGGTTTTGACTCATAGTATTGGGCATAGACTTAGTATATAAGTGTGTGTTGAGGTCATTGAAGGCACCGTGAAGTTAATTGTATTGAGCTTGCTCAAAGGAGGTTGCCCCCTCGAAGTGGCCCGTGATCAATATAAAAGCGATTCTGTTCTATTATTTCTGATATTTCGTGTATTTGCATTAATTAATTATTGCAGGTACATCACAGCCGATGATGTTTGGATTCAAGTGACAATTCTCTATGTCTGTGATGAGTGGTGTCAAGTGAACCGTACTACGGGGGTTCACCCTGAAAGCGCTGAGAACATATCGAGGACTCAATGGTGACAGTCAGCTAGTAAAACTAATGGGTAGTAGTGAGTGAAAACCTAAAAAACCCTAATGTAACCGTGTGTGCAGGAGGGGAGCGTAAAAACAATGGCACTCAAGCCAACAACCGAACTCAAAACACTTATGGTAGCAGCTGTGCTATGGTAAGTGGAGTAATAAAAAAAGGTGGTCAAAATACCAACAAGCAAACAACTCCTAAAAGTAAAAATGGTGGACTCACTAAACCAAGGGGAGGTAAGAGAGCATGTAAGCACCTAACTAAAAAAGTATTATGATTCAACAAGTTGTATCCTCTGCAAGGTCATGAAATCCAAGTCAGACAATACGAAACGTAGAACCAAAGGCTAATGATATCCCCCTACTGGGATGGACACCAAGTAGAAAATCCTAGAAGAAAAGACACTAATATACCCCGTTCATGACACGTCCAGAAAGGTGAATCTGCAACTCCTATTCTATTGCCGCTATACTCCCATACGAGTAGTACACCGAGAACAATAAGTAGGTATCCTTCGGTGACTGAATGGATTGAGGTATTCCACTCAGGCCTCCGGAACTAGTCTTGCTACTTTGACTTTCCTAAAGGAGAGGCCTTTCCGACAAGTTGGTGTATAACTGTGCCAATAAGTACTAAGGGATTTTGGTACCCTAATTGTCAACAACTATGTCTCAAATGAAAGTGAGTGAGGGGTGTTAATTTTTCAGAATTGACTTCAATCTGATATAGGATCTTAACTGAGAGAACAACATGTAAAGCATATCTACAACATATCAATCATGGACACAATAATGCAAGCACACAAGAGACACATAGTTTACTTGGGGAAAACCATAAAGGTGAAAAACCCCAATAACTTCCTCAGAGATAGATAGAGAAATGATACAACCAAATTACAAGAGATAGTCTTCTCCTAGTAGCAGCTTCTCCTCCTCCACAAGTGCGCCAATCTCCAAAGAGTGTGTGTGAGAATAGAATGATGAAATAGAGTGCATCCCACACTCTATTTATACTTGTTTTGACTTGCCTAATAACCTTTACTAGGTCGGCCTTAACTGAACCACATAACATAATACTGACTGGGCCGACACCCAATAAGGTGGTCTAATAACCCTTTGACCCACATGGCCGACCCCCAATAGGGTGGCCTAATAACCCTTCAACCCACATGAATTAGACAGGGCCAACCCCAACAAGGTGGTCTAATAACCCATCAAGTATAAGTTATGACACTTACAATATAAATGATGACACTTCTGTATAGAGGAAATAATAACATCTCTATAGGAATACAAACACTTCCGTATAGAGGAATAATACCATCTCTATAGGAGTAAAATATACATATATGAAATACATTCCGAAGTTACATATACATCAACACTCCCTCTTAACTAGGAAGGTATTTCTTGACACAGGTCTTCTAGCACAAGTCTTCTTCTTTGGATCATCATCACTGGATAATCGTCATCAAGTCATCATCATCGTCACTGCTGCTGCTATCTCAATCAATCTCTAAATCTACTCGTCATAGGAAGTTCTATAGAGCCAGTCCTTTTTCATATTGGATGTAGGCCCACCACCTACAGGTCTTCATCATCACTGGCCATACTGTGGAATTCTCAGGACTTATTACGTGCGTCACAAAAACCTAAAAGAGTCTCCTGACTAGAAAGAACCCTAAAGAGCATCTGAGGCTTTTTTCATCCTGTCCATATCTCCAGGACTTATTACATGTGACCTCACCACAAAACCTCGAAAGAGCATCCCAGGATGTTACGGGTACACAACTCCAACCTGAAGGATCTCCCAGGGCACAAATTACATGTGGTCACCACAAAACCTAGCAAGAGCATCTCAGGATGTTACGGGTACACAACTCCGACCTGAAAGATCTCCCAGGGCACAAATTACATGTGGTCATGGAAAAACCTCGAAAGAGCATCTCAGGATGTTACGGGTACACAACTCCGACCTAAAATCTCCCAGGGCACAAATTACATGCCATATGACAAAACCTCGCAATAGCATCTCAGGATGTTATGGGTACACAACTCTGACTTGAAATCTCCCAGGGCACAAACTACATGTCCTCCTAGAGCAATGTCTCGAAAGAGCATCCCAGGATGTTATGGGTACACAACTCTGACCTATAGGATCTCCCAGACATGTTCATCTACACAACCTGATCCACGACCACAAAGTATCATCCTGATACCCATCATACATCATTCTGATGTACACATGATCATCCTGATCATCATCATTGCAACATCCTGCTGCATGTCATATGGAGCAACATCCTGAAGCTCGTCATCTATGATCATCCTAATCATACACTGCATCCACCTGATGCATAGCAAGTATCTACTTGATACATATCATCATACATGATCTACCTGATCATACAATATATCCACCTGATACATACACAGATACATGATCAACACAATGTACCCATCTGATACATATCAACATACATGAT